>OX451740.1:843409355-844009355 GCA_948472305.1 Vicia faba
ATATATATTTTGCTTTATTAAATAATTAGGTCAAAAAAATACAAAAAATACTACACTTTTATTTTTATTAATATTTTTGCACTAAAAATACCATTTTTTTACAATATTTTTTTTTTTTTGCATAAATTAATATATTATTGTACATATTTAATAAATGATATTGGTTTATTCAAAATTAGGGTTTTGCCCTAAATAATAAAAATTAATAAAATTGACTTTTTTTATTTATTTACATTTCACATTAAAAATATACTTTTTACAAGCATAAAGAACCTCTTTTGCATAATACATTTTATTTGACTTTATTTATTTATTTCAATTATTGTACATTTAAATATTGTATCTTGTACATTCAATTTGGTTGTAATAGTAATCTAGGGTTTAATTTCTTGTCAAATATCCCCAATTCAAATTTGTATCCCCCTCCCTATATCATGTTGTAATAGTGTAGCATTTAAATTCTCGCACATTTAAAAGCTTTCAATTATGCCATGTTTAGACCTAGGGTTTGTATGCAATTAAAATCAACAATTAGCTTGACCTAATCCAAGATAAATATGCATGAAAAACAAACACAATGCACACTTACACCCCTAGGGTTACAATCAACTTGTTGCCTTCAAAAATGGGCCATGGTTGCATGTCAAGTACTTTGGAAAAACAAAAACAAAACAAAAGATCATAGTCCCTCGATGACGCTATCTTTGTTTCCTAAACAAAAATGATCAAGTCCCTTAAGGAAAATTACAAAAAATACTTGACACCATTGCTATCATGGTCTATACGATGACCCGCGCCTGTCCCGTTAACATCCTAACACAAGGTTGTTCATCAAATACAATGGTGAAACAATACTGTTGAAAGGGTTAAAAACATAAGAAAGATCTTTGAGTAAAATAGGATAGACAAACTCTTAGTTACTTGATCAAACTTGCAAAAACATCCTTGCTATTTTCAAAACACACTTCACAACACAATTTCAAAACCCTACTATCAAACATTGAAAACTTTTCAAAAGACAAAAACACCTTTGTATACATTCAAACAAGAATCATTACAAAGGTTGCCACAACGATGGCCTCTTTCCAAAACATCTTTCAAAATCACACACAAAGCACCATTTCAAACAATTGAAGAGCACCATTTCAAACAATAGAAATACAAAGCAAGTGATCTAAGCAAGTAACTAAGAGCCCATGGATAACCATGGATAGAAAGGGTGCTAATACCTTCCCTTTCTATAATCTACTCCCCGAACCCAAGAAAACATCTCAAAGGTCTTTCCTGTGCTTTTTGACCTTTCCTTAGGATAAAATAAAAAGTCGGTGGCGACTCTTGCTAAACCGAAACATTTGCAAACACAAACGCAAAATCCCAAGTCAGTTCTCCCACCGTATCACAGAACTGGCGACTCTGCTGGGGAAAACTTTAAAAGTGGAGTAACCTTAGGGATTAGATCACCCTTTGCATGATTATTGTTTGCTTTGATTGCTTTACATTTTTGTTCTCTTGTTTGGGCTTGAAATCCTCCACCCGGATTTGGGAAACATTCATAGGTAAATAGTAATACGTTGTGGAAACTCTGCGGGGTATACCGACACGGTTGAAGCAATAGCTATATTAGTGCGACATATTTGTGAGTACCGGTAGCCTTTGAGTCAATCAAAGAGAATACGGGGCCGCTGAGTGATGTCATGAAGCACTAATGAACTAGAACCTTACTTGACCATCTTGGCCTTTTATTAGGGGTAGTGAGATGACCGGCTTTGGTGCAGTCCGAAGTTGGTAGATACTCGATACTACACTCATTGAGGGTTATTTTCTTGGAATATTTTGGTCGCTACTTAAGTGGCTAAACTAAAACAATGAACATAGAAAACAATCCAATGATATTTAGCTCCTTAGAACCCGGTTACTATCTATAGGACAGGTTTTGAGCCAACTAAACTCAAGAGGGTACTTACCTATGAAACCTCATGCAAGCCTGAAACTAGGGTTTTCTGTGATTTGCTTGTACATGTGCTTGTACATACATCATGAACATCATAAAGCATCATATGCATCCACTAACCATTTCAAGGGTTTGGATCTTCATCTTTGTTCTTGTTTTGTAGGTCATGGAATCTCTTCGCAGGAAAACAATTCAAGTCAACCTTGTAAGAATCCCTCCTCAACTCAAGGAGCTTACATCCAGAATTCCAGAGAGTTCTCTCTTCAGTGAAAGACATGGTAGACTCCTCAGTTTAGTCAACACCAACATTGAAGAAGACATGGTTAAAGTTCTCTTCTAGTTCTTTGACCCCCTACACCACTGTTTCACATTCCCTGACTACCAATTGGTAACTACTTTGGAGGAATTTTCTCAACTCCTGAGAATTCCTATTCTTAATCAACTACCCTACAACGGTACGGAAAAAGAACCAAAGCCTGAAGATGTTGCTCAAGCATTACACTTGCAACCATCTGATATCAAGGGGCATTGGGAAACCAGAAGTGGTGTCAAGGGTTTCTTGGCAAAGTTTCTATTTGAGAGGGCACAAGACTGCTGGAATTCTCTTGATCTACAAGCCTATGAAGAGATTGTGGCACTCCTCATCTATGGGTTGGTCTTGTTCCCAAACCCTGATCAGCTAATAGATGTGAATGCTGTCAAGATTTTCATATCCAGGAATCCTATACCTACATTGCTTGGGGATATCCTACACTTATTTTACACACGAACAATGAGGAAAATAGGTGTTCTCATATGTTGTACTCCTCTCCTAGCAAGGTGGTTTATTTCTCACCTTCCACAATCAGTTCTGAAGAATGAGCAGGGTTTAAGGTGGTCACAACAATTGATGACCCTTACACATTCTAATGTACATTGGTGTTCTCGGTCTAGAGAAAATGTCATCCTCATTGATCGTTGTGGGGAATTCCCTAATGTCCCACTACTTGGCATTAGGGGAGGCATCACCTACAACCCATGTCTAGCTTTTAGACAATTTGGATATGCTCGGAGGGATGGTCCTCATGACATGCTAATTCCTGACCTAGTTTTTGACTTCGACAATGATGCGCAAGGACTTCGACAAAGGTTCATCGGAGCTTGGAGGATGCCTTACAAAGTGGATGTTAAGAAATTGGGGCATAAAAATTCCATCCCCCTTGAGCCTTATCTCAAGTGGGTACGAACTCGTTCCCAGAATCTTATGATGTCGTACCCACACATTCTCCCCTTGATCAAAGAGCTTGTTACGGAAGGAGAGGTTCTATACACCATCCTACATCCTGACATACCAACATCATGAGAAAAAATGCAAAAGAGTTGGATCCAACTCAAGGAAGAACGAAATACTTTTGAAGCCAGCTTCTATGCCAGTGAGAAGAAGGTTTTGGAGCTTACCCGCCGACTTCACGAGGAAGAGACTCTCAACACTTACATCGCGCCAAAGAGGATGCGCAATGTCTTTTTACATTAGGAATTTTGTAATATTTCTCCCATGGGGCACTTATGTACTAACAAATTTCTTCTTAATATGACGTGCGTTCTTTTTGTTTGCATCAAATTTGAATTTTTGAACCCTTGAATGCATTACATGAATAACATACCATACATCATATGCATAAACAGGTCTTCACGCCAGGTTTCCTTATCTTTCTGATGTTTATTTCAACAAGATGGATTTGGAGCAAACGGTAAAGGATCTGCAGGCACAAAATTCACAGTTTCAGCAACTCCTCATGACCTTGGCAAAGGGTCAGGAGGACCTCAAAGTTTTGTTGGAGAAGAATAAAGAGAAAAAGAAAAAGAGACCTGGAGTGGCTACTTTCGGAAGAAGGTTTGAGAGCAATGCTAGGAAGGTTCTTGAGTTCCCCTCAACGTCTGACGAAGGGGTCGGTAAAGGAAAAGGGACTGTTGTGCCTTCTAAATCCGAGGTTGAAGAGGAAGAGGAGGAAGAAGACGAAGACTACTCCGAACAACAGTATCCACCAGCGGATGACAAATATAAGAACCTTGAAGATAGATTGGAAGCTATGGAGTTGCAGAGGGTTCCTGGATTAGATTTTGAGGAACTAGGGCTGGTAGCTAGGATTGTTATCCCTCTCAAGTTCAAGGTGCCGACATTTGCCAAGTACGACGGTCTGTCTTGCCCTAAGATGCACCTGAGGTCATATGTCAGAAAGATCCAACCTCATTTGTCGGATAAAGACCTCTGGGTACACTTTTTCTAAGACAGCTTGTCTGGCACTCAGTTAGATTGGTTTTATCAGCTCGAGAGATCAGAGGTTCACAATTGGGAAGACTTGGCAGCTGCTTTTTATCGTCAGTATCAATACAATGCTGATTTGGCGCCCACTCGTACCCAGTTACAAAGCATGGGGATGGCTTCCAATGAAGGGTTTAAGGAGTACGCCCAGAAGTGGCGTGATCTGGCTGGAAGGGTGCAGCCACCGCTATCAGATAGGGAGTTAGTTGACATGTTTCTGGGGACCCTGTATGGCCCCTTCTTCAACCATCTAATCGAGAGCTCTTCTGCGGGATTTACTGAACTGATTTTGACCGACGAAAGGGTGGTGGCCGGTATTAAAAGTGGAAAGATTCAAAAGGATGCTTCTGCATCCACAGATGTTAAGAAACCTTTCCCAGCCAAGAAGGAAGCATCTGTTGTGTATTCTCAGAAGGGATTGGGAAGAACTGAGCGTCGGCCGACTGTAGGGGCCGTGATGATTCAAAATTCGTCAAATGATCAACCTCGTAACAATCAGTCGAGACCTAATCAACAACGGGTAGAACGGCCACAACGGCAATTCACCTGCATCAACATGACGCCCGCTCAGGTCCTTCCCCATTTGTTGAAGCTAAATCTGACCAGTTTGAAAGACGTGCCAAAAAACCCTAACACCTCCTCTCCATACTATCACTCCAACGCCAAGTGTGCTTACCATTCCGACAGTACTGGGCACGATACCAATAATTGATGGGGACTTAAGAACAAAATTCAGGACTTAATTGATGCCAAAGAGGTTGAATTTGATGCTCCTGAAAAGCCCAATGTTATATCTGCTCCGATGCCCAAGCACGGCCACAATGTGCATGCCATTTTGGAAGACCTCCATGTTACTGATGTTGCCAATCTGTTGACTCCATTGCTTGTGATTAAAGAAAATTTGTTGAGGGCCGGGATCTTTCCTGGTTGTGGTAAAGACTGTTATTTTTGTTTGAACATTCAAGGTGATTGTCCAATGTTGAAGTCGGGTGTCCAACGCCTGATGGATACTCAAGAGATACTTTTCCAGAAAACCCCTGTTAACACTTTCAATCCGATTACTCCTGATACTTGTGATACTTCAACCAACGATATTGCTATCATAACCATTTCCGATAATCCTCCCAAGGCTTGCAAAAGGCCTGTCAGGATTACACCCAACTCTGAATGTGTACCTTTAAATATCACCATGCCGGGACTTGTCCCGTAACTATGGGGGAGAAATCTTCTACCACGACATCAAACAAATCGAAACAGTCCAAGAGATTTCTGAGGAAGACCCTGATATAGGGAACATCGAAGGTACAAGCAAGATAACCCACAGTGGCCGGATCTTTTCTCCGGAGATTGCTCCCCCTCGAGCAGTTTTCGGACCCTTGAAAGCTTCTGCACCTGTTGGACCGTCTGTGCAAGGCCCATTGATTGAAGAATTGGCTACTCCTAAAGTAAGACCATCTGTTGAAATTACCGACAAGGGTAAGGGGATACTGGAAGGGCCTTTCAGGACGAAGGCTCATGTTGTGGTTATCCCTGAAACCACTCAGAAAGAAATGGACGAAATCCTGAAAATAATCAGAAAAAGTGACTACGACGTTGTGGAACAATTAAGGCAAACCCCTTCTAAGATTTCAATGTTGGCTCTTCTGCTCTATTATGAGGCCCATGCCAAGGCCCTGGTCAAATTCTTGAAGGCGGCACATGTTCCCTAAGAGACTTTGGTTGACCAGTTTCAGGAATGTGTGGCCAGTCTTACCGCTGATAATGGTCTTGGCTTTTCCGATGCTGACTTAACTCCCAAAGGAAGGAAACATAACAACGCGTTACATGTTTCAGTTGAATGCCGGGGAACCACTCTCGCCCATGTCTTAGTGGATACTGGTTCTTCCTTGAACGTGCTGCCAAAGAAGGCCCAAGATCGCTTGGACTGCGAAGGATTAACTCTCAAACCTAGTAACATCGTGGTTAGGGCTTTTGATGGGTCCAAAAGAATGGTTCATGGAGAGGTTGATATTCCTATCAAGGTAGGCACAGAGGTCTTCAACTCAACTTTTTACGTGATGGACATCCGCCCGTCATATTCGTGCTTGTTAGGGAGACCGTGGATCCATTATGCCGGGGCAGTTACCTCCTCCTTGCACCAGATGCTGAAATATTCTGTTAAGGGTAAAATTATAACTGTGCACGGCGAGGAAGAGTACATGATAAGTCATCTCAACTCCTTCCTTTATGTGGAGCTGGATAGCGAGTTCATCGAAACGCCTTTCCAGCATTTTGAGGAAGTTTCTCCCGAGGTAGCAATTGCGAAGACAATGGTTGAGGTACCCATCATTCCCAAGCTTGTGCCTAGGATGGCATCTCTCAAGGACGCAGAGGCAGTTATCAAAGAAGGGAAGAGTAAAGCATGGGGGAAATTGCCAGATTTTCCCCATAAGACGGACAAATTTGGACTAGGGTTTACAGCTGCAGGACAGAAGGTTATGCGTCGTTCCAAGACTGGAAGGCCACCTATAAGGATCACTCATCACGGGGTTAATGTTGTTGAAGATGAGGAAAAAGAGAGCCACTTTGAAGATTGGATCTTTCCGACCGTCGAAGGGGGTTTGAACAACTGCGAAGCAAAGGATTTTGTTCCCATCACCTTTATCAACCAGTAATTTTATCTTTGAACAATTTCCCATTTTTATGGTCTATAATAACTAAAACAATTCGCACACTATTTTCACCTCATGCCTTGCCCGGGGCATGTAGGTCCATTTGTAAGGGTTTGATTTTCTTCATAATCATATGCCATGTTTTAATGAATCATTGGACGTTTTTCATCTATAAACTGTTGTGTTTATTTTCTTTCCTTTTGCATTTTTTACTTGTTTAAGGATGGCTATCCCTTACACACACCCACACTCACAAATGCAGGTACCCATCCACTCCGAATTCCCTGGGTGACTATTCTGCTTTAGCCTTCGATAACTCTGAAGATTTGGTCAATCATGCTGAGTACGAAGTTGACGAAGATTGTGAAGTGCCGGGAGAGTTAGCCAGACTTCTACAACAATAAGAGAGGGCCATTCTGCCTCATGAAGAGTTACTAGAAACCATCAACTTGGGGACAGAGGAAGACAGGAAGGAAGTAAAAGTGGGTACTAACCTGGAACCAAATGTCAAGGAACGCTTAGTGCAGTTGTTGAACGAATATGTTGAAATCTTCGCTTGGTCTTATGAAGACATGTCGGGGTTAGACCCAGATATCGTGGTTCACCGTCTTCCTACAAGAGAAGATTGTCCACCGATCAAGCAAAAGGTTCGCCGAATAAGGCCTGACATGTCTGAAAAGATTAAGGATGAAGTAATGAAGCAATTCAACGCTGGCTTTCTGGCTATTACTACCTATCCACAATGGGTTGCTAACATTGTGCCCGTACCCAAAAAAGACAGCAAGGTCATAATGTGTGTGGACTATCGGGATTTGAACAGGGCCAGCCCTAAGGACGATTTTCCACTACCGCATATTGACATCTTGGTTGACAACACAGCTCAACACAAGGTTTTTTCCTTCATGGACGGATTCTCGGGCTGCAACCAAATTAAAATGGCCCCCGAGGACATGGAGAAAACTACCTTTGTCACGCAATGGGGCACGTTCTGCTACAAAGTGACGCCGTTCGGACTGAAGAACGCAGGGGAAACCTATCAACGCGCCATAGTAGCTTTATTTCATAATATGATCCATCATGAGATCGAAGTTTACGTAGATGAAATGATATCTCGATCACAAACAGAAGAAGAACACCTTGATCATTTGCAAAAGCTGTTTTCCAGGTTGAAGGAGTATAAACTCAGACTGAATCCAAGCAAGTGCACTTTTGGAGTTAGGTCTGGTAAACTTCTGGGATTTATTGTCAACAACAAGGGCATTGAGGTTGATCCAGCTAAATTAAAGGCTATACAAGAAATGTCTGCCCCCCGTACTGAAAAGGAGTTTAGAGGATTCTTGGGAGGCTTGAACTATATCGCCAGGTTCATCTCTCACCTGACATCTACCTGCGAGCCAATTTTCAAACTGCTGAAGAAAGATCAGGTAGTTGAATGGAACGACGATTGCCAAGTTGCTTTTGATAAGATCAAGGAGTACTTACTAGAACCTCCTATTATGATGCCACCCGTCGAAGGAAGGCCATTGATCATATATCTGACTGTTTTGGATAACTCAATGGGGTGAGTATTGGGCCAGCATGATGAGTCTGGCCGAAAAGAGCATGCCATTTATTACCTTAGCAAAAAGTTTACCGACTTTGAGACTCGCTACTCACTTCTCGAGAAAACTTGCTGCCCTTTGGTATGGGCTGCTCGCCGGCTAAGGCAGTATATGTTGACTCATACCACTTTGCTGATTTCCAAGATGGATCTGATCAAGTATATCTTCGAGAAGCCAACTTTATTTGGAAGAATTGCTAGATGGTAAATGATCCTGACTGAATATGATATCCAGTATACTACCCAAAAGGCTATAAAGGGGAGTGTACTAGCTGACCATCTAGCTCATCAAGTCGTCAAAGATTACCAGTCTATGAGATTCGACTTCCCTGACGAGGACATCAAGACATTGGACAACATCGAAGGTAACGGACCGTATGACGAACCTGAACAAGGATCCAGATGGACCCTATACTTTGATGGTGCTTCAAATGCACTTGGCAACGGTATCAGTGCGGTACTCATTTCTCCGGATGGTTGCCAGACACCCTTCACTGTCCGACTTTGCTTCAACTGTACCAACAACATGGGTGAATATCAGGCTTGCATCTTTGGTCTCAAGGCTGCTATAGACTTGGGAATCAAATCTTTGGTCGTATTTGGGGACTCGGCTTTGGTCATCAGCCAAGTCAAAGGAGAGTGGGACACCAAACATCCTAATCTTATCCCATACAAAGAACATGTCTTGATGCTGTTGCCTCACTTCGAGCAGATTACCTTCGAGCATTTCCCGCGAGAAGAAAATCAGTTAGCAGATGTTCTGGCTACAATGTCTTCCATGTTTAAACTCAACTGGGATAACGAGGCTCCCCAAATTACCATCGAGCGAATGGACGAACCTGCGCATTGTCATGATATTAATACCGAAAAAGCAGTGGAACAACCCTGGTTTCATGAAATCAAAAGGTATCTCCAGACCAGAGAATATCCTGAAGGAGCTTCCGTCAATGACAAAAAGTTATTAAGGAGATTTGCTGCCAAGTTCTTCCTAAGCAACGACATCCTTTATAAGCGCAGCCATGATTGTGTTCTACTTCGTTGTATGGATAAAGTTGAAGCAGAGTTGATCATGACTGAGATACACAATGGCACATTTGGCACTCACTTGAGTGGACATACGATGGCTAAAAAGATTCTAAGGGCAGGCTACTACTGGTCTACCATGGAAGCTGATTGTCACCAACACTCCCGTACTTGCCACAAGTGCCAAGTCTATGCCGACAAGGTACATATTCCTCATGTTCCTCTCAATATTTTGACAGCTCCTTGGCCATTCGCAATGTGGGGCATCGACATGATTGGAGAGATCAAGCCTACGGCATCCAATGTACATCGCTTCATCCTGGTGGCTATTGATTACTTCACCAAATGGGTCGAGGCAGCTTCCTATGCCTCAGTCACAAAGAATGTGGTTGCCCGCTTCATCAAGCAGAACCTCATATGCCGGTATGGTATCCCCAACAGGATCATCACAGACAACGGTACAAATTTTAACAATACTATGATCACCGCTCTATGCGAGCAGTTCAAGATTTATCATCATAATTCATCTCCCTACCGATCGAAGATGAACGGTGTTGTTGAAGCCGCGAACAAAAATATTAAGAAGATCATTCAAAAGATGACAGTCACCTACAAAGACTGGCATGAGATGTTACCGTTTGCTCTGCATGGATATCGTGCCACAGCATGTACTTCAACAGGGGCAACTCCATTTTCTTTAGTATGTGGCATGGAAGTTGTTCTGCCTATGGAAGTTCAGATTCCTTCCTTGAGGATTATGAAGGATTTCGGTTTGAGTGAAGACGATTGGATTCAAACCCGGCTTGATCAACTTAACTTGATCAACGAGAAGCGACTTACTGTTGTTTGTCATGGTCAGACGTATCAAAAACGGATGATCAAGGCTTTCAACAAGAAAGTCAGGCGCCAAGTATATCAAATCGGAGATCTTGTAATCAAGCGGATCATCTTACCGCAAAGTGATCCCAGGGGCAAGTGGACTCCTACTTACAAAGGACCATTTGTGATCAAGAGCATCTTTTTTGGTGGGGCAATGATTCTGACCACTATGGATGGTGACGACTTGCCGCACCCTACAAACGCAGATATAGTCAAAAGATACTATGCATAAAATGACCCGACAAGTTGAAAACCCGAAAGGGCGACTTGGGCAAAAATGGGCATCCCGGTGAACCGAAAACCCGAAAGGGCGGTTCAGGCAAAAATTAGGGATAAAACCAAAAAAATCTGTACACCCGGAAAGTTGAAAACCCGAAAGGGCGACTTAGGCAAAAATGGGATACAGTTCTTTTGCTCATACAGACTCAATCTCCAGATACAGTTCAATGGCATCCAGGACACGGATACTATTTTAATGCTCATTCTTCTGACCTACAGCATTACGATTCAACAAACATTCTTGGATGGCATCTATAAGCCCATCTCCATAAAGATTCTACCATCTCCAAATGGCATCTTTAAGCCCATTTCTTCATCCATGTTTTGACGAGTGCAAATTTACGGGCACTCTAGTGTCCAATCCTCTTTTACCTTCGAGTCACGAAAGGCAAACCTGCCAATCTAACTTTTCAGGTTCAAGAAGATTGAACAGGGGCAACTGTTCTACCCCAAAATTTTCCCTCCCATTTCATCAACATTTTTTTCATCACAAGACTCTTGGAACTTAAGATCAAGCTAGAGTTGGCTATGCTCAAGACATCTCCTTGCACTGATGACCTAAATTAGGGTTTGAGTTTGCACAAGGATTTTTTGACCTAAAATGCCCAAAGTGACTTTCATACTTCATGTTGGACTCACAAGTTTGTCCATACCAAGTTTCAAGCCTTGCATCAAATTTTTGCCCAGTCAATTGGACAGTTGACCTAAAAATCAGCTGTATTGGGGAAAAAAGTCAATTGTGGCCTATTGACAGTCAAACCTCATGAATTTTGACCCACGTCAACATTATTAACTCATATGAACCATTTGATCAAGTTTGGATCACAATTCCACAAGAAATTTGATCAGATCACCAAAAGGGCAAAATGGTCATTTTTAGGGTTTTGACTGTACAAAGGAAATTTTTGACTGTTTGACCTAGCCAATGGAAAATCAAGCTTAAACATGGACACAAGGACTCAATGAAATTGTCTTGACCCATTCAACAAGTTCAAAATATCTCAAATGCTTAGGATTGACAGATGAATTTTTCAGTCAACTGATCAAAATTTGACTGTACACTAAAAAGTCAAACTTTGACTTTTTGGTCAAAATCAAGTGCCAAGGGTCATTTTTCATCAACACATGTCAAATTATGAAACTTGTTCATCAAGAAACCCAAAATTGCAAATTAGGGTTTAAAATGGAAAAAATTTCATAACTTAGAAATTTTCTAAGTTATGAAATTTTCTTAATTTTTCCTAACTTTGTCCCACATTTTCACCAAGATGAAAATGGATTCAAACAAAACTTACAACATGAAAGTTGTATTCCATCATAAAGTCTACAACTTTTATTCACAAAGTTTTCTCAAAAGAAGCTTGGATCTCAAGTTATGATTTTTGGAACAAGGGTACTAAAAACTTTTAACTTAGAGAAATTTTGCCCTAATCTAGGCAGGGTTTTGACCAATCTTCTTGGCCATTTTTCATATAGTTCCACTTGGAGTTTCAAATTTCACTTCAAATATGGATTATAGTACATGTTCCAATCTTTCCAAATTGTCCAATAACTCCTCAAACACCCTTGTGGTTAGAGAGAATCGAATGTTTGAAGTTGGCAAAAACTCACTTTTGTCCATGACCAATACATGTTCATACAAACTTGCATTTTCAAATCAGCATGTTTGGTGCTAGCTTGCAGGCCTCAAAACCAACTTGCACTTCATAATTTAATGCATAAACATTGAATTAAGGTGTTATCTTGGCCATTTGGACATTACATACAAGATTAACCCTTATTTGGAAAAAGGTAAAATGCCATTTTTGTAAAAGTGCACTTTATGTCAAACCAAAATCCTTGAGGTATGGGGCCATATCTCTGAAGCAAGATTGAAGCTATCAATTCCAAGAACCAAGAGAAAAAGATGCAGCATGATATGAGGGCATGTACCAAGCTATAACATCACTTCCACATGCTTGCTTGAAAAAGAAGAAAAGTTGCCAAACATAAGCCATCTCTCATATCTGTTAACAAAAGCTTAGAAAAACATTATAGACAAGTTCCATACCTCCCAGCAAGCCTGAAACATGACCCTTTCATCACTCAAACCTCCTCATACTCAGAATCATTGTTTTTCTACAAAACAGGGCAAGTTCTGCATTTTGGAAGCCACAACCAAATTCTCTCGTGTGTTTTGTCCAAAGATAGTTCAAACACCTTCCAATCAACTCACTTGAACTATCCCAGACTCCCATTGCAAGTTGTAACACCTCTAACACACTTTGCCATTTTCATTTCAAAGCTCTGCAGGTTGAGTTCTACAGCACGATTCAAGCTGTTTTAAAATAAGCCAAGCATTGGAAAAGATTCCTTGGACTTCAGGCAAGCTCAACAGAAGCTCAAACACCATTGAAGGTTGCTACATTGCCCAGCTCGAAGTCAACTGAAACAGGTATTTCATGGATTTATATCTCTCTATTTAGGAATGGTTAGGCTTAGGTTTGTGAATGAAATATGTTGTACTCATAGCCCTGAAGCCATACATATGCTTAGTTTTCATTTACATTAATCGTGCTAAGAGAATTTCAATCATGAACTTTCTGAAAAAACTAGGTTAGAAATTAGGGCCAGAGAAATTCTCTCTGGTCTTTGAGAGTTAATCCAAGTTTTTTATATGGTTGGATTCGTTGTTTAATTCTCTACAATGTTCATGTTATGAGTTTTATCAAAAAAATCAAAGAATCAGGAGATAGCCATTGATGTACAGAAGCGCATGTTTTGTGAACAAGAGGAAGAAGAAGAAGTTTGGTTGGGTTGGGCCTGTTTGTTTTCACTTTTGACACCCCACTTTTCTGTTTACCCCCCCTGGCCCATTTATTTGAATATTTGTCATTTTGTTATTTTTATTTTTTATTCTGACTTTATTATTTTTTGTCTAAATATAAAAAATGCAAAAAAATTATTTTCTATATTTTTCATATTTATTTGATATTTATTTCTATCTTACTAATATAAATAGGTAAATAAACTATATTCTTTTTTTTTAAACACAAAAATAATACAAAAAAAATATACCTATTTTTATTTATTATTTTTATACACTTAAAAACATTTTCTAGAATATACACATTTTTTGTAAATAATTAATTTTTATTTTTGTATATTTAATATGTTTAATATATATATATATATATATATATATATATATATATATATATATATATATATATATATATATATATATATATATATATATATATATATATATATATATATATATATATATATATATATATATATATATATATATATATATATATATATATATATATATATATATATATATATATATATATATATATATATATATATATATATATATATATATATATATATATATATATATATATATATATATATATATATATATATATATATATATATATATATATATATATATATACTTATATATTTGCTTTATTAAATAATTAGGTCAAAAAATACAAAAATACTACACTTTTATTTTTATTAATATTTTTGCACTAAAAATACCATTTTTTTACAATATACTTTTATTTTTTGCATAAATGAATATATTATTGTACATATTTAATAAATGATATTGGTTTATTCAAAAATTAGGGTTTTGCCCTAAATAATAAAAAATAATAAAAATTGACTTTTTTTATTTATTTACATTTCACATTAAAAATATACCTTTTTACATGCATAAAGAACCTCTTTTGCATAATACATTTTATTTGACTTTTACTTATTTATTTCAATTATTGTACATTTAAATATTGTATCTTGTACATTCAATTTGGTTGCTCTAGGGTTTAATTTCTTGTCAAATATCTCCAATTCAAATTTGTACCCCCCTCCCTATATCATGTTGTAATAGTGTAGCATTTAAATTCTCGCACATTTAAAAGCTTTCAATTATGCCATGTTTAGACCTAGGGTTTGTATGCAATTAAAATCAACAATTAGCTTGACCTAATCCAAGATAAATATGCATGAAAAACAAACACAATGCACACTTACACCCCTAGGGTTACAATCCACTTGTTGCCTTCAAAAATGGGCCATGGTTGCATGTCAAGTACTTTGGCAAAACAAAAACAAAACAAAAGATCATAGTCCCTCGATGACGCTATCTTTGTTGCCTAAACAAAAATGATCAAGTCCCTTAAGGAAAATTGCCAAAAATACTTGACACCATTGCTATCAAGGTCTATACGATGACCCGCACCTGTCCCGTTAACATCCTAACACAAGGTTGTTCATCAAATACAATGGTGAAACAATACTGTTAAAAGGGTTAAAAACATAAGAAAGATCTTTGAGTAAAATAGGGTAGACAAACTCTTAGTTACTTGATCAAACTTGCAAAAACATCCTTGTTATTTTCAAAACACACTTCACAACACAATTTCAAAACCCTACTTTCAAACATTGAAAACTTTTCAAAAGACAAAAACACCTTTGTATACATTCAAACAAGAATCATTACAAAGGTTGCCACAACGATGGCCTCTTTCTAAAACATCTTTCAAAACCATACACAAAGCACCATTTCAAACAATTTAAGAGCACCATTTCAAACAATAGAAATGCAAACAAGTGATCTAAGCAAGTAACTAAGAGCCCATGGATAACCATGGATAGAAAGGGTGTTAATACCTTCACTTTCTATAATCTACTCCCTGAACCCAAGAAAACATCTCAAAGGTCTTTCCTGTGCTTTTTGACCTTTCCTTAGGATAAAATAAAAAGTCGGTGGCGACTCTTGCTAAACCGAAACATTTGCAAACACAAACGCAAAATCCCAAGTCAGTTCTCCCACCGTATCACAAACACACTCGCACATGTGCACTTTTAGGGTACACTCCCACTTGGTTGCCTTCGTACGCGGTCATTGGGTATAGGTAGTTTTAGAGGTCGCCCTCTTGTCTAAAGATCATAAGTTGCCTCAAAATGGTTGCCTCATATATTATTGCCTCAAAACAAATGATCTAATACATTAGGGTTACCGCTAAAGCGTCTTAACATTGCTTTGGTGACCGCACGTCCCTTAATCGAATTGAACCTTAAAACTCCAACGATGGAGCTACCTACTCATTCATTGTGGGATAGCATTGTCTAAAGGACATTAGCATAGAATGATTCCTTTTTTCAAGTAGGTAGATGGTTCTTAAGTACTTTCTCTTTCAAAACAAAACAAATTTTCACACTTACACCTTTCAAACAAAAACTTCTTCAAACCCACAAGCACAAAAAAAAGCAATTTTGAAAACAATATGAGCAAGTACCTAAGAGCCCGTGGATAACCACAGATAGAAAGGGTGCTAACACCTTCCCTTTCTATAATCTACCCCCCGAACTCGAGAAACATCTAAAAAAGGAATTTTTCTATGCTTTTTTCCTTTCCTTGTTGGATAAAATAAAAGTCGGTGGCGACTCTTGCTTACCGCGACATTTTGCGAATACAAACGCAAAACGCAAACCAGCATTCCAAAACAGTCAGTTCTTTGCCACCGTATCACAGAACTGGCGACTCTGCTGGGGAGAGCTTAATAAGTGGGGTGTACCTTAGGATTAGATCATTGTGTTTTCAATTGTTTGCTTTGTATGCTTTATATATGTGGGCTTGTATCGAAGTTACTATAGATCCTAACTCGGATATGGGGGATACCCTTTAGGTAAGTAGCAATAAACTATGAGGGAACTGTACGGCATAGACCGATACGGTTGAAGCAGTAGCTACGTTGGTGTGGCACTTTAGATTGTACCGATATCCCTTGTGTTGGAACGAGGAGAATATGGGTCATCTAAGGGGTCATTAAGCACCAACTAACCTTAGAACCTTTAAATTGACCAACTTGGCCATAGAACAGTAGCAGTATGCTACACTTATTGAGACTAAACTCTCGCGAAGATTCCGGCTGCAAGAAAAGGTTGCTAAATTGGAATTATGACTGATTGAGGGTAGTCAGTGATATTGAGATCCTCTAGAACCCAGTTACTATTTTTAGGACAGGTTTAAACCAACTAAACTGAAAGAGGGTAGTACCTAAGCTCCTTGCTACCCTGAAATCTAAGGGCTCTCTGTGTGACTTGTGTGCCTTTACCATGTTTGCTATTTGTGGATACTTGTGGTGTGCTTTATATCATGACATCATGACATCATAACATTGCATACATCTTGCATTGAACTAACCTATTTCAAAGACAGAAGGGATTCATCTTTGTTCTGTTTTGTAGGTCATGATGCCCATGCGTGGGAATACCATCCGGATCAACTTTGTCCAGGTTCCCACTATGCTTAAAGAATTGGTTGCAAAGATTCCAGATACCACCTCCTTCATCAGAAGACATGGGCATCTTCTCAGTTTGGTCACCTCCAAATTGGACGAGCAGATGATGAGTGTTTTGGTCCAATTCTATGATCCACTGTACCATTGCTTTACTTTTCAGGACTACAAGTTGGTTCCCACCTTAGAAGAGTTCTTTGATCTACTCGGTATCTCTATTCTTGAGCAGACCCCGTTTACTGGTTGGGAGAAGATCCTTAGGCCAGAAGAGATTGCTTCAGCCCTTCATATGACAAAGGATGAGGTAATGGCTAATTGGGAGACTAGAAGTGGAGCAAAGGGCTTTCTGACTAAGTTCTTGGTTGGTAAGGCTAATTATTTCTGGGATAGTCTAGACTTCCAGGCATTCGAAGATACTCTGGCTCTTCTGATATATGGCTTGGTATTGTTTCCGAACCCTGACTCCTTTGTTGATGTGAATGCGGTAAAAATCTTCATCACTCATAATCTTGTACCCGCTATCTTGGGTGACATTCTTCATCAGCTTTATGCCTGTACTGCTCGAAAGCGTGGAACCTTGATGTGTTGTCCTCCATTGTTGGCAAGGTGGTTTATTTCTCACCTTCCCAAGTCAGTTTTGAAGAACAAAGAAGGCATGGGCTGGGCCTATAGGGTTATGTCTCTCTCTCATAATGACATCATCTAGACTATCAAGGGTATGGACGAGGTGGCCATTATTGATCGCTGTAGGGAATACCCCAATGTTCCACTCATAGGAACAAATGGAGGGATTACCTACAATCCATGCTTGGCCTTACGTCAGTTTGGGAGAGCTAGAAGAGAAGGTCCTCATGAGCTGCTAATGCCTATTATCCTCTTTGATTTTCAAGGGGATAGTGACGAGCAACGCCGCAGATTCATAAGGGCTTGGGATAGAGTTCATAGATCTAATCCACATGAGTTGGGTCCAAAGACTTCACTTCCAATGGAGCCATATCTCAGATGGGTTCGTATCCGTGCCCAAAAGCTGGGTATGTCGTATGAAGCCATCATGCCTATCATTGTTGAAGTTGCTAATGAAGAAGGGGTTCTTCCGACCATCCTCCATCCTCATATGCCCACTGACATTGGGGAACTGAAAAGGTATTGGATGCAGCTGAGAGAAGAGCGGGATGCTTACCGAGAAAAGTTTAACGAGCAAGAGAAGAAGATTCAGAAGTTGACTAGGCAGCTGGAGAATGAGCAGATCCTCAATGACTATGTCCGCACCGACAAGAAGCGACCATGGGAGCACTGATTGTCCTTTGATTATTTCCTTTCTAGTTTTTATTTACTTTTCAGTATTTCCTTTCTTGTAATGCCTTAAGGGCATCTGTTGAACAATTTGAATTTCAAAGTTTATCTAATAAAAGTGTGTTTCATTTCTTATTTATGAATTTGAATCTCTCGATGTCTTTGAAATCATGTCATACGCATTTCATCCCATGCACTTCATAATAGGTACCCATTACAGGTCTCTTATCTTCTTCGCTGTTTATTTCAGCATCATGTATGTTGAACCATCAACAGAGCAAGCAATCAAGTCCCTACAGGCCCAAAACTCCTAATTCCAAGTGTTGTTCATGAATTTAGCTAAGGGTCGGCAAGATCTGAAGACCCTTATTCTGAAAGAGAAGAAGAAGAAGAAGAAGAAAAAGAGGATAGTCCTATTTAACACAGGTCATAGGTTTGGAAACAGGCTACGGGATGAAGTTGATTTGACCACCTCATCTGGAGGGAAAGATAGTCAGGAAGAAAGGAGGGCTCCTAGCCCTGTGGTCTCAGACAATGAGACGGACTTCGATGAAGACCAGTATCCTTCGGCTGGGGATAGATACAAGCAACTGGAAGACCGGTTGAGTGCGATGGAAGTTCAGAAAGTGCCTGGTCTGGACTTTGGTGATCTGGGTCTATCATCTGGGGTGGTGATTCCCCACAAATTTAAAGCACCAGCCTTTGCTAAATATGATGAAGTTTCTTATCCGAAGCTGCACCTCCGGTCATATGTAAGGAAGATTCAGCCGTACACTGCCGATAAGAACCTATGGATCCACTTCTTTCAAGATAGTCTCTCAGGGACTCGGCTTGAATGGTTTTACCAGTTAGACGGAGCCAGTATCTGCAGTTGGGAAGATTTGGCTACTGCTTTCTACAGGCAGTACCAATACAATGCCGACCTCACTCTCACGCGTACCCAACTCCAGGGTATGTCAATGGGTGCGGGAAAAGGTTTCAAAGATTATGCTCAGACGTGGAGGGACCTTGCTGGAAGAGTGCAACCATCCTTGGCTGATCGGGAGCTAGTGGATATGTTTCTGGGGACCTTGTCTGGTCCATTTTTCAACCATCTGATTGGAAGCTCTTCGTCTGGGTTTACAGAGCTAATTATGACCGGTGAAAGGATTGAGGCTGGTATTAAGGCTGGTAAGATACAAAAGGGTGCCTCATCAAGCACCAAGAAGAAGCCTTTTAAGAAGGAGGCCAGTGCTGTCTACAGTTCGAAAAGCCAGAATAGACCTGAACGCCGCCAAGCTGTTAATGCGATTGTTATTTGAAGACCTGTCGGGGCTCCTCAGCGCAACAATCAACAAAAGGCCGAGAGACCTCGAAGGAAATTCACCCAACTCAACGTGACTTTGTCTCAAATTCTGCCACAGTTATTAAAGACCAATCTAGTGACTCCAAGGGAGGCTCCGCAGAATCCCAACACTGCATCACCAAAGTACAACCCTAATGCCCAATGTGCTTTTCACTCTGATAGCCCGGGACATAATACAGATGATTGTTGGGCTTTGAAGAACAAGATACAGGACTTACTTGATGCTAAGGAGATTGAGTTCGAGGCACCCGAAAGACCTAATGTTTTGGTTGCTCCTATGCCCAAGCATGGAGTGAATGCTGTAGAGGAAGACTCGTTTGTGGTTTCTGTGAAAGATATTGCGACTCCCTTGATGACTATGAAGATGAATCTTTTGTCAGCCGGTTTATTTTCGGGTTGTGCCGAAGGTTGCCGTATGTGTTCTTCCCTACCAACCAGTTGCCATCTTTTGAAATCAGGTGTCCAACGCCTGATGGATAATAAAGAAATTCTGTTTGTGAAGACTGTTGTTCCTTTAGTTCATACTGAATAAGTTTCCATTATCACCATTTTCGACAATTCTTCCAAGGCTCCCTCGAGGAAGCCTGTTAGAATTACATTTGTTTCAAGAATCGCACCATTGATCATCACTGTTCCAGGGCTTATCCCATATACATCTGATAAAGTTGTCCATTGGCATTACGGGGCTGGTGTTTATGGAGTGAAACAAGAGTTGGATGCTGATA
This sequence comes from Vicia faba, assembly GCA_948472305.1. NCBI lineage: Eukaryota > Viridiplantae > Streptophyta > Magnoliopsida > Fabales > Fabaceae > Vicia > Vicia faba. Next base: position 843,429,703 of record OX451740.1, read on the forward strand.
CTGACGTCAGCAATATTGTTGGACCTGCTAAAGTTACCCGCAGCGGAAGACTTTTCTCCCCTGATATTGCTCCACCAATTTCCCGGAAACCAGTTGTTATTACACCCGCCAGTGTACCTGCTGCCAGTCCTGTTCAAGTTCCTATTATTACCCCTGTCGCCGAGTCATCTGACACTCGGGGAAAAGGGACCACTGATGAGCCTGCCCAGACAGAGGCGCCGAAGACAATTACTGTTGAAGCCTTTAGGCAAGAGATGGAAGAAATTCTGAAGATCATCAAAAAGAGCGACTACAATGTAGTTGAACAGTTGGGGCAAACCCCGTCCAAGATTTCTATGTTATCTCTGTTGCTATGCTCAGAAGCCCATGCCAAGGCTCTGATTGCCTTCCTGAAGACTGCACACGTACCTCAAGAAACATCAGTTGATCAGTTTAAAGATTGCGTGGCTAGTCTGACTGCTGATAATGGGTTGGGTTTCTCTGACGCCGATTTGCCTTCTAAGTGGAGAAATCATAATGATGCCCTGCATGTCTCTATTGAATGAAGGGGCACTACTCTTGCTCATGTATTGGTGGATATCGATTCCTCATTGAATGTTTTACCTAAGAAAGCTCTAGACCGGTTGGACTATGAGGGTTTAGAATTGAAGCCAAGTAACATTGTTGTCAGGGCCTTCGATGGGTAAAAAAGAATGGTACACGGAGAAGTGGATATTCTGGTGAAGGTTGGTTCTCAGATCTTTACATCTACTTTTTATGTGATGGACATTCGGCCATCCTACTCTTGTTTGTTGGGTCACCCATGGATCCACAGAGCTGGGGTAGTCACTTCAACGCTCCACCAGATGCTGAAATACCCGGTCAAAGGGAAAATTGTGACGATGCGAGGGGAGGAAGAGTACATGGTGAGCCACCTCAAATATTTCCGGTATGTAGATATGGATGGGGAGTTCATTGAGACCCCGTTTCAACATTTTGAAGAAGTTCCCCAGACACTGGCATCAACTGAGAATGTTGTTGAAGTTTCTCCTATGAAGATGGCTTCCTTTAGGGATGCCCGGGCTGTTATCGAGAAAGGTGAGTGTGCAAATTGGGGCCAACTCCCTGATTTTGCACATAAGACTAACAAGTTTGGTTTGGGTTTCACTACAGAAGCTCAAAGGGCTGTTCAGAATGCACGTATCGGAAGACCTCCCGTGTTCATCAGTAATTTGGGAGTGAATGCCATTGAAGACGATGTGGAGGAGTCTGAGTTCGACAGCTGGATCTATCCTACTACTGATGGTGGACTAGGCAACTAGACAACAAAGGACTTCATACCAATTTCTTTTGTTACCCAGTAATGAGACTTTTTGTTTTGAATTTGTAACATACAATGTTTTAAACTCTAAGGCCCGGTGTCTTACCCGGGGCACTGTGGTTTCATTTGTGAGGGCTTTATGTGTGTCATTTACATATGTCATTAATAAAAGCATTGGACGTTTCTTGCATTTCAAATTTTGCGCTCCTTGTTTTTCTTTTATTACATATTGCAAAACAATTATTTTACACACACTCACATATACAGGTCTACATCCACTCTGGATCTCACTGGTAACGACTCTGCTACTGCCAGTTATGACTTCGAAAATTCGATCAACTTAGCCGAAGACGAAGGTGAAGATGATTGTGAAGTTCCTGGTGAACTTGCAAGACTGCTACTCCAAGAAGAGAGGGCCATTCAGCTGCACGAAGAGCCGGTGGAATCGGTAAATTTGGGTACAGAGGAAGACAAGAAAGAAGTTAAGGTCGGTGCAAATCTGGAGCTTAGTGTGAAGCAACGGTTGATTCATATGTTACGTGACTATGTTGAGATCTTTGCCTGGTCTTATGAAGATATGCCTGGGTTGGATACCGATATTGTGGTCCACCGATTGCCTACCAAGGAAGATTGTCCTCCAGTAAAACAGAAGGTCCGCCGAATGCGCCCAGAGATGTCTGAGAAAATCAAGGCTGAAGTTATGAAACAGTTTGACGCTGGTTTTCTAGCAGTTGCTTCTTACCCTCAGTGGGTTGCCAATGTGGTTCCTGTGCCGAAGAAAGATGGTAAGGTTTGAATGTGTGTTGACTACAGGGATATGAACAGGGCAAGCCCCAAGGATGATTTCCCTCTACCTCATATCGATGTTCTGGTTGACAACACCGTGCAACATAAAGTCTTCTCCTTTATGGATGGTTTCTCCGGTTATAATCATATTAAAGTGGCTCCCGAAGACATGGAGAAAACCACCTTTGTTACTCAATGGGGTACCTTTTGCTACAAGGTCATGCCCTTTGGATTAAAGAATGTTGGGGCAACATATCAGTGTGCCATGGTTGCTTTATTTCATGACATGATCTATCATGAGATTGAGGTATACGTCGATGACATGATTGCAAGATCCCAGACGGAGGAAGAACATCTTGACCACCTTCAGAAGCTGTTTGACAGGTTGAAGTTGTACAAGCTAAGGTTAAACCCGAAAAAGTTCACGTTCAGGGTGAGATCTGGTAAGTTGTTGGGCTTCTTTGTAAGCGATAAAGTTATTCAAGTGGATCCGGCAAAGGTGAAGGCCATAGAAGAGATGCCAGCTCCCCAAATAGAGGAAGAAGTCAGAGGCTTTCTGGGACGTCTGAACTACATTGCCCGATTCATCTCGCACCTGACCGCTACTTGTGAGCCAACCTTCAAGCTACTGAAGAAAGATCAAGTAGTACGTTGGAATGATGAATGTCAGGCCGCTTTCGAAAGGATCAAAGAGTATCTCTAAGAGCCACCTATTCTGATGCCTCCAGTTGAAGGGAGACCTTTGATCTTATACTTTACAGTACTCGGCAATTCAATGGGGTGTGTGTTGGGTCAGCATGACGAGTCTGGCCGAAAGAGCATGTTATTTATTACCTTAGCAAAAAGTTTACCGACTGTGAGACCTGATACTCACTGCTCGAGAAAACTTGCTGCGCTTTGGCATGGGCTGCTCGCCGGCTGAGACAGTATATGCTGACTCACACTACTCTATTGATATCAAAGATGGATCCAATCAAGTATATCTTCGAGAAGCCCGCCTTATCCGGAAGAATAGAAAGATGGCAGATGATCTTGATTGAGTATGACATCCAGTATACGAGCCAAAAGGCAATTAAGGGAAGTGTGTTGGCAGACCATTTGGCACATCAAGCAGTGGATGATTACCAGTCTATGAACTTTGAATTCCCGGACGAGAATATCATGATAGTGACTGACTGTGAGACACCTGGACCGGATGAAAGACATGAGGAAGGATCCCAATGGTCTATGTACTTTGATGGAGCTTTGAATGCTTTGGGTAATGGCATTGGCGCCATGATCATATCTCCTAAAGGCTCTCATACTCCGTTCACCGCCCGACTATGTTTCAACTGCACCAACAATATGGCGGAGTATGAAGCGTGCATCATGGGTCTTCTAGCAGCAATTTACCTAAGGATTAAGTTTCTTAGTGTCTTCGGATATTCCGCTCCCCTGATCAGTCAGATCAAGGGCGAGTGGGATACGAAACACCCAAATCTTATTCCTTACAAGGAGTATGTGTTGACATTGCTTCCCCATTTCAAGGAGATAACCTTTGAACACTTCCCTAGAGAGGAGAATCAGTTAGCGGACGCGCTAGCTACGATGTCTTCTATGTTCAAAGTCAATTGGAACAACAAAGCTCCTAGGATTATCATTGAAAGGATGGATGAATCTGCGCATTATTGTGACATTGAGACTGAAGAGGTAGCGGATAAACCCTGGTTTCATAAGGTGAAGAGGTATCTTGAGGCCCAGGAATACCCCGAGGGCGCATCTGTTAATGACAAGAAGTTTCTGAGGAGGTTCGTGGTGAAGTTCTTTATCAGCAATGGTATCCTTTACAAGCGTAACTATGATTCAACCTTACTGCGACGTGTGGATAAGAACGAGGCAGAAAGGATCATGGCAGATTTACACGAAGGTACCTTCGGAACTCATTCCAGTGGACATACTATGGCAAAGAAAATCCTTCGGGAAGGATATTATTGGTCTACAATAGAAGCTGACTGTTATCAACATTCTCGGACATGTCACAAATGCCAAGTTTATGCGGATAAGGTGCACATACCTCCAGTTCCTCTGAACGTCTTGACGGCACCTTGGCCTTTTGCAATGTGGGGCATTGATATGATCAGCGAGATCAAACCTACGGCATCCAACAGGCATCATTTCATCCTGGTAGAAATTGATTACTTTACAAAGTGGGTTAAAGCAACTTCCTTTGCTACCGTAACCAAGAACGTCGTGGCATGGTTTATTCGGCATAATCTGATTTGCTGATACGGTGTACCAGAAAGGATTATAACGGACAATGGTACCAATCTCAACAACAAGATGATCATTGAGCTCTGCAAGCAGTTCAAGATACATCATCACAACTCTTCTCCCTACCGGCTGAAGATGAATGGGGTTGTCGAAGCGGCTAATAAGAACATTAAGAAGATTGTACAGAAGATGACGGTGACATACAAAGACTGGCACGAGATGTTACCATTTGCTCTTCATGGTTACCGTACCTCAGCGCGAATGTCAATAGGGGCAACACCCTATTCCTTGGTATATGGTATGGAGGCAGTCTTGCCCATTGAAGTTCAGATACCCTCTCTTCGGATTATGAAGGATGCAGGTTTGAGCGAAGATGACTGGATCCAGACCCGGCTTGATCAGCTGAACCTAATCGATAAAAAGAGACTTACTGCTATTTTTCATGGTTAGACGTACCAAAAACGGATGATCAAGGCATTTAACAAGAAAGTTAGACGACAAGAGTATCAAGTTGGGGATCTGGTAATCAAGCGCATTATTCTACCTCAAGGTGATCCCCAGGGGAAAATGGACCCCTACTTACGAAGGGCCATTTGTGGTTAAGAACATTTTCTATGGAGGATCCATGATTCTAACCTCCATGGATGGTGACGACCTTCCTCACCCCGTCAATGCAGACATAGTAAAAAGATACTACGCATAGTCAAAGACCCGCTAGGTTGACTGGCCTAGGAAAAAATAAGGGCTTCCCGGCGAACCAAAAGGGTTCAGGCAAAAATAAGGGATGAAATTGAAAAATCTACCCGGCAAGTCGAAAACCTGAAAAGGCGGCTTGGGCAAAAAAGGGTATCCCGGTGGACTAAAAACCCGAAAGAGGGGTCCAGGCAAAAATTAGGGATCAAAGCGTAACACTATGTCTCATTGGATCACCTTGCATCCAGACTTCGGTATCGACTTTCAAGCTCGGAAGGCGCTAATCAATCTGATATACCTTCAACCAATAGCAAAGTGATGAGATGCTCAAGAACATAAAGGCAATAGCAGAGCTGGAACCTGTGATCTGTGGGAAGAGAACTGACTGTTTTGAAATGCTGGTTCGCGTTTTGCGTTTATTTTCGCAAAATGTCGCGGTGAGCAAGAGTCGCCACCGTCTTTTATTTTATCCAACAAGGAAAGGAAAAAAGCACAGAAAATTTCCTTTTTGAGATATTTCTCGGATTCGGGAGGTCGGTTATAGAAAGGGAAGGTGTTAGCACCCTTTCTATCCGTGGTTATCCACGGGCTCTTAGGTACTTGCTCATTGTGTTTTCAAAAGTTTGCTTTTCTTTGTGTTTGTGGGTTTGAAAAGAGTTTTTCGTTTGAAAGGAGTGTAAGTGAGAAAAGTTTTGTTTTGTTTTTAAAAGGAGCAAGTACTTAAGAACCATCTACCTACTAGAAAAAGGAATTAAACTGTGCAAATATCCTTTAGGCAATGCTATCCCACTATTGAGGAGTAGGTAGCACCGTCGTTGGAGTTTTAGGGTCAATTCGATTAAGGGACGTGTGGTCACTAAAGCAATGTTAGGACGCCTTAGCGGTAACCCTAATGTCTTAGATCATTTTATCTGAGGCAACCGTTTCGAGGCAACTTATGATCTTTGGACAAGAGGACGACCTCTAAAACTTTCTATACTCAATGACCACGTTTGAGGCAACCAAGTGAGGTGTACCCTAAGAGTGCGCATGTGTGAGTGTATTGTTTTGAAGTTATTTATCTTTGTACATGTTAATGGTGAGCTACTGTTGATTTTAGGTTAAAGATTAATCTTGTCATGCATTGCCTATTAAGGAAATAAAATAAGAATGATTAAAAATGTAATAAAAACCCTAATTCTATATTAATTTTAATTTAATGCAAAAGATATTAAAATTGTACCTAATTAAAACTAAATTAATTGGTTAAAATTTATTTACAAAAATAATGAAATAGTGAAATTAATAAAAATATTATTTTTATTTTTGGGTTTTCTGATTTTTTATGAAAAAAATGTTAATTGGTTAATTAATTAATAATAAAATAAATAATTAGAATAAAATAAATAAATGAAAATATGAAGGGAAAAGAAATAACCCAGGGGGGTGCTGGGCTTAATTTGGGTGTGAAATTACCAATTCTTGGCCCATTAACGCTCCAGCCTGTTTGACCTTTTGGATTGTCCCCATGTCCATTGACTTGAGACCATGGTAGTCTCCCATTCTAGGCCATTGGATTTGCTTTGTAGCCACCTGGCGTTTGAGATCTTGGCAGAACATGATAGTCCACGCCTTGAATGCTACATGTGAATACCTGGAGAGAAAAATTCAACAAATTATTGGGGGACCTGGGATTCGAACCCAGGTCCCATTGGTTTTGGGCGTTCACCCCTACCACTACACCACCATGCCTTATTTGTTATTGGATTAGATAATAATTAATATATTAGCAAACAAATAAATATGCTGGAATTAATAAAAACACGCGCCAAGATTTGAAACAGCCAGTGGGGAAGAGACACATGATCATCTTCTTCAACAAAATGCCTGGTTATTTACCTGCGGATTTTTATCCGCAGGAAGATTCGTAGGGCATCTCAAAAACCTTCTCCAGGCCATGTAAACGAAACCTAAGAGTACCAATCTGTTCGTCTCTTCCTCCTGGTTGTCCCTATACCCATCGTTAGCATTGATTTTTCCTGTATCAAAAAGGCCTAAAAATAAGAACAAGAACCCTAGGATCGGGCATCACAATACAGTCCATAAAAATCAAATTAAATAATGCAGAATTGATGGAAATTGAATGGCAAGTACGAATGTAAAACAAAATTGGCAAGAGGATGCAAGAAAATGATTTCACGATGTTATGTTCGGAGCTTGGTTCGTGATGACTTACAGTGCAATTGACGGCGTCTCAAGGGCTGGTTTTGATTGCTACAGTTTCAGGAGATGTCAGGGAAGAGAGCTATGTCAAGCTTTTTGTTTGAATCGAGCTCCAATGTTGTTTTTGATCTCCAAGTTTTCAAGCTTTTTCACAAACTTCTTTTGGCCGTTTCAGCAGTGCTTTGTGCGTGTTCCTCGTCTGCTTCCCTTGTGTGCACATAAGAGAATGTATTTAGGTCAAAACTTGGGCCTTAAACCATATGCATTGAAGATGGAGGGTTTGATTTTGATCACCATTATCAAGTTGCCATATTTGCATCAAATCTGAGATTTTGTGCATGTTTTGACTTGGCACGAATTTGATTGAGTGTCATATGATATTTGCAAGCTGTAATGACCACAAGAATCTTATTACATCAATTTTTAGATTTTATTTGATTTAATATTGATTTAAAATGAATTAAATCAATAAAAATTAAATAAAAATAGAAAAATAAATGAGTGGCCATGAAATTAAAGATGGAACACGTTTGTGGCATGACAAGACTATATCAAGTGGGAAAAAGTGGGCCCTTTTGTCAAAATTTGGAGTTTTGAGGATAGTTGACTTTTGGCAAATTTGGAAATATGCCCAACTTCAACTATGCATAACTTCTTCAATTTTGAACTTTTGGAGGTGTTCTTGGACTTTTTAGAAACCTTGAGATGTCCTCTAATCAACCCGTTTGGTCTCATCTCATTTTGATGTTCCATTCTCAAGTTATAAACTTTTCAAAAAAGGTGTTTTTTTTTACTTTCAAAAATGACCTATAATGTCCAAATTTTTAACTTTTTGTGAGAGCATTTATTGACCTTGGGGTGTGAAGATGGATTGTAGGAAATTTCATACTATTCAAAATGAGCTTTGGATGGGTCATTTCTCATAAAGTATGAGAAAGTTATGCTTGGTCAAAGTTGAGTTGACTTTTTCTATAAAACCCTAATTTGGCAATTTTTGAATCTTGATGAACTTTGAGCAATCCTTGATGAATCATGATCAACCCTTGATAAAATGATAAATTATCCTTCAAAATGAGAATGTTGACAAAAAATATTGAAGTTTGACTGGTTATAGGTCACAGTTGACTTTTGCCCTAGCATAGTAAATTTTTGGACCTCTTGAGCAATTGACTGGCCAAACTTCCTCTGCAAGGCTTGAAATTTGACATGGATGAACTTAAGAACATATTAGGACATTGGGGATAATTTGAGGTCATTTGGATGTAAGGACCTTTATGCAACACAAAACCCTAATTTGAGGTTGACTGCCTTAGGAGGTGGTTTGACTGTCTAACTCTTGAGTCATCTTGAGCAACTTGAAGATCATTCTTGACAAATCTTGAAGAATATAGGAGGGAAAATTTTGGGGTACAACAGTTGCCCCTGTTCAATTTTCTTAAACCTGAGGATATAGATTGGCTTTCGATCCTTTCGTGATCCGAAGGTGGAAGATAATTGAACACTAGAGTGCCCATAAATTTGCACTCGCATGGTGTAGTATCAGCATTGTGATGTCGGGAATGGGCTTACAGATGCCATTTGGAGATTGTTGGTAGGAGGATGGGCTTACAAATGCCATCTGCAGGAATGTCGATCGCATAAGAGATTCCTTAGCGAGAACTTGCATACCTGTTGTTGTAAAAGATTCCGCTGGGGAAGTCTAACCTTTGTTGAGATTTAGGAATCTTGCATGTACTTCAACTAAGAGAATACCTCGGTTGAGTCTTAAGAACCTGTCCATAATTCAACTGGGGGGGAAACATCTCCATCAAGATCTAGGAACTTTCTCGTGCTCAACGTAGTATACCGTTGAGGTTATAGCACTTGTCCACACTATGACGGAGGAAAACATCAAGATCTACGAGCTGACTCGTGCTCAACATAGTATACCGTTGAGGTTATAGTACTCGTCCACACTATGACATAGAGAAACATCTTCATCAAGATCTAGGAACTGACTCGTGCTCAACATAGTATACCGTCGAGGTTATAGTACTCGTCCATACTATGACGTAGGGAAACATCTTCATCAAGATCTAGGAACTGACTCGTGCTCAACATAGTATACCGCTGAGGTTATAGCACTTGTCCACACTATGACGGAGGAAAACATCAAGATCTAGGAACTGACTCGTGCTCAACGTAGTATACCGTTGAGGTTATAGTACTCGTCCACACTATGACGTAGGGAAACATCTTCATCAAGATCTAGGAATTGTCTCGTGCTCAACGTAGTATACCGCTGAGGTTATAGCACTTGTCCACACTATGACGGAGGAAAACATCAAGATCTAGGAACTGACTCATGCTCAATGTAGTATATCGTCGAGGTTATAATACTCGTCCACACTATGACGTAGGGAAACATCTTCATCAAGATCTAGGAACTGTCTCATGCTCAACGTAGTATACCGCTGAGGTTATAGCACTTGTCCACACTATGACGGAGGAAAACATCAAGATCTAGGAACTGACTCATGCTCAACGTAGTATATCGTCGAGGTTATAGTACTCGTCCACACTATAACATAGGGAAACATCTTCATCAAGATCTAGGAATTGTCTCGTGCTCAACGTAGTATACCACTGAGGTTATAGCACTCGTCCACACTATGACGGAGGAAAACATCAAGATCTAGGAACTGACTTGTGCTCAACATAGTATACCGTTGAGGTTATAGCACTTGTCCACACTATGACGTAGGGAAACATCTTCATCAAGATCTAGGAACTGTCTCGTGCTCAACGTAGTATACCGTCGAGGTTATAGTACTCGTCCACACTATGATGGAGGAAAACATCAAGAACTAGGAACTGACTCGTGCTCAACATAGTATACCATCGAGGTTATAGCACTTGTCCACACTATGACGTAGGGAAACATCTTCATCAAGATCTAGGAACTGTCTCGTGCTCAACGTAGTATACCATTGAGGTTATAGCACTCGTCCACACTATGACGTGGGGAAACCGTCGAGATCGAGAACCTTATCCGAAATTCAACCGAGGATAATTCAATTGAGATTTAAGAACCGGTCAGGTCTTCGACTAAGCTGAGAACTTAACTGCATCTTTCCTGAAAGGTAAAAGGTCAGTCACATGCAATGCATGAGATGGATCAAGCAATGATGTTCTCGACATAAATGAGATTGTATGGTATGATACGTATATGCATGTATCATGATGTATGGAAATGTGATGTTTTAGCTGGGGGAAATAAATCCCGGAGCTGCTGGATAATAGAGTTGAGTTCTTCGTTTCCGCTGGGGATGATGAACGAAGATGATTGTGAGAATAAACCTGCAGGAGAAAAGAACTCCGTTGGGGAAAAAATCTGATGAAGAGATTACTCTGTGGGGAAGAGATTATGCTGAAGATTTTGATGATAAACTCCGTTGGGGATTCCGTTGATAAGCTCTGCTGGTGATTTCAATGATAAACTCCGCTGGGGATGGATTACTGTTGTTGGTGATTTTGAATTTGTTGAGGATTGAATACCTGCTTCTGAAAGGAAAGAAGTTCGCTGGGGATGATCTTTCGGTTGCAACTTGCTGGAGATAATCCTGTTAGACTCTTGTGGGGACAACCCTCTGAATTTGGCTGGGGAAATTTATTTGTGCTCTGTAGGGGATAAGCTTCCAGAATCTACTGGGGAATATGACTCAACTCTGTCGAGGAAGCTTTTTTAGACTGCGCTGGGGAAATGGCTCCACTAGGGGTATCTTGTATTCCACCGGGGAACATTCTTATACTCTATTGAGGAATATTAAGACTGTCGGGGATGCTCTTATGCTTGCTGGGGAATGTCTTTATACTCCGCCGGGGAAGATTGAGATCTTCTGGGGATACCAAGCCTTTTCAGGGCTGATGATAGATTAACTCTTCTTGGGGAGAGTATTACTGATTTGTACATAGCTGCAAGTCTCAGCTGGGAAATTTACCCTTACTGTTTTACTCTGCAGGGAGTGAAGGTATCTTAGCCATATTCTTCAGCTGAACTTACCATCGTACCTGGTGGACAAAGCAACTGCACAGTTCGGACAATTCTTATTTCCCCTGTTTCTGCGGGAGAAGGTGCCTGTGGAGGCTCTGTGGACCGAGTATTATCCCCACCTATGAGGCGCTTGGTATCTTTCGGTTAAAATGACAAGTCTTCTTTTGGTAGGCCAGTGACGAGATGACGAGACATAGTCATACGCTTTGATCCCTAATTTTTGCCTGGACCACCCTTTCGGGTTTTTAGTCCACCGGGATACCCTTTTTTGCCCAAGCCGCCTTTTCAGGTTTTCGACTTGCCGGGTGTACAAATTTTTCATTTTCATCCCTTATTTTTTCCAGAACCCTTTCGGTTCGCCGGGAAGCCCTTATCTTTGCCTAGGCCAGTCAACCTAGAGGGTCTTTGATTCAGGCTCGGTATTTTCTGACTATGTCCATGCCCTCAGGATGCAGAGAGGTGTCACTGTCGGTAGTGTTGTGTTGCCATACTACCAGAAGATCTTCATTTGATCATGCAAGATTCGTTGCTGGAATTCATGTCCAATGCTCCAATTGATTCAGATGGAGATTTGCCCCTGGCTATTTGGCATTTTGAGAGATTCCTTAAATCTTGACTTGACTGCCCCAGATGATGGACAATGATCATGCCGTGCCCCTTGGTTGGAAGTGTTTTTTCCACTTGAGGTGACCCTTTTTATTGAAAAGGTTTTTGTTCACTAGATATTTGTCGTGTGAATTTCTCTGCTGTTGAACAAATAGTCATATGCAAACGATATTATTTTAAGAATGCAAAGCTTATGTCTGTCTTTTGAAATTTTTGAAAATGCATTTTTCCAGTAAAACAGGCAAATTTTATTTGTAAAATGTGATGTCAACTCAAGATTTATAGCAAGCCCTACAGGAGTCAGGATACCTTTTGTAACAGTATGCTTTCGAACTAACCCATGCTTCAGCTAAGACTTTTAAGGGTTATAACGTGGCCTGGTTCACGGTTTAAGAAATAAAGGATAAAGGCTCAAAATTTATTTGTACCCGCCCGTTCTTCGTGATGTTCTTCGATCCTAAACTCAGCTAATCGTGCATTAGATTTTGTTTGAGTCTTTGCTCTGATATACCAGTGATGGTTCGGATACTGACAATTTATTTTGAGCAGGCAGTCATTTTTTTTTATTGAGGGTTTGCAGGATTTCTTCCCTTTTTGAGTTCGTTATCCCTGTCTTTTTGCCTGAACTGTTTCTTTTGTGATTACAGTCAGCGGGATGCCCCAGTTTTTTGTAAGTCTCCTTCATAGGTTTTGACTTAGTGGGCTTTTATTTCGAGAGATAATGACTGCATGTCCTTACGATTATACAGAACCAACACCGTCTTTTGTTTCGGAAGGACTTCTTTGATGCCATTCATTATGCACCTGAATTAACTGAGAAAACTACCCTGCCCCAGGTTATAATTAAAGGTTTTAATTTGTGAAAAGAAAAACTCCAACTTCTTTGGCTCAAAAGGGGTTGACTAAGGATTATCTTCCTTATAACTCCACTATTTTAGGATTTGAAATAATGCATGTACCTCGTCAGCGGGGTCTGTTCAAAAGCATATTGTAGAGATTTTGATATCATTTTCGTCATCCTCCCTCAAAAGGCTTAGAATTTTTTAATAGAGAGTTGAACATCACAAAAAATGAAAGCAATTTGAATATAGTGAATACGAATGGATTGATTCGGAACAGACATATGCAATGCATTGATAAAGTAATAAAGTTTGACATCATAATAATTGTTCGAATAAGCAAAGAAAGATACAACTTCAGAATTTAAATGAACAAAAGTCTCTTAATTTGAACTTAGTCATTTCAGGTGGAGAACCCCCAACGGAAGATTTTCATTTCGCCATCCGGCATGAATTCCAGCACTCTTCCGTCAATCAAGTCTTGGATCTTGTTTTTCAAAGCCCAACAGTCGTCGGTGTCATGTCTAGGACTATAGGAGTGGTATGCACAAACTGCGTCGGGGTGATTGCTAGGAGTAGAGGTATTGGGATTCCGGGGAGGATCACTTAAAGGAATCAGATTGACCTCCAACAAGCGTTTCAGTATTAGAGATGATGGTATATCAGTCTCAGAGAAATGTCTTCCAGACGTATTTTGCTTATGCTGATTACCCCGTTGACACTGGCGAGGTTGATGCTGGGTTTGTGACCCTGAAGCAAGCTGAGGAGCTTTTCCCTTGTCTTCTTGCCCCAAAGGTGGTTGAATGATGACTTTTGATTTTCAACCCTAGTTGTTTGCCCAACTTGGTCATTTTGAAGTAGTTTTTTGACGAGGACCCTGAGCTCTTCTTATCTTTGAGCCAGGTCTTGAATGAGAGCCATCTGGCCCACCAGTTGTCCCATCATCTGGATCTTCATTGTTTCCAACTCAATTTGGAGCCCTTCCAACTGCTCATTCTTGATGTCGCCTGGATTCCCTAGGACTAAGCCCCTTGTGAGGAGAGCTTTTATTTCTTCCTGCCCCTGGGATAGATTCAAGAACATTTCTTGAAGTTGAGCGTTTTGAGCCTGGATATCTTTGACAGTTCTCTCTAGGGCCATCTCTACTGAAATAAACAGTAGGAGAATAAGGAAACCTGAAAGGGAAAACCTGTCTTGATGTGGATGCATGTTATGTGGATGCATGTTTTCAAGAATCTCTCGGGGTAAACAAGAAATTTGTTAGAATTTGAATTTTGCAGCTTTGATTGAAGAAACTTCATGTTGTTAAGAGTCCTTCTTCAAGAGTCAAGCTCACCATATCGAGTGGGTCATGGCCCCTGACTCAAGCCATCGTGTTTTGATTCATAGACGACATTGGCTAGAGGAAAATAAACCCTCTTTGCCCCTTGCTTGACTTCTGATTTACCATAACCTACATCACAGACCCTTGAGATCCTTGAAATGGTTAAGGAAATGTTAAGGCATGATGTTATGATGTATATGATATGCGTTTAAGCAAAAGTGTGAAGTGATGTAAGTAAACCCTGCAAGAAATCCAAATTATTGGATAAGGACTGTAAACAAAACCTGCAAGGAACTCATGTTGTCAGATAACAAGAATGTGCAAATAGTTCAAGTTTGAAGGCACACAAGTCACACAAAAAGCCTTAAGTTTAGGCTGGCATGGAGTTTAGGTACTACCCTCTTTCAGTGTAGTTGGTTTAAACCTGTCCTAAAAATAGTAATCGGGTTCTAGAGGATCTCAATATTACTGACTACCCTCAATCAGTCATAATTCCAATTTAGCAACCGTTTCTTGCGGCCGGAATCATCGCGAGAGTTTAGTCTCAATGAGTGTAGCATACTGCTACTGTTCTATGGCCAAGTTGGTCAATTTAAGGTTCTAAGGTCAGTTGGTGCTTAAATACTCCTTAGAAGACCCATATTCTCCTCGTTCTAACGCAAGGGATATCGGTACAGACCAAGGTGCCACACCAACGTAGCTACTGCTTCGTCCGTATCGGTCTACGCCGTACGGATCCCTCACATTTTATTGCTACTTACCTAAAGGGTATCCCCAGATCCGGGTTAGGGTCTATAGAACTCCGACACAAGCCCACAAAATTAAAGAATACAAAGCATACAATTGAAAACATAGTGATCAAATCCTAAGGTACACCTCACTTATAAATATTCCCCAGCAGAGTCGCCAGTTCTGTGATCGGTGGGAAGAGAACTGACTGTTTTGGAATGCTGGTTCGCATTTTGCCTTTGTTTTCGAAAAATGTCGCGGTGAGCAAGAGTCGCCACCGTCTTTTATTTTATCCAACAAGGAAAGGACAAAAGCACAGGAAAATTCCTTTTTGAGATATTTCTCGAATTCGGGAGGTAGGTTATATAAATGGAAGGTGTTAGCACCCTTTCTATCTGTGGTTATCCACGGGCTCTTAGGTACTTGCTCATTATGTTTTCAAAAGTTTGCTTTTCTTTGTGTTTGTGGGTTTGAAAAGAGTTTTTCGTTTGAAAGGAGTGTAAGTGCGAAAAGTTTTGTTTTGTTTTTAAAAGGAGCAAGTACTTAAGAACCATCTACCTACTCGAAAAAGGAATTAAACTGTGCAAATCTCCTTTAGACAATGCTATCCCACTATTGAGGAGTAGGTAGCACCGTCGTTGGAGTTTTAGGATCATATCGATTAAGGGACGTATGGTCACTAAAGCAATGTTAGGACGCCTTAGCGGTAACCCTAATGTCTTAGATCATTTTATCCGAGGCAACTTATGATCTTTGGACAAGAGGACGACCTCTAAAACTTCCTATACTCAATGACCACGTTTGAGGCAACCAAGTGAGGTGTACCCTAAGAGTGCGCATGTGTGAGTGTATTATTTTGCAGTTATTTATCTTTGTACATGTTAATGGTGAGCTACTGTTGATTTTAGGTTAAAGATTAATCTTGTCATGCATTGCCTATTTATCAAACATCTAACAGTTAATATTGTGCGGAAATTAAATTACGGAAAATAAATCTAAGCTATTACAAGGCGTCGGGTATTTACATCGCCAAAGACAAACCCTTTAAAATTAAATTGCGAAAAGTAAATAAAAGCGATAAATAAATAAATAAAATCCTAAGTTAAACTATTACATTCCCGAAGCAGTTACAATATTGAAATATGGATAAAAAATAATACGCGCGCGAGAAAATTAAATCGGAGTGTTTTTTAGGGTGTTGACCCTTTTGTTATTAAATAGAGCATATTTTTTGTTATTTTTGAATTAAAAATTAGTCTAAATTAATAATTGAATTAATTAATTAAATGAAAATTATTTTTTGGTTTTTTTTATTTTGATTAAGGAAATAAAATAAGAATGATTAAAAATGTAATAAAAACCCTATTTCTATATTAATTTTAATTTAATGCAAAAGATATTAAAATTGTACCTAATTAAAACTAAATTAATTGGTTAAAATTTATTTACAAAAATAATGAAATAGTGAAATTAATAAAAATATTATTTTTATTTTTGGGTTTTCTGATTTTTTATGAAAAAAATGTTAATTGGTTAATTAATTAATAATAAAATAAATAATTAGAATAAAATAAATAAATGAAAATATGAAGGGGAAAAGAAATAACCCAGGGGGGTGTTGGGCTTAATTTGGGTGTGAAATCACCAATTCATGGCCCATTAACGCTCCAGCCTGTTTGACCTTTTGGATTGTCCCCATGTCTATTGACTTGAGACCATGGTAGTCTCCCATTCTAGGCCATTGGATTTGCATTGTAGCCACCTGGCGTTTGAGATCTTGGCAGAACATGATAGTCCACGCCTTGAATGCTACATGTGAATACCTGGAGAAAAAAATTAAACAAAGTATTGGGGGACCTGGGATTCGAACCCAGCTCCCATTGGTTTTGGACGTTCACCCCTGCCACTACACCACCATGCCTTATTTGTTATTGGATCAGATAATAATTAATATATTAGCAAACAAATAAATATGCTGGAATTAATAAAAACACGCGCCAAGATTTGAAACAGCCAATGGGGAAGAGACACGTGATCATCTTCTTCAACAAAAAGCCTGGTTATTTACCTGCGGATTTTTATCCGCGGGAAGATTCGTAGGACATCTCAAAAACCTTCTACAGGCCATGTAAACGAAACCTAAGAGTACCAATGCGTTTGTCCCTTCCTCCTGGTTGTCCCTATACCGATCATTAGCATTGATTTTGCCTGTATCAAAAAGGCCTAAAAAACAAGAAGAACCCTAGGATCGGGCATCACAGTACAGTCCATAAAAATTAAATTAAATAATGCAGAATTGATGGAAATTGAATGGAAAGTATGAATGTACAAGAAAATTGGCAAGAGGATGCAAGAAAATGATTTCACGATGTCATGTTCAGAGCTTGGTTCGTGATGACTTACAGTGCAATTGACGGTGTCTCAAGGGCTGGTTTTGATTGCCACAGTTTCAGGAGATGTCAAGGAAGAAAGCTATGTCAAGCTTTTTGTTTGAATCGAGCTCCAATGTTATTTTTGATCTCCAAGTTTTCAAGCTTTTTCACAAACTTCTTTTGGACGTTTCAGCAGTGCTTTGTGCGTGTTCCTCGTCTGCTTCCCTTGTGTGCATATAAGAGAATGTATTTAGGTCAAAACTTGGGCCTTAAACCATATGCATTGAAGATGGAGGATTTGATTTTGATCACCATTATCAAGTTGCCATATTTGCATCAAATCTGAGATTTTCTGCATGTTTTGACTTGCACGAATTTGATTGAGTGTCATATGATATTTGCAAGCTGTAATGACCACAAGAATCTTATTACATCAATTTTTAGATTTTATTTAATTTAATATTGATTTAAAATGAATTAAATCAATAAAAATTAAATAAAAATAGAAAAATAAATGAGTTGCCATGAAATTAAAGATGAAACACGTGTGTGGCATGACAATACTATATCAAGTGGAAAAACGTGGGCCCTTTTGTCAAAATTTGGAGTTTTGAGGATAGTTGACTTTTGGCAAATTTGGAAAAATGCCCAACTTCAACTATGCATAACTTCTTCAATTTTGAACTTTTGGAGGTGTTATTTGACTTTTTAGAAACCTTGAGATGTCCTCTAATCAAAAAGTTTTGTCTCATCTCATTTTGATGTTCCATGCTCAAGTTATAACCTTTGGAAAAAAGGTGTTTTGTTGACTTTCAAAAATGACCTATAATGTCCAAATTTGTAACTTTTTGTGAGAGCATTTCTTGACCTTGGGGTGTGAAGATGGATTGTAGGAAATTTCATATTATTCAAAATGAGCTTTGGATGGGTCATTTCTCATAAAGTATGAGAAAGTTATGCTTGGTCAAAGATGAGTTGACTTTTCCTACAAAACCCTAATTTAGCAATTTTTTAATTTTGATGAACTTTGAGCAATCCTTGATGAATCATGATCAACCCTTAATAAAATGATAAATTATCCTTCAAAATGAGAATGTTGACAAAAAATCTTAAAGTTTGACTGGTTATAGGTCACAGTTGACTTTTGCCCTAGCACAGTCAATTTTTGGACCTCTTGAGCAATTGACTGACCAAACTTCCTCTGCAAGGCTTGAAATTTGACATGGATGAACTTGAGAACATATTAGGACATTGGGGAGAATTTGAGGCCATTTGGATGTAAGGACCTTGATGCAACACAAAACCCTAATTTGAGGTTGACTGCCTTAGGAGGTGGTTTGACTGTCCAACTCTTGAGTCATCTTGAGCAACTTGAAGATCATTCTTGACAAATCTTGAGGAATATGGGAGGAAAAATTTTTGGGTACAACAGTTTCCCCTATTCAATTTTCTTAAACCTGAGGATATAGATTGGCTTTCGAGCCTTTCGTGATCCAAAGGTGGAAGATAATTGAACACTAGAGTGCCCAGAAATTTGTACTCGCATGGTGTAGTATCAGCATTGTGATGTCGGGAATGGGCTTACAGATACCATTTGGAGATTGTTGGTAGGATGGTGGGATTACAGATGGCATCTGCAAGAATGTCGATCGCATAAGAGATTCCTTCGCGAGAACTTGCATACCTGTTGTTGTAAAAGATTCCGCTGGGGAAGTCTAACCTTTGTTGAGATTTAGGAATCTTGCTTGTACTTCAACTGAGAGAACTCCTCGGTTGAGTCTTAAGAACCTGTCCATAATTTAACGTGGGGGGGAAATATCTCCATCAAGATCTAGGAACTGTCTCGTGCTCAACGTAGTATACCGTTGAGGTTATAGCACTTGTCCACACTATGACGGAGGAAAACATCAAGATCTAGGAGCTGACTCGTGCTCAACATAGTATATCGTTGAGGTTATAGTACTCGTCCACACTATGACGTAGGGAAACATCTTCATCAAGATCTAGGAATTGACGCGTGCTCAACGTAGTATACCGTCGAGGTTATAGTACTCGTCCACACTAGGACGTAGGGAAACATCTTCATCAAGATCTCGGAACTGACTCGTGCTCAACGTAGTATACCGCTGAGGTTATAGCACTTGTCCACACTATGACGGAGGAAAACATCAAGATCTAGGAACTAACTTGTGCTCAACATAGTATACCGTTGAGGTTATAGTACTCGTCCACACTATGACGTAGGGAAACATATTCATCAAGATCTAGCAACTGTCTCGTGCTCAACGTAGTATACCGTTGAGGTTATAGCACTTGTCCACACTATGACGGAGGAAAACATCAAGATCTAGGAACTGACTCATGCTCAATGTAGTATACCGTCGAGGTTATAGTACTCGTCCACACTATGACGTAGGGAAACATCTTCATCAAGATCTAGGAACTGTCTCGTGCTCAACGTAGTATACCGCTGAGGTTATAGCACTTGTCCACACTATGACGGAGGAAAACATCAAGATCTAGGAACTGACTCGTGCTCAATGTAGTATATCATTGAGGTTATAGTACTCGTCCATAATATGACGTAGGGAAACATCTTCATCAAGATCTAGGAACTGTCTCGTGCTCAACGTAGTATACCGCTGAGGTTATAGCACTCGTCCACACTATGACGAAGGAAAACATCAAGATCTAGGAACTGACTCGTGCTCAACGTAGTATACCTTTGAGGTTATAGCACTTGTCCACACTATGACATAGGGAAACATCTTCATCAAGATCTAGGAACTGTCTCGTGCTCAACGTAGTATACCGTCGAGGTTATAGTACTCGTCCACACTATGACGGAGGAAAACATCTAGATCTAGGAACTGACTCGTGCTCAACATAGTATACCGTCGAGGTTATAGCACTTATCCACACTATGACGTAGGGAAACATCTTCATCAAGATCTAGGAACTGTCTCGTGCTCAACGTAGTATACCGTTAAGGTTATAACACTCGTCCACACTATGACGTAGGAAAACCGTCGAGATCGAGAACCTTATCCGAAATTAAACCGAGGATAATTCAATTGAGATTTAAGAACCGGTCAGGTTTTCGACTAAGCTGAGAACTTAACTGCATCTTTCCTGAAAGGTAAAAGGTTAGTCACATGCAATGCATGAGATGGATCAAGCAATAATGTTCTCAACATAAATGAGATTGTATGGTATGATGTTTATATGCATGTATCATGATGTATGGAAATGTGATGTTTTAGCTGGGGGAAATAAATCCCGGAGCTGCTGGATAATAGAGTTGAGTTCTTCGTTTCCGTTGGGGATGATGAACAAAGATGATTGTGAGAATAAGCCTGCAGGAGAAAAGAACTCCATTGGGGAATAAGCTGATGAAGAGATTACTCTGTGGGGAAGAGATTCTGATGAAGATTTTGATGATAAACTCCGCTGGGGATTCCGTTGATAAGCTCTGCTGGGGATTTCAATGATAAACTCTACTGGGGATGGATTACTGTTGCTGGAGATTTTGAATCTGTTGAGGATTGAATACCTTCTTCTGAAAGGAAAGAACTTCGCTGGGTATGATCTTTCGGTTGCAACTTGTAAGTGCCTTCGTTTGGGATTGGCTCATCTCTTGTAAAACAAATAGCAACAACAATAATGTAATGTAATGTACAATAGAAACAGCCTGAAAATTATATTGTAAATGCCTAAACATGTTGATCAACATCTGGAACAACATGTCTCAAGAGATGTCATAACATCATACCAGACATCAAGCTACTGAACTGTCAAGTCTGATGCAGTTCTGTTCCTAAAGTTATGCAGAATATTCTGCCAAATAGAATGCATAACAAGTAGCAAAAATTGAAGGCATATGTGGAGCCCTAGAAGATTCAATCAGAAGCTAAGGATAAGGAGAAAAGCTCGATTGAAGACCTAACTTGTAGCAGAAGTTTTCTGCTTACTTTATGCAGGTCATGAAGGCCCAAATCCAGTTGGGTAAAAAGTGTTATAAATAGAAGTATTGTAACCTAATTTGTGTGGGCTCTTGGATTGACAAGATGTAATCATTTAGGGCTAGTTTTGTTGTGAACCACCCGGGCTGTGGGATGGTCACCATACTCCTTGAAACCTGTAGGTTAAAGGATGTATGCATTGTACTTGATTAAAGCTTTTAAGCATGATCAAGATGTGTAATGAAAGTGTATCTTCTGAACAGTTTATGTACTGTAGAAAGTTATCACTGCGGTGATTGAGGGGGAGTGAGAGGGGTCTCATATCTAGGATTGGATCTTAGGTAAAAGTGTCATTGGGTAGTGATTAAGTGAGAAGGCTGTCAACGGGTGTGTTGGCTGTAGGGTCTTTGAATTGATACTACTAATAGTGAACTTTATCCCTGGCTTGGAAGCCCCCAGATGTAGGTTGGTTGAACCGAACTGGGTGAACAATTCTGTGTGTTATTTACCTTCTGCATTGGTTATTTATTTGATGTCACAGCATTCCTCGTAACATCAATGTATATGATTAACCTTAACCGTTCTGAACTTCAGTAAATCAGAACCTGCGTTTATCAAAAGGTGTTGCAGGCTCTGGTATGTTAGTCCAGTGACTGTTGTAGAACAGATATCAAAAGTACAGCCTATTCTACCTGTACAGCGCTTAATGTCAGATCAGATGTCTTAACATTCCATTAGACATTCTGAGTCTGTGACTTTCCCGGAATTTCAATTGGTATCAGAGCAGGCATCCTGTCTGACTCTGGATGAGATCCATGGGGGATACTTTCCGGTTGTGTACAAAGTAGAATATTGTTTGAACCAGTAGTGTTCATATTGTTTGGTCCCTAGGAGTGGAGGATGGACCAATTTGGGAGAAACTAGATCAGCTATGATGAAAGTGCTTGAACAAATTCAAAGGCTTCATGCGGGAGTGAAGATATTGATAAGGCATCATATGTGTTTATAAAGCCTTCTTTTAACAGGGCTGTAGAGTTGGGTCTAGAAAGCTGTTTGGTGAAGAAGCAAACAACTTGTGGGATTGATTTATTTTCAATCCTTATGTGTCATGCTTGCTATATGGAGTAAGCACTATGTAAGTTCTGGTGAAGTACTGCTATTCCGCTGCATAGCCTCTGATACAACCTCTAAAGTGAAAGAAGAACTCTAGGGCTATTGTTTTCAACAGAATGTTGTTGATAAGTATCAATTGATTAATGATTCTCGTATGCGTCTGCAAGCTACTTGAAGACCTTGAAGATTATCAAGGATGATGTGTTCCAAGAAGATGGAACTAATGTTCTTAAGGATGTTAGAACATCATGCAACTGCCAGGTGAAGAGAAGATGTTCTGGGTGCTAAACACACGTAATGTGAGTACATATGTTTGGAACCTACTCCTGATCTGGAAGAGGAGACATCTGTTTTGAAATAATTGTTCAGGACACGATCAACAGGTCATCTACTCCAGTTGTGAGTTTAAGGGAGTATATGTGCTGAGCTAAATGCACTTAAAAGGACTTTAAAGCTATGGATGATGGAAATCATTTCTGTGTCTTCAGCCAAGTAAATATGCTTAGCAAGCATGAAGAAGTAATCAGTCTAGTGTGATTAGATAATTCTAATTGAATAAATAATGGAAGCAGAATCTTTATGTGTTAAATATGTGGAAATCAGAATCAAAAGTTCTAAAGCTTGTGATGATAAAGAATGTACAACATCACAACTGTTGAAGACATCAGTTGTTGAGGAAAGACAGATAAGTCCCAGATTTAGTGAACATCCTCATGATTGATAATGAAGTTTCTTCTAGTACAAGTTACAGAATGTGGCAACCTGAAACTTGTACAGCAAGCAAACTAAGGACTCTTAATTTGGAACCTGTGGCAAATTCCAAATAAAGAGTACTTACTATGTGTCTAAAGTAAAGAGCTCTACACTGTATCCATAAAGAGGGAAGTTGGATAACATTTTGTTCAGAGGGAGTAGTATGATCAAGCTGATGTGAAAGGGAGTTCATTCTACCTTGTTCTATAAGATGCTTGAGTTTATTTCTCATGATCTTAGTGATTTCCAAGGAAGATAGGAATAGAACAGGTTATGAGCTGAGTTTCAGGGGGACATGTCATACAAAATGTCTTGACATCCTGGACCAAAGTCAAATGGTGGATATCTGCACTTTGACAAGTCATCCCCATCACCTAGGATGAACTTGTTAGTTGTATGTAGCAAGGAGGAGTTATCTTCAAAAGATCATGGGTTCCTGAGAAGATCATCTTCTTACTTAAAGTTCATTTATGTGAACAACTTGGTTTGCTCTTGTCTACAGGAGTATGATACAATTAACTCCTTTGTATTGTTCAAGGGTCAGCAGACAAGGTGAAGGTGATCCATGCTAGTTGCTGCATGGTTGTGTGGTTGATGTGGTTCTTCATGCATGGAGCAGAAGATTGTTAGAATAATTATCCCACCTTGAGAAGATGGCATAATCTAACTAATAATGAATACTTTGACGGGAGACTAAGTACTCATTAGGATCTTGCATAAAGATATATATAAGCACTTTGATGGGAGACTAATTGTTTGTCTAATATGTATGCAAGGCTGTATTCTGAACCTATTACTCAGAACTTGGTAGAGAGTTTATTTCTCTCTAAGAATATTCTGGTGAGCAATCATACCTTTCTTATGGGGAATATAAAAGGGCATCAATCCCCTGGATGTTAACCTCAGAATCCAAGCTGATAGGTTCATGCTGTAACATCATGTATTGTTAGAAGTCCGTGGCAGAGACTTGGGACTGTGAATCTTAATATTCTAGTGTGGCAGTTCTATTGTTGGTTTGGAATAAGTAGATTCTACTTGTGTTTAAGTAGTATGCTTAACAACGCATAACTACTGTTGTGGTCTGAAGAATTTACTAGTATTAGCAACTACTAGTAAATATATTATACAGAAGGATGACATGATCAAAAGATAATCCTTCTAGAAAGTCTAAATCTTAGCAAAGCTTGTAAGCACACTAAGAAGGTTGGAG
This sequence comes from Vicia faba, assembly GCA_948472305.1. Classification (NCBI taxonomy): domain Eukaryota; kingdom Viridiplantae; phylum Streptophyta; class Magnoliopsida; order Fabales; family Fabaceae; genus Vicia; species Vicia faba. Next base: position 843,453,875 of record OX451740.1, read on the forward strand.
GTTGGTTTCAGACTATGGCTACATGAGAGTCATGATTAGTGTGGAAGTTCAAGGGCATGAATCAGAGATGTCCTTACTATTCTAAGACTAGTTCAGGGTGCTTGAAGTTACCACCTCAGAGCTAGTGCTACTGGTTTCCACGCCACTGTTTTGATTGGCCTTAACAAGGGAAGTCACTGAGTGTTGCACTTTTTCCAATTACAATATACATTGAAGGGAGACTCTGTATCTGTATTGTTGGACTTAATCTGAAGATCAGAAGTCAGAAGAGGGCAGTGGTATGCTGATGTTTATGTGTTCTGATAATATGACATTGTGAACTTTTAAGTGAAGTCATGGATAATGTCTCAACAACAGGAGATTGAAAAATTGCTCTTGTTATTGGACTGAGGTTAGGAAGAAAATCTCAGAGATTCTTAAAAGTATCATAAGTGGCAGTTTTAATACTTTTGGAGCAATTTGGAAGATTCAGATCTTATCAATAGCAACTTGGTCTAGCAAATCAGACTTCACTAGCTCCAACAACTACTAGTGAATGGAAGATCAGAAGAAGTAAATCAGATATATTCAGCATATGCTCAAGGGGTTCTTTTACTACAAGAAATAGAAGTGGCATCTAAATTTGTGTATTAGAACGAATCTGTGATGCCCTGTGAAGCATTTTGGAGTCTTCTGGTGTATTGGATCTCAGCAACACAAAGCATGAGTGATGGCCATGCTTAATGCTGCTAATCTCTTGCTACTAGCTGGTTAAAGTGCCCTTCTCTGTGCCTAAATGAGAGAAGTAAAAAGAAGGCTGTTGTTGTTGAAGAATGCAAGGTAATGTCTAAGTAAGTGTCATGACATTACCAACGACATTGCAACCTTGGGGAAATCAAGAAGAATACGGGAAAATAACTTCGCCACGTCATTGGTATTCTGTTTCCTAGAAGGAATAAATCTTCAGTCCCGAAAATGGGTCAAAGGCTGATTTTATTCAGGAATTGCTTTGACCAAAATTTATGCATGTATTAGGACTGGTTCTTTTTGTGGTATTGGCAGAAACAAACAATACATGCACAGTCAGTCTGAAATATGCACATGCTTTAACAGGTATCCTTGACCAAGATTTTATATTACCATCTTCTTGAACCTGGTATCTCCTTATATAACCTCCTGTCACACATTCTTTCTCTCACAACCATCATGGGGTTTATACGGATTTGGGAAAACTGTTCTTGGATCTGGTTTTGTGAGGGCCTTCTTTGGCAATTTTTGGCCAAAAAGGGGGAGAAAGGAGTACTGTTAGAAACTGTCCTCGTTGCAGCAGCTACTCAAAATTTTGATCACAAAGACTTGTCACAAACTCAGCAGAAATTCAAATGGCGTGAATTTCTTTGTGACTTGTGATCTGAGTTATGAACACAGTTGTGACCTGTGTTCTGAGTTACAAGGGAGATATTTTGGTCACTCCTTAAAGGTTCTCTGATGCCTCTGAAAGGATAGTTTATCTCCCACGGTCCTCTTTTTCCACCACCAGTAACAAGAAATGGTTCGTGGTCTAAAAGGGAATGAGGTGCATCCTCTTCCTCCTGTGCTTCAAGAGGTCCTGAATGGTTAGTGTTATTGTTGTATTTGTTTTAGCCAAAATTAGCCAAAGGGGGAGATTGTAAGTGCCTTCGTTTGGGATTGGCTCATCTCTTGTAAAACAAATAGCAACAACAATAATGTAATGTAATGTACAATAGAAACAGCCTGAAAATTATATTGTAAATGCCTAAACATGTTGATCAACATCTGGAACAACATGTCTCAAGAGATGTCATAACATCATACCAGACATCAAGCTACTGAACTGTCAAGTCTGATGCAGTTCTGTTCCTAAAGTTATGCAGAATATTCTGCCAAATAGAATGCATAACAAGTAGCGAAAATTAAAGGCATACGTGGAGCCCTAGAAGATTCAATCAGAAGCTAAGGATAAGGAGAAAAGCTCGATTGAAGACCTAACTTGTAGCAGAAGTTTTCTGCTTACTTTATGCAGGTCATGAAGGCCCAAATCCAGTTGGGTAAAAAGTGTTATAAATAGAAGTATTGTAACCTAATTTGTGTGGGCTCTTGGATTGACAAGATGTAATCATTTAGGGCTAGTTTTGTTGTGAACCACCCGGGCTGTGGGATGGTCACCATACTCCTTGAAACCTGTAGGTTAAAGGATGTATGCATTGTACTTGATTAAAGCTTTTAAGCATGATCAAGATGTGTAATGGAAGTGTATCTTCTGAACAGTTTATGTACTGTAGAAAGTTATCACTGCGATGATTGAGGGGGAGTGAGAGGGGTCTCATATCTAGGATTGGATCTTAGGTAAAAGTGTCATTGGGTAGTGATTAAGTGAGAAGGCTGTCAACGGGTGTGTTGGTTGTAGGGTCTTTGAATTGATACTACTAATAGTGAACTTTATCCCTGGCTTGGAAGCCCCCAGATGTAGGTTGGTTGAACCGAACTGGGTGAACAATTCTGTGTGTTATTTACCTTCTGCATTGGTTATTTGTTTGATGTCACAGCATTCCTCGTAACATCAATGTATATGATTAACCTTAACCGTTCTGAACTTCAGTAAATCAGAACCTGCGTTTATCAAAAGGTGTTGCAGGCTCTGGTATGTTAGTCCAGTGACTGTTGTAGAACAGATATCAAAAGTACAGCCTATTCTACCTGTACAGCGCTTAATGTCAGATCAGATGTCTTAACATTCCATTAGACATTCTGAGTCTGTGACTTTCCCAGAATTTCACAACTTGTTGGAGATAATCCTGTTAGACTCTTGTGGGGACAACCCTCTGAATTTGGCTGGGGAAATTTATTTGTGCTCTGCAGGGGATAAGCTTCCAGAATCTACTGAGGAAGATGACTCAACTCTGTCGAGGAAGATTTTTTAGACTGCAATGGGGAAATGGCTCCACTAGGGGTATCTTGTATTCCATCAGGGAACATTCTTATACTCTATTGAGGAATATTAAGACTGTCGGGGATGCTTATATGCTTGCTGGGGAATGTCTTTATACTCTGCTGGGGAAGATTGAGATCTTCTGGGGATACCAAGCCTTTTCAAGGCTGATGATAGATTAACTCTTCTTGGGAAGAGTATTATTGATTTGTACATAGATGCAAGTCTCAGCTGGGAAATCTACCCTTACTGTTTTACTCTGCGGGGAGTGAAGGTATCTTAGCCATATTCTTCAGCTGAACTTACCGTCGTACCTGGTGGACAAAGCAATTGCACAGTTCGGACAATTCTTATTGCCCCTGTTTCTGCGGGAGAAGGTGCCTGCGGAGGCCCTGTGGACCGAGTATTATCCCCACCTATGAGGCGCTTGGTATCTTTCGGTTAAAATGACAAGTCTTCTTTTGGTAGGCCAGTGACGAGATGACGAGACATAGTCGTACGCTTTGATCCCTAATTTTTGCCTGGACCGCCCTTTCGGGTTTTCAGTCCACCGGGATACCCTTTTTTGCCCAAGCCGCCTTTTCAGGTTTTCGACTTTCCGGGTGTACAAATTTTTCATTTTCATCCCTTATTTTTGCCCGAACCCTTTCGGTTCGCCGGGAAATCCGTATCTTTCCCTAGGCCAGTCAACCTAGCGGGTCTTTGATTTAGGCTCGGTATTTTCTGACTATGTCCATGCCCTCAGGATGCAGAGAGGTGTCACTGTCGGTAGTGTTGTGTTGCCATACTACCAGAAGATCTTAGTTTGATCATGCAAGATTCGTTGCTGGAATTCATGTCCAATGCTCCAATTGATTCAAATGGAGATTTGCCCCTGGCTATTTGGCATTTTGAGAGATTCCTTGAATCTTGACTTGACTGCCCCAGATGATGGACAATGATCATGCCGTGCCCCTTGGTTGGAAGTGTTTTTTCCACTTGAGGTGACCCTTTTTATTGAAAAGGTTTTTGTTCACTAGATATTCGTCGTGCGAATTTCTCTGCTGTTGAACAAATAGTCATATGAAAACGATATTATTTTAAGAATGCAAAGCTTATGTCTTTCTTTTTAAATTTTTGAAAATGCATTTTTCCAGTAAAACAGGCAATTTTTTTTGTAAAATGTGATGTCAACTCAGGATTTACAGCAAGCCCTACAGGAGTCAGGATACCTTTTGTAACAGTATGCTTTCGAACTAACCCATGCTTCAGCTAAGACTTTTAATGGTTATAACGTGTCCTGGTTCACGGTTTAATAAATAAAGGATAAAGGCTCAAAATTTATTTGTACCCACCCGCTCTTCGTGATGTTCTTCGATCCTAAACTCAGCTAATCGTGCATTAGATTTTGTTTGAGTCTTTGCTCTGATATACCAGTGATGGTTCGCATACTGACAATTTATTTTGAACAGGCAGTCATTTTTTTGAGGGTTTGTAGGATTTCTTCCCTTTTTGATTTCGTTATCCCTGTCTTTTTTCCTGAACTGTTTCTTTTGTGATTACAGTTAGCGGGATGCCCCCGTTTTTTGTAAGTCTCCTTCATAGGTTTTGACTTAGTGGGCTTTTATTTTGAGAGATAATGACTGCCTGTCCTTACGATTATACAGAACCAACATCGTCTTTTGTTTCGGAAGGACTTCTTTGATGCCATTCATTATGCACCTGAATTAACTGAGAAAACTACCCTGCCCCAGGTTATAATTAAGGGTTTTAATATGTGAAAAGAAAAACTCCAACTTCTTTGGCTCAAAAGGGGATGACTAGGGATTATCTTCCTTATAACTCCACTATTTTAGGATTTGAAACAATCCCTGTACCTCGTCAGAGGGGTCTGTTCAAAAGCATATTGTAGAGATTTTGATATCATTTTCATCATCCTCCCTCAAAAGGCTTAGAATTTTTTAATCGAGAGTTGAACATCACAAAAAATGAAAGCAATTTGAATATAGTGAATACGAATGGATTGATTCGGAACAGACATATGCAATGCAATGATAAAGTAATAAAGTTTGACATGATAATAATTGCTTGAATAAGCAAAGAAAGATACAACTTCAGAATTTAAATGAACAAAAGTCTCTTAATTTGAACTTTGTCATTTCAGGTGGAGAACCCTCAATGGAAGATTTTCATTTCGCCATCCGGCATGAATTCCAGCACTCTTCCGTCAATCAAGTCTTGGATCTTGTTTTTCAAAGCCCAACAATCATCGGTGTCATGTCCAAGACTATAGGAGTGGTATGCACAAACTGCGTCGGGATGATAGCTAGGAGCAGAGGTATTGGGATTCCGGGGAGGATCCCTTAAAGGAATCAGATTGACCTCCAACAAGCGTTTCAGTATTAGAGATGATGGTATATCAGTCTCAGAGAAATGTCTTCCAGACGTATTTTGCTTATGCTGATTACCCCATTGATGATGGCGAGGTTGATGCTGGGTTTGTGACCCTGAAGAAAGCTGAGGAGCTTTTCCCTTGCCTTCTTACTCCGAAGGTGATTGAATGATGACTTGATTTTCAACCCTAGTTGTTTGCCCCACTTGGTCATTTTGAAGTAGTTTGTTGACGAGGACCCTGAGCTCTTCTTGTCTTTGAGCCAGGTCTTGAAGAGAGCCATCTGGCTCACCAGCTGTCCCATCATCTGGATCTTCATTGTTGCCAACTCAATTTGGAGCCCTTCCAACTGATCATTCCTGATGCCGCCTGGATTCCCTAGGACTAAGCCCCTTGTGAGGAGAGATTTTATTTCTTCCTGCCCCGGATAGGTTCAAGAACATTTCTTGAAGTTGAGCGTTTTGAGCTTGGATATCTTTGACAGTTCTCTCTAGGGCCATCTCTACTTAAATAAACAGTAGGAGAATAAGGAAACCTGAAAGGGAAACCTGTCATGATGTGGATGCATGTTATGTGGATGCATGTTTTCAAGAATCTCTCGGGGTAAACAAGAAATTTGTTAGAATTTGAATTTTGCAGCTTTGATTGAAGAAACTTCATGTTGCTAAGAGTCCTTCTTCAAGATTCAAGCTCACCATATCGAGTGGGTCATAGCCCCTGACTCAAGCCATCATGTTTTGATTCATAGACGACATTGGCTAGAGGAAAATAAACCCTTTTTGCCCCTTGCTTGACGTCTGATTTACCATAACCTGCATCACAGACCCTTGAGATCCTTGAAATGGTTAAGGAAATGTTAAGGCATGATGTTATGATGTATATGATATGCGTTTAAGCAAAAGTGTGAAGTGATATAAGTAAACCCTGCAATAAATCCAAATTATTGGATAAGGACTGTAAACAAAACCTGCAAGGAACTCATTTTGTCAAATAACAAGAATGTGCAAATAGTTCAAGTTTGAAGGCACACAAGTCACACAAAAAGCCTTAAGTTTAGGCTGGCATGGAGTTTAGGTACTACCCTCTTTCAGTGTAGTTGGTTTAAACCTGTCCTAAAAATAGTAACTGGGTTCTAGAGGATCTCAGTATCACTGACTACCCTCAATCGGTCATAACTCCAGTTTAGCAACCTTTTCTTGCGGTCGGAATCATCGCGAGAGTTTAGTCTCAATGAGTGTAGCATACTGCTACTGTTCTATGGACAAGTTGGTCAATTTAAGGTTCTAAGGTCAGTTGGTGCTTAATGACTCCTTAGAAGACCCATATTCTCCTTGTTCCAACACAAGGGATATCGGTACAGACCAAGGTGCCATACCAACGTAGCTACTGCTTCGTCCGTATCGGTCTACGCCGTACAGATCCCTCACAGTTTATTGCTACTTACCTAAAGGGTATCCCCGGATCTGGGTTAGGATCTATAGAACTCTGATACAAGCCCATAAAATTAAAGCATACAAAGCACACAATTGAAAACATAGTGATCTAATCCTATGGTACACCTCACTTATAAATATTCCCCAGCACAGTCGCCAGTTCTGTGATGGGTGGGAAGAGAACTGACTGTTTTAGAATGATGGTTCGCGTTTTGCGTTTGTTTTTGCAAAATGTTGCGGTGATCAAGAGTCGCCACCGTCTTTTATTTTATCCAACAAGGAAAGGACAAAAGCACAAAAAAATTCCTTTTTGAGATATTTCTCGGATTCGGGAGGTAGGTTATAGAAAGGGAAGGTGTTAGCACCCTTTCTATCCGTGGTTATCCACGGGCTCTTAGGTACTTACTCATTGTGTTTTCAAAAGTTTTCTTTTCTTCGTGTTTGTGGGTTTGAAAAGAGTTTTTCATTTGAAAGGAGTGTAAGTGCGAAAAGTTTTGTTTTGTTTTTAAAAGGAGCAAGTACTTAAGAACCATCTACCTACTCGAAAAATAAATTAAACTGTGCAAATGTCCTTTAGACAATGCTATCCCACTATTGAGGAGTAGGTAGCACCGTCGTTGGAGTTTTAGGGTCAATTCGATTAAGGGACGTGTGGTCACTAAAGCAATGTTAGAACGCCTTAGCGGTAACCCTAATGTCTTAGATCATTTTATCCGAGGCAACCGTTTCGAGGCAACTTATGATCTTTGGACAGGAGGACGACCTCTAAAACTTCCTATACTCAATGACCACGTTTGAGGCAACCAAGTGAGGTGTACCCTAATAGTGCGCATGTGCGAGTGTATTGTTTTACAGTTATTTATCTTTGTACATGTTAATGGTGAGCTACTGTGGATTTTAGGTTAAAGAATAATCTTGTCATGCATTGCCTATTTATCAAACATCTAACAGTTAATATTGTGCGGAAATTAAATTACGGAAAATAAATCTAAGCTATTACAAGGCGTCGGGTATTTACATCGCCAAAGACAAACCCTTTAAAATTAAATTGCGAAAAGTAAATAAAAGCGATAAATAAATAAATAAAATCCTAAGTTAAACTATTACATTCCCGAAGCAGTTACAATATTGAAATATGGATCAAAAATAATATGCGCGCGAGAAAATTAAATCGGAGTGTTTTTTAGGGTTTTGACCCTTTTGTTATTAAATAGAGCATATTTTTTTTGATATTTTTGAATTAAAAATTAGTCTAAATTAATAATTGAATTAATTAATTAAATGAAAATCATTTTTGGTTTTTTTTTAATTTTGATTAAGGAAATAAAATAAGAATGATTAAAAATGTAATAAAAACCCTAATTCTATATTAATTTTAATTTAATGCAAAAGATATTAAAATTGTACCTAATTAAAACTAAATTAATTGGTTAAAATTTATTTACAAAAATAATGAAATAGTGAAATTAATAAAAATATTATTTTTATTTTTGGGTTTTCTGATTTTTCATGAAAAAAATGTTAATTGGTTAATTAATTAATAATAAAATAAATAATTAGAATAAAATAAATGAATGAAAATATGAAGGGAAAAAGAAATAACCCAGGGGGTGTTGGGCTTAATTTGGGTGTGAAATCACCAATTCTTGGCCCATTAACGCTCCAGCCTGTTTGACCTTTTGGATTGTCCACATGTCCATTGACTTGAGACCATGGTAGTCTCCCATTCTAGGCCATTGGATTTGCTTTGTAGCCACCTAGCGTTTGAGATCTTGGCAGAACATGATAGCCCACGCCTTGAATGCTACATGTGAATACTTGGAGAGAAAAATTCAACAAAGTATTGGGGGACCTAGGATTCGAACCCAGGTCCCATTCGTTTTGGACGTTCACCCCTGCCACTACACCACCATGCCTTATTTGTTATTGGATCAGATAATAATTAATATATTAGAAAACAAATAAATATGCTGGAATTAATAAAAACACGCGCCAAGATTTGAAACAGCCAGTGGGGAAGAGACACGTGATCATCTTCTTCAACAAAAAGCCTGGTTATTTACCTGTGGATTTTTATCCGCAGGTAGATTCATAGGGCATCTCAAAAACCTTCTCCAGGCCATGTAAACGAAACCTAAGAGTACCAATGCGTTTGTCTCTTCCTCCTGGTTGTCCTTATACCCATCATTAGCATTGATTTTTCCTGTATCAAAAAGGCCTAAAAAACAAGAACAAGAACCCTAGGATCGGTCATCACAGTACATTCCATAAAAATCAAATTAAATAATGCAGAATTGATGGAAATTGAATGGCAAGTATGAATGTACAAGAAAATTGGCAAGAGGATGCAAGAAAATGATTTCACGATATCATGTTCAGAGCTTGGTTCGTGATGACTTACAGTGCAATTAACAGCGTCTCAAGGGCTGGTTTTGATTGCTACAGTTTCAGGAGATGTCAGGGAAGAGAGCTATGTCAAGCTTTTTGTTTGAATCGAGCTCCAATGTTGTTTTTGATCTCCAAGTTTTCAAACTTTTTCACAAACTTCTTTTGGCCGTTTCAGCAGTGCTTTGTGCGTGTTCCTCGTCTGCTTCCCTTGTGTGCACATAAGAGAATGTATTTAGGTCAAAACTTGGGCCTTAAACCATATGCATTGAAGATGGAGGATTTGATTTTGATCACCATTATCAAGTTGCCATATTTGCATCAAATCTGAGATTTTGTGCATGTTTTGACTTGGCACGAATTTGATTGAGTGTCATATGATATTTGCAAGCTGTAATGACCACAAGAATCTTATTACATCAATTTTGAGATTTTATTTGATTTAATATTGATTTAAAATGAATTAAATCAATAAAAATTAAATAAAAATAGAAAAATAAATGAGTGGCCATGAAATTAAATATGGAACACGTGTGTGGCATGATATGGCTATATAAAGTGGAAAAAAGTGGGGCCTTTTGTCAAAATTTGGAGTTTTGAGGATAGTTGACTTTTGGCAAATTTGGAAAAATGCCCAACTTCAACTATGCATAACTTCTTCAATTTTGAACTTTTAGAGGTGTTATTGGACTTTTTAGAAACCTTGAGATGTCATCTAATCAACCCTTTTGGTATCATCTCATTTTGATGTCCCATGCTCAAGTTATAAGCTTTGGCAAAAAAAGTTGTTTTTGTTGACTTTCAAAAATGACTTATAATGTCCAAATTTGTAACTTTTTGTGAGAGCATTTCTTGACCTTGGGGTGTGAAGATGGATTGTAGGAAATTGCATATTAGTCAAAATGAGCTTTGGATGGGTCATTTCTCATAAAGTATGAGAAAGTTATGCTTGGTCAAATTTGAGTTGACTTTTCCTACAAAACCCTAATTTAGCCATTTTTGAATCTTGATGGACTTTGAGCAATCCTTGATGAATCATGATCAACCCTTTATCAAATGATAAATTATCCTTAAAAATGAGAATGTTGACAAAAAATCTTGAAGTTTGACTGGTTATAGGTCACAGTTGACTTTTTCTATAGCACAATCAATTTTTGGACCTCTTGAGCAATTGACTGACCAAACTTCCTCTGCAAGGCTTGAAATTTGACATGGATGAACTTGATAACATATTAGGAAATTGGGGAGAATTTGAGGCCATTTGGATGTAAGGACCTTGATGCAACACAAAACCCTAATTTGAGGTTGACTGCCTTAGGAGGTGGTTTGACTGTCCAACTCTTGAGACATCTTGAGCAACTTGAAGATCATTCTTGACAAATCTTGAGGAATATGGGAGGGAAAATTTTGGGGTACAACAGAACCCAATGGGATTATTCACACAGTTGTTTTGTTTATTTTTTCACAAAATTATGTAAACTCTCTTATTCGGTGGCGTTCTTTTACTAGGACGTCAGCCTCTTGTACAAAAACGCCTATTTACAGGCCAAACTTCAAAATCAATACAATTCATATTCAAAGAAATTTCAAACTATTTTTCCTTTATCTGTTTTGTTTTGAAAAAGAGCGTCCAGTGTTCATTTTTTATATATGCATTTGACATTAATCGCTACTCATGAATATTTACATGCGAAACAAAAGATGATTACTGGTAATATCAGAAACAGGGGCAAATAAGAATTGTCCAAGCTGTATAGTTGCTCTGTCCACTGGGTACAAAGGTAGATTCAGCTGAAGAATGTGGCTAAGATACCTTCACTCCCGCAGAGTAAGACAGTAATGATAGCTCTCCTTAGATGAGACTTGCAACTGCGAATGAATTGGTAATATTCTCCCCAAGCAGAGTTTATCTACCATCAACGCTAAAAAGGATTGATATCCCCGGCAGTCTTAATATTCCCCAACGGAGTATAAGAATATTCCCCGACAGAATACAAGATATTCCCTGTGGATTTAAAATTTTCCCAACACATTTTGAAAAAGCTTCCCCAACGGAGTTGGGAGAATCATCCCCAATAGACTCTGGAAGTTTATCCCCAGCGGAGTACAAAAATAAATCTCCCCAGCTGAATTCAAAGGATCATTCCCAGCATAACTCAAAGGATTATCCCCATAAGAGTCTAACAGGTTATCCCCAGTGAAGCCGCAACTGAAAGATCATCCCCAGTGGAGTTATTTCCTTTTATAAACAGGAATTCAATCCCCAACAGGATTCAATATCACCAGCAACGATAATTCATCCCGACGGAATTTATCAGTGGAATCTTCAGCAGAACATATCTTCCCCATAGAGTAATCTCCTTATCAGTTTATTCCCCCAATAGAGTCATCCTCTCCTGAAGGTTTATCATCTTCGTCCGTCATCCCCAGTGGAAAAGAAGAATCCAACCCTATTCTCCAGCAGGTATCCGGGATTTATTTTCCCCAGTTAAAACATTACATTTCCATATATCATGATACATACATATACGCATCATACCACACAATCTCATTTATTTTGAGAGCATCATTGCTTGATATATATCATGCATTTCATACATCATGACATTACATATGACTAACTCTTTAACTTTTCAGGGAAAGACGAATCAATAAACACCGTTGACTACTTATATGACCTGGTAGTCCCCTCAAAAACTGCATCTATTAAGGGCTGTTTCAACAGATTCCTCAGGAAGATATCACGAGACTTTCGTCTGGTTCAGTTAAATCGATTCTAAGATTTTTCTGATTCTTATCCAGCCAAAGTCAATCCAAGACCTTCTATGGTTCAGTCAGATCGACGCTAAGATCTCCCTGATTCTTATTCCAGTTGAAGATATTCCAAGACTTTTGTTTGGTTCAGTTAAATCGATTTTAAGATTTTTATGATTCTTATCATGTCAAAGTTAATTCAAGACCTTCTCTGGTTCAGTCAGATCGATGCTAAGATCTCCCTGATTCTTATTCCAGTTGAAGATATTCCAAGACTTTTGTCTGGTTCAGTTAAATCGATTCTAAGATTTTTCTGATTCTTATCCAGTCAAAGTTAATTCAAGACCTTCTCTGGTTCAGTCAGATCGACGCTAAGATCTCCATGATTCTTATTCCAGTTGAACATATTCCAAAACTTTCGTCGGGTTCGGTTAAATCGATTCTAAGATTTTTCTGATTCTTATCCAGCCAAAGTCAATCCAAGACCTTCTCTGGTTCAGTCAGATCGACGCTAAGATCTCCCTGATTCTTATTCCAGTTGAAGATATTCCAAAACTTTCGTCTGGTTCGGTTAAATTGATTCTAAGATTTTCCTGATTCTTATCCAGTCAAAGTTAATCCAAGACCTTCTCTGGTTCAGTCATATCGAGGCTAAGATCTCCCTGATTCTTATTCCAGTTGAAGATATTCCAAGACTTTCGTTCGGTTCAGCTAAATCGATTCTAAGATTTTTCTGATTCTTATCCAATCAAAGTTAATCCAAGACCTTCTCTGGTTCAGTCAGATTGACGCTAAGATCTCCCTGATTCTTATTCCAGTCGAAGTTCAGACCTCCTATCAACAATCTCCAAATGGCATCTGTAAGCCCATTCCCGACATCACAATGCTGATACCACTTCATGCGAGTGCAAATTTCTGGGCACTCTAGTGTTCAATCATCTTCCACCTTCGGATCACGAAAGGCACGAAAGTCAATCTATATCCTCAGGCTTAAGAAGATTGAACAGGGGCAGCTGTTGTACCCCAAAATTTTCCCTCTCCTATTTCTCAAAACATGGCAAGAAAAATCTCCAAGTGGCTCAAGATTGCTCAAGAGTGGGACAGTCAAGCTATCTCCTAAGGCAGTCAACCCCAAATTAGGATTTTGTGTTGCATCAATAGCTTTGATTCCAAATGACCTCAAGTGCTCCCAAATGTCCTAATATGTTCTCAAGGTCATCCATGTCAAATTTCAAGCCTTGCAGAGGAAGTTTGCTCAGTCAATTGCTCAAAGGGTCCAAAAATCAATTGTGTTAGGGCAAAAGTCAACTGTGACCCAAATACAGTCAAACCTCAAGACTTTTTGTCAACATTATCATTTTGAATGTTATTTCATCATTTGATCAAGGGTTGATCATGATTCATCAAGGATTGCTCAAAATTCATCAAGACTCAAAAGTTGCTAAATTAGGGTTTTGCAGGAAAAGTCAACTATCCCCAAAACTTAAAATTTTGTCAAATGGGCCCATTCTTTTCCACTTGATTTGGACTTTCCACATTACAACGTGTCCTAGCCTCGGCCTTGTGTCCATTTATCAAATTTTAGTATTTTATTTGATTTTTATTGAATTATTTCATTTTAAATCAATTTAAATCAAATAAAATCCCAAAGCTTGATTACATGAGATCTTTTTCTATTTTCAGGACTTAATCATCATCAATATCATGATCAAACTCGTATCAAGTATTCCATGTGCAAAAAGATTGAGTTTTTGACAAAATTGGCAAGTCTTCAATGGTGAATCAAATCCAATCTCAAGGCATTGATGTGGAAAGATTCAATACAAATTTGTCGACCTAATGCATTGCATATTACATATACAAGTCAAGGCACACGAAACTGAACCTAGAGGCTGCAAGAACACCAAGAACCAAACGTGCAAAATTGATAAAAAAAGTGTGAAACTGAAATCACCCTTGGAGCCATTTTCAGAAGCGAAACTCATTTCCAATCAATTACTGGAGGTTCACTGAGTCAGAACCACCCCCTAGCAAGCTCTCATACACGCCCAAAAGCTTTGTAAGTGTCTCAAAAAACCGCTTTTTGTTTGAATTCGTGGATCCTTATTCTTGCACTTTTTCACAAACCATTTGCATATTCGTGATCCTCATCAAATTTCCAAGCTTCCTATATTATCCAATTGTATTTATCTGATCTGTAACTCCATAGCCGAATCTAGGGTTTCGTGTTTCTTTTTTTGGGCGTTTCTTTTTCAGGCAAAATCAACTCCATTAATGGCCATGGACATGACCGGAGGAGGAAGACGAGCATAACCATGGTCTTGGGAGGAATTTTCATGGCCTAGAATTGATTTTAGGATTGATATACGAATTTAGTTACGGATATAAATCCACGGGTAAATTTACAGGGGGCTGGAGGTTAGGGACGACAAACGTGTCTCCCCCTGGTTGGAAGGTTCAAACTTGGCGCGTTTTTTTTATATTTTCTGGCATCTGATTTGTTTATCCCATATTATTATTATTGGTTAGTATATTGACAAATAGAACAAAGTGGTGCAGTGTTACTGGCGTGTATTCAATATCCAACAGGACCTGGGTTCGAATCCCAGATCCCTATATTATTTGTTATATTTTTCTTCCAGGTGATCTAGTGCAAATCTAAGTGCGTGGTACATCATGCTCCCTCACTCAATCGCTTGCTAGATGGCCATAGGGCCAAATCTGGTGGTCCAGATGGAGCGTCCACCATGGAATTAAGTCAAAGTGCCACATGGAATCCAGGGAAGTCAAGCCAGGCCAACTCAATTAGGCCATAGAATTGCTAACAAGACCTCCAAAAATCAAGCCCAAACACTCTCTTCTCTATATTTATTTTATTCTTGTTTTATTTAATTATTTTCATTATTTTCTAACCAATCAATTTTCTTTGTTTCTCTTAATAAAATTAAAACCAACAAAAATATTTTCTTTAATAAATTAAATTTCAGTATTTTATTTTTGTTAAGAATATTAATTTAATTAATTTAGTTTTAATTAGGAATAACTTTTAATATATTTTGCAATAATTAAAATTAACTTAGACGATTAGGTTTTCTTAACATTGATTAAATTTATTTTTATTTCTTTAAATATCAAAAACCCAAAAATATTTTTATTAATTAATTTATTTATTAATTTAATAATTAATCTTGTTTAATTTCTTTCCTAAATTAAAAAAATAACCAAAAAATCTTTTCTTTAATTAAAGGGTCAAAACCTTAAAAAACTTGCGCCCGATATAATTTCCCTCACGCGATCCATTTTATATCATATTTGTATTTGTTCCCGGAATGTAATAGCCAAATAGGACTTTAAATATTTTTATCGCTTTATTTATTTTCCGCATTTAAATTTCAAAGGGTTGCTTTTGGCGATGTAAATACCCGACGCCTTGTAATAGTTAGTTTAATTTCCGCAATTTATTTCCCGCAACTTATAAATTGCTAGACGTTTGATAATAGGGATGCATGACAAGAATGGATATTTAAACCTAAAATCAACATAGATAACCATTGACATGTACAAAGATAAAATTAACCGAAAACAACACACTCGCACATGTGCACTTTTAGGGTACACTCCCACTTGGTTGCCTTCGTACGCGGTCATTGAGTATAGGTAGTTTTAGAGGTCGCCCTCTTGTCCAAAGATCATAAGTTGCCTCGAAACAGTTGCCTCAGATATTATTGCCTCAAAATAAATGATCTAAGATATTAGGGTTACCGCTAAAGTGTCCTAACATTGCTTTGGTGACCGCACGTCCCTTAATCTAATTGACCCTTAAAACTCCAACGATGGAGCTACCTACTCATTCATAGTGGGATAGCATTGTCACTAGGACATTAGCATAGAACGATTCCTTTTTTCGAGTAGGTAGATGGTTCTTAAGTACTTGCTCTTTCAAAACAAAACAAATTTTCACACTTACACCTTTCAAACAAAAACTTCTTCAAACCCACAAGCACAAAAAAAAAAGAAATTTTGAAAATAATATGAGCAAGTACCTAAGAGCCCATGGATAACCACGGATAGAAAGGGTGCTAACACCTTCCCTTTCTATAATCTACCCCCCGAACCTGAGAAACATCTCGAAAAAAGGAATTTTTCCGTGCTTTTTTCTTTTCCTTGTTGGATAAAATAAAATTTGGTGGCGACTCTAACTTATCGCGACATTTTGCGAATACAAACGCAAAACACAAACCAGCATTCCAAAACAGTCAGTTCTTTCCCACCGTATCACAATAGCAATATTTGATTTGAGTGAGTTTGAGTAGCAATGATCACTTTGAGTGATTTAATAAATGAATTGATCTTCTCTTCCAATGATAATAGTATACAATGACTCAAGATATATAATTCTCAAAGTTTTCTGGTTAACAATATGTGAAAGTGTGCAGAAAACTTGTGTATGAAAATGTATAATAGCTTGAGTTTGATTTGAAAATTCAGAAAATGTAATTGGAAGAGGTGTTGAAATGACTTTGAAAATGAGTATTTATATGTTCATAGCCCCTTTTTGAAACAGCATAAAGTTTTGTAAATGAATCATGAACAATTGCCAAGATTGAGTGAAAAGTTTCCATGAAATGGTGTTATGAACAGGTATGTGTAAAGCTGCTGTTTTTCAAAATCGTGCAGCATGCAATCAATTTCACCCTTTGTGTAAATCGATTGCATGGGGTTTCAACAGCTATAAATTCAAATATTTTGAGTGTACAATCGATTGCACAAGAGTGTAAATCAATTGCATTTGAAGTCAGTAGCAAAAATTGATTGAGTGCAATCGATTGCAAAAACATGCAAATCGATTGCACTTAGAAACAGTAGCAAATGTTTTGAAAAATTGAAGCATGCAATCCATTGCACTCAAGTGAAAAATGATTTTTAGCTTAGAAAAAACTTGAGTAGGGATTTGGATAATATAAAATATTTCTTTTGACCATTGAGCATCAATGTCTTAAGTTCAAAGTAAGTATTATCATCATACATTGAAATTTTGCTAAGCGCTTGAACCAAAGACTTTATCCACAGATGCTTTTAGCTTGATCAATAATATTTTCCTTCTTTGTCAATCATGGTTTGTCTTCATCAAAACAAAAGTGCATTTGAGAAGCTTGATTTTACATTCTCCCCCTTTTTGATGATGACAAACGATCTTGCTTGACGTGTTGTAATTTCCGGAGAGAAACTTCTCCCCCTAAGATGTATAACTCCCCCTTTGTATGAGAAGGTTTAAATCCTTTTAATTTGTTCATCTTGGTTGAAGAGTACCTTAAAAAGTTAAGACAAGGAAATATACAAGCATAAAGTGCCACATCCTTCTCCCCCTTTGACATTATCAAAAAGAAGGGAAAGATGTAATAAAAATGGACAATAATAAAGAAATATTAAAAAAACATAATTAATCACGCATCACAAATTATCATAGACATAGTAAAGTTGGACAAAACTTTATGGTTGATTCATGTCCCGGTTGTTATAGAACCAACATCCTTCATTTGGAAATCGTTGTTGTAGAGGAGGTTCTGTGTAATGTTGTGGAGGTGCAACTAGGTTATTTGGGTCATATGGTGGAATGTGAAGATGAGAGTAAAGGTAAGAAAATTGTTGATTCACATCTGTGCGGAAGTCATTAATCCGAGTTGTTGTAGAATCGTTGATAGAATTCCATTGGTTGTTGATGTCTGTATTTATGGAAGAAAATTGTTGAGACATGAAATCCATAAGATCTTGATTGCTTGGACCAGAGGGAGCTGTAGGTGGAAGAGGTACAGCTTCACCACCTTTAACTTCTTGATCGTTTCCTTCATTACCGACCACATCTTCACCAATGTAAGTTATAATTTTTGTTTCCGGATTATAATGAACACCCATTCTTGAGTCAAAATTTTTTATTGAAATCTTATGCAGATTTGGATCCATATTAACTTTCTCAAACCAAGCAAAATCAACCCCAAATTCTTCCATAATTAATGTAACAAAGTAAGCATATGGTAGAAATTTCGATTTTGCATCAACCCTCAGCATATGAACCATTATGAACCTTTCTCAATTAACACTTATACCTTTCTTCCTTGCATAGATCAGCTGCATTTCCAAGTCAGTCACGGTGCAGTGGTTTCCAGCCCGTGCAAACATAATATAGACCATGAAATAATGAAATAGTTGATCGTCTATATAAAAGTTACCTGCACTCCATGAGTCTCTAGAGGGAATCACTCCTCCTAGACCACAAATCCTTTTAGCACAGAATTCAGCTTCGCTTAATTTCCCAATGTTGTAGTAAAATTCCTTTTTCCTGTAGTCATCCATGCCTCGTTTTCAGGGTCGTGCAAAAATCTTCCAGTGTAGGGAATATGTAGAATCTCACCAACAATCTCAGGGGTTAGAGAGATTCGTGTACCCAACACATATGTCACCATCTTGCCTTTGTGAGGAGTTAAATTTCTAAAAAATAATCTTACCAGATCTGAATAATATGGACAAAATGATGAAATTAATGGTTCTAGTCCATAAACAGTTAGATCATTTTGAAAAGAGAAACACTCCTAGGGAAAAGATCATAGCATACCATATTTAGGATTGGACATTATCTTTCTTTGAAAATCCTTTGTAAATCTTGCTTCTTGTTCTTCGGTGAGAGTTGAGATTAATGGATTCTCAGAGGATGAACCAATCTTTTTCTTCCCTTTCTCTGAAGCCGACACCTTTCGGTTTTGCCTTGAAGCCATGGATAAGTTGTTTTTTAGGGTTTGGAAGGTTTTAGGTTTTGAGAGGAAGATGTTTGATGAGCTGAAGTTTGGATATGATTTGTGAGTAAATAGAAATGAGTGGGTTGTATTATGTGTAATGAAGTTTAATTTACTTTTCAATAATAGAGATGAGCTTGGGAATATGAGAGAGAGAGGAATCCTGACCAACAAATATTTTTGTCATAAAAGCATGATACAGTGGATGCAATCGATTTGCATACAGATGCAATTGATTTGCACATAAAACAGAAGCAAAATAAAACTGAAACGCACATACTGCAATCGATTTTCACTGAAACAGAAAGGTCAAAAAATAAAAACACTCAATGAGCAATCGATTTACACTATTATGCAATCGATTTGCATCAACCAAAAATGACCAAAAACATATTTTTCTTAAACTTAAACACCACTTAACATATATATTCACATATAACAAGGTTAATACAAATATATAAAATAATAACAAGGATAGAAAGCACCTTATATGTCGTGTTCATTGAGAATGCCAAGCTCTCGTCGAATCTTGTAAAACAGTTCTCTTGCCAAAGGTTTAGTGAAGATATCGACAAGTTGATTATGAGTATCTACAAATGTTACCTCGACATCTCCTTGAAGTGCATGATCACGAAGTAAATGATGTCGTATATTTATGTGTTTGGTTCTTGATTGCATGACCAGATTCTTTGTAATGTTTATTGCACTTGTATTGTCGCACCGTAGAGGAATGCATCCTAGATCGAGTTCGTAGTCACGAAGTTGTTGTTTGAGCCACAAAATTTGAGCCTAACTACTACCCGCTGCAATATATTCTGCTTCGTCCGTTCTAAGAGCAACGCATGCTTATTTCTTGCAGGCCCATGATACTAATGCATTTCCAAGGATGTGACAAGTACCACTTGTGCTTTTTCTATCAGTTTTATAACCTGCATAATCCGCGTAAAAATAACCAACTAAGTTACAAACACTACCTTTAGGATACCATAATCCAACATTTGTTGTTCCTTTGAGATACTTCATGATCCTTTTCACCGCCATGAGATGAGATTCCTTTGGATTTGCTTGAAAGCAAGCATATAGACAAACACTAAACATTATGTCAGGATGGCTTTCCGTCAGATATAATAAGGAGCCAATCATACCTCAATACTTAGTAATGTCGATGGAAACACCTGATTCATCTTGATCAACATATGTACCAGAACCCATTGCTGTAGACATTGCCTTACAGTTATCCATGTCAAATCTTTTCAAGAGTTCCTTGCAATACTTGGATTGGTTGATGAACATGCCATATTTTAATTGTTTAATTTGAAGTCCAAGAAAATAATTCATTTTACCCATGATGGACATCTCAAATTCTCCTTGCATCATTGCTGAAAATTCTTAAAACATTTCTTTGTTTGAAGATCTGAAAATGATATCGTCAACAATAACCAAAGCATATACATTACCTCCGAAACTTCTTGTTCTTTATGGACCAAATAAGTCCATATGTAACAATTGTAGTGGCCTTGTAGTAGACACCACATTCTTAGATTTGAAAGTTGATTTTGTTTTTTCCCTTTTTGACAAGCATCACAAAGTCTATATTTGACAAAATTTCTCTTAGGCAGCCCAATGACAAGATCATGCTTGATTAGTTTATTCAATTGTTCCATGTGAATATGAGAAATTCTTTTGTGCCACAGCCATGAATCATCGTTGTTCGCCATGAGACATTTTACCTTCAAAGATGGATCATCAAAGGAAATCATGAATATATTATTGATTCTTTTACCTTTAAGTATAACCTCGTGTGTGACTTCGTCTTCTATCAAGCATTCATCCTTGGTGAACTTGATCTTGAAGCCTTTAGAACTAGATTTGAAAATTGGTTTAAGTCTCCCGTCATATGCTTTGAACAACCACTATCAAGATACCAGAGATTACATGTGGTCTTCAAGCATAACTGCAAAACAAATTAGGCTTTTTTAGGTACCCAAGTTGCTTTGGGTCCTTCATAATTAGTGTCTTTCTTTACCCACACATGATGCCCACTTGCCACACTAAAGTTTCTAACATAGCAAGCATTATGCGTATGGCCTTTAATACCACAATAAAAACAATTGGGTTCAAAGTTACTTCTATATCTAGAAGGATAAGATTTCTTCTTAGGAAAT
This sequence comes from Vicia faba, assembly GCA_948472305.1. Taxonomy (NCBI): domain Eukaryota; kingdom Viridiplantae; phylum Streptophyta; class Magnoliopsida; order Fabales; family Fabaceae; genus Vicia; species Vicia faba. Next base: position 843,474,700 of record OX451740.1, read on the forward strand.
GTTTTCTTTTTAGGATAGTGATGAACTATTTTAGGTTTGTTCACTTTCTCTTTGGATGATTGATCACTAGCCTTAACAAAGATAGTTTTATTAGAACTTGGTTTAGAGAACTTTGAGTTCCAAGTCCACTTTTATCATTGAAGTATCTTTGTTGGCTAAGAACACCTTCCCATCCAATTTGACCTTTTTCATATCTTTCAATAACTCTTTTCAATTGGACAATTTGGAAAGAGAGTGATTCACAATTTTTGCATACAAAATTTTGTTTTTGTTCATCACTTAATTTTTGTTTTTCTTATTTGAAATCTTTTTCCATAGATTCACATTTTTCTTCTAAATATGAAATTTGTTTCTTTTGAGATCAAATAGTTTTAAACAGAATTTTGCATTCATTTAATAGTTCATCTATAGCACCTTGTTCATCACTATCAAAAAGAGAACATTCATTACTAACCTCATTATCTTCATTATCGGAATGGTGTGAGGCCATCAATGCTAGATTTCCACTTTCATCACTATCGGAATCGGATGAAGAACTTATTTCATTATCCTCCCATGCAACATAGGCCTTTTTGTTCTTGAATTCATTTTTGCTTTTGTAGCCACCTTTCTTGGAGAGTTTCAGACAATCCACTTGATATGACCTTGCTTACCACATTCATAACATGTGACTTCTTGTGTTGATGTGGAAGATTCCTTTTTCTTGAATTGTTTCTTTCCTTTTGAATGAGAAAAGGATTTATCATTTCTACCAAAGAACTTACCAAGCCTTTTAACAAGAAGCATGAAATTTTCATCTTCTTCTGGATTGTCTTTCTTTTCAACTTCCTTGGAGTCTATCTTTAAAGCAATATTCTTGGATTTCTTCTCTTGATTTTCATGTTTTTCAAGTCTTCCGAGTTCTGTTTCATATTCTTGAAGTTTCCCAAACAACTTTGCGGAAGTCATTGAGGAGAGACTTTTATTTTCCAAAATTATCGTTACGTTTGGTTGCCATTCCCTAGTTAAGGACCTAAGTACTTTCAGATTTAGTTCATCATTTGTCAAAGTCTTACCAAGATCACTTAGATGATTTGTTAAGTGCACGAATCTCTTTTGTAGGTCAAGGATGGTTTCTCCGGGATGCATTCGAAATAATTTGTATTCTTGACTCAGGGTATTTAGTCTTGATCTTTTAACTTCAACAGTTCCTTCATGAGTTTGTACCAAGGTATCCCATATTTCTTTCACTATTTTGCATGCCGAGACACAGAAGAATTCATCCATGCTAAGTGCACCTTGAAGAAGATTTATTTCCTTTTTATCATAGAGAACCTTCTTCTTATCATCTTCGTCCCATACAGCTTTAGGCTTTGATGAGCCAGCATCATTGATTGTCGTTATAGGGATAAAAGGACCATTCTCGATGGCATCCCATATTTCTTATCCTTGTGCTTCTAGATGTGCCTTCATGTGTATTTTCCAGAAGTCAAAATATTCACCACAAATAGAGGAGGCTTGTTGTTACTACCACCATCTCTAAAAACTGGATTTTGATTTGCGGAAGCCATTCTGGATCTTTTAGGAACGGGTTATCTATAACCTGCTCTAATACCAATTGTAAGTACGAAGTGCGCCTAAGAGGGGGGGGGGGGGTGAATTAGGTACTTTTAAAATTTTCTGGTTTTAGTGATGATGGATATTATTTTTCTGGTTTATTGTGAGTTTATGAAAGAGTAAAGTGCAGAAAAATAAAGAGACACAAGCGATATATCCTGGTTCACCTCACAGTCCGAGAGTACTCCAGTCCCCTTTCAACATGAAAGAGATTTCCTTATTGTGGCAAACTTAAACAAGAACTACCCAAAACCAAGAACAATCCTCTTGGATTTTCACTTTGTCAACAATGAGAACAATCCTCTCAAAGTGACTTTACTTGTATCCAACAATCCTGGAAAAACAAGATTTATAAAACCACTTAAACTTATTTCCAACAATCCTGAAAAATAAGCAAGTATATAGCAATATTTGATTTGAGTGAGTTTGAGTAGCAATGATCACTTTGAGTGATTTAATCAATTAATTTATCTTCTCTTCCAATGATAATAGTATACAATGACCCAAGATATATAATGCTCAAAGTTTTCTGGTTAACACTATGTGAAAGTGTGCAGAAAACTTGTGTATGAAAATGTATAACAACTTGAATTTGATTTTTGAAAATTCAGAAAATATAATTGGAACAGGTGTTGAAATGATTTTGAAAATGAGTATTTATATGTTCATAGAACCCTTTTGAAACAGCATAAAGTTCTATAAATGAATCATGAATAATTGCCAAGATTGAGTGAAAGGTTTCCATGAAATGGTGTTATGAACAGGTATGTGCAATGCTGCTGTTTTTCAAAATCGTGCAGCATGCAATCGATTGCACTCTTTGTGTAAATCGATTGCACGGGGTTTCAACAGCTAGAAATTGAAATATTTTGAGTGTGAAATCGATTGCACAAGAGTGTAAATCGATTGCATTTGAAGTCAGTAGCAAAAATTGATTGAGTGTAATCGATTGCAAAAACATGCAAATCGATTGCACTTAGAAACAGTAGCAACTATTTTGAAAAATTGAAGCATGCAATCGATTGCACTAATATGCAAATCGATTACACTCAAGTGAAAAATGATTTTTAGCCTAGAAAAAACTTTAGTAGGGTTTTGGAAAATATAAAATATTTCTTTTGACCATTGAGCATCAATGTCTTAAGTTCAAAGTAAGTATTATCACCATACCTTGAAATTTTTCTAAGTGCTTGAACCAAAGACTTTATCCACATATGCTTTTAGCTTGATCAATAATCTTTGCCTTCTTTGTCAATCATGGTTTATCTTCATCAAAACAAAAGTGCATTCGAGAAACTTGATTTTACATACTCGTTTTATACGAAGGAAAGGTGTTAGACACCCCCATCCACCTTGTTCACAAGGATACTAGGGTTTAGGTTTACGGTTTAGGAATAGGGTTTTAATTTTAATTAGGGGAACTCACCGCAGTTTTTAAGTCGTATGCCTATGTATCCTCTTATGAGGAATCAATGTCCCAATTCGTAGTAAGCAGATGTTTGGTTAGTTATTCTCTATGAATTATGGAAAAATCTCGAATTCTCCTTGAAGCAAGTCTGGGTGTGTGAATTGCGGAGTTGTTAGACGAAGTTCGCAGTCGATAAGAAATATCCCCATAATCCTTTTTGAAAATATATATATGAGTTTGGAATTAGGTTAGTAAAAAGTTGTTAATAATCTGTCGGTCAGATGTTTTCGAGTATATTATGCACTATAAGAAAACTAAATATTTTTAATGCATGAAAAAAGGAATTTTAATGCAATTAAAGTATAAAGAAAATGAGTTAGTAAAAAAAGAATTTGAATTAAAAATAACAATTTGGTAATTTATTAAAATAAATATAATAAATATTAAAAATATTAATTATGCAAAATAATAGAAAATAAATAAATAATTAAATAAATTGTAAAAATAAATTAATTTTTATTTTAAAATCGCAGAGGTGTAAAATTAGTTGGTTAGTAAAATGTTGGGGGCGCGAATATCAGGGCTCTAAATCCAGATATTGGATTTAGGGAAAATCGCAGGGGGTGTGAATTTGAGATGGGTAGTAAACATTAGAGATGCAGGAAGTAAAGGCCGAAGTCCAGATATTGAACTTGGACCAGAACGCGCGGGGATGTATTTGCAGTTGTGAATTAACAAGAGGACATATTGGGGGTGTGGAAGGAAAAGGTCCCAGGCCCAGAACCGTGTACAAAGGTCCCAGAATAATTCTGGGTACGTCGGGATCCCGTGGGGGAGAGCGTACGCGTTATCATGTGCTAGTGTGATCATAAGCGTTTGATTAAGATCCAATGGACAGGGGATGGAGCGTACAATAAGGATGACACACAGGATTACGGGGGAGTTATATTTGTTTTTCATTTTTTCTTTATTTCTCCTTCATTATTTCCTCTCGCCTCTCTCTCTCTCTCTTTGTCCTCACTTCTCTGAAACAACAACAATAACAAACACCACCGAACCCCAAACCCTAATATGCGGCGGCCAGGAGTGGCAAAAACATCAAATACCTCCAACCCCAAACGAAAATTCAGAACCACGACATTCACAAAGATCAAAACAAAAAAACCTAAGCTAAGTATTTTGAGGGTTACTGTAAATGTCGTGAATATTGTAGCTTCCTTCTGATTTCTATGATTGGCCCTTCTAATCCCCTTCTTCTCCTTTCTTCGTAGGTATCGGGAGATGTTTAAGGATGATGAAAAACATCGAATGAATATTGAAGGCTCAAAGGCGAAACGGTGCAGCGACACAGATCTAGGGTTTCGGACTTTAAAACCCATATCTTAGCTTCTTCTTCTTCTCTTTAATTCTCTTATAATTTTTCTTCCTCCCTTTCAATTTTAGAATTAGGGTTTTATAGAGTTTTAGATTTAGACAGATTAGGAAAATTTATATGATTTGTCGTTATAATTTTAGATGATTGTTAGGAATTAGTGTGATTGAATTAGAGATTAGGTTAGGTTTTAGATTTTGTTTGAAGTTAGCTTAGGATTTGATTCTGTATTTGATTCAAATTGTGATTTGGACAAATTATACTTGTAATACAATTGATACGATTAGATTGTAACATGTATATTTTTTATATGATTTGATTCAATTTGTATGAATTGGGGTTAAGATCTGCACAATATTTGTTTTAGTCTTTAAGTCTTAGCAAAGAAGGAACAGTTGTCTCTGCAAATGAGATTGGATTAGGGTTCTTGACCCTCAATTTTGACTTCGGTCAACAAAAGTTAATGAAAATAATAATAATATAATAATAATTATAAAAATAACAAAAACAACAAATATCAAATTTGTTTGAACATTGGGTTTGGTCAGCCTCAACAAAAAGACCATTAGGCCTCTAAAAAAGATTGTATGATCCAATTTGATCCACCAAAAAATGTACACCTCCCCTTTTTCCAATAAAAACGGGCCTCTAAGATAACTTAATGGTCCTATCTGATAAAAATTAAGCAATGAGTTCTAAAAAACATGCACCCTTCTTTGTGACCAAAACCCCCTTTTTCTATTATTAAACAAACCTTTAATGGGCTGAAATCAAAATAACAAATACACCCCCTCTCTAATTATAAGAAAAAACTTAATAGGCCATCAGATTTTGATGGTCCATTTTGAGACAATACACCCTTTTTATGGGTTTAAACCCCCTTCCTAATAAGGCCCAAGAGTACATCATTTGAAACAAGATAATTTTATAATTTTAGAAACATAGTAATAATATTGAAATACAAATAAAATGAACATTGAAATTGACAGGGAAAATTTGGGATATGACACCTTGCCGCCCCTACTATTGACCGAAACGATTTCGAGTTAAAACCTTCGTTGTTGTCTGTCGTACAATAGAACCATTTTTTCGGTAGTCCTACGGACGATCCTAACTTACATTTGTCAGTGTTTGTAGAGTACACAGACACAGTGAAATCAAATGGTGTCAGCTCTGAAGCAATAAGAATATGTCTTTTCCCTTTCTCTTTAAGAGATAGAGCTAGAGCTTGGCTCCAGTATTAACCATCCAACTCTGTCATCACATGGGACGAGTTGAAGAGAGTCTTCTTAGCACGATATTTCCCACCAAGCAAGACGGCTATGCTAAGATCCCAAATCAATGGGTTTAAAAAAAAAGACAATGGATCTCTTTTTGAAGCGTAGGATAAATACAAAGAAATGATGAGATTTTGTTCCCATCACTGTCTATAAGAATGGCTGATTATTCATACCTTTTACAAGGGTATCTTGTACAACACAATATTGACAATAGATGCTGCATCTAGTGGGGCACTAATGGATAAACCTTATTGTGATGCGGTGGGATAACTGACTTGAGGTTTTGCGTTTGTGTTTGCAAATGTTTCGGTTTAGCAAGAGTCACCATAGACTTTTATTTTATCCAAAAGGAAAGGTAAAAAAGAACAGGAAAGACCTTTGAGATTGTTTTTGGGTTCGGGGGGTAGATTATGAAAAGGGAAGGTGCTAGCACCCTTTTCATCCATGGTTTTCCATGGGCTCTTAGTTACTTGTTTTAGATCACTTGTTTTACTTTTGCAATTGTTTGAAATGGTGCTTTGTGTGGTTTTGAAAGTATTTTGAAAATAGGCCTTTGTTTAGGCAACCTTTGCAATGATTCTTGTTTGAATGTATACAAAGGTGTTTGTCTTTTGAAAAATGTTTCAATGTTTGAAAGTTTGTTGGGAAATGTTTTGAAATTGTGTATGTGTTTTTGAAATTAGCAAGGATGGTTTGCAAGAGATCAAGTAACTAGGAGCATCTACCTACCTACTCAAAAGTCTTTCCTACACATTTTTAACCCTTTGACATTGTTGTTTTACCATTGCATTTGGTAAACAACCCTATCTTTGGATGTTAAACAGGACAGGTGAGGGTCATCGTATGACTATGATAACAATATTTCCAAGTATCTTAGCAAGTTTTTGAGGGACTAGATCATTTTTGTTTAGGCAACCAAGATAGCGTCATTGAGGGACTATGATCTTTTGTTTTTGCATTGATCTTGCCAAGATACCTAGCATGCATACCATGGTCATTTTAAGGCAACAAAGTGGATGAAACCCTAGGGGTGCTTGTGTGCATTGTGTTGTCATTTTTCATGCATTTTTGTCTTGTGTTTAGTCATGTTATTTGTTTGATTTTGTTCTTTGCATACAGACCCTAGTTTTTACTATCATGGCATTTGAAAGCGATAAAATGCGTAAAAGTAAATCTAAGACTATTACAACATTATTATGGAGAGGGGGATACAAGTTTGAATAGGGGGTATTTGCACAAAATAAAACCCTAAAACTATTATTACAACCAAATTGAAATATTGTACAAATAAATAAATAGACAATCATTTAAATATACAATAAAATGTAAATATGCAAAATGTTTTTTGTATTTTGTTTTATGCATGAGTAAATAAGTTTATTTATGTCTTAAAAATAAGAAAATAAAAATAATTATTTTTGAAAGGGTGAAAACCCTAATTTTTTTGTTTTAAAAGAAAATATATTTCTATTATTATTTTATTTCATTTATGTACAAAGAAATAATAAAAATAATATATGCAAAATGTTAAAAAATAAAATATGTGAGAAAATATTATTTTATATGTATAATATAACAAAATAAAATATGTAAGTATTTTACTATTATTTACAAATTTTAATTAAGAAAATAAAGTAATATTAACCTAATAATTACTTATTATGCAAATAAAAATAAAATAAAAATATGATAAAATGCCAAAAATAAAGAAAATATTTTTTGTGATTTTAAATGTTCAAGAAAAAATAATAAAGTCAGAAAATAAAAAAGAAATGAAAAAAATGCAAAAATAAAGAAAATGGGCCAGGGGGTGTAAATAACACAATGGAGGGTGCAAATAGCAAGGCAAGCCAGGCCCAACACAATGTTCACTTCGTCGCTGTCCTTGGAACAGAGAAACGCGCGCGCCCTGCTTCAAATTGTAACTCCTGCATACGTGCTTAAAAATGAAATCTTGCAACATGAAACTTGTGGCTTTTTAAATCACGATTCCAACCATATAAAAAACTTGATCTAACTCTAAGAAACCAGTGAGAATTTCAGTGCCCCTAATTTATGACCTAGTTTTTTTAGCAACTTCAACTATCAAATACTCATAGCTCAGTTAATATAAATGGAAGCTATGCATATGTACAGCTCAAGGACATTAAGGACTATATTTTTGCTTCACAAACCTAAGCCTAATGATGTCTAAATAAGGAGATAGAAAGTTGGAAATTACCTTGTTCAGTCAAGTTCGAATATGGCAATGTAGGAGTTGTGAGTGAGGCCTGAAGTTCTTTTGAGCTTGCTTGAAGTTCCCTTGACCTTTCCCAATGCTTAGCTTGCTTTGAAATGGTCTGAAACTCCTTGTAGAACTCAACCTGCAAATCTTCAAAATGAAAATGGTGAAGTGTGCAAACGAGGTTACAGTTGCAAAGTAAGGGCCTGTACAGTTTAGATGTGTTGTATTGAATGTGTTTGAAGTGGTTTCAAGCAAAACGCACGAGGCAAATTTGTTTTGGAAGTAGTTCTGCAGAGCTTGCCCTGTTTTGGGCAGAAATGGAGTTTTTGGTGTATTTGGGTGTTTGAGAGGTTTGGCAATCGTGTCTTAGGCTTGTTACAATATGCTGAGGTCGTTTGAAATGAGTCCAAGACTTGCTCTTATCAGATGCACAAGATGTGTGGACTTTTGCAAGTTACTTGCTTATGAAGCAAAAGTGAGATGGCAATGCTTTAAAGCCTGTACAGGCCTGTTCCTTAGCTGCACATAGTTGGTGAACTTTGCCTGATATTAGTGGACTTTTTTTGCAGCAAGGGGTTAGGTCCTTGGCTCAAGATAAACAAAGTTGCTAAAAGTGAACTTTATCAAATTAGCATTGTTATCTTTTTGCCATTTTTGGAACAATTCCTTGTACAATGCTCTAAAGCTCAAAACAAAGCCTTTAACCAATGTATTTGCATATAATGTATGAGTGTGGAAAGGATTAAGACCTGTAAAACAATTACAAGCATGATCCAAATTGATTCTCATGTTGTAGCAATGTGAAAAACGCTATGGACAAAAGTGAGAAATTGCCATTTTCATTCCTTCGATTCTCCCTAACCACAAATGATCTTGGAGAGTTCTTTGACATTTTGGAAAGCTTGTAACATTATATACAATCCATATTTGAAATGAATTTTGAGATTCCACTTGGAACTATGTGAAAAGTTGCCATGAAGATAGGTCAAAATCCTGCCTAAACTAGGGCAAAATTTCACTAAGTTAAAAGTTTCATGGACCCCTATTCATAAATTCATAACTTGAGATCCAAGCATATTTTAGGAAAACTTTGTGAATCAAAGTTGTAGATTTTGTGGAGGACTACAACTTTCATGTTGGACATTTTCTTTGAATCCAATTTCATCATGGTGAAAAAGTTGGGAAAAGTTGGGAAAAAATATGAAATTTTCATAACTTAGAAAATTTCTAAGTTATGAAAAATTTCAAACTTAAACCCTAATTTTCAAAATTAGGTTTCTTGGTGAACAAGTTTCATGTTTTGACACATCTTGATGAAAAATGACCGTTGGCACTTGATTTTGACCAAAAAGTCAAAGTTTGACTTTTCAGTGTACAGTTGATTTTTGATCAGTTGACTGGAAAATTCATCTGTCAATTCAATGCATTTGGGATCTTTTGAACTATGTGATTAGGTCAAGGTAATGCCATTGAGTCCTTGAAACCATGCTTGAACCCAATTTGCCATTGGCTATGTGAAAAGTCAGAAATTGCCCTTCTACAGTCAAAACCCTAAAAATGACCATTTTGTCGTTTTGATGATCTGATCAAATTTCTTGAGGAGTTGTGGTCCAAACTTGATCAAATGGTTCTTATGAGTCTATAATGTTGATGTGGATCAAAAATTATGAGGTTTGACTATAAATTGGCCACAGTTGACTTTTTCCCCAATACAGTTGATTTTTAGGTCAACTGTCCAATTGACTGGGCAAAAATTTGATTCAAGGCTTGAAACTTGGTATGAGAAATCATATAGGTCCAATATGAAGTATTAAAGTCATATTGATCATTGGAAGTCCAAAAATCCCTGTGCAAACTCAAACCCTAATTTCAGGTCAATAGTGCAAGGAGATGTCTTGTAAGGAAAATCTTGATAAAATGAGAGGGCAAATTTTGGGGTACAACAGCTGCCCCTGTTCAATCTTCTTGAACCTGAAGAGTTAAGTTGGCAAGTTTTTCCGTTCGTGACTCGAAGGTAAAAGATGATTGGACACTAGAGTGCCCGTAAATTTGCATTTGTCAAAATGTAGTAGAAGGAATGGGCTTAAAGACGCCATTTGGAGAGGTGACAGAATCTTATCGGAGATGGACTTAAAGATGCCGTCCAAGAATGTTTGCTGAGTTGTAAGTTGTAGGTCAAAAGAATGAGTATCAGAATGGTATCCGTGTCTGGAACGTATCTGAACTGTATCTGGAGACGGAATCTGTATGAGCAATGGAATGGCGTCCGTGTCTGGGGCGTCTCTAAACTGTATCTGAACTTTGTATTTGAATAAGAAATAGAATAGCATCCGTGTCTGGAGAATCTCTAAGTTGTATCTGAGCTTTGAATCTAAATAAGCAATAGAATAGAATCCGTGTCTGGAGCATCTCTGAGCTGCATCTGAGCTTTGAATCTGAATAAGCAATAGAATAGCATCCGTGTTTGGAGCATCTCTAAGCTCTATCTGAGCTTTGAATATGAATAAGCAATAGAATAGCATCCGTATCTGGAGCATCTCTAAGTTGTATCTGAGCTTTGAATCTGAATAACCAATAGAATAACATCATTGTCTGGAGCATCTCTAAGCTGTATCCGAACTCTAAATCTGAATAAGCAATAGAATAACATCCGTGTCTGGAGCATCTCTAAGCTGTATCTGAGCTTTGAATCTGAATAAGGAATAGAATAGCATCTGTGTCTGGAGCATCTCTAAGCTGTATCCGAACTCTGAATCTGAATAAGCAATAGAATAGCATTCGTGTCTGGAGCATCTCTAAGTTGTATCTGAGCTTTGAATCTGAATAAGTAATAGAATAGAATCTGTGTCTGGAGCATCTCTAAGATGTATCTGAGCTTTGAATCTGAATAAGCAATAAAATAGAATTCGTGTCTGGAGCATCTTGGAGCTACATCTGAGCTTTGAATCTGAATAAGCAATAGAATAGCATTCGTGTCTGGAGCATCTCTGAGCTGCATCTGAGCTTTGAATCTGAATAAGCAATAGAATAGCATCCGTGTCTGGAGCATCTCTAATCTGTATCTGAGCTTTGAATCTGAATAAGCAATAGAATAGCATCAGTGTCTAAAGCATCTCTAAGATGTATCATGATTGTATATTGGTAGCTTGTTAATCTTATCCTGAAAAGGGTAAAATGTTAGCTGAAACACAAAGTTATGTTGCATGAAATGTATGATGCAATATATGTGTTTTATCAATGTTTATGATATATGAGTGTAATGTATGTGCATGTAAGTTGATTTGCTGTATTGCTGAGGAAAATAAATCCTTGATAGTTGGGGATAATGAAAATCCTTTGACTGCTGCCGGGGAAAATAAATCCTTGATGTTCTGAAGTTGGAGTATTGATAAAAATCTGTTGTGAGAGTAATGCCAAACTGCTTGAGAAATCTGCTTGGGAAATCCAGTGAATTTTGAAGATTTCTATTGGGGGTTAAATAATGGGAATCCTTACATAGCTTGGGAATCGGGAAAATTCTGACGATCTCTACTGGGGATCATACAAAGGAGAACCTTGATCTGCTGGAGAATAAGGGAGACTCTGATGACTTCTGCGGGGAACCAAGAATGATAATCTTCTATCTGCTATGGGAATTTGAATCCTTGGGGACTTCATGCTGGGGAGCTAATAATTAGAATCTTCATTCTGTTGGGGAGGAAAAACTCTGGGGAAGAAGGCTTCCTGCTGGAGAGATCAGGAGTTTGGGTTGTATGCCAATCTACTGGGGAGTCAAGAATGCGAATCTTCATTCTGTTGGGGATATCAGGAGTTTGGGTGTATTCCAATCTACTGGGGAGTCAAGAATGAGAATCTTCATTCTGTTGGGGATATCAGGAGTTTGGGTGTATGTCAATCTACTAGAGAGTCAAGAATGAGAATCTTCATTCTGTTGGGGATATCAGGAGTTTGGGTGTATGTCAATCTACTGGAGAGTCAAGAATGAGAATCTTCATTCTGTTGGGGATATCAGGAGTTTGGGTGTATGCCAATCTACTGGGGAGTCAAGAATGAGAATCTTCATTCTGTTGGGGATATCAGAAGCTTAGGTGTATGCCAATCTACTGGGGAGTCAAGAATGAGAATCTTCATTCTGTTGGGGATATCAGGAGTTTGGGTGTATGCCAATCTAATGGGGAGTCAAGAATGAGAATCTTCATTCTGTTGGGGATATCAGGAGTTTGGATGTATGTCAATCTACTGGAGAGTCAAAAATGAGAATCTTTATTCTGTTGAGGGTATCAGGAGTTTGGGTGTATGTCAATTTACTGGGGAGTTAAGAATGAGAATCTTCATTCTGTTGGGGGTATCAGGAGTTAGGGTGTATGCCATTCTACTGGGGAGTCAAGAATGAGAATCTTCATTTTGTTGGGGATATCAGGAGTTTGGGTGTATGCCAATCTACTGGGGAGTCAAGAATGAGAATCTTCATTCTGTTGGGGATATCAGGAGTTTGGGTGCATGCCAATCTACTGGGGAGTCAAGAATGAGAATCTTCATTCTGTTGGGGGTAAAAGTTAACTGTTATCTGGTTGAAAATTCAGACTTTAAGACAACTTGCTGGAGAATTTGGATAAACTGAACGGTTCCCGCTGGGGATTGATAGTTGGAAATTTGACTTGACTGAGAAAAAGGTTTCATCTCCACTGAGGATCTGTAGTTCAAAGTTTTTTCTCCGCTGGGGATTGGGAGTTTCAAGTTTTAACTCTGATGGGAATTAAAGGTTTGAAATTATAACTCCATTGGGGGTATGTACTTCAAGGTTCTAGCTCCGCTGGGGATCTGGATGATGTGCTGTAGAGATTGTGTATGAAAATGGGCTTAAAGATGCCATTTGGAGAAACTGAGGAGAATCATCGGAGATGGGCTTATAGATGCCATCCAAAGGTGATTACTGACAGAAAGCTAAATTGGATCTGAACAGAGAAAGAATCAGAATAAACCATTGGGAGATTTATCTGAAACAGCAAAAGTCCGGAAAATGAATCAGAATAAATCGTTGAGAGATTTGTCTGAAACAGTAAAAATCTAGAGTATCTTCAACTGGAATAAGAATCAGGGAGATCTTAGTGTCGATATGACTGAATCAGAGAAGGTATTGAATTAACTTTGACTGGATAAGAATCAGAAAAATCTTAGAATCGATTTAACTGAAACAGACGAAAGTCTTGGAATATCTTCAACAGATGTCGGGGAAAATAAATCCTGGGCTGCTATTGAAGAGTATGTGTGCCTTCAAACTTTGATTAGAATGTTTCCAATGGGGATTCCTGCTTCGTTATTTAAGGAGGACTCCGCTGGGAAATGTTGATCTTTGTCTTGAGAGAAATAGAATTTTAGGAGCTTCAGTCGTCCGTTATTCTACTGGGGAATCATCTCCGTTGAATTTTGGGAACTTCAGTCGTCCATTATTCTAATGAGGAATCATCTTTGTCAGAAGGATTTTGGGGAGATTTTTCACTGCCCCTAGTAGCAAGTGTTTATGACTTTTGCCAGGAAATGTTTGACTGTATGCAAACCTTTATTGGGATTGACGTTCAATGTCCCAAGTGACGGGGACAGAGACTTACCCCTGGTTACTCTGCACTTTGAGAGAATTCTTAAAATCTTGACTGGACTGCCCCAGGTTTTTTGGACAATGACATGTCATGTCCCTTTGTTGATAGGAGATTTTTTCAATGGAAGTGTCATCCCGCTTGAAATGACTTTGTTCACTAAGAGCCTTTTGTTCATTGGACATTCATTGTGTGAATTTCTCCGCTGCCAAACAAATAGCCATATGCAAACAACGATATTCAAATAATGCAAAGTTTATGTTTGTCTTGAAATTTTGAAAATTCGTTTTTTAGAAGAAAGCTTCTGTAAGAAAAATTCAACTCAAGATTTAGAGCAAAGTCTTACAGGAGTCAGGATACATTTTGTAACAGTATACTTTCGAACTAACCCATGCTTCAATTAGGACTTTTGAAGGGTTGTAACGTGGCTTGGTTCACGGTTTAAGAAACAAAGGATAAAGGCTCAAAGTATATTTGTACCCACCCGTTCTTCGTGATGTTATCTTGTCCTAAACTCAGTTAATTGCGCATTGAACTCCAATTGAGTCTGGAATGACGTTTTGGTGATGGTTCGTACAAGTTAAATTTGTTGAAAGGCAGTCATTTTTGCAACATTATTTTTGTTGAGGATTTGTAGTGACCTCTTTTGATTGATTTGTTATCCCTAATTTTTTCCTGACTGTTCCCGTTTTTGAGATTACAGTAAGCGGGATGCCCCAGTTTTCTTAAGCCTCCTTTGTAGGTTTCGACTCAGTGGGCTTTTCTTTTTATGAGAGATAATGACTGCCTATGTGATAGGGAACCGTCACCGTCTTTTGATTCTGAAGGAATGTTTTTTATGTCATTCATTGCATTACAAGATGAGAGTTTGCGACTAAACGCGTATTTGAATTAACTGAGAGACTACCTTGCCCCAGGTTTTGATTAAAGGTTTCAATTTGTGTTAAAACAGAAAACTTCTACTTCTTTGGCTCAAAGGGGTTGACTAGGGATTATCTTCCTTATAACTCCAGTGTTTAGGATTTGAAAGAAACGCATGTACATCGCCAGCAAGGTCTGTCCAAAAGCATATTGCATGAGATTATGGCATTGTTTTCGTCATCCTCCCTCTAAAGGCTTGTAACTTTTAGCAAGAGTTGAATGTCATAAAGCGAGTAAAAAGCATAGCTAAAATGTAATGAAAATGAAATAATTCAAGACAAACATACGCAATGCATTAATGAAACAAAGTTTGACAATAATAGATAATTGTTTGAATAACAAAAGAAATTACAAATGGAAATCCAAAATGAACAGAAGCCTCTTTGTTCGAACTTGTCATTTTAGGCGGAGAGCCCTCAGCGGAAGATTTTCATCTGGCCGTCTTGTGTGAACTCCAGTGTTGTTTCTTTAATCAGATCTTGAATTTTGTTTCTCAATTCCCAACAGCTATCGGTGTCATATCCAGGACTGTTGGAGTGGTACGCACATCTGGCATTGGGATTGTACCCTGGAAAGGCTGTGTTGGGATTCTGAGGGGGGTCCTTTAATACAATCAGCTTGACTTCCAACAAGCGTTGCAGCACTTGAGATAATGACATGTTAATCTCAGTGAAGCGCTTTTTAGATGTATTTTGCTTACGCCGATTACCCTGTTGACGTTGGTGAGGTTGTTGTTGGACTTGTGACCCTGAAGCAAATTGGGGAGGTTTTCTCTCGGCTTCTTGTCTCAAGGGAGGCTGAATGATGACTTGATCCTCAATCTTAGTTGTTTGCCCCGTTTGGTTACATTCATCTTGATGAAGCTTGTTGATGAGGACTCTCAGCTCCTCTTGTCCTTGTGCCAAATTTTGGATAAGAGCCATCTGGCCCACCAGTTGTCCCATCATCTGAATTTTCATTGTTGCCATCTCAATCTGTAGCCCTTCCAACTAATCATTCCAGATTCCCTCTGGATTCCCTATGATCATTCCCCTTGTGAGGAGATCCTTCACCTCTTCTTGTCCCTTGGACAGGTTTAAGAACATCTCTTGGAGTTGAGCATTTTGAGCCTGGACGTCCTTGATAGTCTGTTTTAGAGTCATCTCTACTGAAATAAACAGTAGGAAGATAAGGAGACTTGTTGCAAAGACCTGTTATGTTATGATGAATGTTGTTTATGTATATGCAATTCATTCAAGGATTTTGGAAAAATCAAAATTGTCTAAAACAAAAGGAACAAACGTTATATTAATAAAAATAGAATTTGTTTACATCAATGCCCCTAGGGCAAAAATAGTACAAAATTCTAATATAAAAAGACGTTGCGCATCCTCTTTGGTGCAATGTAGGTGTTGAGAATCTGCTCTTCATGAAGTCTACGAGTAAGTTCCAAAACCTTTTTCTCACTGGCGTAGAATTGGGCTTCAAAAGTATCGCGCTCTCCCTTGAGTTGTATCCAACTCCTTTGTAAATCTTCTAGTGATGTTGGCATGTCAGGATGTAGGGGATATATGGAACCTCTCCTTCCATAACAGGCTCTATAATCACAAGGAGAATGTAGGGGTAAGGCATCATAAGACTTTGGGCACGGGTTCGTACCCACTTGAGGTAAGGCTCAAGGGGAATGGAATTCTTGTGTCCCAAGGTCTTACTGTCCACTTTGTTGGGCATCCTCCAAGCTCGGATGAACCTTTGTCGGAGTCCTTGATCGTCGTTGTCGAAGTCAAAAACCAAGTCTGGAATCAGCATGTCATGTGGGCCATCCCTTCGGGCATACCCAAACTGTCTCAGAGCCAAGCAAGGGTTGTAGGTGATGCCTCCCCTAATTCCAAGTAGAGGGACATTAGGAAATTCTCCACAACGGTCAATGATGATGACATTCTCTTTTGATCGAGAACACCAATGGATATCTGAATGGGTAAGGGTCATCAACCGTTGTGACCACCTTAAGCCTTGCTCATTCTTCAAAACTGATTGGGGAAGATGAGAAATAAACCATCTTGCCAGTAGAGGAGTGCAACACATGATAACACCTCTTTTCCTCATTGTTCGAGTGTGAAAATAGTGCAAGATATCTCCAAGCAAGGTAGGCACAGGATTCTGGGACATGAAAATCTTGACATCATTCACATCTATAAGTTGGTCAGGGTTTGGGAACAAGACCAATCTATAGATGAGAAGGTCTAAAATTTCTTCAAAAGCTTGTAGGTCCAAGGAATTCCATCATTCTTGAGCTTTCTCAAACAGGAACTTTGCCAAGAAACCCTTGACACAACTTCTAGTTTCCCAATGACCTATGACATCAGATGGTTGCAAGTGTAGGGATTGAGCAACATCTTCAAGCTTTAGATCTCTATCCGTACCGTTGAAGGGTAGTTGATGGAGAATAGGAATCCTCAAGAGTTGAGAAAATTCCTCCAAAGTAGGCACTAGCTAGTAATCAGGAAATGTGAAGCAGTGGTGTAGGGGGTCAAAGAACTGGAAGAGAACTTTCACCATGTCTTCCTCTGTGTTGGAGTTGACCAAGTTGAGAAGACGACCATGCCTCTCGGTGAACGGAGAATTCTCAGGAATCCTTGAAGCTAGCTCCTTGAGTTGAGGAGGAACTCTCACAAGGTTGACTTGAATTGTTTTCCTGCGGAGTGAATCCATAACCTACAAAACAGGAACAAAGATGAAGATCCAAAACCCTTGAAATGGTTAGTGGATGCATATGATGCTTCATGATGTCCATAATTTTATGCACAAGTATATATGTACAAACAAGTCACACAAGTTCCTAGTTTCAGGCTAGCATGGGGTTTCATAGGTAAGTACCCTCTTGAAGTTTAGTTGGCTCAACTTGTCCTATAAATAGTAACCGGGTTCTAAGGAGCTCAATATCACTGGATTATTTTCTGTGTTCATTGTTTCAGTTTAGCCACTTTACTGGCGACCAAAATATTCCAAGAAAACAACCCTCAATGAGTGTAGTATCGAGTATCTACCAACTTCAGACTGCGCCAAAGTCGGTCATCTCACTACCCCTAAAAAGGCCAAGTTGGTCAAGTAAAGGTTCTAAAAGTCCATTAGTGCTTCATGATATTACTCAGCGGCCCCGTATTCTCTTTGATTGAATCAAAGGCTACGGTACCTACAAATATGTTGCACTAATATAGCTATTTCTTAGACCATGTCGGTATACCCCGCACAGTTTCCATAATGTATTGCTATTTACCTATGAATGTTTCCCAAATCCGGGTAGAGGATTCAAACCCAAACAATAGAACCAAAGTGTAAAGCAAACAAGTCAAACAAGATAAGTATGTAAAGGTGATCGAAAACCCTAAGGTAACCCCACTTTTAGATAATTTCTCCAGCAGAGTCGCCAGTTCTGTGATGCAGTGGGAGAACTGACTTGAGGTTTTGCGTTTGTGTTCGCAAATGTTTCGGTTTAGCAAGAGTCGCCACCTACTTTTATTTTATCCAAAAGGAAAGGTAAAAAAGCACAGGAAAGACCTTTGAGATTTTTTTTGGTTTCGGGGGGTAGATTATGAAAAGGGAAGGTGCTAGCACTCTTTTCATCCATGGTTTTCCATGGGCTCTTAGTTACTTGTTTTAGATCACTTGCTTTACTTTTGCAATTGTTTGAAATGGTGCTTTGTGTGGTTTTGAAAGTATTTTAAAAAGAGGCCTTTTTTTAGGCAACCTTTGTAATGATTCTTGTTTGAATGTATACAAAGGTGTTTGTCTTTTGAAAAATGTTTCAATGTTTGAAAGTTTGTTGGGAAATGTTTTGAAATTGTGTATGTGTTTTTGAAATTAGCAAGGATGGTTTGCAAGAGATCAAGTAACTAAGAGCATCTACCTACCTACTCAAAAGTCTTTCCTACACATTTTTAACCCTTTGACATTGTTGTTTTACCATTGCATTTGGTAAACAACCCTATATTTGGATGTTAAACGGGACAGGCGAGGGTCATCGTATGACTATGATAACAATATTTCCAAGTATCTTAGCAAGTTTTTGAGGGACTAGATCATTTTTGTTTAGGCAATCAAGATAGCGTCATCGAGGGACTATGATCTTTTGTTTTTGCATTGATCTTGCCAAGATACCTAGCATGCATACCATGGTCATTTTAAGGAAACAAAGTGGATGAAACCCTAGGGGTGCTTGTGTGCATTGTGTTGTTATTTTTCATGCATTTTTGTCTTGTGTTTAGTCATGCTATTTATTTGATTTTGGTCTTTGCATACAAACCCTAGTTTTTACTATCACGGCATTTGAAAGCGATAAAATACGTAAAAGTAAATCTAAGACTATTACAACATTATTATTGGGAGGGGGATACAAGTTTGAATAGGGGGTATTTGCACAAAATAAAACCCTAAAACTATTATTACAACCAAATTGAAATATTGTACAAATAAATAAATAGACAATTATTTAAATATACAATAAAATGTAAATATGCAAAATGTTTTTGTATTTTGTTTTATGCATGAGAAAATAAGTTTATTTATGTCTTAAAAATAAGAAAATAAAAATAATTATTTTTGAAAGGGTGAAAACCCTAATTTTTTTGTTTTAAAAGAAAATATATTTCTATTATTATTTTATTTCATTTATGTACAAAGAAATAATAAAAATAATATATGCAAAATGTTAAAAAATAAAATATGTGATAAAATATTATTTTATATGTATAATATAACAAAATAAAATATGTAAGTATTTTAATATTATTTACAAATTTTAATTAAGAAAATACAGTAATATTAACCTAATAATTATTTATTATGCAAATAAAAATAAAATAAAAATATGATAAAATGCCAAAAATAAAGAAAATATTTTTTGTGATTTTAAATGTTCAAGATAAAATAATAAAGTCAGAAAATAAAAAAAGAAATGAAAAAAATGCAAAAATAAAGAAAATGGGCCAGGGGTGCAAATAACACAATGGAGGGTGCAAACAGCAAGGCAAGCCAGGCCCAGCCCAATGTTCACTTCGTCCCTGTCCTTGGAACAGAGAAACGTGCGCGCCCTGCTTCAAATTGTAACTCCTGCATACGTGCTTAAAAATGAAATCTTGCAACATGAAACTTGTGGCTTGTTAAATCACGATTCCAACCATATAAAAAACTTGATCTAACTCTAAGAAACCAGGGAGAATTTCAGTGCCCCTAATTTATGACCTAGTTTTTTCAGCAACTTCAACTATCAAATACTCCTAGCTCAGTTAATATAAATGGAAGCTATGCATATGTACAGCTCAAGGACATTAAGGACTACATTTTTGCTTCACAAACCTAAGCCTAATGATGTCTAAATAAGGAGATAGAAAGTTGGAAATTACCTTGTTCAGTCAAGTTCGAATATGGCAATGTAGGAGTTGTGAGTGAGGCCTGAAGTTCTTTTGAGCTTGCTTGAAGTTCCCTTGACATTTCCCAATGCTTAGCTTGCTTTGAAATGGTTTGAAACTCCTTGTAGAACTCAACCTGCAAAGCTTCAAAATGAAAATGGTGAAGTGTGCAAACAAGGTTACAGTTGCAAAGTAAGGGCCTGGACAGTTTAGATGTGTTGTATTGAATGTCTTTGAAGTGGTTTCAAGCAAAACGCACGAGGCAAATTTGTTTTGGAAGTAGTTCTGCAGAGCTTGCCCTTTTTGGGAAGAAATGGAGTTTTTGGTGTATTTGGATGTTTGAGATGTTTGGGAATCGTGTCTTAGGCTTGTTACAATATGCTGAGGTCGTTTGAAATGAGTCCAAGACTTGCTCTTATCAGATGCACAAGATGTGTGGACTTTTGCAAGTTACTTGCTTTTGAAGCAAAAGTGAGATGACAATGCTTCAAAGCTTGTACAGACATGTTCCTTAGCTGCTCATAGTTGGTGAACTTTGCCTGATATTAGTGGACTTTGTTTTCAGCCAGAGGTTAGGTCCTTGGCTCAAGATAAACAAAGTTGCTAAAAGTGAACTTTATCAAAGTAGCATTGATATCTTTTTGCCATTTTTGGAATAATTCCTTGTACAATGCTCTAAAGCTCAGAACAAAGCCTTTAACCAATGTATTTGCATTTAATTTATGAGCGTGGAAAGGATTAAGACCTATAAAACAAGTACAAGCATGATCCAAACTGATTTTCAAGTTGTAGCAATGTGAAAAATGCCATGGACAAAAGTGAGAAATGGCCATTTTCATTCCTTCGATTCTCCCTAACCACAAATGATCTTGGAGAGTTCTTGGACATTTTGGAAAGCTTTTAACATGCTATACAATCCATCTTTGAAATTCATTTTGAGATTCCACTTAGAACTATGTGAAAATTTGCCATGAAGATAGCTTAAAATCCTGCCTAAACTAGGGCAAAATTTCACTAAGTTAAAAGTTTCATGGACCCCTATTCACAAAATCATAACTTGAGATCCAAGCATATTTTGGAAAAACTTTGTGAATCAAAGTTGTAGATTTTGTGGAGGACTACAACTTTCATTTTGGAAGTTTTCTTTGAATCCAATTTCATCATGGTGAAAAAGTTGGGGAAAGTTGGGGAAAAATATGAAATTTTCATAACTTAGAAAATTTCTAAGTTATGAAAAATTTCAAACTTAAACCCTAATTTTCAAAATTATGTTTCTTGGTGAACAAGTTTCATGTTTTGACACATATTGATGAAAAATGACCGTTGGCACTTGATTTTGACCAAAAAGTCAAAGTTTGACTTTTCAGTGTACAGTTGATTTTTGATCAGTTGACTGGAAAATTCATCTGTCAATTCAATGCATTTGGGATCTTTTGAACTATGTGATTAGGTCAAGGTGATGCCATTGAGGCCTTGAAACCACGCTTGAACCCAATTTTCCATTGGCTAGGTGAAAAGTCAGAAATTTCCCTTCTACAGTTAAAACCCTAAAAATGACCATTTTGCCCTTTTGATGATCTGATCAAATTTCTTGAGGAGTTGTGGTCCAAACTTGATCAAATGGTTCATATGAGTCTATAATGTTGATGTGGATAAAAAATTATGAGGTTTGACTATAAATTGGCCACAGTTGACTTTTTCCCCAATACAGTTGATTTTTAGGTCAACTGTCCAATTGACTAGGCAAAAATTTGATTCAAGGCTTGAAACTTGGTATGAGCAATACGTCCAATATGAAGTATGAAAGTCATATTGAGCATTGGAAGTCCAAAAATCCATGTGCAAACTCAAACCCTAATTTCAGGTCAACAGTGCAAGGAGAGGTCTTGTGAGGAAAATCTTGATAAAATGAGAGGGCAAATTTTAGGGTACAACACTTACCAAGATGCTTATCAGCTTATTGAAAGTATGACTCAAAACCACTATCAATGGGGAAATGAAAGAACTTCTGTAGAGAAACCTCAAACGAAAGGTGGTATATACGAAGTTAGTAGCCTTGACCACGTCATTGCCAAGGTAGATGCTCTTACTCAGAGAATAAAGAACCTGACCATATCCCCTACAGCCATTGTGTCTGCATTAGCTCCAAACTGCAATTTATGCACAGTTCCTGGGCATGCTGCCCCTGAATGTCAACTTTTGGAAAGACTTCCCACAGACCAAGCGAGTTATGCTCAAGGTAACCCTTATTCCAGTACTTATAACCCGGGTTGGAAGAACCATCCAAACTTTTCGTACAAGAACAATAACATATTATATGCACCTGACCAAACTCCTGTCGTACCACCAGGGTATCAAAAATCTGCTACAGCTACTCCTAATGCTCCTAGGAAGTCTAACCTTGAAATCTTGATGGAAAACTTCATAGCTACCTAAGCTCAGCAAAATAATGAGTTTCTGAATCAAAATGTACACGCTAATGAACAACTCAAGCAATTAGCAGAACTTTTCTCTATATTAAAATAATAATTACACAAAAAGTCTTAATAGTAACATTAGAGAATAACCATCTTTTCCTATTGTAAAAAACATACAACTAGATAACACTTTATAAAAATGAATATATAAAATAACTTTAAGAGAAAATAAAACTGCTCAAAAATACATAACGATAGTTGTTAAACAATTGAAATAACATACTAAAATTATAGTAAAACTTAGCAAGATTTTTTTTGTGTAAAAGGTAAAATGCATTAAAGAGAAAAAAATATAGGATGTACTAATAGATATAGTAGGATACAATCATACTGCTAAATAAAACAAATGAAATATAATTTAACACCATAATGAAAACCAAAAACAGAAAATACACATTAGCACTGATGAACATAAAATTCCATCATTAGCTTTACACGTGAAATAAAATGGTCACATAACAGCCACCAACCCCCCCCCCCCCCCCCAAACAACCCAACCACCTTGAGGAACAAACGCTCCAACTCACCGGCATAACAATAATACGAACCAACAAAACCAAACCTAAGTAACTGATAAGAACGCCTCAAGGAAAGCACCAACCTCGAACCCTGCACAAGCAACACAAAATAAATAACATAATACGACTCCACATTAAAACCAACAACACCACAAAATACGTTGAGGTGCTACCACTCAAGAACAATCAGAAATATATCACCGACTGACCATCGAACGATCACCTACACAATATAAAAAAACCTTCTAACTCTAGATAACAACAACAACAACCAAAAAATAGGAAAGTCGTGCACACTAAATATGATAGGATAAGGCATTAGACTGATCTTGATTACCACTCTTTTACTGCCTACCGAAATGCAAAACCTGATCCCACAATAACACAGTTCTACTGACCCCGGAAAAAAAAATTAATCATCTAACAATCTATTGCACACTTTAGGGTTCACATACCATTGCGAGATGTTATCCACAATATTATATTTTATGTGTAGCTATTTCTAAGAAAGAAATTTAGTTTCCTCTACTGTCTTTTCTAAATTTTATTCCTTTTTTTAAATACTTTGTCATTTCCAACTTTTCACATGCTCCAAATACAAGAAAACTAAATCGCGTCAGCTTCCAAGGAAACAACCTTACATTTTCCAAGCAGACCTTCAAACTGATTGAAGTGCGAAATCCCATCGTCATGGAACACAAAGGGTAACTTAAGCCACTTACAGAATAAAGACCATACAGCTACAAATAAAAAACACTTGAAAAACATATGTGAAATCAATTCTTTAATCCTACACTCTCCAACACAAAAAATGAACCTTGCCCAATTACACCTCTCCTAAAAAAATATCTTTCGTGAGTAAACTATTTTGGAATAGTCTCTAAAAGAAACATAATACTTTTAAAGGTGTCGATTTATGCCACGCCTTAGATCATAATAGATTTGAATAGTTAGGACGATTAACTATTTTATTTTTGTATGCCTCCCTAACAAAGTAGTAATTCGATATCTTTCACTCGTTTAACTCAACAAAATTGCTACACACCCCTTTGTCATTCAATTTTAATTGTCAGACAATTTTAATCGTTCTACTCCCTCCAATCCTTTTTATAAAAAACATTTCATCTTTCTAGATTTATTGAATAATTAATGTATCTAGTTTGTATTATAGACCAAATGCATTAATTATTTAATAAATCTAGAAAGGTAAAATGCCTTTTATAAAAATGATCAGACAAAGTATTTTTCTCTTTGTTTTTCCTAAAAGTATTGTTGTTGCTCTTTTTGCTTTTTATATCTAGAGATTTATGTCTTCTTACACACAAAACCATGGTTTCACCATTTAAAAACACTGATCAACCAAAATACTTATTAACAACACTTTTTTCTTTTCTTTTCTCTTTCTAAATAATTGATGGATCTCGTTTAAGAGTGAACTCTCTCAATGTTGTTGGTTTATAATTTTTGTTTAAAATTTAGACTCCTTATATATTAGCATTGAGAAAAAATAATTTAGATTGTGTTAGAAATACTTATATCATAGTTTGTTTATACGTGCAAAGATCTGTTAATTCTCTATTTTTTGTGATTAGCATTATGTTTGGTAAAACTAACTTAGCAGAAATATGTTGAGATAAGATGTTCTATCAACTAGAGAAACATATTGAACAATATGGCCTATGCAGAATCATTCGACATCGTGACTGTGTATAGCTAGACAGTTGGATTCTTTTAGATTGTTATAGATGCAGAATATTTTGGGAATATTATGCTATCCCATGTGGCGCTCAGTTTAAGGATTAAGAGATTCAAACTGAATTCAAGGGATATTATTAATTTCTAATTATGGATATAACTTAGGAAACAAATGATTGAAGTCCTATTTTTTAGGAGATAAATCTGCAGCCTTATTTGTCTGCCCTGCTGTGTTTTTCAAAGCCCAATTTCAGTCCAAAAGATTGCTTTATATAGTTTTCTACAAACCTAGTTTTAGGGTGGATTTTTTAGCTGTATTTTGTTAGGTTTTGCATGTTATTTGTAAGCCTCTCGAATATCATATTGATACAAGAGTATGACTATTCTTTGAGTTGTAAGTTTTATTGATCATTCATAAGCTTTTAAGCATTGAATGATTTTGTGTCTTTGAAGTTTGTCTTCTAACTCTTTTGAATTGTGTTCTTGTCACTGATTGTGACTAAAAGGGATTTGAGAAGGGTCTCATACCTAGGTGAGTCTTAGGTATAAGTTAAGCACGAGTGGTGATTAAGTGAGTAGATTGTAAATTGGTGAGAGTTTTCTGTGGGTCTACAAATTGATACTACTTAGTTAATTTCGTCTCTGGCTTGGTAGCCCCCAGAGTAAGTGTTGTTGTACACCGAACTGGATTAACAATTTTGCGTATTGTTTACTTTTATACACTATTTAATTGCTATACCTTGTCATTGTGTTTTTGTTCATATATCATTGTCTCGACATCTCTTAGGACATCTGAGATATGAATACTAGAATTTCAATTGGTATCAGAGCATGCATCTTGCTCTGTATTTGGGTGAGATTCAGGGAATATACTTTCTAGTACAATGAACGAGGAAATAGGATTTGCAAACATACCATCCATCCTTGATGGGACCAATTATTACTATTGGAAAGCTCGTATGGTGGCTTTCACCAAGTCCATGGATAACAAAGCTTAGAAATCTGTTGTCAAAGGATGGGATCCGCCAATGGCTAAAGACAAGGATGGGAAGACTACTGATATGCTAAAGGCAGGGGAAGACTAGAATGATGAAGATGACAAGTTATTAGAGGGAAACTCCAAAGCATTGAATGTCTTATTCAATGGAGTGGAAAATAACATATTTAGATTGATAAGGAATTGTGCTATTGCTAAAGAAGCTTGGGAGATTCTTAATACTGCTCATGAAGGAACCTCTAAGGTGAAGATGTCAAGACTTCAACTTATAACTACCAAGTATAAGAACTTAAGAATGAAGGAGGATGTGAGTATTCATGACTTTCACATGAATATTATTGAGATAGCCAATACCTCAAGTGCCCTAGGGGAGAAAATGTCTGAAGCTAAGTTGGTGAGAAAAATTCTCTGATCTCTTCCAAAGAGGTTTGGCATGAAAGTGACTGCCATTGAAGAAGCCTAAGATATAAACAACATGAAGGTCGATGAGCTTATGGGATCCCTACACACATTTGAGTTACGGATCAGTGAAAAGTATGACAAGAAGAACAATATTTCCTTTATTTCTAATGATGATGATCTATAAGATGAATGTGACTTGGATACAGAGGAAGGGTTGTCTAATGAAATTGTTCTTCTCGGAAGACAATTAAATAAAGTTATGAAGAAGATGGACTAGAAGTCGAGGTTGAATGTCAAGAACAATTCATTTGACATCAATAATAATCAGGACTATGGTAGAAGGCCCAGACCTGAAGAGAAGATCAATCAAGGAAAAGGAGTTTAATATCATGAATGTGAAGGTTTTGGACACATACGAGCTGAGTTCCCCTACTTATCTCAAGAAGTTGAAGAAGGGTATGTTTGTGTCTTGGTCAGAAGAAGATTCTGATAGTGATCCTGAAGTGGAATCTGCCAAACAGGTTAATGCACTGACTGGAGTTTGTGATTCTGATGAAGAATCGGACTGTGAAGAACTCACCTTTGAGGAACTTGTTGTCTCATATAAGGAGTTGTGTCTCAGAAGTGAAAATGTATGTCAATAGGGAGAAGACCAAAAGAAAGTCATTGCTCAACTACAAGCTGAAAAGATGGAGCATATGTTTATTATTTCTGAACTGAAGAATGAAGTTGTATTGCTCAATTCAAAACTTGACAATATGACTAAGTCTGTAAGAATGCTTAACAGTAGTTATGATGTGCTTGATGGATTCTTCAGTCTAAAAAAAATACTAGAAATGTCAAAGGTCTTGGTTATGATAATCAAGGTGTGAAGAACAAAGGAAAAGAGCCCAAAGTGAAGTTTGTGTAAAAATAAGATTTGGATCTATGTTTAAATCTCTGAGTTTTGATGATAACAAGCATATGTTTTATGAAGAACAATTTTAATTCTAATGGTTTCCTTGAGTGTGCAGATACATGAATAGAATTCTGGATAGTCTTAATTAAGATATCATCACAACCACATTACCACTCAGAAGAAGAACCATTGAGTTCTTTTTCTAATGAAACATCAATAGTTCTATGGAATATTAAATCTTAGACAAGAAAATAATCTCAATGAGTTTCCAAGAAGAAAGAGTTTCTGATAAACTGCTATTACAAGATCAGAAATCAAGAGTATACAAGAAACAAGCTAACAACGCAGAAGATTATATGGCAATATTCAATCATTATAAGAGTTATTGCTTGGATTCTAAAGACGAAGTCAAGACTCTGAATATATGTGAAGAAAGATTCTACTCCAAGATCAAAAGTCAAGATTTACTTATCAGAAGAATTACTGCTTGTTGTACCCCAAAATTTGTCATCTCATTTTACTCAACATATTCCCATTGAGGTCCTCAAGTTGCTCAAGGATGCCCAAGAGTTGACCAGACAAACTCTCTCCTAAGGCAATGTACCCCCAAAATAGGTTTTCATATTTCATCGGGGTATGGGAGCTCCAAAGGTCCCAAATGCTTTCCATGGTCCTAATATGTTCTCAAGATCATGCATGTCAAGTTTTATTCCTTGCACAAGAGGTTTGCTCGTCAACTGCTCAGATGCCTGAAAATCAACTGTACTAGGTCAAAAGTCAATTGTGGCCCACACACAGTCAAACTTCAAACTTTTTGGACAAAATCAACATTTTAAAGTGATATTCATAATTTGATCAAGGGTTGATCATGATTCCCCAAGTAATGCCCCAAATTCATCAAAAACCAAAAGTTGCTAAATTAGGGTTTCTCAGGAAAAGTCAACCAAACTTTGACAATGCATAACTTCCTCATACTTTATCAGAAATTTTCCATCCAAAGCTCATTTTGAAGAGGATGAAATTACCTACAACCCATCTTCATCCCTCAAGTTCAAAATATGAACTTATCAAAAGATATGAGTTTCTACATTATAGGTCTTTTTGAAAAGTCAACAAAAACACCTTTTGGGGTCAAAGCTTCTTACATAAACATGGAAGACCCAATTGATATGAGACAAAAAGGGTTGTTTACGGGACATCCTAAGATTTCTAAAAAGCCCAAGAACACCTCTCTAGGGTTAAAATTGGAGGAGATATGCCTTGGCAAAGTTGGCCATTTTTGCAAAATTGCCAAAAGTCAAATATGCTCAAAAACACATTTCTTGTCAAGTGGGCTTAGTTTTTCATGATTGAATCTTGCTTTTGACATGTTCCATGACCCAAATCAGAACTCACACATTATTTTCTTCATTTATTTATTTTATTTCGATTTTTATCATTCAAAAGTCAAATTAAATCAAATAAATAGCAAAAAATATCAAAGATTTATTTTGTGATCAGATTTTTGGTGGAATCAAATCCAATCAAGCTAGCATAACACATCCAAGTCGTGCAAGGGTTGATTGAATCAAAAATAGCATGATTTTGGTTGTTTTGGAAAGATATCATACTAAAACAAAATCAAATCAAATCTCTTTAATTCACCAAGATACCATGCAGTTTTGTTGATCTAATCAATTCCAGTACATATATAGGACACAACCAAGCCAGAAAAACAGAGTTAGTGGTCGTAAAAGCTGCAAACAAAAACTGAAAAATTGTCAAAAAGTGGTAGATCGATTTTCAGTTTAGAGGCCGATTCAAAGACTTTCAAAGCTACCAATCATTTCCTGGACCTTCCTAGAAGCTAACACGATTGTTTGCACGCCTCAAAGCTCCAGGAATCATCACATAATCTACACAGTTTGCACCCTCTGAACTCAAATTCATTTTCAGGGTTCTACATACTTTTAATCCAATTTGCTTGCATAAATGTATTCATAATTATGTTTGTGATCTTTTGGATAGCCTGAATTTGATTTCTAGTGCAGGAACAAGCTTACGCCATTATTAGGGTTTGGAAGCTTCAAATTAGGGTTTCTCTGTAGAGGCCAAATTAGGGTTGGTTAATGATACCAATGGACTCACGGCAAGATTCTTAGTGGGTCTATGTCCTTAGTTCTAATTAATATTTCTTGTTGTGCATTTTGAGATATTGCAGGTTTGTAGCTACAGACCAATATCGTCGCTATAGCATACAGTGACGCATTTGACCTTAGGTAAAAGGTTGTTGTCAAAAACGATAGTCCTGAGGAAAGAGATAATGACGTGGCTGACCACCATTGGGCAATTTAAATATCCGCGTGTTTTCTGAAGCTTGTGACTAATTTGCATTATATTGTTTTCATTTTAATATTATAACAAACAAGAACAGGTGGCCCAGTGGTGAAGCATGTGTTTGGAAGGTAGAGGACCTGGGTTCGATCCCAAGTCCCAACAATTTTATTTTTCTAACTTTGTTTCAGCTGATCATGTGCATCATGCCTCTAAACATCCACTATGCAACCCAGGATCTCAACCATTGGATTCATCATCAATCCAGAACCAACGCCTGTCAATGAAATACCATGGTATACCTTCCAAACTTGGCCAACACAGAATCAGGCGCGCTGGCTGGGCTTAGCTCTTTGGGCCTAAAGACAAATTCCTCATGGCACCCCCCTCCCCCCCCCCCCCAATTGCTTAAACAGGCCCAGTTTCTATCTTTTCTATTTTAATTTCTTTTAATTATTTTCTAATCATTTTATTTTTAAAATAACACCAACAATTATTTTTATTATCATTTAATCAGAAGTCACAAAAACATAAAAAAAAAATCTTTTTTTTTAAAAAATATTTTGTTAATTAATTAGTTTAATTAAAATTAGGGCAAATTTAATTCCTTTTTCTATAATTTAAATTAATTAGAAATTAGGGTTTTAATTCAATCTTTCCTCAAAATAACTTAAATATTTTTTCAATCGGATTTTAGGATTTCTTAATTAATTCTCGCATTTAAATTTTCCGCATGCATTTCTTTAATTTCCTTTTATTATTATTGTAACTGTTTCGAGGTTGTAATAGTTAATTAGGGTTTTAAACTTCCGCATTTTTATTTTACAGTCAAAAATAATTTTGTACCTGCGAAAGTCATGTAATAGCTAGAACTTTAAACTTTCCGCACTTTTAATTCCCACAAATTATAAACTTTTAGATGTATGCTAATAGGATTGTATGGAAAGAATATTTGAAAATTAAAACGGTATAAAACCATAAATGTGCAAAGACAAATTAACTGAAAAAATTCACTCGCACATGCTCACTCCTAGGGTTTACTCCACTCCGATTGCCTTCGGTTAAACGGTCATAAAGTATAGGGTTTGTTAGTGGTCGTCCTCTGGCCCCGAAAGATCTCAAATGACCCATTCGGATGTTGCCTCGGAAAAAGATCTTTAAGGCTTTAGGATGATTACTAACACCTCTTAACATTGCTTTTGTGATCGTACTTGTCCCTTCAAATGTCTCTTAAAACTCCAACGACGGTGCTACCTATTCCTTAATAATAGGATAGCATTGTCTAAAGGAAAACGAACAGACTTTTTTCGAGTAGGTAGATAACTGTTAGGTACTTGCTCAAAACAAACAAACTTTTTCACACCAAACACTTTTCAGACAAAGTTTTCAAAAACAACTTTGTAACACTCTTGAGGACAAAAACAAGGGTTAAAATGAAGTAAAACAAAACTTTTCAAAAACACAAACACACAAGCAATTTTCAAAAATGAGCAAGTACCTAAGAGCCCGTGGAAAACCACGGATAGAAAGGGTGCTAACACCTTCCCTTTCTATAATCTACCCCCGGTACTCAGAATATTCTCGAAAAAAGGTTTTTTCTATTCTTTTTCCTTTTCCTGATTGGATAAAATAAAAGTCGGTAGCAACTCTTTCTTACCGTGACTTTTGCGAATACAAAATGCAAACCAGTATAATAGTCGGTTCTGCCACCGTATCACAGAACTGGCGACTTTGCTGGGGAATTAAAAATAAAGTGGGGTTTACCTTAGGATCTAGGTCATTTTAAAATTGCTTTCTTATTTGTTTGCTTTATTCTTAAAGGGTTTTTCTTGGGTTACTATAGATCCTACACCCGGATCTGGGGGCATTTTTTAGGTAAACAACAATATATCATGGAGACTGTACGGCATAGATCGATATGGTTTAACTGTGTTAGTGTGGCACTTTGGTTGGTACCGGTATCCTTCATGGGGAAACGAGGAGAATACGGGGCCGCCGCGTGGTGTCGTGAAGCACTAACGGGCCTTAGGACCTTAGTTAAACAAACTTGGCCATTAGAAAGTAGTGAGATAGCCGGCCTCGATATACAGCTGGGGATTGGTTGATACTCGATGCTACACTCATTGAGATCAGACTTTCGGGATATTTCGGACGCAAGAAAAGATTGTTTGAGCTGAAACAATGCCCGATAAAGGATGGTCAGTGATATTGAGAATCTTTAGAACCCGGTTACTTTTCTAAGACAGGTTGAAACCAACTAAACTTCAAGAGGGTACTTACCTTTAACCTCATGCAAGCCTTAATCCTAGGAGCTTGGTGTGATTTGTCTGTGTTTTCTATACCCGTGATTTATCATGATATCATATATCATAGCATAGCATCCATTCTTATTGCACTAACCATTTCCAGGACCAAAGGAATTTATCTTTGTTCTATTTTTCAGATCATGGCTTCCGTTCGTAGAAACACTATCTGAATCAGCTTTGTGAAGATACCTGCCCAACTCAAAGAGCTAGTATCAAAGCTTTCCGAAACTTCTGCCCTCACTAAGAGACATGGTTGAATTTTCAACCTGGTTACTTCAAACTTTGATGAAAAGATGATGAGTGTACTCTTTCAGTTCTTCGATCCCAAGCACCACTACTTCACCTTTCCATACTATCAGTTGGTGCCTACCATGGAAGAATTCTCTCAACTGTTGGATATACCCATTCTTGAACAGTTGCCATTCACAGGTCTGGAAGAGGTTCCTAAGCAGGAAGTCATTTCCTCAGCTTTGCATCTGAAACGGGTCGACATGGTATCCAATTTGGAAACAAGAAGCGGAGTCAAGGGTTTTCTAGCCAAGTTCCTGATAGACAAGGCCCAGTTGTTTTGGGATGATATGGATTTTCAGGATTTTAAAGAGGTCTTGGCCCTTCTAATCTATGGGTTAGTACTATTCCCTAATCCATACTTATTCATAGATATGAATGCTATCAAGATCTTCCTCTCTCGCAACCCTATGCCTACCTTGCTCGGAGATATTTTGCACACTTTCCATACTTCATACCATGAAGAGAAGAGGGGTGCTTATGTGTTGTATGCCATTGCTGTCGAGGTGGTTTATTTCTCACCTCCTTAAGTCTGTACTGAAGAATGAAGAAGGTGTGGGTTGGTCACAAAGGATAATGTCACTCGCTCACATGGATATTCTCTGGTGTTCCCAAGCTATGGAAAATACTGCTATTATTGACCGCTGCGGGGAGTACCCTAATGTCCTGTTACTTGGCATCAGAGGGGGTATAACCTACAATCCTTTTTTAGCTCTGCGACAATTTGGTTACGCTCGAAGAGATGGTCCCCATGTGTTACTTATCGAGGGCATTGTATTCAACTATGAGGATGATGTTCAAGAGTATCACTGGAGGTTCATACGAGCTTGGGGCATGGTAAACAGATATGGCGCCAAGGCTTTGGGGCCAAAGGCTTCCATTCCTATGGAACCTTACCTCCAATTGGTACGAGCTCGCACCCAGAAACTTAGGATGCCCTATATGGCCGTTCTACCAGTGATTGTGGAACCCACTACTGAAGGGGGTATTCCTTACACGGTTCTCTATCCGGATATGCCCACTGATCTTGGAGAATTACAGAGGTCTTGGATTCAGTTTAAGAAAGAGCGGAATACTTACAGGGATCGGTTCTATTCCCAGGAGAGGAAGGTTTTAGAGCTCACAAAGCAGCTCCAGGTGGAAAGAAGACTTAATGTCTATCTCGGCACAAAGAGGAAGCATCCATGGGATTTTTGATTTTATTTTCTAGTTTTTTTATATTTGTTTTTAATTGTAACGCCTAAAAGGCATTTGAAATTTGAATTTAACTAACAAAATCTTTGTTTCATTTTGGTTAGCAAAGTTAAATTTCCCAAATTCTTTGAAAACATTGCATACATATCATACATATAATTGCATAACAGGATTCATAACAGGTTTCTCATCACCTCCGTTGTTTATTTCAGCAATGGCTCTTGAACAAACTGTGAAAGATCTTCAAAGTCGGAACATGCAATTCCAACAAATGATTGTGGCTCTGGCCAAAGGACAGAAAGAACTGAAGGCTCTAATTGTTAATAAGAACACTAAGAAGACCAAGAGGACATCCGGTGTGGCACATATGAGCAGGAGGTTCATAGGGCCTCCAAGACGGGTTGTTGAGCTAGCTTCTTCATCTAAAGAGGGAGAGAATCAAGAGGTTGAAGACAGAGAAGAGGACCCTAGTCCTAAAGAGTGATAATGAAACTGATTACAATGAAGAGCAGTACCCTCTGGCTGATGAAAAGTACAAGCAGTTAGAAGAGCACCTGAGCGCTATGGAAATCTAGAAGGTTCCTGGGCTGGATTTTGAAGAGTTGGGTCTGGTCTCCGGGGTTGTCATCCTCCAAAAGTTCAAGGCACCGGTATTTTCTAAGTATGATGGGGTCTCTTGTCCTAAAATGCATCTCCGTTATTATGTGAGGAAGATACAGCCTCACACTGCTAACAAAGACATATGGGTTCACTTCTTCTAAGACAGTCTGTCTGGAACACAACTGGATTGGTTCTATCAGCTGGAAAGAGTCAATGTTCGTAATTGGGAAGACCTTGTTGCTGCATTTTATAAGTAATATCTATATAATGCAGACCTCGCTCCCACTCGTACACAACTCTAAAATATGTCTATGGGTTCGAACGAGGGTTTCAATGATTATGCTCAGAAGTGGAGAGATTTGGCTGGAAGAGTTCAACCTCCCTTGGCTGACCGGGAGCTTGTGGATATGTTTCTGGGAACTTTGACTGGGTCGTTCTTTAACCATCTGATTGGAAGTTCATCGGTGGGTTTTACTGAACTGATTTTAAGGGGAGAAAGAGTGGAAGTTGGAATCCGAAGTGGAAAATTTTAGAAGGATGCCTCTTCTAGTGCTGCAAAGAAGCCGTTTGCAGGTAAAAAGGAAGTCAGTAATGTATACAACCAAAAGAATCAGAATCGAACCGAGCATCGTCCGGTGGTAGGGGTTGTTATGATTCCTAACCCTGAACCTGCTCAACAAAGAAATAATCAGCCGAGAGCAGAGAGGCCAACTAGACAGTTCACTCGAATCAACATGACGTTGTCTCAGATTTTACCTCAGTTGCTGAAGACCAACCTGGTTACTCTGAGGGAAGCTCCGAAAAATCCGAACACCACCTCTCCCTACTATAAATCGAATTCTCTTTGTGCTTACCATTCGGAGAGTCCAGGCCATGACACCAATGACTGCTGGACCTTGAAGAACAAAGTACAAGATTTAATTGATGCTAAGGAGATTGAATTTGATCCCCCGGAGACTCCTAACATTATCACTGCTCCTATGCCGAAACATGGTCGGGGTGTTAATGCCAATGAAGAAGAGGTGTTTGTGACCTCTATGGAAGAATTGGTAACCCCACTCATGACTATCAAGGAGAGTTTGTTGAAAGTCGGTTTATTTCTGGGTTATGCTAAAGGTTGCCACTTTTGTTCGTTTCTACTGACTGGTTTCCCTTTGTTAAAGGTAGGTGTTCAGCGCCTGATGGATGACAAAGAGATTCTATTTGAGAAGACTCTCGTTCCGACTATTTCCTGTGAAGACATTGCCATCATAACCATTTCTGCCAATCCTCCCAGGGCCTCCGCTAAGAGACCCTTCAGGATTACATCAATTTCGAAAGTGACTCCGTTGATCATAACCATTCCTGGGCCAATCCCATATTCCTCGGATAAAGTTGTTCCTTGGAACTATGGGGCCGACGTATATTACTACAGTGTCAAGAAGGATATGTTAGCCATTAAAGACAAGATTGCTGAAGATGCTGATTCTGACATCGTCAATATTGCCGGAAATAATAAGATAACAAGAAGTGGAAGAGTGTTATCCCATGATATTTCTCCTCCAAAGACCGTTATCAGACCTGTGATCATTCCTACTGTGGTTCCACCCGAGACTACTACTGCAACTCCAGTAATTACTCCTGTTGACCCTCCCATCACCAAGTCGGTCGAGACTCGAGGAAAGGACATACTAATTGAGCCTGTCCTGACAAGGGCTAATTCAGTAACCATACCATAAGCTTCCAAGAAAGAAATGGAAGAAATTTTGAAGATAATAAAGAAGAGCAACTACAACGTAGTCGAGCAGCTGGGGCAGACCCCATCCAAAATTTCTATGTTGGCTTTGTTGTTGTGCTCTGAGGCCTATGCGAAGGCTTTGGTTAAGTTTTTGAAGAAGACTCACGTACCACAAGAGACATCTGCTGATCAGTTTGAAGAATGTGTGGCTAGTCTAACTGCCGATAATGGTTTGGGTTTCTCTGACGCGGATCTGACACCAAAAGGAAGGAAGCATAATGATGCTCTTCATGTTTCCGTTGAATGCAAGGGCGCGACTCTGGCCCATGTTTTGGTAGATACTGGCTCCTCGTTGAATGTGCTACCTAAAAAAGCTCTAGACAGATTGGACTGTGAAGGCTTGACCTTGAAGCCTAGCAATATAGTAGTGAGATATTTCGATGGGTCGAAGAGGATGGTGCACGGGGAAGTGGATGTCCCTATCAAAGTTGGTTCCCAGACATTCGACTCCACTTTCTATGTAATGGATATAAAACCATCATATTCTTGCTTGTTGGGACGCCCTTTGATACATGGGGTTGGGGCTGTTACTTCCACCCTCCACCAAATGTTGAAGTACCCAGTAAGAGGAAAGATTGTCACTGTATGCGATGAAGAGGAGTACATGATCAATCACTTGAACTCTTTTAGGTATGTAGAGATGGATGGCGAGTTCATCGAGACTCCTTGCCAGAACTTTAAAGAGGTACCTCAAATTTTGGCTACAGCAGAAACTATTGACAGTCCTCCGAAAGTCACCAAGCCTCCTTTGAAGATGGCTTCTCTTAAGGATGCACGAGCAGTGGTTGAAGAAGGTGGGTCTACCATTTGGGGTCAGCTCCCAGTTATTCATTACAAGTATGACAAATCTGGTTTGGGCTTTACTACAGGTGCTCAAAGGTCTGTTCGTCATGCTCGGGTTGGAGGACCTCTCATACGCATCAGCAATCCTGGGGTCAATGCACTTGAAGACAGTAATGTTGATTCCGACATTGACAACTGGATCTTCCCGACTACCAATGGTGGACTCAGTAACTGGACTGCCAAGGACTTTGTGCCAGTTACTTTTGTTCAGGAGTAATTGTCTTTTTGATTTTTTTGGATATGTAATTTAAAAACAATATAAACTCTATAGCCATGTGTCTTACCCGGGGCACAATGGTTCTATTTGTAAGGTTTATCATGTTTCATTTTCATATGACATCAACAAAGCATTGGACGTTTGCATACAAATTTTGCGCTCTTTGTCTTTCTTTTCTTTTATTTTGTCTATACAACTATGCTCTTACACACACTCACGTATCCAAATGCAGATCCATATCCACTCTGGATCCCATTGATAACAGTTCTGCTACTGCGCATTATGACTTTGAAAATTCGATCAACCAAGCTGAGGACGAAGGTGAGGAAGATTGTGAGGTACCTGGAGAACTTGCTAGACTATTACAGCAGGAGGAAAGGGCCATACAGCCTCATGAAGAGCCGGTTCAGACAGTGAACTTGGGTACCGAGGAAGACAGAAAAGAGGTTAAGATAGGTGCAAATTTAGAGCCTAATGTCAAACAGCGGTTGGTACAGATGTTGCATGAATAAGTTGAAATATTTTCTTGGTCATATGAAGACATGTCGGGACTAGACACGGATATAGTGGTTCATCGTCTGTCGACTAAAGAAGACTGCCCTCTGGTAAAGCAAAAGGTTCGTCGTATGCGCCCCGAGATGTCAGAGAAGATTAAAGTCGAGGTTATGAAGCAGTTCAACGCAGGGTTCTTAGTTGTCACCTCCTATCCGCAGTGGGTTGCTAATGTGGTTCCAGTACCTAAGAAAGATGGTAAAGTACGAATGTGTGTGGATTACAGAGACCTGAACAGGGCAAGACCCGAGGATGACTTCATGCTTCCCCATATCGATATTCTGGTTGATAACACTGCACAACACAAAGTCTTTTCCTTCATGGACGGCTTCTCTGGCTACAATCAGATCAAGATGGCACCTGAAGACATGGAGAAGACAACCTTTGTTACACAGTGGGGCACTTTCTGCTACAAGGTGATGCCGTTTGGGTTGAAGAATGTTGGGGCAACTTATCAGCGAGCTATGGTAGCTCTATTCCATGACATGATTCACCATGAGATAGAGGTTTAAGTCGATGATATGATAGCCAGGTCTCAAAATGAAGAAGAACATCTTGATCATCTACAAAAGTTGTTTGATAGGTTGAGGACATACAAGCTGAGGTTAAATCCGAACAAGTGCACCTTCGGGGTAAGTTCTGGTAAGCTTTTGGGATTCATCGTCAGTGACAAAGGTATTCAGGTAGACTCTACAAAGGTGAAGGCCATACAAGAGATGTCGGCTCCCCGTACAGAGAAGGAAGTTAGAGGTTTCTTGGGACGCCTAAATTACATTGCCCGATTCATTTCACATCTGACTGCTACTTGTGAGCCAATCTTTAAGCTTCTGAAGAAAGATCAAGTGGTAAAGTGGAATGACGAATGCCAAGTAGCCTTTGATATAATCAAAAAATATCTCCAAGAGCCTCCTATTCTGATGCCTCCGACTGAAGGAATTCCTTTGATAATGTACTTAACAATGCTAGATAATTCAGTGGGGTGTGTGCTGGGGTAGCATGACGAGTCTGGTCGAAAAGAGCATGTAATATAATACCTTAGCAAAAATTTTACCGACTGTGAAACACGACACTCACTTCTTGAGAAAACTTGATGCGCTTTGGCATGGGTTGCTCGCCGACCGAGACAGTATATATTGACCCACACTACTTTGTTGGCATCTAAGATGGATCTGATCAAGTACATTTTCGAGAAGCCTGCTCTCTCCGGAAGGATAGCAAGGTGGAAAATTATCTTAACCAAATACGACATCCAATACACAACCCAAAAAGTAATCAAGGGAAGTGTGTTAGCAGATCATTTGGCACATCAGGTTGTGGACGACTACCAGTCCATGAATTTCGAGTTCCCGGATGAGAATATCATGTTGGTAACCGACTGTGAAGAACTTGGACTGGATGAAGGACCTGAGGAAGGATCTCGATGGTTTATGTATTTTTATGGAGCCTCAAATGCACTGGGTAATGGTATTGGTGCCGTAATCATATCTCCCAAGGGCTGTCATACTCCGTTCACTGCCCGATTATGTTTTAACTGTACCAACAACATGGCGGAGTATGAAGCATGTATCATGGGTCTTAGAGCTGCTATTGACCTAAGGATCAAGTTCTTGAGTGTATTCGGGGATTCCGCTTTGGTGATAAGTCAGATCAAAGTCGAGTGGGATACGAAGCACCCGAACCTTATTCCTTACAAAGAGTATGTACTGACACTGCTGCCGCATTTTGAAGAGATCACCTTTGAACATTTCCCACGAGAAGAGAATCAGTTAGTGGACGCGCTAGCTACTATGTCGTCAATGTTCAAGGTCAGATGGGACAATGAAGCTCCCCAAATCACTACTGAGAGGTTGGATGAACCGGAATACTGTTGTGAGATCGATACTGAGGAGGTAGCCAACAAACCTTGGTTTCATGAGGTGAAAAGGTATCCCGAGGCTCAAGAATACCCCGAGGGGGCATCTGTCAATGGCAAGAAATTTCAGAGAAGGTTTGCTGCAAAGTTCTTCCTCGGCAATGGAATCCTCTATAAGCGCAACCATAACTCTAACTTACTGCGATATGTAGACAAGAGCGAGGCAGAGAGGATCATGGAAGACCTACATAAAGGTACCTTTGGCACTCATTCCAGTGGACATACCATGGCAAAGAAAATCCTATGGGTAGGATATTATTGGTCCACTATGGAAGCCGACTGTTATCAGCATTCTCAAACCTGTCATAAGTGCCAAATCTACGCTGATAAGGTACGTGTACCTCCAGTTCCTTTGAATGTTTTGAAGGCTCCCTGGCCTTTTGCAATGTGGGGCATTGACATGATCGGCGAGATAAGACCTACCGCGTCCAATGGGAATCGCTTCATCCTAGTGGCCATTAATTACTTTACGAAGTGGGTTGAGGCTGCCTCCTTTGCTACGGTTACTAAGAACATGGTGGCACGGTTCATCAAGCATAACCTTGTGTGTCGTTATGGTATCCCTGAGAGAATCATCACAGACAACAGTACCAAACTCAACAACTCAATGATCACTGAACTCTGTAAGCAATTCAAGATTCAGCATCACAACTCTTCTCCTTACCGGCCAAAGATGAATGGGGTTGTTGAAGCTGCTAACAAGAATATCAAAAAGATCATACAGAAGATGATGGTGACATACAAAGACTGGCACGAGATGTTACCGTTTTCTCTTCATGGGTACCGTACTTCAGCACGTATGTCGACAGGGGTAACACCA
Source organism: Vicia faba (assembly GCA_948472305.1). NCBI lineage: Eukaryota > Viridiplantae > Streptophyta > Magnoliopsida > Fabales > Fabaceae > Vicia > Vicia faba. Next base: position 843,514,291 of record OX451740.1, read on the forward strand.
TATTCTCTGGTATATGGTATAGAGGTTGTCCTACCCATGGAGGTACAAATCCCTTCTCTATAGATTATGAAGGATGCGGGTTTGAGCGAAGATGATTGGATCCAGCCTCGACTTGATCAATTGAAAGTAATCGACGAGGAAAGACTTACTATTGTTTACCATGGTCAAATGTATCAAAAACAGATGATCAAGGCCTTCAACAAGAAATTCTGACAAGAAGCGTATCAAGTAGGGGATCGGGTAATCAAGCGCATCATACTGCCGCAAGGTGATCCCAGGGGCAAATAGACTCCCACCTATGAGGGACCATTTGTAGTCAAGAACATGTTTTCCGGTGGAGCCATAATTCTGACCACCATGGATGGTGACGACCTTCCACACCCTGTTAATGCAGACATAGTGAAAAGATACTACGCATAATAAAGTCCCTCTAGGTTGACACACCTAGGCAAAAATAAGGGCATCCCGGCGAACCAAAAGGGTTCGGGCAAAAATTAGGGATAAAAATGAAAAAAATATGTACACCCAGCAAGTCGAGAAACCTGAAAAGGTGGCTTGGGAAAAAAAGGGTATCCCGGTGGACTGAAAACCCGAAAGGGAAGTCCAGGCAAAAGTTAGGGATTGAAACGTATCACTATGTCCCATTGGATCACCTTGCAATCAAACTTCAGTAATCAGATATCAAGCTCAAACGGTACCGATCAATCCAATCAGCTTCGGACAAACAGCAAAGTGATGAGATGCTCAAAGACATAGGGGCAATAGCAGAATTGAAACTCAATGGGATCACTACACATAGTTGTTTTATTATTGTACACAATTCCTATAATAATTTCCATTTTTATGGCGGCGTTCTCTTACTAGAGCGTCAGCCTCCTTGTAAAAAAAACGCCTGTTATAGGTAAATTTCAAATCAACACAAAGTGTCTTTCAAGTATAAAACTCTGTGTTTGTTTTTCCTTTTTCTGTTTTGTTTTGCAAAAACATCCAATGTTTTATTCTTGACATATGCATTTGAATATGGTTACTATTTACAAATGTCTGCATATAAAACAAAAGGACAGTAGTTACTAAGAACTCAAAGAAATTGGTGCAAAACCTAAATACCGATAGTTACCCCGTCCGTCATGGTACAAGGGACAGAGACAGTTGGAAGCAAAGTCACTATCACATATAAGCTAGTGATACCTATACTGCCCGTAGAGCCGAGACGACCAAGGTCCGACCTCCGTGTCCCCAAGCAGGAATTCCTCCCCCAGCAGGTTCCTTCAGAAAGCTAATGTATGTATTCCCCAGCCGAGCTGTATATTCATAAACAGTTTATAAAGTTCTCTCCCGAGCAGAGTTTATTTCTCTGACAGCGGAAGCTTAATCTCCAACAGAGCTCTTCTCTCTAGCAATGGAAGTTCATCCTCAGCTGAGTTTATCTCTCCAAATCAGCAGATCTTCCAATAGAGTATCTCCCTTCCCCACAGAGTCATTACCCCGCAAGATTGTTCTCAGACAAAGTCTCTCCCGGCAGAATGTTCCCAAGCAGAATGGATGTAAATCTCCAGCTAATCATCTTCGTTCACTATCCCCAGCAGAAACGAAGAACTCAACTCCTTATACTCTCCAGTAGCAGTCCAGGATTTATTCTCCCCAGCTCGAGAATATCACAATGGTATTACATATCCATACATCATGGCATGCGCATACATATTATACAGCACAATCTCATTTATTTTTGGAACATCATTACTCAATGCATTTTATGCATCATGACATTGCATACGACTAACTCTTTACCTTTCAGGGAAAGATGCACTCAAGTTCTCAAGAGTTATCTCTGGTTCAGTCAAACTGACACCAAGGTTTCTATTCTAGTTGAGGATATTCCAAGTCTTCTCTGGTTCAGTCAAACCGACACTAAAGTTTCTATTCTAGTTGAAGATGTTTTAAGACTTTCGTCTGGGTCAGCTGAATCGCCGCTAAGATTACCCTGATTTCTATGCCATTCAAAGTTAATCTGAGACCTCTCCCGGGATCAGTCAAATTGATACTAAGATTTCTCTCCTAGTTGAAGTTCTCACAAGTTTTCTCTGGTTCAGTCAAACCGACACTAAGGTTTCTATTCTAGTTGAAGACATTTTAAGACTTTCGTCTGGGTCAGCCGAATCACCGCTAAGATTCCCCTGATTTCTATGCCAGTCAAAGTTAATCTGAGACCTCTCCTAGGATCAGTCAAATCGATACTAAGATTTCTCTCCTAGTTGAAGTTCTCACAAGTTTTATCTGGTTCAGTCAAACCGACACTAAGGTTTCTATTCTAGTTGAAGACGTTTTAAGACTTTTGTCTGGGTCAACTGAATCGCCGCTAAGATTCCCCTGATTTCTATGCCAGTCAAAGTTAATCCGAGACCTCTCCCGGGATCAGTCAAATCGTCACTAAGATTTCTCTCTCAGTTGAAGTTCTCAGAAGTTTCCCATGGTTCAGTCAAATCGACACTAAGATTTCAATTCCAGTTCAAGCTATGAAGCCCGAAAATCGACCGGATAGTATCTTGATTTCACCAAAATACTACGAAGCCTGGAATCGACCAGATAGTGGTATATCTTAAATTCAAGCTATGAAGCCCGAAAATCAACCGGAAAACAACTTAACCCCCAGCAAGTTATTGTGAAGCCTGGAAATCGACCGGATAACAGTACAAGATACTATGAAGCCTGGAATCGACCAGATAGTGGTATAAGACACCGTGAAGCTTGGCGCACGACCAGATAACGGTATAAGACACTATGAAGACTGGAGCACGACCAGATAGCGGCAAAGGACACTGTGAAACCTGGGACATGACCAGATAACAGTATAAGGTACTGCGAAGCTTGGAATTTGACCAAATAGCAGTTTACTCGGCCAATTACTATGAAGATCGGAAATTGACCGGATATTAGTATGCCTCAAGTTCAAGTTGAAACTCGGATGCGACCGGATAACCACTTAAATCCTTCTGAAGCCTGGAGCACGACCAGATAAGAATTGAGAAATTGAAAAGTCTGGAGAACGACCAAATAGAAAGTTTAATCTCATCTCCCCAGTAAGTCACTGTGAAAACTGGAGCACGACCAGATAGCAAGTTTAATCTCATCTCCTCGGTAAGTCACTGTGAAACCTGGAGCGCGACCATATAGCAATTAATCTTATTATCCTCAGTAAATCACTGTAAAGCCTGGAGCACGACCAGATAGCAGTTCACTTTCACCTCCTCGACTAAAAGAGGATTCCCCGGTAGAGTAACGGACAACTGAAGCTCCTAAAATTCTACTTCCCCCAAGACAGAGACCCACATTCCTTAGCAGACCCCTCCTCAACGACAGGGACAGGAATCCTCATCGAAGTAATATATCACAAAATCAACATTATTGTGGATGGCATCTTTAAGCTCATCTCCGATGCTTCGTCGCCACCTCTGCCGGATGGCATCTTTAAGCCCATCTCTGACGATTCCTCGTCATATTTTCCAAATGGCATCTGTAAGCCCATTCCTGATACTACCTGCACAGTCCCGCACCATCTCAGATGAGTGCAAATTTCTGGGCACTTAGTATTCAATCATCTTCCACCTTCAGATTACAAAAAGTAGACAAGCCAATCTACATCCTCATGTTTAAGAAGATTGAACAGGGTCAGCTATTGTACCCCAAAATTTTCCCTCTCATTTTACTCAACCCATGCTCATTGAGGTCCTCAAGTTGCTCAAGGATGCCCAAGATTTGACAAGACAAACTCTCTCATAAGGCAATGTACCCCAAATTAGGGTTTCCATTTTCATCAATGTATGGGAGCTCCAAATGTCCCAAATTCTTTCCATGGTCCTAATATGTTCTCAAGATCATCCATGTCAAGTTTTATGCCTTGCACAAGAGGTTTGCTCAGTCAATTGCTCAGATGCCTGAAAATCAACTATACTAGGTCAAAAGTAAATTATGGCCCACATACAGTCAAACTTTAAGATTTTGGTCAACATCAACATTTTGAAGTGATATTCATCATTTGATCAAGGGTTGATCATGATTCCACAAGGAATGCCCCAAATTCATCAAAAACCAAAAGTTGCTAAATTAGGGTTTCTCAAGAAAAGTCAACCAAACTTTAACCAAGCATAACTTCCTCATACTTTATCAAGAATTTTCCATCCAAAGCTCATTTTGAAGAGGGTGCAATTCCCTACAACCCATCTTCATCCCTCAAGTTCAAAATATGCACTCATCAAAAGATATGAATTTATACATTATAGGTCTTTTTGAAAAGTCAACAAAAACACCTTTTGGGGTCGAAGCTTCTTACATAAACATGGAAGACCCAATTGAGATGAGACCAAAAGGGTTGTTTAGGGGACATCCTAATATTTCTAAAAAGCCCAAGAACACCTCTCTAGGGTTAAAATTGGAAGAGATATGCCTTGGCAAAGTTGGCCATTTTTGCAAAATTGCCAAAAGTCAAATATGCTCAAAAACACATTTCTTGTCAAGTGGGCTTAGTTTTTCATGATTGAATCTTGCTTGTGACATGGTACACGACCAAAATAAGAACACACACATTATTTGCTTCATTTATTTATTTTATTTTGATTTTTATCATTTAAAGTCAAATTAAATCAAATAAATAGCTAAAAATATCAAAGATTTGTTTTGTGATCAGATTTTTGGTGGAATCAAATCCAATCAAGCTAGAATATCATATCCAAGTCGTGCAAGGGTTGATTGAATCAAAAATAACATGATTTTGGTTGTTTTGGAAAGATATCATACAAAAACAAAATCAAATCAAATCTCTTTAATTCACCAAGATATCATGCAGTTTTGTTGACCTAATCAATTCCAGTACATATATAGGAGACAACCAAGCCAGAAAAACAGAGTTAGTGGTCGTAAAAGCTACAAACAAAAACTGAAAAATTGTCAAAAAGTGGTAGATCGATTTTTAGTTTAGAGGCTGATTCAAAGAATTTCAAAGCTACCAATCGTTTCTTGGACCTTCCCAAAAGCTAACACGATTGTTTGCACGCCTCAAAGCTCCAGGAATCATCACATAATCCACACGGTTTGCACCCTCTGAACTCAAATTCATTTTCAGGGTTCTATGTACTTTTAATCCAATTTTCTTGCATAAATGTATTCAGAATCATGTTTGTGATATTTTGGATAGCCTGAATTTGATTTCTAGTGCAGGAACAAACTTACACCATTATTAGGGTTTGGAAGCTTCAAATTAGGGTTTCTTTGTAGAGGCCAAATTAGGGTTGGTTAATGATACCAATGGACTCAAGGAAAGATTCTTAGTGGGTCTATGAACTTAGTTCTAATTAGTATTGCTTGTTGTGCATTTTGAGATATTGCAGGTTTGTAGCTACAGACCAATACCTTCGCTATAGCATACAGCGACACATTTGACCGTAGGTAAAAGGTTATTGTCAAAAACGACAGTCCTGGGGAAAGAGATAACAACGTGGCTGACCACCATTGGGAAATTTAAATATTCGCGCGTTTTCTAAAGCTTGTGACTAATTTGCATTATATTGTTTTCGTTTTAATATTATAACAAACAAGAACATGTGGCCCAGTGGTGAAGCGTGTGTTTGGAAAGGTAGAGGACCTGGGTTCGATCCCAGGTCCCAACAATTTTATTTTCTAACTTTGTTTCAGTTGATCATGTGCATCATGCCTCCAAACGTCCATTATGCAACCCAGGATCTCAACCAATGGATTCATCATCAATCCAGAATCAACGCCTGTCAATGAAAGACCATGGTATACCTTCCAAACTTGGCCAACACAGAATCAGGCGTGCTGATTGGGCTCAGCTCTTTGGGCCTAAAGACAAATTCCTCATGGCACCCCCCCCCCAATTGCTTAAACAGGCTCAGTTTCTATCTTTTCTATTTTAATTTCTTTTAATTATTTTTTAATCATTTTCTTTTTAAAATAACACCAAAAATTATTTTTATTATCATTTAATCAGAAGTCACAAAAACATCAAAAAAAATCTTTTTTTAAAAAATCTTTTGTTAATTAATTAGTTTAATTAAAATTAGGGAAAATTTAATTCCTTTTTCTATAATTTAAATTAATTAGAAATTAGGGTTTTAATTCAATATTTCCTCAAAATAACTTAAATATTTTTTCAATTGGATTTTAGGATTTCTTAATTAATTCTCGCATTTAAATTTGCCACGCGCATTTATTTAATTTCCTTTTATTATTATTGTAACTGTTACGAGGTTGTAATAGTTAATTAGGGTTTTAAACTTTCGCATTTTTATTTTACAGTCAAAAATAATTTTGTACCTGCGAAAGCCATGTAATAGCTAGAACTTTAAACTTTCCGCACTTTTAATACCCGCAAAAAATAAATTGTTAGATGTATGCTTATAGGATTGTATGGAAAGAATACTTGAAAATTAAAACGATAGAAAACCCTAAATGTGCAAAGACAAATTAACTGAAAAAATTCACTCGCACATGCTCACTCCTAGGGTTTACTCCACTCCGGTTGCCTTCGGTTAAACGATCATAAAGTATAGGGTTTGTTAGTGGTCGTCCTCTAGCTCCGAAAGATCTCAAATGACCCATTCGGATGTTGCCTCGGAAAAAGATCTTTAAGGCTTTAGGATGATTACTAACACCTCCTAACATTGCTTTTGTGATCATACTTGTCCCTTCAAATGTCCCTTAAAACTCCAACGACGGTGCTACCTATTCCTTAATAATATGATAGCATTGTCTAAAGGAAAACGAACAAACTTTTTTCGAGTAGGTAGATAACTGTTAGGTACTTGCTCAAAACAAACAAAAAATTTCACACCAAACACTTTTCAGACAAAGTTTTCAAAAAAAACTTCGTAACACTCTTGAGGACAGAAACAAGAGTTAAAATGAAGTAAAACAAAACTTTTCAAAAACACAAGCATACAAGAAATTTTCAAAAATGAGAAAGTACCTAAGAGCCCATGGAAAACCACGGATAGAAAGGGTGCTAACACCTTCCTTTTCTATAATCTACCCACTCAGAATATTCTCGAAAAAAGGTTTTTTCTGTTCTTTTTCCTTTTCCTGATTGGATAAAATAAAAGTCGGTGGCGACTCTTTCTTACCGAGAAATTTGCAAATACAAAATGCAAACCAATATAACAGTTGGTTCTTCCACTGTATCACACTGCTCATAGTTCTAAAGATAAAGTCAAGATTCTGAAGACTCGAAAGAATTCATGGAATATGTACTTTCATTCAACATCAAAAGTATTCCATCAGAAGAAATAAAGAAAGATATTATGGACTCACATCTAATCAATATCTCAAAGTACATTAGAAGACAAGATCAAAGGATGATATCTTCTCAAGCTAATTTACTCAACAGAAGTAATACTCATTAGAAGATATAATTCATCAGAAAGACCGTTACACTCAACAAAAGAAATATTGTGACCATTTCTATAGAAACATCAACAGTTCTAAGGATTGTTAAAATGTTCATCATAAAGGGTATCAATATAAAGATTAAGAGATCAGAATGAATATATTCAATGACAAATCAGATATACTGATAGAAGTTATTTCTTTAGAAATCAGACATCACATATGCAGCTTAGAAAAGCTGATTATCAAGAAATCAATACAAGGTCGAAACCAGACAAAAGGAATTCAACAACAAATCAGATGTACTGATATAAGTTGTTGCTTCATAAATCATACATCAAAAATGCAACTTAGAAAAGTTGATTATTAAGAATTCAAAGACAAGACTAAGAAGTCAAGATCAGAAAATCTTTCAATCTCAAGAAGACATTGCTCATCAGATAAGTTATTGTTTATATATCTGAAGACAATATTCAACCATCTGAAAGACTCTGATTATTCAACAAAGAAGAATCTTCTGGATCATTATTCACTCCTCAGATGAGAAACAATCCAGTAAGAAGAAAAGAAGACAAAGACAAGATCAAGAGTTATCTTTCAAGCTTACTACTTCAAGTAGAAGTAAATCATCAAAAGATAAATTATAAGAAACTTAGCACGAAGTTTATAGTACAATCAATATGTTTAAAAACTCCACTACTTCCTTATGTATTGTACTATGTTGTCTCCAATGCTACCATTATTTTAGCTGGAAAAGGAAAGTGACATCTTTGTACTACCAATGGTATTATTTCTCAAGTCTATATAAGGAAACCTCATCAACATTTTAAGATTGATGAACTATCAACTATTATTACTCTTGAATCAAATTTCTGAATTATTATGAAACACCAAGAGAAAAGAAGAATCACTATTCATATACATCTACAAATATTCTTCTAGAGAACTATCAAGAACACAAGAGTTATTGTTCATTATTGTGTTAAGATATTAAAGGTTAAACACAAAGAGTTATTGCTCATTATTTGTGTGTTAATCTTAGAGTTCTCAATACAAAGATTTGTTTCTAATTATTTGTATTAGAACTTTGTTCTTCATAGTTGTGTTAATCTGCTTATTTAGAAGCAAACATTGTAAAACACAGTTGATTGTAATTCTGTTAAGAATTGATTATTTCCTCAAGTGACTAGGTTGTAGTCTGAGACTTGAGAGTGCTAAGGTGTCAGGTAGACTCTTAGACAGTTATTGTTAGTCACCAGAGGGTATCATGTGCATCTGTAATTTGTTGAGATTAGTGGATTAAGTCCTTGGTGAAGGAGAAATCACTTGCGGAGGGTGGACAAGAGTAGCCTAGTTAGAGGTGAACATGGATAAACAAAAGTGTCATTTATTGTCTTTCTTTATCCATATTCTTTCAAGTTTGTTTGCGAATTATTTTTCATAATTTATTTATTTAGAAAACCCAATTCAAACCCCCCTTTTTCTTGTGTTTTCTCACCCTTTAATTGGAATCAGAGCTCCGGCTCTTCATTGATTTGTAAATAAAACACTTAACCATGAAGAGAGATCTAGTTGAAAAAAACTTACTATGGCTGCACTTGCAAACAACAATGAAAAAGATAAGTACTTTACTAAGCCTCCTACTTTTAATGGTGAAATATTTGAGTACCGGAAAGACAGACTAGAAAGTTTATTTCTAGGTCATGATGCAGATCTTTGGGATCTAATTACAGATGGTTAGAGGGAACATGTATCTGAAGAAGGTATTCCTATTCCTAGGAAACGGATGAATGAAGATGAGAAACGACGAAGCAAGAATCACTACAAAGCTAGAATCATTATTCTCAGTGCTATCTCATATAATGAATATGAGAAAATCACTAACAGAGATACAATTAAGGACATTTTTTATTCATTAAAGATGACTCGTGAAGGAAATGCTTAAGTAAAGGAAACTAAGGCATTAACTTTAATTCAGAAGTATGAAGCATTCAAGATAGATGAAGATGAAACTGTTGAAATAATGTTCTCAATATTTCAAACCTCAATAGCAGGACTCAAAGTTCTGAATAAAGGGTACATAACAGCAAACCATATAAAGAAGATTGTCGTAAGTATTCCAAAGAAGTGGAGACCTATGGTAACAACTTTGAAGCTTTCTAAATATATGAACAAAGTAAATCTCAAAGAGTTGATTAGCTCTATGAAATAGAGTTAGAGGAAGATGAACCTCAAAAAAAGGTAAAATTTATCGCTCTAAGGTCTAAATTTGAAAAGGATATCAAAACAGGGAGACTCGAAGCTCTCAAATCTGAAGAAGAAGAAGATTCAGATGATGAAGATTCTGATGACGATGAATTGTCATTACTTTCCAGAAGATTGAAACATCTCTGGAAAAGAAGACAAAACAATTCCAAAAGATTCAGAAGAAATTACTCAGAACTGTATTCAAGGGATAACAAAGGAGTTACATGATTCGAATGTAATGAACCAAGACATTACAAGAATAATTGTCCAAAGCTAAAGAAAGAAGGCTCCAAAAATGAAGGTTCCAAGAACAACAACTTCAAAGGCACGAAGAAAGGTCTTATGGAAATACAGGATAACTCAGAAGCATATGGAGCAGATTCTGATGCATAGCACACCAAAGTAGCATTCACAACTATCACTTTGGAAGAAAGCTTGTCAAATACAGATTCAGACTTTGAAGAGGTATTTTATGAACTCTCTCAAACTAAATTAGAAATTTTTTTGTCAAAAACTCTAAATCAGAAGTTTCAACTAAAATTCATAAACTCTCAAGATATTTGTGAATATGAAAGTAAAAAATATGATAGGCCAGAGAAAGAAAGTTCTGAACTAAAAGATGACTCTTCTTTATCAAAAACTGAAAATATATGTTTAAGAAAGAGCTTGCCAAAATTTGAAAGTGTTAATTCTAAAGCTCTCCCATCTTATGAAACTGTCATATATCAACATGATAAAATCTTTCAAAAATTTCTAAATGACAACGAAGAAAGAAGCAGAATAGCTTCCATGATCCTCGATGTCAGTTGCATTAAAACTGAAATAAGAAAGAATAGAAAACTGCAAGAAGGTGCCTAAAATATAATAAATAAATCTAACATGGCCAAGCACTTCTGGGAAGAAGTCGCTAATACATCCTATTACACTCAGGATAGAATCCCCATAATATCCACTCCTAAAGAGACTTCTAATGAGTCATGTCGGGGAAGAAAATACAACATGTCTTGTTCACGTTCTTTTGGATTTTCTTGTTGTATTCTATGCACTAAAGGTAGTCTGAATAAGTCTGATTCTAAAGCACAAAAGTGTATCATATCAGGATACTCATAAATCTTTAAAGGCTACAGAGTATACGACACAAAAACACATAACATGAAAAAATCAATAATTGTTAGAACTAATGATGAGCTTGACTCAGAAAAGCCAAAGTTGGTTGAAAGTTTTACAGATATAGAATTAAATCTTGCAGGTAATGAAGAAAAAGGTTCTGATAAAAGACAAGTCAGAAAGGAGGAAACAACAGAAACATATGTTTATCCATCAGTTCAGAGAAGAAAAAGGCAAAGGAAGACTCCTTCTAAAGATTTAATTTCGGAATATAAAGCCCGAAAATTTGTTAGAACAAGATTAACACTTTAATAAATTAAAAAATTGCACCTAGGATTAGAACCCTCAATAGAAAAAAATTCATGTGATGAAACACATGAAGACAATGGATGAATTCCAGAAGTTCAAGAAGAGCAAGACCAGTCCTTTAGTAATGATGATCTAAGAAGAAAATATGAACCAAAGGAAGCTTATGTTGTTGCTACAAAGTGGATAATCAAAAACAAGTTTGATGAATAAGGTGATCTCACAATAGAAAAAATTCACAAGGTTAGAATTTACGTCTTTTTGATGGAGTATGTCTAGATACTTCTACTAGTTAGAAGTTATCTTAAAATAAAAACTTGTATTAGGATTTTTATTTTTTTTGTTTTGTATATTTTATCTTATACATAGTAACTTATATGTTTCATCAAACAAATGGTTGTGACATTTATTAAAACACATGGTTTGATTAAACGTCTAGAGCAATTTGATGTTTATGAGAATAGATTGAAATGTTAATGTCTCTCTCCTATCTCTTTTCTATTTCAGGATAAACCAAAATTTTCTTTTAATTTTATTTAGATTTTTTTTTTACTATTTTGTCTTAGGACTAGTTTGTCTTTATATAGTCCTTCTATGATAAATATGTATCTGATTATTAAGAATTCAAAGACAAGACCAAGAAGTCAAGATCAGAAAAGCTTTCACTCTCAAGAAGACATTGCTCATCAGATAAGTTATTGCTTATATATCTGAAGACAATATTCAATCATCTGAAAGACTCTGATTATTCAACAAAGAAGAATATTTTGGATCATTGTTCACTCCTCATATCAGAAACAATCTAGTAAGAAGAAAAGAAGACAAAGACAAGATCAAGAGTTATATTCCAAGCTTACTACTTCAAGCAGAAGTAAATCATAAAAAGATAAAGTGCAAGAAACTTAGCAACAAAGTTTATAGTACAACTAATACATTTAAAAACTCCACTACTTGCTTACATATTGTACTATGTTGTCTCCCATGATGAAATGCTACCGTTATTGTAGATGGAAAAGGAAATCAACATCTTTGTACTACCAACGGTCTTATTTATCAAGTCTATATAAGGAGACCTCATGAGAATTTTAAGATTGACGAGCTATCAACTATTATTACTCTTGAATCAAATTTCTAAAATATTGTGAAACACTAAGAGAAAAGAAGAATCACTATTCATATACATCTACAAATATTCTTCTAGATAAATATCAAGAACACAAGAGTTGCTGCTCATTATTGTGTTAAGATATTAAAGGTTAAACACAAAGAGTTGTTGCTCATTATTTGTGTGTTAATATTAGAGTTCTCAATACAAATAGTTGTTGCTAATTATTTATATTAGAAACTTTATTCTTCATAGTTGTGTTAATCTGCTCATTTAGAACCAAACATTGTAAACACAATTAATTGCAATTCTGTTAAGAATTGATTATTTCCTCAAGCGACTAGGTTGTAGTCTGAGACTTGAGAGGGCTATGGTGTCATGTAGACTTTTAGACGTTTGTTGTCAGTCACCGGTGGGTAGCCCGTACATCTGTAATCTGTTGATATTAGTGGATTAAAATCTTGTTGAAGGCGAAATCACTTGGGAAGGGTGGACATGAGTAGCCTAGTTAGAGGTGAACCTAGATAAACCAGAATGTCCTTTATTGTCTTTATTTAGCCATATTCTTTCAACTTTGTTTGCAAATTATTTTTCCTAAAATCTTTATTTAGAAAACCCAATTCAAACCCCCCTTTCTTGTGTTTTTATCACCCTTCAGTTTGTTAAACCAAAGAAGAAACTGGAACAAAAGATGTCAAATCAAATGTCTCATCATCAACAAACACATCAGAAAAATCACTCAGCAAACAAGGCTCAAATATGGAGATATCATTATTGTGGAAGGTTTGGTCATATAAAACCCTATTGTTACATGTTATATGGCTATCCCAAATATGTTGCTCAACCCAGAAGAAAACAGACTACTGTTAAAGCTAAGAAAAAATGGTTTCCCAAAAATGGTACTTTTGGATTCCTAGCTCATACCTATCTCAGAGCTTCTACCAGAGAATATTGGTATATTGATAGTGGTTGTTCTAGACACATGACAGGTGTAACGCCCGTAATTTAATTAATTAATTATTTAATTAAATTATTTTTGGATTATTTGGGAAGTTGCGAGATGTTAAGAATTATCGGTTTGATTTATTGGATTATTATTAATTAATTAATTAGTTGATTAATAATAATTATATTATGTGGAATTAAGGGAATATATGAAATATATGTTGGGCCTACATTATTGGTTGGAAATAGTAAAGTGGGGGTGTAGGTTAGGCCCAATAGGATTGATATATAAGGAGAAGCTAACACAAGGATTTGTTTTAGTTAGAGAATAAGGATTTCTATACGCTGACCGGTAGAGTTGTGCGAAAGAGAAGCAATCTTCCCGGTGACAAGCAGAATGAAGCAAAGTCATCGGCTACAGTTTTTGGTTGAGCGACCTTCAATCCAGGTAAGAGTGGGGTTCTAACCTTATAATTAGATTTATGATGTGTATTGCATGGGAATTGGTCATTTTATGATTGTGGTGCGTGGATGTTTCTGAATTGCTATCGAAGTTTCCCGTTTATTCATGTCGTGGCCGTTGGGAAGTACCGTATAACCGTTTAACGAACATGTTATAAGGAGTTGCCCGGTTATGTATTATGGATGTTTTGAGTTATCTGTGTGACTTCTCGTTTTAATCGATGCGTAGGTTAGGATAGTTGATCACTGGTCGTGATGGTCATTAGGACGTTAGGTTATTCCGAGCGATTGGCGGGAAAATTTGTAATTGTTGAAGTGGTCATTTTAGGGAGGTTCTGCATGACTGTCTTGTATATTTATGAATGTATCGATAGGGATATAGTTGCCTATTGTTGTGTTAATCTGAGCGGTTGACCGAAAGTTATGAATAGTAGTGGTATGGTCATTAAGATGTTGTATTGTGTTGTGTTGTTGGCTGAAACTAGTGGTCGAGGAGGATGCTGATGGCGTTAGGCACCGAGCGGTATTGAGGTTGTGACGCATATCGGGGATTATGTGTTAGATTTTCGAGCAGAATTAGATTGCAGGACATGTCGAGGAGCATAGGTTGGTCGTTACCTTGTTTTTCTCAGTGCGTTTCGAGGAGTATATATTAGTTGTTGTGATGTCCTAGTTGTTGTGCATGTCGAGAGGCACGTAGTTCCCTATCCCTTTTGCCCATACATGCCGTGTTTTGGTTGTTACCAGTTGTTGTACCCCAAAATTTGCCCTCTCATTTATCAAGTTTTTTTTCACAAGACTTCTTTGACTCAAGACAAGATCAGGGTTTGCTCAGCTCAGGACATCTCATCTTGCACTGATAACCCAAAATTAGGGTTTGAGGTTGCACAAGTATTTTTGGACCATCAATGCTTCATGTGACTTTCATACATCATTTTGGACCCCTAAGGTTGCTCATGACAAGTTTCAAGCCTTGAACCACATTTTTGATCAGTCAATTGGACAGTTGACCTAAAAATCAACTGTATTGGGAAAAAAGTCAACCATGGCCAATTTACATTCAAACTTCATAATTTTTTATCCACATCAACATTTTAGATTCACATGTATCATTTGGTCAAGTTTGGATCACAATTCCTCAAGAAATTTGATCAAATCATCAAAAGGGAAAAATGGTCAAAATTAGGGTTTTGACTGAAAAGGGGGAATTTCTGATTTTTAACCTAGAAAATGACCAAGTGAGTTCAAGCATGATTTCAATGATCCAATAGCATCATCTTGACTTATTTACATGGCTCAAAACATTTCAATTTCATTGGATTGACAGATGAAATTTGCAGTCAACTGATCAAAAGTCAACTATACACTGAAAAGTCAAACTTTGACTTTTTGGTCAAAATCAAGTACCAAGGGTCATAATTCATCAAAACATTCTCAAATTTGAAACTTGTTCACCAAGAAAACCAAATTTGGAATTTAGGGTTTTAATTTGAAAATTTTCATAACAGAATTTTTCTAAGTATAAAAATTTTCTTATTTTTTCTCAACTTTATACCACTTTTTCACCATGATGCATTTTGATTCAAACAAAATTCCCGACATGGAAGTTGTAGACCTCCATGAAATATACAACTTTGCTTCACAAACTTTTCCCTAAATATGCTTGGATATCAATATATAAATTTGTGAATACATGGTCATGAACTTCTTAACTTAATGAAATTTTGCCCTAATTTAGGCATGTTTTGGACCCAACTTCATGGCAAGTTTTCATCTAGTTCCAAGAGGTATCTCAAAATGCATTTCAAAGATGGATTATAGAGCACATTGAAAGATTTCCAAAATATCCAAGAACTCTCCAAGATCATTTTTGAGTAGGGATAATCAAAGAGAGGAAATTGGCATTTTCTCACTTTTTTGTTCAAGCAATTTCATGAAGAACCAAGTTGCAAATCAAACCTATGCTGGCTATTTCATGTTGTACAAGTCTTAAACTTGCTACACACTCCTTAATTAAATGCACACTCAATTGACAAAGCTTTTATCCATGCTTTTGAACTTTTACACAACTTGTAATTCCATTTATGGCCAAAAGGTTCCATTGCCATTTTCATAAAGGGCAACTTTTGCAAACTTTGTAATCTTGAGCATTGGACCTGTATCCTTGATACATGCAAGTACCACAGGCCAAAGGAAACTTGTAGGGAAGAAATACCAACCCTAAGTAAGCTGGTACAAGCATGTGAGTTTTGTCTTGTCACTTTGCTTCAAGTACAAGAAAAGTTGCAAAAAGGCTAGGGCTTGTATAGTTGATAGAGAGTTGACTTAAAACCATTTCTATACTAATATGAAAACAATATACAACACATAGGACACCAAGAAAAGGCCTGAAACACTTAGAGCAAGAAAAGCACCAAAAACTGTCCAAAATATACAGTTTCTGCACAAACATATCCAGCATCCATTTGGCTCGTGCGTTTTGTGTTTAGATCATCCAAACATCTTACATACTTGATACCTAGTCAATCCAAACCATCATCCCTGTTATGTAACCTCTGTTTCACCATTTTCCATTGTTAACTTTGAAGCTTGCAGTTGGACTTGGTCATGGAGTTCTAGCCACTTTCAGAGCAAGGTAAGGGTTGGAATAGATTCAGGGAAGCTCAAGGAAGCTCAAGCAATCATCAGGCCTCCATCAAAGTCCCTGCATTTCCATACACGATTCCAACTGAAGGAGGTAATTTTTCAAACTCTATCTCCTTGTACAGTCAACCTCAGGCCACGATCTGTGAATAAAAAATGTAGTTCTCATCATAACGAAGTTGTACATATCATTATCTTGCATTTATATTACTTGTGCTAAGAGAATTTGGAGGTTGAAATCTCTGAAAATTTTAGGTTAGGATTTAGGGATTTCAAAATTCTCTTTGATCTTTGATAGTTAGATTACATAATTTATATGGTTGGAATCGTGAGTTCAAATGCTACATTTTTCATGTTATAAGTTTTCATTTTTATACACGCATGAGGAAGTTACAGGTTGAACCGGCCATAGCGTGAGGAAGGAGAAGGCGGGACAGGGACGAAGTTGTATTGGGCTTTTTGGCTTCCTGGGCTTTTTGTTTTTGCTAGCACTACCATTGATTTGCTATCTCACCCCCTGTTAACTCTTTCATATTTTATTTTTTTATTTTTATATTTAATACTTTAAATTATTTTCTTTGATGATAAAAAATACTAAAAAATAATTTAATTATTTTTACACTTTTATTTTATTTTTATTATTTCTCACATAAAAAAATATAGTTTATTTTGATAAAATATAATTTATTTTCTTGATAAACTTATAAATATAATTAAATAAACTAAATATTTTTATTTTACATTTCATACTTACAAATACCTATTTTTGCATATATTTAATCTTTAATATTTATATACAATATTATTCATTATTTTTATACAAAAAATACATAAGATAATAATATATAAACCTTATTTTCTTTTAAATAAAAATTAGGGTTTAATCCCTTTCAAAAATTAAAACTTTTTCCTTATATTTTTTAGGTTTAAATTAAATATTCTTTTATACAAAAAACAAGACATAAAACCTTCTTACATGAACATTGCATTATATTCTAAATATTGTATCCTATTTATCTTAATTCGCACAAAATTCGATTTGGTTGTAATAATGTATTTAGATCTATATTTGTGCAAATCCCCATTCAAACTTGTATTCCCCCCTCCCATAAAATTGTTGTAATAGCTTAGTATGTTTACATTATGCAATTTATTGCTTTATATGCCTTGATTAGTAATTAGGGTTTGCATGACAAGAACAAAACAAAGCAAATAGAAAACCCTAAATACAAGACAAAATGAAAAGAATGAAAATAATGCACTTTGCACACAAGCACCCTTAGGGTTTCTCCCACTTGGTTGCCTAAAACAAAATAGCCATATTACGCATGTGAAGTATCTTGGCAAAACAAAACAAATATAACATCATAGCCCCTAGATGACACTATTCAAAAGTTGCCTTACAAGATGATCTTAACCCCTCAAAAAATGCTAAGATACTTTATAAACATTGCTAATCATGGTTATACGATGACCCACGCTCGTCCCGTTTACATCCAAAGATAGGATTGCTTACCAAATCAATGGTAAGACAACAATGTCAAAGGAATAGGAAATGCATAAGAAAGACATTTGAGTAGGTAGATAGTTCTAGTTACTTGCTCCATTTCAAACAACAAATCCTTGCTATTTTCAAAACAAACACAGACATTTCAAAACATCTTACAAACATTGAAAACATTTTTCAAAAGACAAACATCCTTGTATACATTCTTAAAAACGAGAATCATTACAAAGATTGCCTAAACGAATGGCCTCTTTTACAAAATACTTTCAAAAACCACACCGACACAATTTCAAACAAACAAAAGCAAGTGATCTAAAGCAAGTACATAAGAGCCTATGGAAAACCATGGATGAAAAGGGTGCTAGAACCTTCCCTTTTCATAATCTACCCCTCGAACTTAAGAAACAATCTCAAAGGTCTTTCGTGTGCTTTTTCACCTTTCCTTTTGGATAACAGAAAAGTCGGTGGCGACTCTTACTAACCGCAACATTTGCGATAAAACGCAAAATCTCAAGTCAGTTCTCTCACCGCATCACAGAACTGGCGAATCTTCTGGGGAAAATTCTAAAAGTGGGGTTACCTTAGGGTTTTATATCACATTTATTTTCTTACATTGTTTGACTTTTTTGCTTTACATTATGGTTCTTTGTTTGGGTTTGAATCCTCTACCCGAATTTGGGAAACATTATAGGTAAATAGCAATACGTTGTGGAAACTGTGTGGGGTATAGCGACATGTTCTAAGCAATAGCTATGTTAGTGTGACATATTTGTGGGTACCGGTAGCCTTTGAGTTAATCAAAGAGAATCAGGGCCGCTGAGTGATGTCATCAAGCACTAATGAACTTCTAGAACCCTTTACTTGACCAACTTGGCCTTTAGGATGTAATGAGATGACCGGCTTTGGTGCAGTCCAAAGTTGGTAGATACTCGATACTACACTCATTGAGGTTTTGTTTCTTGGGATATTTCGGTCGCCATTAAAGAGGTTTGAGCTGAAACAATGACCAAGGAAACAATCCAGTGATATTGAGCTCCTTAGAACCCGATTACTATTATTAGGACAGGTTGAGCCAACTAAACTTCAAGAGGGTACTTACCTATAAAACCCCATGCAAGCCTAAACTAATAACTTGTTTGATTTGCTTGTATATGCATACTTGTACATAACATCATGGACATCATGAACATCATATGCATCCACTAACCATTTCAAGGATTTTGGAGATTCATCTTTGTTCTTGTTTTGTAGGATATGGATTCACTTCGCAGAAAAACTATCCAAATCAACCTTGTAAGAATTTCTCCACAACTCAAGGAGCTAGTTTCAAGGATCCCTGAGAACTCTCCATTCACCGAGAGGCATGATAGTCTACTCAACTTGGTCACCTCCAACACAGAGGAGGATATGTTGAAAGTTCTCTTCCAGTTCTTTGACCCTTTGCATCATTGCTTCACATTTCCTGACTATCAGCTTGTGCCTACTTTGGAAGAATTTTCTCAACTTTTGAGGATCCCTATTCTCAATCAACTACCTTTCAACGGTACGGAAAGAGATCCAAAGCCGAAAGAGATTGCTCAAGCCCTGCACTTGCACTCATCTGATGTCACAACTCATTGGGAAACTAGAAGTGGTGTCAAAGGCTTCTTGGCAAAGTTTCTATTTGAGAAGGCCCAAACCTGTTGGAATTCTTTAGACTTGCAAGCATTTGAGGAAATTGTGGCTCTTCTTATCTATGGGATGGTCTTAGTCCCCAATCCTGACCAACTCATAGATGTGAGCGTTGTCAAAATCTTCATGTCACGTAACCCGGTGCCTACATTGCTTGGGGATATCTTACACTCTTTTCACACTCGTAAAATGAGGAAAAGAGGTGTTATTATGTGTTGCACTCCTCTCCTGAAAAGATGGTTTATTTCTCATCTTCCCCAATCAGTCTTAAAGAATGAGCAAGGTTTGAGGTGGTCACAAAGGTTAATGACGCTTAAACATTCAGATATTCGTTGGTGCTCCCGATCCAAAGAGAATGTTATCATTGTTGACCGTTGTGGGGAATTACCTAATGTCCATCTACTTGGCATTAGGGGAGGCATCACCTACAACCCATGTTTGGCTCTAAGACAGTTTGGTTATTCCCGAAGGGATGGCCCGCATGATATGCTGATTCAAGGCTTGGTATTCGACTACGAGAACGACGATCAAGGACTTCGCCAGAGATTTATCTGATCTTGGAGGATGCTAAACAAGGTGGATAGCAAGACTTTGGGACACAAGAATTCCATCCTTCTTGAGCCTTACCTCAAGTGGGTACAAACCCGCGCTCAAAGTCTTATGATGCCTTATCCCTCCATTCTCCCAGTGATTATTGAGCCTGTTAAGGAGGGAGAAGTTCCATACACTATCCTACATCCTGACATGCCCACATCACTCGAAGACCTACAAATGGATTGGATCCAGCTCAAAGGAGAGCGCGATACTTTCGAAGCCCAATTCTACGCAAGCGAGAAGAAGGTTTTGGAACTCACTCGGCTACTTCATGAGGAGCAGACTCTAAATACCTACATTGCGCCAAAGAGGATGCGCAATGTCTTTTTATCTTAAAATTTTGTATTATTTTGCCCAAGAGGCATTGATGTACTCAAATTCTATCTTATTAATATAACGTGTGTTTCTTTTTTTTTAAAACAAATTTGAATTTTTAAATCCTTGAAAGCATTGCATGTATACATATCATTCATCATAAACATAAACAGGTCTTTGCAACAAGTTTCCTCATCTATCTACTGTTTATTTCAGTAAGATGGATCTCGAACAAACGGTCAAAGACCTTCAAGCTTAAAACACACAATTCCAATAGTTACTCATGACCCTGGCCAAGGGGCAAGAAGAGCTGAAGACTTTGCTGGAAAAAGAGAAAAAGAAGAAAGAGAAGAAACCAATTGGTGTGGTAATCATGGGAAGAAAGTTTCAAGGACAAGCTAGAAGGACCTTAGATTTTCCAGCAACATCTGATGAAGGGGAAAGAAAAGGAAAAGAAACGGCAGTTTCGTTAGACTCTGAAGAAGAGGAGGAAGAGGAAGACTACTCTGAGGAACAGTATCCTCCGGCTGATGATAAGTACAGACACCTGGAAGAGCGTTTAACCGCTATGGAAATACAGAAAGTACCGGGGATAGATTTTGAAGAGTTGGGGTTAGTGTCAGGAATTGTAATCCCACCAAAGTTTAAAGTGTCGTTATTTGCTAAATATGATGGGGTGTCTTGTCCTAAAATGCACCTCCGATCATATGTCAGAAAGATTCAGCTGCACTCTGCCGACAAAGACTTGTGGGTCTATTTCTTCCAAGACAACTTATCCGGAACACAACTTGATTGGTTTTACCAATTGGAAAGGGCCGACGTCCACAACTGGGAAGAACTTGATGCGGCTTTCTATAAACAATAGCAATATAATGCAGATTTGGTGCCTACCCGTACTCAACTTCAGAGTATGGTTATGGTTTCAAATGAGGGTTTCAAAGAGTACGCGTAAAAATGGAGAGACCTAGCTGGAAGGGTGCAACCTCCTCTGTCTGAAAGGGAGTTGGTGGATATGTTCTTGGGAAGCCTATCAGGCCCTTTCTTCAACCATCTGATTGGGAGTTCATCTGCTGGGTTTACTGAGCTAATATTAACCGGAGAAAGGGTGGAAGCCGGTATAAAAAGTGGAAAGGTTCAGAAGGATGCATCTGCCTCTACAGCTGTGAGAAAACCTTTAACTGGGAAGAAGGAGGTCTCTGTTGTTTATTCGCAGAGGAATCACGGAAGAACAGAGCACTGACCAATGGTGGGGGCCATTATGATCCCAAAGCCCGCATCTGAACAGCCAAGAAATAACCAGCCAAGGGTGGAAAGGCCAGTCCGGCAATTCACCAAGATTAATATGACTCTGGCCCAGGTTTTACCACATCTCCTAAAATTGAATCTGGCAACTTTAAAGGAGGCCCCAAAGAATCCCAACATGGCGTCCCCTCATTATCACCCGAATGCCATATACGCATACCATTCTGAAAGTCCAGGGTACGACACCAACAACTGTTGGGCATTAAAGAACAAGATTCAAGACATCATAAATGCCAAAGAAGTTGAGTTTGACGCACCAGAGAAACCAAATGTCATTTCCACTCCGATTCCTATGCATGGTCACAATGCCAATGCTATCGAAGAAGATTTGTTTGTTGCTAAAGTAGATGAACTCTTGACTCCGCTCCCGATCATCAAGTTGAATTTGTTGAAAGCTAGTATATTCTCAGGTTGTGATAGAGACTTCCATATTTGCTTATCCTCTCCAATTGATTGCCCTCTGTTGAAGACAGGTATCCAACGACTGATTGACAACCAAGAAATTCTGTTTGAGAATGCTCCTGTTTCACCCGTTCCAGTTAAAGAAGTTTAAATTATAACCATCTACGCCGATCCTTCCAGGGTCCCCAAAAGGCCCATTAGGATTACATCTGCTCCAAAGACTACTCCACTTAAGATTACAATGCCCGGGCCGGTCCCGTACGAATCAGATAAAATAGTACCATGGAATTACAGTGGAGAAATCTACTACCATGGTATTAAAAAAGATGGGCTTACCACCGAAGAAGAGAGCTCCGAAGAAGACAATTCCGACATTAGAAATATTGCCTAAACTAGCAAGATTACCCGTAGTGGTAGAATCTTCTCTCCAGAGATTGCCCCTCCAAAGGCAGTTTTTGGACCCATGGTCATTCCAAAGATTACCTTTGTACCAGTGATCATACATGCAAGTGTACCTACCGACAAAGACGACACGACCCCTGTTGTTATCCCTGCCAATACTTCTACTATTGAAAATCGAGGAAAAAGTATTTAAGAAGAGCCTGTCCGGACGAAGGCTCAATCACTAGTTATTCCCGAAACATCCAAGAAGGGGATGGAAGAGGTCCTAAGGATAATAAAGAAGAGTGACTATGATGTGGTTGAATAGTTGGGGAAAACTCCCTCCAAGATATCCATGCTAGCCTTGTTGTTGTGCTCAGAGGCACATGCGAAAGCTCTGGTAAAATTTTTGAAGACATCCCATGTGCCACAAGAGACGTCTGCTGACCAATTCCAGGATTGTGTGGCCAGTTTGACAGCTGATAATGGCTTGGGTTTCTCCAATGCTGATTTGACACCCAAAGGGAGAAAGCACAATGAGGCATTACATGTCTCTGTGGAGTGTAGAGGAACGACTCTGGCCCATGTCTTGGTAGACACAGGTTCATCTTTGAACGTCTTTTCGAAGAAATCCCTTGATAGATTGGATTGCAAAGGGCTGACATTAAAACCCAGTAACATAGTGGTAAGAGCATTTGATGGTTCAAAGAGGATGGTCCACGGGGAGGTGGACATCCCAATAAAGGTGGGAACTCAGATTTTCAACTCAACCTTCTATGTGATGGACATCCGTCCTTCTTATTCTTGTCTGTTAGGACGCCCCTAGATTCACAATGTCGGTACTGTCACTTCCATGCTACACCAGATGCTGAAGTACCCGGTCCAAGGAAAGATCATAATTGTCCATGGATAAGAGGAGTACATGATTAGTCATCTAAATTCCTTCTGATATGTGGAGTTGGATGGCGAGTTCATTGAAACCCCTTTCCAACATTTTGAAGAAGTCTCTCAAGAAGTAGCGGCGACCAAGGCGGTATCCTCGATTCCTAAGATCACAAGACCTCCACTTCAGATGTCATCTCTAAAGGATGCAAAGGCAGTAGTGGAAGAGGGTGGATGCACCATCAAGGGGCAGCTTCCAGACATCATGTATATATCAGACAAGTTTGGCTTGGGGTTTACTTCAAATGCTCAGAAGGCTGTGCATTGTGCCCGTGCTGGAGGGCCACCTTTGAAGATTAGTAATAGAGAGGTCGACGCAGTGGAAGATGTTGAAGAAGATGGCAGCTTGGAAGATTGGATATTTCCTACTATCAACGGAGGACTTCACAACTGGGAAGCCAGAGACTTTGTCCCAATAACTTTCATCTCTCAGTAATTTATCTTTTACATTTCTGTTGGACTTGTAATATTCACAAACAATTCGCACTTTAAAAACCTTGTGTCTTACCCGAGGCACAATGGTCCATTTGTAAGGGTTTTTATTTCATCTTCATATGACATTCAATGAATCATGGACGCTTTTTCACATACAAACCTTTTGTGCTCATTGTCTTTCTTTTACATTTTTATTGTTTAAAGATGGATATACGCTTACACACACCCACACTCACAAGTGCAGGTACTCCTCCATTCCGAATCCCATGGGTAATGATACTGTTATAGCCTTCAGTGACTCTGAAGATCTAATCTACCAAGCTGAATACGAAGGTGAGGAAGATTGTGAGGTGCTAGGGGAATTGGTCAGACTACTACAACAAGAGGAAAGAGCTATTCAGCCTCATGAGGAGCTGTTGGATACAATCAACTTGGGTACCGAGGAAGATAAAAAGGAAATCAAGGTGGGTGCCAACCTAGAGCCGAGTGTCAAGGAACATCTAATTCAGCTATTGCATGATTATGTTGAGATCTTTGCCTGGTCATACGAAGACATGTCGGGACTTCATACAGACATCGTGGTACATCGTCTACCCACAAGAGAAGACTGTCCACCAGTGAAACAAAAAGTTCTCCGCATGAGACCTGACATGTCAGAGAAGATCAAAGCGGACGTTATGAAACAGTTCAATGCTGGATTTCTGGCTGTCACTTCTTATCCTCAATGGGTAGCCAACATTGTTCCCGTGCCTAAAAAGGACGGTAAAGTATGAATGTGTATGGATTATAGAGATTTAAACAGGGCTAGCCCTAAAGATGATTTTCCACTTCCCTACATCGACATCCTGGTTGATAATACAGCCCATCACAAAGTGTTTTCCTTCATGGATGGATTCTCAGGTTATAACCAGATCAAAATGGCACCTGAGGTCATGGAGAAAACTACATTTGTCACACAGGGGGGAACGTTCTGCTACAAAGTGATGCCATTCGGACTGAAGAATGTCGGGGTAACCTATCAATGCGCCATGGTAGCTTTGTTCCATGATATGATACATCATGAGATAGAGGTCTACGTAGATGACATGATAGCCCAATCACAAACTGAAGAGGAACACCTTGATCACTTGCAAAAGTTGTTTGTAAGGTTGAAGGAGTACAAGTTAAGATTGAATTCAAACAAGTGCACATTCGGAGTCCGGTCTGGTAAACTCTTAGGTTTCATTGTCAGCAACAAAGGCATCGAGGTTGATCTTGCCAAGGTTAAAGCGATACAAGAAATGCCTGCTCCTCGTACCGAGAAGGAAGTCAGAGGATTCTTGAGACGCCTGAACTATATTGCCAGATTCATTTCTCACCTAACATCTACTTGTGAACCAATCTTCAAACTGTTGAAGAAAGATCAAGTAGTCAGATGGAATGATGAATGTCAGATTTCTTTTGACAAAATCAAAGATTATTTACAAGAACCTCTTGTCTTGATGCCACCAGTCAAGGGAAGACCGCTGATCATGTATCTGACCGTTTTAGAGAACTCAATGGGGTGTGTATTGGGGCAGCATGATGAGTCTGGCCGAAAAGAGCGCGCTATTTACTACCTGAGCAAAAAGTTTACCGACTGTGAAACCAGATATTCACTGCTCGAGAAAACTTGTTGCGCTCTGGTATGGGCTGCTCGCCGGCTAAGACAGTATATGTTGACTCATACCACTTTGCTGATATCTAAGATGGATCTGATGAAGTACATCTTTGAGAAGCCTGCTCTGTCTAGAAGGATAGCTAGATGGCAGATGATCTTAACAGAATATGACATACAGTACACTACCCAAAAAGCTATAAAGGGCAGTGTGCTAGCTGATCATCTTTCTCATCAAACTGTAGAAGATTATCAGTCCATGAAGTTTGAATTCCCGGATGAATACATCATGACATTAGACAATTGTGAAGAAATCAGACCATATGACGAACCTGGACAAGGATCCCGATGGACCCTGTTCTTTGATGGGGCATCCAATGCACTTGGTAATGGTATCGGCGTTGTACTCATATCTCCGGAAGGGTGCCATACTCCTTTTACCTCCAGACTTTGCTTCAACTGTACGAATAACATGGCGGAGTACGAAGCATGCATCTTTGGTCTCAAGGATGCCATAGACTTGGGAATCAAATCCTTAGATGTGTTCAGAGATTCAGCTTTGGTCATCAGTCAGATCAAAGGAGAATGGGACACTAAACATCCCAACCTTATCCCTTACAAAGAACATGTTTTGACATTGTTACCACATTTTGAGCAGATTACCTTCGAGCACTTCCTGCGAGAAGAAAATCATCTAGCAGATACTCTAGCCACGATGTCATCTATGTTTAAACTTAATTGGGATAACGAGGCTCCCCAGATCACCATTGAACGAATGGACGAACCAGCACACTGTCACGAGATTAATACTGAAAAAGTAGTGGACCAGCCTTGGTTTCATGAAGTTAAAAGGTATCTCGAGGCTCAAGAATATCCAAAAGGAGCTTCAATCAATGATAAAAAGTTCCTAAGAATATTCTCCGCTAAGTTCTTCCTAAGTAATGGCATCCTGTATAAAGGTAATCATGATTTTATTCTGCTCTGTTGTGTGGATAAGATTGAAGCTGAAAAGATCATGGCTGAATTACATGAAGGTACCTTTGGCACTCACTCTAGTGGGCATACGATGGCAAAGAAAATCCTACATGCAGGCTATTATTGGTCTACCATGGAAGAAGACTGCTATCAACACTCTCGGACCTGTCATAAGTGTCAAATCTATGCAGACAAGGTGCACGTGCCTCCGGTTCCTCTAAATGTCTTAATGGCTCCTTGGCCCTTCTCTATGTGGGGAATCGATATGATTGGGGAGATCAAGCCTACAGCCTCCAATGGACACTGTTTCATTCTATTGGCCATTGACTATTTCACAAAGTGGGTCGAAGCAGCTTCCTTTGCATCCGTTACTAAGAATGTTGTTGCCCGCTTCATCAAGAAGAATCTTATTTGCCGGTATGGTATCCCAGAAAGGATCATCACTGATAACTGTACAAATCTGAACAATACTATGATCACCGCCTTGTACGAGCAGTTCAAGATTTAACATCATAATTTGTCCCCCTATCGGCCGAAGATGAATGGTGCAGTCATAGCTGCTAATAAAAACATTAAAAAGATCATACATAATATGACAGTCACCCACAAAGACTGGCATGAGATGCTACCGTTTGCTCTCCACGGGTACCGTACCACGGCTTGCACGTCAACTGGGGCAACACCTTATTCCTTGGTTTATGGCATGGAGGTTGTCTTGCCCATTGAGGTTCAGATCCCCTCTTTGAGAATTATGAAGGATGCAGGTTTGAATAAGGACGACTGGATCCAAACTCGACTTGATCAACTAAACTTAATTGATGAAAAGAGACTTACTGCTGTTTGCCATGGTCATATGTATCAAAAACGGATGATCAAAGCCTTCAACAAGTAAGTCAAGCGCCAAGTATATCAAGTTGGAGATCTAGTGATCAAACGCATTATCCTACCACAAAGTGATCCCAGGGGCAAATGGACTCCTACCTATGAAGGACCATTTGTAATCAAGAACATCTTCTCCGGTGGGGCAATGATCTTAACCACCATGGACGGTGATGATTTGCCACACCCTGCGAATGCTGACATAGTCAAAAGATATTACGCATAAGAGACCCGCTAGGTTAACACACCTAGGCAAAAAGGGGCATCCCGGCGAACCAAAAGGTTCGGGCAAAAATTAGGGATAAAATAAAAAAAATCTGTACACCCGACAAGTCGAAAACCAGAAAGGGCGACTTGGGCAAAAAAAGGGTTTCCTGGTGGACTGAAAACCCGAAAGGGCGGTCCAGGCAAAAGTTAGGGAATTAAAGCGTATGACTATGTCTCGTCGGATCACTTTGAGGATAATCTCTTCACTGAAAAACTCGAGGCTTCTGATCAATTCAATCATCTTCGGACGGAGCAAAGAATGGATAAGATATTCAGAGATACAAAGGCTATAGCAGAATGGGAACCCCATGGGATTATCACATATAGCTATCTTTCTTTGTATAAATTTTTCTTATTTTCATGACACCATCCTCTTACTAGGATGTTTGTCTCTTTTGTACAAAATACTTATTCAAAGTAAATACAAAGATATCTCTTTAAAGTACAGAAAACTATTTGTCTTTTTCTTTATATTTATGTTTTATTTGCAAAAACGTCCAATGATTCATTAATGAACATATGCATTTGAACATAATTACTGTTTACAAATAAACAAAATGAAAAAGAACAATTACTGACAGGTTGAAAGAATAGGAAAACGTCTTTAGGCTATTCCACGAGTAATCCCTACAGTACGTCATAAGATCCCCAGTGGAACTGAAACTTCAAACTATTAATCCACAATGGAAACCATCTTGTTTCTCCAAATTCCCCAGCAAGTTGTCTTGAAGACTGAAAATCAACCGGATAACGGCTAACTTCTATTTCTCCCTAACCTAGGATAACTCCCCGGTAGAGTGACAGACGACCGAAACTTCTGAACTTTTTCTCAAAATAGGAATAAGCTTTCTCCCCACAGAGTTTTCATCACTCTCTGGCAGAACGAAGATTCCCATTGTTAAAACCCTAGTAGAAGTCATCAAAATTCTCTGGATTCCCCAAGCAGATTACTCAAGCAGTATATGGCATTGCTCGCAACAAGAATTTTTGTTAATTACTTCAACTTCAAGACATGAAGAATCCACATACCCTCAGCAGCAGTCAAGGATTTATTTTCCTCATTCAAATAGCAATACAGCAAACCCACTTACATGCGCATACATTACATCCACATATCATAAACATTGATAAAACACATGTATTACATCACACATTTCATGCAACATAATTTTGTTTTCCCGCTAACATTTTACCCTTTTTCAGGATAAGATTAACAGCTACTGTTAAACAATGTGAAATCATGATACAGTTCAGATACGCTCCAGACCGGGATGCCATTCTGTTACTTATTCAGATCCAGACATCAGATACAGTTCAGATACGCTCCAGACCCGGATGCCATTCTAATACTCATTCAGATTTCAAGTTCATGATACAGTCCAGATACGCTCCAGACCCGGATGCCATTCTGATACTCATTCAGATTTCAAGTTCATGATACAGTCCAGATACGCTCCAGACACGGAAGACATTCTGTTACTCATTCAGATTCAAGTTCAGATACAGCTCAGATACGCTCCAGACACGGAAGCCATTCTGTAACTATTCAGATTCAAGTTCAGATACAGCTCATATACGTTCCATATACGGACACCATTATGATACTTATTCTTTTGACTTAAAACTTACAATTCAACAAACATTCTTGGATGGAATCTACAAGCCCATCTCCAACAAGATTCTATCACCTCTCCAAATGGCATCTTTAAGCCCATTCCCTCAACTACACTTTGTCGAGTGCAAATTTATGGGCACTCTAGTGTCCAATCATCTTTTACCTTTGAGTCACGAACGGAAAAAGTCGCCAATCTAACTCTTCAGGTTCAAGATGATTTAAAAGGGGCCGCTGTTGTACCCCAAAATTTTCCCTCTTATTTATCAAGTTTTTTTTCACAAGCCTTCTTTGACTCAAGACAAGATCAGGGTTTGCTCAGCTCAGGACATCTCATCTTGCACTGATAACCCAAAATTAGGGTTTAAGGTTGCACAAGTATTTTTTGGACCATCAATGCTTCATGTGACTTTCATACATCATTTTGGACCCCTAAGGTTGCTCATGACAAGTTTCAAGCCTTGAACCACATTTTTGATCAGTCAATTGGACAGTTGACCTAAAAATCAGTTGTATTGGGAAAAAAGTCAACCATGGCCAATTTACAGTCAAACTTCATAATTTTTTATCCACATCAACATTTTAGATTCACATGTATCATTTGGTCAAGTTTGGATCACAATTCCTCAAGAAATTTGATCAAATCATCAAAAGGGCAAAATGGTCAAAATTAGGGTTTTGATTGAAAAAGGGGAATTTCTGATTTTTAACCTAGCAAATGACCAAGTGAGTTCAAGCATGATTTCAAGGATTCAATGGCATAATCTTTACTTATTTACATGGCTCAAAACATTTCAATTTCATTGGATTGACAGATGAAATTTGCAGTCAACTGATCAAAAGTCAACTGTACACTGAAAAGTCAAACTTTGACTTTTTGGTCAAAATCAAGTCCCAAGGGTCATAATTCATCAAAAAATTCTCAAATGTGAAACTTGTTCACCAAGAAAACCAAATTTGTAATTTAGGGTTTTAATTTGAAATTTTTCATAACTTAGAAATTTTCTAAGTATAAAAATTTTCTTATTTTTTCTCAACTTTACACCACTTTTTCACCATGATGCATTTCGATTCAAAGAAAATTACCAACATGAAAGTTGTAGACCTCCATGAAATATATAACTTTTCTTCACAAACTTTTCCCTAAAGATGCTTGGATCTCAAGATATAAATTTGTGAATACATGATCATGAACTTCTTAACTTACTGAAATTTTGCCCTAATTTAGGCAGGTTTTGGACCCAACTTCATGGCAAGTTTTCATCTAGTTACAAGAGGTATCTCAAAATTCATTTCAAATATGGATTATAGAGAACATTGCAAGCTTTCCAAAATATCCAATAACTCTCCAAGATCATTTTTGAGTAGGGAGAATAGAAGAGAGGAAATTGGCATTTTCTCACTTTTTTGTTCAAGCAATTTCATGAAGAACCAAGTTGCATATCAAACCTATGATGGCTATTTCATGATGTATAGGTCCTAAACTTGCTACACACTCCTTAATTAAATGCATACTCAGTTGACAAAGCCTCCATCCATGCTTTTGAACTTTTACACAACTTGTAATTCCATTTATGGCCAAAAGGTTTCATTGCCATTTTCATAAAGGGCAACTTTTGCAAACTTTGTAATCTTGAGCATTGGACCTGTCTCCTTGATACATGCAAGTACCACAGACCAAAGACAACTTGTAGGGAAGAAATACCAACCCTAAGCAAGTTGGTACAAGCATGTGAGTTTTGTCTTGTCACTTTGCTTCAAGTACAAGAAAAGTTGCAAAAAGGCTAGGGCTTGTACAGCTGATAGAGAGCTGACTTTAAACAATTTCTATACTAATATGAAAACAATATACAACACATAGGACACCAAGCAAAGGCCTGAAACACTTAGAGCAAGAAAAGCACCAAAAACTGTCCAAAATATAAAGTTTCTGCACAAACATATCCAGCATCCATTTGACTCGTGCGTTTTGTGTTTAGATCATTCAAACATCTTACATACTTGATACCTAGTCAATCCAAACCATCATCCTTGTTCTGTAACCTCTGTTTTACCATTTTCCATTGTTAACTTTGAAGCTTGCAGTTGGACTTGGTCAGGGAGTTCTAGCCACTTTCAGAG
Organism: Vicia faba; assembly: GCA_948472305.1. Taxonomy (NCBI): domain Eukaryota; kingdom Viridiplantae; phylum Streptophyta; class Magnoliopsida; order Fabales; family Fabaceae; genus Vicia; species Vicia faba. The sequence goes on from OX451740.1 coordinate 843,545,540, forward strand.
CAAGGTAAGGGTTGGAATAGATTCAGGGAAGCTCAAGGAAGCTCAAGCAATCATCAGGCCTCCATCAAAGTCCCTGCATTTCCATACACGGTTCCAACTGAAGGAGGTAATTTTTCAAACTCTATCTCCTTGTACAGTCAACCTCAGGCCATGTTCTGTGAATAAAAAATGCAGTTCTCCTCATAACGAAGTTGCACATATCATTATCTTGCATTTATATTACTTGTGCCAAGAGAATTTAGAGGTTGAAATCTCTGAAAATTTTAGGTTAGGATTTAGGGATTTCAAAATTCTCTTTGATCTTTGATAGTTAGATTACATAATTTATATGGTTGGAATCGTGAGTTCAAATGCTACATTTTTCATGTTATAAGTTTTCATTTTTATGCAAGCATGAGGAAGTTACAGGTTGAACCGGTCATAGAGTGAGGAAGGAGAAGGCAAGACAGGGACGAAGCTGTATTGGGCTTTTTGGCTTCCTGGACTTTTTGTTTTTGCTAGCACTACCATTGATTTGCTATCTCACCCCCTGTTAACTCTTTCATATTTTATTTTTTCATTTTTATATTTAATACTTTAAATTATTTTCTTTGATGATAAAAAATCCTAAAAAATAATTTAATTATTTTTACACTTTTATTTTATTTTTATTATTTCTCACATAAAAAAATATAGTTTATTTTGATAAAATATAATTTATTTTCTTGATAAACTTATAAATATAATTAAATAAACTTAATATTTTTATTTTACATTTCATACTTACAAATACCTATTTTTGCATATATTTAATCTTTAATATTTATATACAATGTTATTCATTATTTTTATACAAAAAATACATAAAATAATAATATAGAAACCTTATTTTCTTTTAAATAAAAATTAGGGTTTAATCCCTTTCAAAAATTAAAACTTTTTCCTTATATTTTTTAGATTTAAATTAAATATTCTTTTATACAAAAAACAAGACATAAAACCTTCTTACATGAACATTGCATTATATTCTAAATATTTTATCCTATTTATCTTAATTCGCACAAAATTCGATTTGGTTGTAATAATGTATTTAGCTCTATATTTGTGCAAATCCCCATTCAAACTCGTATTCCCCCCTCCCATAAAATTGTTGTAATAGCTTAGTATATTTACATTATGCAATTTATTGCTTTATATGCCATGATTAGTAATTAGGGTTTACATGACAAGAACAAATCAAAGCAAATAGAAAACCCTAAATACAAGACAAAATCAAAAGCATGAAAATAATGCACTTTGCACACAAGCACCCTTAGGGTTTCTCCCACTTGGTTGCCTAAAACAAAATAGCCATATTACGCATGCGAAGTATCTTGGAAAAACAAAACAAATATAAGATCATATCCCCTCGATGACGCTATTCAAAAGTTGCCTTACAAAATGATCTTAACCCCTCAAAAAATGCTAAGATACTTTGCAAACATTACTAATCATGGTTATACGATGACCCACGCTCGTCCCGTTTACATCCAAATATAGGTTTTCTTACCAAATCAATGGTAAGACAACAATGTCAAAGGAATAGGAAATGCATAAGAAAGACATTTGAGTAGGTGGATAGTTTTAGTTACTTGCTCCATTTCAAACAACAAATCCTTGTTATTTTCAAAACAAACACACACATTTCAAAACATCTTACAAACATTGAAAACATTTTTCAAAAGACAACCATCCTTGTATACATTCTTACGAACGAGAATCATTATAAATATTGCCTAAACGAAATGCCTCTTTTACAAAATACTTTCAAAAACCACACCAACACAATTTCAAACAAACAAAAGCAGGTGATCTAAAGCAAGTAACTAAGAGCCCATGGAAAACCATGGATGAAAAGGGTGCTAGCACCTTCCCTTTTCATAATCTACCCCCCGAACTCAAGAAACAATTCTAAAGGTCTTTCCTGTGCTTTTTCACCTTTCCTTTTGGATAAAAGAAAAGTTTGTGGCGACTCTTGCTAACCACAACATTTGCGATAAAACGCAAAATCTCAAGTCAGTTCTCCCACCGCATCACACCAGTGTTGTGTAAAATTATTGTTAAGTTGTTGTTTGATTATGTTAATGACTGAATTGTTGATTGATGTGATAGGCTTATGGCCAATGTTGATTTATGTTGAGTTGTTGCGATGTTGTGATTGTTGTTGTGAAATCTCATTGATAATGTGAAGTTGTAGGGAATTTACATGATGATGAATTACCTCTATTTACTGGTAATACTGGTGATGTGGGCTTATGCCTTGTGATGGATGATGATTGTTTTGAGTATGTGATAGTGCATTCATATACATTTTTATACTCTGTGATGGCCTGGATTGGCAAACTGCGAAGAAGGCTTACGCCTTGTTGATGCCTCTATTTATTGGCAGATTTTAAGATGAGAGTTCTGCTCTAATGGTACCACATGCATTCCTATAGTATTGAGTCGCATTATGAGTAGTATGATTGAGCTATTGTGTTGATGAATTAATTGTTGTATTTTATTGATAGCCTGTTGTGATTGTTGTTGTTTATAAGTTGTGAAGTGGTGATTTTTCATGAACTGATTCCAATATGATATTTATCATACGTTCTATTATAGTGTTCGATATCTCACCCCTTATGTTTGAATGTTACCCTTATTTTGGTAACGTGCAGGTAATCCAGAGTGAAGGCGGTTGACCTTCAATAGTTCGAGTCGGTGTCATTGCTCTGATACGTAACACTCGGGGGGATGAACACTTATTGCTTTAGTATTTGTTATTTCAGTTGGCTGAACTTTAAGTTGATTGTTGTTAAGTACTTTTTATTCATAAGTTTCTTTCATGTTGGATAAAGATGTTATTATGATTCCGCTGTATAGTTGATCAAGTTGTTGATTTAAAAGATTGATTTATTTTGCTGTTGGTTCATCTGAAGTTTTAAAGTGTTATGTATCCATGTCAAATGCAATGGTTTTTAAGTTGAATTTGTGGCATCCTGATTCAGTTGTATAATTTTTATAACTCTGATTTATATGATAATTGTCGGGTAAAATTGGGGTGTTACAAAGTTGGTATCAGAGCAAAGTTGGTCCATCCGACCAAGTTGTCAAGTCGTAGGTTGTTTAACGACCGAGTGTTATTAATTTGAGTTCTAATTGTTGTTTATGTTGTAGTGATAAGTTGAGATGGATGGAAGGAATAATGTTGCACTTGCTGTTGCTTTAGAAGCAATGGCGCGTGCTATGGAGAATCAGCCGAACACTGACAGGAATGCTGGATCTCGTAGTTTGGAGAATTTCCAGAGGGAGAATCCGCCTATGTTCAAGGGAAGGTATGATCCTAACGGACCATTGGATTGGTTGAAAGATATTGAGAGAATCTTCCGTGTGATAGACTACACTCCAGCACAGAAGGTTCGATATGGTACTCAATGGCGCGTGCTATGGAGAATCAGCCGAACACTGACGGGAATGCTGGATCTCGTAGTTTGGCGAATTTCCAGAGGGAGAATACACCTATGTTCAAGGGAAGGTATGATCCTGACGGAGTGTTGGATTGGTTTAAAGAGATTGAGAGAATCTTCCGTGTGATGGACTACACTCCAGCGCAGAAGGTTCGGTATGGTACTCATATGCTAGCAGTCGAGGATGATGACTGGTGGCTAGAGACGTGTCAGAGGCTGGAAGCTCCAGGTGAAAATGTCATTTGGGCTGTGTTCCATAGGGAATTTGTGAGGAAGTATTTTCCTGAAGACGTCTGTGGTAAGAAGGAAATCGAGTTTCTAGAGCTTAAGTAAGGAAGTATGTCAGTTGTTGAGTATGTTGTAAAGTTTGCTGAGTTGGCTAAGTTTTATCTGCACTATAGTGAGGCAAATGCTGAGTTTTCAAAGTGTATCAAGTTTGAGAACGGGTTGCACCCAGAGATCAAGAAGGCAGCTGGATACCAAAAGATCTGTGTCTTTGCTGATTTGGTCGATAGTTGCAGAATTTATGAAGAGGATAATAATGCTCACTACAAGATTATCACTGAGAAGAGGGGTAAGCACCAACATAATCGTGGTAAGCCTTGTGATTCCCCAGCCGGTAAAGGTAAATAGAAAGATGCTCAGGATCAGAGGACTAGTAGGGGAGATGCTCTTGCTGGTGTGGTTTGTTTCAAATGTGTAAAACCTGGGCATAAGAGTAATATGTGTACTGCTGAGGTGAAGAGGTGTTTCCGTTGTGGTAAGACTGGACATGTTGTGTCTGAGTGCAAGCATAAGGAGGTGATTTGTTTCAATTATGGTGAAGAAGGACACATTGGTAGCCAGTGTCAGAAACCAAAGGAGGGGCAAACCAGTGGTAAAGTGTTCGCTTTGGTTGAGGATCAGGCAGCTATTAAGGACAGGCTCATCAGAGGTACGTGTTTCATAAATAGTACTCCTTTAATTACTATTACTGATACCGGTACTACTCATTGTTTTATTGTCTCTGATTGTGTTGAAATATTGGATCTTATGTTGTCTTTTATGAATGGAGAGATGGTCATTGACACTCCAGCCAAGGGGTCAGTGACTACTTCTTTTGTGTGTTTAAAGTGTCCCTTGTCGATCTTTGACAGAGACTTTGCTGTTGATTTGGTTTGTTTGACTTTAAGAGGGTTGGATGTGATTTTGGGTATGAACTGGTTAGAGTATAACTATATTCATATTAATTGTTATAACAAGTCTGTGAGGTTTTCTACTCCTGATGAAGAGGAAGTTGGTCTGTTGTCTGCTAGGCAGTTGAGGAAGTTGATGCAAGAAAAGGCTCAGATGTTCTCGTTGATGGTGTCGCTATCTGTCGAGAATTAAGCTATAATTGAGGAATTGTAGGTGGTGCGTGAATTTCCTGAAGTTTTCCCTGATGAAATTCCTGATGTACCGCCAGAGAGAGAAGTTGACTTTTCTATTGATCTTGTACTTGGTACCAGACCTGTGTCCATGGCACCATACAGGATGTCTGCATCTGAATTGTCAGAGTTAAAGAAGCATTTGGAAGAGTTACTTGAAAAGAAGTTTGTGAGGCCAAATGTATCGCTGTGGGGAGATCTAGTGTTGTTAGTAAAGAAGAAAGTTGGAAGTATGAGGCTGTGTTGATTATAGACAGTTGAATAAAGTGATGATTAAGAACAAGTATCCACTTCCAAGAATAGATGAATTGATGGATCAATTGGTGGATGCTCGTGTGTTTAGTAAGATTGATTTGAGGTCGGGATATCATCAGATTAAAGTGAAGGATGAAGATATCCAGAAGAAGGATTTCAGAATGCGTTATGGACACTATGAGTATTCAGTGATGCCTTTCGGTGTTACCAACACGCCGAGAGTATTCATGGAATACATGAATCGCATCTTTCATACTTATTTGGATCGATTTATGGTGGTGTTCATTGATGACATTTTGATTTACTCTAAGTCAGAAGAAAAGCATGCAGAACACTTGAGAATAGTATTGCAAGTCTTGAAAGAGAAGAAGTTGTATGCAAAGTTGTCTAAGTGTGAATTTTGGTTAAGGGAGGTTAGTTTTCTTGGTCATCTGATCTCAGGTAGTGGCATTGTTGTAGACCCATCAAAAGTAGATGTTGTGTTTCAATGGGAAACTCCGAAGTCAGCTACCGAGATTAGAAGCTTCTTAGGATTAGTTGGTTATTATAGGAGGTTTATCGAAGGTTTCTCTAAGTTGGAACTTCCATTGACTAAGTTGACTTGTAAAGGTAGAGCTTTTGTGTGGGATGCCCATTGTGAAGAAGGTTTTACGGAGTTAAAGAAGAGATTGACGTCGGCTCCGATTTTTAAATTACCTAATCCAGGAGAAACTTTTGTGGTATATTGTGATGCTTCTAAGATGGGTTTAGGAGGCGTGCTTTTGCAGAATAAAAAGGTAGTTGCTTATGCGTCAAGAAAGTTGAGGACTCATGAAAAGAACTATCCTACACATGATTTAGAGCTTGATGAAGTTGTTTTTATGTTGAAGATTTTGAGGCATTATCTTTATGGTTCTAGATTTGAAGTGTTTAGTTACCATAAGAGCTTAAATTATTTATTCGATCAGAAGGAATTGAATATGAGACAACGAAGATGGTTGGAGTTGTTAAAAGATTATGATTTCGGTTTGAATTATCATCCAAGAAAAGCAAATATGGTGGCTGATACGTTAAGTCGAAAGACTTTACATATTTCGGCAATGATGGTTAAAGAATTGGAATTAATTGAACAGTTAAGATATATGAGCTTAGTTTGCAGGTGACGCCGCGAAGTGTTATATTGGGAATGTTGAAGATTAATAATGAATTTTTGGACAGTATTAGAGAAGCTCAGAAGTTAGATGTGAAACTGGTAGATTCGATGGTTGGGATCGATCGGTCTGAGAATAGTGATTTTAAGTTAGATGCGCAAGGTGTGTTAAGATTCTGTAATCGGATTTGTATTCCTGATGATGTAGAGATGAAGAAAGTGATTCTTGAAGAGAGTCATAGAAGTAAGCTGAGTATTCATCCAGGAGCTACAAAGATGTATCAGGATTTGAAGAATTTGTTTTGGTGGTCTGGGATGAAGATGTGGCTCGGTTTGTGTATGTATGTTTGACTTGTCAGAATTCAAAAGTTAAACATTAGAAGCCTTCAGGGTTGATGCAACCGTTAGAAGTTCCAGAATGGAAATGTGATAGAATTTCGATGGACTTTGTGACGGGATTACCTAATACTCTAAGAGGACATGATTCGATTTGGGTGATTTTTGATAGGATTACAAAGTCGACTTATTTTATTCCTATTAACATCAGTTTTCCGGTGTCGAAGCTGGCAGAGATTTACACTAGTGTAATTGTGAAGCTGCATGGTATTCCTTTGTGCATTGTGTCGGATAGAGATCTGAGGTTTACTTCTAATTTTTGGAAGAGTTTATAAGAGTAATTAGGTTCTAAGTTGAGTTTGAGTTCGGTGTATCATCCTCAGGCGGATGGTCAAACAGAAAGGACTATTCAGTCGTTGGAAGATTTGTTGAGAGCGTGTGTTCTTGAGTAGGGAGGTTCGTGGGATAATTATCTTCTTTTGATAGAGTTCACTTATAATAACAGTTACCATTCTAGTATTGGGATGGCACCTTTTGAAGGGTTTTATGGTCAGAGATGTAAAACTCCTTTATGTTGGCATGAATCTGGAGAAAGTGTAGTACTCAGACCTGGACTTGTTCGTGAGACTACTGAGAAGGTGAAGTTGATTCGAGAAAATATGAAAGCTTCCCAAAGTAGATAGAAGAGTTGTCATGACAAGCGAATGAAGGATTAGGAATTTCAAGCCGGTGACCATGTGTTTCTGAGAGTTACACCTGTAACTGGTGTTGGGCGAGCATTGAAGTCTAAGAATCTCACTTCTCATTTTATTGGTCTGTATCAAATTTCGGAAAGAGTTGGGAATGTGGCTAATAGAGTGCCTTTACCACCTAATATTTTGAATTTGCATGATGTGTTTCATGTGTCACAACTCTCGAAGTATATTTCAGATCCATCTCATGTGATTCATATGGATGATGTACAAGTGCAGGATAATCTTACTATGGAGACGATGCTTGTACGAATTGCAGATCGTGAAATAAAGACTCTGAGAGGCAAGGAGATTGCTTTGGTGAAAGTAGTCTGGTTAGGAGCTGCTAGAGAAAGCGTGAATTGGGAGTTGGAAAGCAAGATGCAGGACTCTTATCCTGAGTTGTTTGAATGAGGTAAATTTTCGAGGACGAAAATATTCTAAGTGGGGGGGAGTTATAACGTCTGTAATTTAATTAATTAATTATTTAATTAAATAATTTTTGGATTATTTGTGAAGTTGCGAGATGTTAAGAATTATCGGTGTGAGTTGTTGGATTATTATTAATTAGTTAATTAGTTGATTAATAATAATTATATTATGTGGAGTTAAGGGAATATATGAAATACATGTTGGGCCTACATTATTGGTTGGAAATAGTAAAGTGGGGGTGTAGGTTAGGTCCAATAGGATTGATATATAAGGAGAAGCTAACACAAGGATTTGTTTTAGTTGGAGAATAAGGATTTTTGTACGATGATAGGTAGAGCTGCATAAAAGAGAAGCAAGCTGCCCGGTGACGAGCAGAACAAAGCAAAATCGTCGGCTAGAGTTTTTGGTTGAGCTACCTTCAATCCAGGTAAGGGTGGGGTTCTGACCTTATAATGAGATTTATGATGTATATTGTGTGGGAATTGGTCGTTTTATGATTGTGGTGCATGGATGTTTCTGAATTGCTATCAAAGTTGCCCGTTTATTCATGTTGTGGCCATTGGGAAGTACCGTATGACCATTTAACAAACATGTTATAAAGAGTTGCCCGATTATGTGTTGTGAATGTTTTAAGTTATCTGTGTGACTGCCTGTTTTAATTGATGTGTAGGTTAGGATAGTTGAACACGGGCCGTGATGGTCGTTAGGATGTTAGGTTATTTCGAGCGATTGGAAGGAAAATGGTAATTGTTGAAGTGGTCGTTTTAGATAGGTTCTGTGTGACTGTCTTGTATGTTGATGAATTTGTCGATAGGAATATAGTTGCCTGTTGTTGTGTTAATCTGAGCGGTTAACTGAAAGTTACGAATAGTAGTGGTATGGTCGTTAAGATGTTGTATCGTGTTGTGCTGTTGGCCGAAACTAGTGGTCGAGGAGGATGTTGATGGAGTTAGGCACCAAGCGGTATTTAGGTTGTGAGGCGTGTCAGGGATTATGTGTTAGATTTTTGAGCAGAATTAGATTGCAGGACATGTCAAGGAGCATAGGTTGGTCGTTACCCTGTTTTTCTCAGTGTTTTCTGAGGAGTATATATTAGTTGTTATACTATCCTAGTTGTTATGCATGTCGAGGGGCACGTAGTTCCCTATCCATTTTTCCCGTACATGTCGTGTTTTGGTCGTTACCAGTGTTGTGTGGAATTATTGTTAAGTTTTTGTTTGATTATGTTAATGACTGAATCGTTCATTGATGTGATAGGCTTATGGCCAATGTTGATTTATGTTGAGTTGTTGCGATGTTGTGATTGCTGTTGTAAATTCTCGTTGATAATGTGAAGTTGCAGGGAACTTACATGATGATGAATTACCTCTATTTACTTGTAATAATGGTGATGTGGGCTTATGCCTTGCGATGAATGATGATTATTGTGAGTATGTGATAGTGCATTCATATACATTTGCATACTCTGTGATGGTCTGGATTGGTAAACTACGAAGAAGGCTTACGCCTTGTTGATGCCTCTATTTATTGGAAGATTTTAAGATGGGAGTTCTGCTCTAATGGTACCACATGCATTCACATAGTATTGAGTCGCATTCCAAGTAGTATAATTGAGATGTTGTGTTGATGAATTAATTGTTGTATTTTATTGATAGCCCGTTGTGATTGTTGTTGTTTATAAGTTGTGAAGTGGTGATTTTTGCATGGACTGATTCCAATATAATATTTATCATACGTTCTATTATAGTGTTCAATATCTCACCCCTTCTGTTTGAATGTTACTCTTATGTTGGTAACGTGCAGGTAATCCAGAGTGAAGGCGGTTGACTTTCAGTACTTCGAGTCAGTGTCATTGCTCTGATACATAACACTCGGGGGGATGAGTGCTTGTTACTTTAGTATTTGTTATTTCAGTTGGCTGAACTTTAAGTTGATTGTTGTTAAGTACATGTTATTCAGAAGTTGCTTTCATGTTGGATAAAGATGTTATTATGATTCCGCTGCATAGTTGATCAAGTTGTTGATTTAAAAGATTAATTTATTTTGTTGTTGGTTCATCCGAAGTTTTAAAGTGTTATGTATCCATGTTGAATGCAATGGTTTTTAAGTTGAATTTGTGGCATCCTGATTCAATTGTATAATTTTTATAACTCTGATTTATATAATAATTGTCGGGTAGAATTGGGATGTTACAACACGTGCCAATAATTTTTGTGCCAGGGTCATGCTTCATGCTAAGAAACTTCCATATCATTTTTGTGCTGAAGCCATGAACACTTCCTGCTATATTAATAATAGAGTGACTATAAGATCTGGTACATCTCTTACTATTTATGAACTGTGGAAAGGAAGAAAGCCAACTGTGAAATACTTCCATGTCTTTGGAAGTAAGTGCTACATTTTGGCATATCATGAATAGAGGAGGGAGATGGATCCCAAAAGTGATGAGAGAATCTTTCTGGGATACTCTACAAACAGTAGAGCCTATAGAGTATTCAGATCTATAACTAAGGTGATGATGAAATCCATAAATGTGGTGGTTGATGACCAACCAAAGAAGTTGATGTCCCAGATGATGTTGAAACATTTGTTCCCATGAATAATGATGTTTATGAAGATGTTGTAGACTCAAGTCTTAATACTAAACTCAAAGAAACTGATGCAGCTGACAAAGGACCTTCCATTAGGATTCAAAAAGATCACCTTAAAAAGCTTATAATAGGAAGTCTGAATGAAGGACTCAAAACCATATCAAGGGAAGTTGTGTCAAACTCGTGCTTTGTTTCAAAATTTGAACCAAAGAATGTCAAAGAGGCCTTGACTGATGAATTCTGGATTCATGTTATGTAATATGAACTTGGTCAGTTCAAGAGAAATGAAGTTTGGGACTTGGTACCAAGACCTGAAAGGGTTAATGTTATTGGTACTAAATGGGTGTACAAGAACAAGTCATATGAATAAGGAGTTATCACTAGAAACAAGGCAATACTTATTGCTCAAGGATACACTCAAATTGAAGGACTGGACTTTGATGAAACATTTTCTTCCGTGGCTCGTTTGAAATCCATCAGACTACTACTTAGAGTGGCATGTCTCTTAAAGTTCAAGTTGTTCTAGATGGATGTTAAGAGTGCCTTTTTAAATTGTTATTTGAATGAAGAAGTATATGTTGAACAAACAAAAGGATTTGTTGGTCCTTCATTTCTAAAGCATGTGTTCAAGTTAAAGAAGGCGTTGTATGGTTTAAAGTAAGCTCCAAGAGCTTGGTATGAGAGATTTACTAAGTTTCTAAATAATCATGGATATAGAAAGGGAGGAATTGACAAGACTCTGTTTGTCAAAGAGAAAGATGGAAAACTTATGATAGCTTAGATCTATGTGGATGACATTGTGTTTGGAGGAATATCAGATGAGATGGTCCAACATTTTGTCAAGCATATGGAATATGAGTTTGAGATGAATTTGGTAGGTGAGATAACATACTTTCTTGGTCTACAAGTCAAGTAGATGGAAGACTCCATTTTTCTTTGGCAAAGCAAATACGCAAAGAATATTATGAAGAAATTTGGAATGGAGAATGTCAGCCATAAGAGGACTCATGCTCCTACACACCTGAAGTTATCCAAGGATGAAAAGGGAGTGAGTGTTAATCAGATTTAATATAGGAGAATGATTGGTAGCCTTCTATATCTTACAGCTAGTAGGCCAGGTATAGGCTTTGCTGTTGGAGTTTGTGCTAGATATCAAGCAGAGTCCAAAGTGAGTCACATCAATCAAGTCAAAAGAATTCTGAAGTATGTGAATGGTACATGTTAGTATGGAATATTGTATTTTCATGATTCAAATTCAGTACTGATGGGGTATTGTGATGTTGATTGGACTAGAAGTGTTGATGATAGAAGGAGTACCTCTGAAGGATGTTTCTTCTTGGAAAACAATCTAATTTAATGGTTTAACAAGAAACAAAGTTGTGTATCTATGTCTACTGCTGAAGTTGAGTACATAATATCAGGTAGCAGATACTCTCAACTGGTGTGGATGAAATAGATGTTGACTGAGTATAATGTCATACAAGATGTCATGATATTATTCTATGACAACTTTAGTGCTATTAATATTTCCAAAAATCCTATTCAGCACAGTAGGACTAAACACATTGATATCAAACATCATTTCATTAGAGAGCTTGTTGAAGACAAAGTTATAACTCTTGAGCATGTTAGAACTGAAAATCATCTTGTTGATATTTTTACTAAAGCTTTAGATGCCGTTCAATTTGAAAACTTGAGAAGGAGACTAGGGATCTGTATCTATGAGGACTTATAGCAATTATTGCTATTGTTAGGGGTAAATAAAATCCTTCAATCTTACCACCTACATCCTGGTATTTTATTGGCTATTGATAGTGTTAAGAAAAAGAAATCTCCTTTATTTGTGCATTATAAATTATATGGTGGAACACATGTTTCAGACATTATTGTGATATCTTTCCAAGTGAAGACCCTACTGACAAGAGTACTAATATTTTTATTGGTGGTGAATTGTTGCATCTACTGATGTTGATGCTGATGGAGAATGAGAAGAGTATGAGGCTAATGTTGATGTTGATACTGATGCATGATTATTGCTTTCGTGACCCCTTTTGGTTTTGTTTTGTGTACTTGTTTTTACTTGCTTACGATTTTGTAAGGGTTAAATACCCAAGATATGTTTAGCATTTGTGCTACTGTGGTTACTTACCTTTGTCATATTATGGATAAAAAGGGGGAATAATATATGTGTGTGATCTAACCATCTGATTTCTACTATTGAGGGAAGAATTTTATATTCTCTGAAGTGTTACTTAGCAGGTTTTGAGGGGGAGTTCTCATTCTGCTCTGGATTGTCTTGAAGAAATGTCAGACATGATGTCCTGACTCTTGCATAATGTTGTTGGGCTAGCAGTTTCTACTAACTAACAATCTGATATATTTGTTTTGCTGCTATTACCTTTGATATTTCTGGTGTTAGTTAAGTTATGCCGATACGCTTCTGATGCGTGTGCTTGATTTATTTTCAAACCTGAACTATTTTGTTGTTTATGTGTGCAAGGAGTATTAAGTTGTTTTAGCCAAAATAAGGCAAATGAGGAGATTGTTAATTCTCTATATTTTGTAATTGGCATTATATGTTTGATAAAACTAACTTAGTAGAAACATGTTGAGATAAGATGTTCTATCAACTAGAGAAACATGTTGAACAAGATATCTTATGCATAATCATTTGACATCGTGACTGTGTACAACTGGAAAATTTGATTCTTTTAGATTGTTACAGATGCAAAATATTTTGGGAATATTATGCTATCTTATGTGGCGCTCAGTTTGAGGATTAAGAGATTCAAGCTGAATTCAAGGGATATTCTTAGTTTCTAATTATGGAGATAATTTATGAAACAAATGATTGAAGTCCTATTTTTGAGGAGATAAATCTGCAGCCTTATTTTCCTGCTCTCTTGCGTTTTTCAAACCCAATTTCAGTCCAGAAAATTGCTTTATATAGTTTGCTACAAACCTAGTTTTAGAGTGGATTTTCAGCTGTATTTTGTTAGGGTCCGTGTGTTATTTGCGAGCCTCTCTAATATCTTATTGATACAAGAGTAGGGTTGTTCTTTGAGTTATATGTTTTGTTGATCATTCATAAGCTTTTATACATTGAATGATCTTGTGCCTTTGAAGTTTGTCTTCTAACTCTTTTGAATTGTGTTCTTGTCACTGATTGTGACCGAAAGAGATTTGAGAAGGGTCACATATCTAGGTGGGTCTTAGATAGAAGTTAAGTACGAGTAATGATTAAGTGAGTAGATCGTAAACTAGTGAGAGTTTGTTGTGGGTCTACAAGTTGATACTACTTAGTTAATTTTGTTCCTGACTTTGTAGCCTCTGGAGTAAGTGTTGTTGTACACCGAACTGGGTTAACATGCTGCGTGTTGTTCACTTTTGTGCACTATTTAATTGTTATACCTTGTCATTATGTGTTTGTTCAAAGATCATTGTCTCGACATTTCTTAGGACATCTAAGATCTGAATCCCAAAATTTCAAAATTAATTAAAATTCTTATTATTTTAAAATAAAGTATTCTAACATTCATTTAGAATTGAATTTATATTAATTAATTAAATCTATAATATAATCCATAAATTAAAATTCATAATTAATATATAATTAATATAATTAAATAATAATTAATATAATCAATAATAATTAATATAATTAATAATAATTAAAACTCATAAATAATATATAATTAAATAAAATAAATATTTACATAATAATATCAAATTAAATATTTAACAAAATATTCCAACAATACTTTCTCTGTCTAAAGTAATTACTTGAGTCAACAACTCTGCATTTTCTTTTTTCAAATTCAAAAAATTGTATTTTTAATCGGTCAAATTCAAAACTTTTATTGATCTTATTTCAATAAAAGAGATAAGATTCTAAGTCAAACTCATATTTAAAACTTCAACAAATTTAAACTTTATTTTTAGTTCGCTATTTAGGGAAACCGCTAGTCATGCTTAGGAGCATTGACTTATGCTTTAAAGTTTCCTTGAACCATCAATATTTTTAATTACATACCTAAATCAACATTAATTTGGTCACAAAATTGATCTTAGTTTTTCTTAACAAAATATAAATATCAATTTGTGGATAAAAAAAGTTAAAGTTAAAAGGAAAAATTCCTCTAATAATGGTTAAATAGATTATTGAGATTTTTCATTTGACAAAATCAAAAAAATCCAGCTAATAATAGAATTATTCTTATTTATGCCAAATAAAATAACTCCACAGGTAATAATTATAAGAGTTTACTTTAGCTTATTTTTCACAAACAAGCTACAACAAATTCTTAAAAGTTTCGTATAAGACAACTTTTATAATACAAATTCAACAAAACAAAACTTCTAAGAATCAATACTCTAATTTTATATAATATTTCTTTGATCACATTTATAATAAAAAAATAATTTTTAAATTAATTAAATAATTAATATATTTAAAGAGTTTATAAATCAAATACATTTATTATCTAATAATTTTTTTTATAAATAAGACGAGAGATAATATAAAATAAAAATTATTTTATAATTAATTTAATTTACACAATTACATACAAGTACAAAGCAACTTTCAATCGCTGCGTTTAAACGCTGATCCAATAGCAAACGACAATCACAATTTTCGATCGCTGAGGCATTTTCCGTGAAACTAACTAACTACTCTAAAGCTTCATAAACACGAAATTGACATTTGAACCAACAAACAACATATTAATAGGGACAAAATAGTCAATCCGTAAGCTCCAACCACCATTTTTCAATTACACGGATCCACACACACAATGATGCCTGTGTGACAAAACTGCCCTTTAAACTTTCTCTTCCCAAACGGTCCCCAATGAATGAACTATGAACTTTCCCTCAAACACGATAATAAGGAAGTGCATTATTATTATTGTCACGTCAAACTCACGTGCTGCAACACTTGTCTCTCCTCAAAAAGCCAAAAGCAATAACCATTTTCTTCCATATCTTAACTTTATTTCCATCTCTATCAGTCTATCACAATAGCGGGACCAACAACCTTCTCAACAAGGGCATTTTCGGTATTCATTATCACTGGAGCGTCCATTCCAATCCGCCACATAAGATTACACGTGTCGTTATTTTCATTTTTGAGTTTTTCTCTACTCGCTGTCTTTAAGTAGTGTCAATGCTATGTGATCTTTTCCTTATCCTCTCTTCACCCACAGCTTCACGCGCTAACAATTTCTCATCTGCGAATCGCCGCTGAAAGACTCGTCGGAGACTATGGAGGAAAATCTGGCCATGTTAACGGATCTTGATTTCATGATTTCGTAGTTGCGTGTTTTGTTTGAGAGGTTAATTGTGTTTAGTACAAACCCTAAGCAAAAGCAACTTTACTTAGCAGAGTTTTCAAGTTATTCCATATTTACTCAATTTTCTCTGTATAAATTAAATTAATCAAGAAAATATTAAGACGATCGTTTATTGTTTAAGTTTTTGCGATTTTTCAGAATCGTGTTTATTAGAATTTTTCAAATTAAGTTCTGCCAAATTTGAAAAAGCGGTTCTGTGTCTGTGATTTTTGTTTGGGAGATTCGTTATGCCTTTCACGATGAAGATTCAGCCGATCGATTCTCAGGTGCCGGCCGAGAGGATTAAGCCGGTTGTCAAGTCGCGGCTGAAGCGGCTCTTTGAGCGTCAGTTCTCAGGTGTTCTGAAGAATCCACCGGTGGAGAAGATCGGCGGCGATGAGGTGCATGCACGCAAGGACGGTAACGGTAACGGAAATGGAACCGTTGATTTTGAACCAAGCTCGGTTTGTTTGGCGAAGATGGTGCAGAGTTTCATTGAAGAGAATCAAGAGAAACATTCCGTTTCCTGTGCTCGTAATTGCTTCAACGGAAACTTCGACGATAGCTCCGACACTGAACCTCACGCGCTCGGTGGTTCTTCGTCCGGTGAAGTGTATGAAACCCTCAAGGTATGAATCGCGTGTTTAGTTTACTATTAATTAATTTTGTTAAGTAATTGATAAGTGAGAAATTAGTTGTTTGATAATTAATTAAGTTAAGTAATCTATATAAGTTGTTAGATTATAATTTGTTAACCGTTTTTGTTATTATTTCGGACAGGGTCTGGTGGCGTGTCCAAATGTTTATGAAAAGAATTTGTTAGCGGAAATAGCAAAGATAATTGAGAAGAACAAAACTGTGTGCAAACGCAAAGACGATAATTGCAGAAAGACTATAACTGATGGATTGTTAACTCTTGGATACGATGCTTCAATTTGCAAATCTCGCTGGGAAAAATCCACTTTCTGTATCGCCGGTAATTTCTCTATCATTTGTAACAAATTGGTTTGTTTGCGATAGGTTTGTCTGGATAGCTGCAGCTTATTGCATGTTTGTCTGGATAGTTTGGTGCACATTTGTCTGCTATTTGTGTGTAATATATCTTGATTAGTAATTGAAATTAATTTGTTTGTTTTGTTGAATTTTTAAGGGGAGTATGAATACGTTGATGTGGTAATGGGAAAGGAGAGGGTGATAATAGACGTTGACTTCAGGTCAGAATTTGAGATTGCTAGATCAACCAAGTCTTACAAAGCGATTCTCCAGACGCTTCCTTATGTATTCGTAGGAAAGAGTGATCGCTTACAAAGTATTGTAGCCATAGCTTCTGAGGCAGCAAAACAGAGTCTGAAGAAAAAGGGTCTGCATGTTCCACCATGGAGAAAACTCGAATACGTTAGATCAAAATGGTTATCTCCTTACACAAGAACCACACCACCTCTGTTTTGCAATTGGCCTCGTGAAGAAACTGAGAGAAAACAGAGGCTTTTGATGGGTGATGGTGGTGGTGACTCTGAAGTGAGCCGTGATGAGCCAGAGTCAAAAGTGGTGGTTGAATGGAAGCCACCAGAATTGAAACCCAAAAGCTCGCTGACTGGAGTTAAGGTTGTGACTGGTTTGGCAGCTGTCTTTCGTGAAAATCCATGAAATTTTGTTTTTTGTTTTTTAACCTAAACAAAAGTCAGGTTTTTGTATTTTAATATGAAATTTTAATTCTCTATATAGATAGAGAATTCAGAGCTTGTGTAAGTAAGTACTGTAATAGGCTAACAGTTCTATCCCCTTCTGGTTTTTATTGTAAGGGATGGTTTTTTTACTGATATAATATTATATAATATCATATAATATAATATATAAAAAAATATAATAATATGAATAAAATAAAGTTTATTAAATGAAAGTGTGTTGAGAAGTTGATTCCTTATTTCTTTAGTGCTATTGTGGGTTGCTTTTGTTGTATGCTTGAGTTGAGTTATGTAATATGTTACTTGTGTTGGGAGAAATATTTTGATTCAGTGCGTCGTGGGTTAAGGATTCGGTGATGATAGATAATTTGTAAATTACTCATATGTTGTTTCAAGATTGATTCTTATTCTTGTCTTTTAGAATAAGAAATGGACGCTAACAAACAATCTTGATGGTGCCTTTAAACACACACTGAAAAAGATGCTGCTGGTGCCTTACAACACACTGAAAAAGATGAAATAGTATTTTGTATCATTCACTTATTTCATGAGATGATGATGATGATGATAGCTCCGTTAAAATTTCCACAAATTCTGACTCTTTACCGTCTTCCTTCACAAAAATGATAGGACCACTTTTTCACAGAAACAGACATAGGAATGATTCCGCTCATTTGGGGTTTTGGACGGTACAAATTTACAAAATGATGGCATCAATCAATCGCATTCGTTTTTTTCCAGGGAATCGTAGTGGTTGCTCAGTTACACAGAAATTGATGTCGGTTTCTAGATTATTTGCATCTTGAATCTTGTGGTGTACCCAAGTCCACTATCAACAACTAAACTTCTAATGCCAGCGCAAAGAAACTACTACTATACTTCCAAATCTTTGTCATACTATTATATCTTGTTTGAATATAATGTCTGATGAACAATATATGATAAATTTATTGTCCCAATTAAATTTGATCAGTTGAGTTGGATTTAATGGAAATGGTTGAACTCTTCCAACTCAATATTTCGTCTTTTCTAGAACACGTTTGAGATCCCTATACTTGACTCTCATGACTATAGCAGTGGCTAGCTAATCCGCTTCGACTTTTGGAAGTATACCTCATGCTACTTCAATGAATAGAATGTAAAGTGTATTTCAATCTAGTACTTAAATCTCCTCCATTTGGAGTGAATACGACATTATTGTAGATTTGATTAAGGATAGGAAATCAGTTGCAATGAAATGTTCTCACATCCCTATATTTGATCATTAAGGACAGGGAAACAGTTGCAATGAAATGTTCCCAAATCCACTTCCCTGTAATCAAATTCCAATATGTTGTTATCAATGTAGATGGATGGAGTCCCAAATTTTTTTCATCCATCCATGGATATCGAATAACATCATTCGATAGTACTTCAAGCATCCGTGGTGGCGGCTTGTTTCTCATATATTCTTCATTGTTCACAAAAAAAAAGGTATTATATCTTATCGTTCCTCAAACCATTACCTCACTTCTCACAATTGAACATACACTACATACTCCTAGAACCAATTTGCGCATTACGGTCATCCACGAGGTTCGCTATAGGGATAGGGTCAATCATCGGAATTTAACCAAAGGCAAACTCAGCACCAACCTACCTCATTTTTAGGGGTGGTAAAATGGATCTAATCCGTTGAGCATGTTCGATTTACCTGTACTATTTTGTATGGCGGATCAAAGTTTTTGGTTCACACTCTCTAATGTGTCTGTCTCATTTTTTGGCAGGTTTTTATTGGTGCGAGTATTTACATAAAATTTTATATTTTTTGACTTAAAATATGCAATATTTGCGGGCCTTTCTTGCCTCGTCCTCATTTTTTTGCCGCACAGACCAAGGTTTTAGACCAATATTTTCAACTATGTCATTCCCGTCCCACTCCATTTTATTGCAAGCTTTTGCAGAACGGGTCTAACGAGGCGGACATGTCCGTTTGTCACTCTCATTCATTTCTATATTAGTGAGGGCAGATTCACTATCTTTAAGATTAACTATCTCTAGTTCAACTATGAAATTAGCATGACATACTTCTACATCATTGGCGTCTTTAATGGGGATATCTAGATATGAGTTCCATAGGTATGTCATACTCGAAGAAGATTGAAAGTTGAAGAAAAAAATGAAAGAAGAATGATCAAGTATCTTAAACAATGCATGTAGGTGAAAACTTGAATTAAGAATACATGAGAAGCTCCTACAAGATGATTTGAAACACAGAAAGTGAAATAAGAATCAAGCAAGTCACATCTAAACTCTCTTTGGAGGAACACAAGAGATGAAAAAAAAAAATCAAAAATGGAAATGAAACTCGAGTTTCCATTTTATGAGCACGAAGGTCGCCAAGTTAAACGACCATAATTCAATAGAATATCAATTCTTTTATCCAATAACTTAAATTAAATTTTGAAACTATAAATACTCTTGAGTACACATGTGTGTCGCTTCCCTACCCTACGCGAGTGGATTCACGTGGAGGCCTCTCTCGTAGCAACTTTTTATCTGCATAAGGAGCATTTAGTGTACACTTTCCCAATGTCAACTACATATACTAAACGCCACTAAAAACCTTTGTCTTTTCAAAATTTTCAATGGAAAAAGATCTCTCAACAATGCCTCTTTCCAAATCGGTCACACTAATTCCTTCTTCAACATCTCTCATCTAAACATTGATACCAATGACCTGTGGGGCAACTATTTTAGACTAAATAAATGTCCATTAAAACTGGCCTAACTCATAGGCTCAATCCAACAAAGAGCACTATATTACTAACACAAAGATTAGACCTTTATTTTTAGGCATTGCATAAGAGTATGGCCACATTCTTCATCTCAACAGTTGATCACATCTAATAGCTACTTACACCCCTCACTAGATAAATCAAGAAAAACTATAACAGTCTCCTTTATATAAATGTGACTCAGAGTCATGATCAAGTATTCTCTGACACACACTTACATAATTCCACCTGATTCAAACATTGAATTGAGTGTTAGACCATTAACATTTTACAGGCACCTTTTATGTTCAACGAGAAACCCTAACCATCGTATCAGAAACTCTTGTGTAATTTTCATATCCAACCTTTCATTGATTCTTGATTTTAATATGAAATCAATATAGTTTAAAATATTAAATTGAGAGTGGTGGATGAAATATTAATTAAATTTGTTCTGTTCGGGAACCATAATTGAAAGTATTTGACGAATTGATGATCTTGAATCAGTGGTGGTGATCTCACTTCAGGCAACGTGGGGGGGTGAGGGAGGCTGCATGGTTAGCACTTGAACCTTCAATTCAGTTCAAGATTCAAGAAGAGTGTATAAAAAAGTGGATATTAAAAAAGTATCTTACTTTTCGGGTAAGCTGGTTTTATATCTTGGGTCAGGTGCAGTGGATTTGAGGGGAACTATGCCTTAGCTATTTGAGCCATTGGTTGGCCTAGAACGGTTTTCCTAGAGGCTTTTTCTAGAACTAAGGGAGCCAGTGAAGCCTTTAATGATTTTGGTCGGTCTCTAAGAATGTTGTCTAATTATGAGAGAACTGAAATGTTTGGATTCAGTTGAGAAAGTAGTAGGAAACAAGCGCATTAAATGAATTTATATCCCTAAAAAGCTTCATATCCTTTTTCTTACATGTGTGATGATGCGATAAGTTAGGGCATGGTGTGGCTTAAAGTGCACTCGAGTTTGCATTTATTCTCAAGGAGAACTTCAGTTGTTGATTCCATACCTCTTTCTACTACAAGTATGGGTCAGTCAATTATCTCCTACTTATAAATAAGTGGGAATTGAGCACTGAAAAACTTTTCACTGTCCTTGGCCTTCAAGTTCCCTTTATTAGTAAACATATTTTCCTCTTTCTTCTAGAAGGTGTACATTAGTGATTGTAACCTTCCTATAAGTGTTTATGTCTTATAACTAGGTATCCTTCTTTCTTCAAGATTTTACCTTCAACATTTCTTGTTTTATTAGTCAAGATGATGGATAATACTTCTAACATATTGAGTGATTCAGAGAGAGGTACTTATCCTGCCACGAGAATTAAGACATCCCCATATTCTCACCTCCATCTCCTTGCTCACGATCTCCTAGAATTGGAGGTCGTGTCTTTATTTGATGATTATGACTCACAAAGGGCATCTGGGAACCTCCTGGAGGAAGAAGCTTCTTAGTTTGACTCATTTAAAGCCCTCTTATCAGATGACAATAAAGAGGGTAATTGTATTGAAGTTTGCATGCCCCCCACCCCCCGTTCTGAATGGGGAGGAAATACATGCCCTCAAGTGGATGAGGGAACACGTTGGTAATTATGTTCAACTCTTCCTGAGGATCAATAACTGAGAACCTAACGATAGTGAGGTGAAAACCTATTGGGATCTTCGGGGTAGGTCATATTTTGTGTCTTGGATCACACCCGGCGAACATTCTAAAATTGACCATCTAGATCATAAAGGATTGGCGTTAGTGGAGCCAATAGATGCATTGAAGTATGGTTGGATGGAGGCCAAGGTGGTAGATATCCCGTCTACCCTGAATACCGAAGTAACAATAGAGGTTATCGACATTGTGGTCGATGATCCTCAAGATTGGTCGATCCTTCCAGTGGGCTCATAGAAGAGGATATGTAACTCTTATGACAAATATGTGGTGTTTTTCATGAGTATATGTTTACTAGAATAGGATTGTGGTTGACTTTCACTAATTTCAAAGTGTCTATCTTGAAGCATTTAAAGGATGGTCCTTCCCAACTTCATCTGAATTCTCAGACTTACATGAGGATATTCCAACTGTGTGTCGAGCATAAATCTTGGGAGCCTTCACTGAGGGTGTTTTTCAACTTGTTTTATCTGGCTTGCACTTCTCAGGATGGCTACAGCGACTAAGGGTTCATTAGATTCCACTAGGGTGACCCTTAATTCGACCACTTCTCCAGGGACACTGGGGTGATTTTCTAGGGTGCTTCTTGCTGGTGAAACCCCTCGCATTATAGGCTCATCTTACCTTTTTCTACTCCACTGCTGAATCTTCTCGTTTCTATAAAAGCACATTTCTGAAGTATTAGTCTTCTCCCCATTTCCACTAGGATGTTCTTTCCTACCGTATTAAATCAGATCTTTTTTTCCCTAATAAGAAACCTATGAGGGAAAACCTACATGCATGGTTTCAAGGGCTTTGTTATGAAGAAGGATTTGGGCCTGGTGAGGTGCCTTCTTCTGAGGTGAAGAAGAAACTAATTGTCACTTACGCCATTTTGAGTGTGAATGGCCAGGAGGAAAGAAAATAGACTTTTGGTTAGGATAGACTCTTGTATTTTTTTTTCATGAGTGTTGTTGCATTTTGCATATAACATGGATAAGCTGTAGATATTATTTTCCCTTGTCAATGCTCAAGGTATTCAGGTTATGGTAGCTCTCTTGACCGCCGAGATCGCAACTGTTTCCCCCAGGATGGACCAACTTGTTATTGTTGTGTCCACTTTGACCGTGGAGGAAGGGACCTTATCCCTAATTTCAACAAAGAGGGGTATAGACAAAGACCAAATCTCCCCTGGGAAGAATGTACTCCTAAGCAATCTCTTCTTCATAGGGACAATGCTTCAAGGGAGACGACCTTCTTCTTACGGATGCTTGTCGTGTTTTCCTCTCAACTTGCTCATACTTATGAAAAAGCTGCTACAGTGGTGTCAGTTGATAACTTTTCGTACATCCAAAACCTCACTATGTTGGGGTGTGGATCTGGCAAGATATGTGTACATCTTTGTGTTTTGCTCCACATCATATAAGATTGTTCTCTGCCCAAGGTAGGAATGTTGTACCCCAAAATTTTCCCTCTCTTTTTCAATACATTTCCCATAAAGGATCTCCAATGCTCAAGGATTCTCAAGGAATTGATCAGACAAAATCATCTCCAAAACACAGAGACTCCAAATTAGGGTTTTGGTTGAGAATGACAAATCTTAGACTTTTGACCTAGTACATGACTTATCAGTTTGAAACATGATCTCGAGGATTCAAGTACATCATTTTGACCTAATCGCATATTTTAATTCATCTCCTGAGATCAGTGGATTGATAAATGAAATTTGGTCAACTGATGAAAAAGTCAACTGTACACTGAAAAGTCAAACTTTGACTTTTGGGTCAAATTTGAGTTTCAAAAATCACATTTCATCAAGACATTTGAAAATATGAAATTTGATCATCAAGAAATCAAGAAAGTCAAAAGTCATTGTGAAAAGTCAAACTTTGCAAGACTTAGAAATTGTTCTAAGTGTTAATTTCATTATTTCATGACATCTTTTCACCATAATTCAAGATAATTCAAGTTGTTACAAGTGCTCAAGTAAACAACAAAGTTTCATTTTTAAGTTAAAATTGCAAGTCACAAATCCTGAAGCTTTGTCTTATTTGAACTTTTCCCTTAGACTCAATCTTCAAACCTTGCCACTATGCTGTCCATAAAACCAGACTTGTATCATGCTACAAATGTTGTTGTCCAGAAAAGCCCCAAAGTCATATATGTTTCCAAGTCCAATCCTGTTGCTACAAGCCCAAAACCATGTTAAAATACAGTTTGTTGTGCTGTACAAAACCAGCCCTGCACCAAGCTGCCACTCCACTCCAAAACTGCTACAAATCAGTCCTGCTATGTTGCCTCTAACCTTGTTCAAGCCTGCACTATATCAGTCCCCATATTTGCACTAAATTAGCATATAAGAGCTTCATCTAAAAAGCTATGAAATAGTATACCCAAAAAGTTCAAAAACTCATTTGTTTCCCTCTCAAATTTCAGCCAACTTCATCTATAAATAAATTGTGTTCACAACACACAAAGAGGGGATTTTTAGAGAGAAAAGAAAGAAAGGATAGAAAAACAGAAGTCTTTGTAACCTCTGCTCATTAAAAAAAATTATGTTCTATTTTCATTCACAAAAACAAAATCTCAACCAACTATTCCACCTTGCAATCTTTCCCATAAACCAACTATCCAAACACTTCACATCACATAGAGATTTTTCAAACACAAGAACAATTTCTATACTTCCACTATCATCACCTTCCAAGCACAAAAAAAAAAAACCAGTATTGTACCACTTGACTGGGTTGGAGTTGGTTCAGCAGCTTTCAATACAAAGTAAGGGTTGGAGAAACTTCCTGGAGGTTTACTGAAGCCATTATGATCATCACAGCATCTTGAAAGGCATCCAGGTTCAAAACACAAATTGCAGTCTCAAGGTATGTCTTCTTGACTTAAATTTTTTTCCATGCACGCATCGCTATTGGTTCACTTGAGAATATAGAATGTAGTAATAATTACCCTTGAATCTAACCATTTGCTTGTTGTTCATTTTTGTCGATCATATGTTGAGAACTGACCTATACACACAATAGAACAATGTTAAAAGCAAAAAACTGCCGCATGAGTCGATGCATACTCACATGAGTCGACTCATTCTAGTTACAGAACAGGTTATGAGTTGACATAGAACACACATGAGTCAACTCATATTAGTTGCAGAACAAGGCATGAGTCAACACAAAGCCTTATGCATCGATGCATACTATTATCCAGGCACAATACAGAGAGACCAAAGGTGCATGAGTCAACACAAAACATGAATGTGTCGACATAAACAAGAAATGAGTCGACATATAACATTATGTATCGAATCATACTGAGTTGATTTGGATTTTTCAGAAATAGGAAGTGGCATATGTCGATGCATAAAGCTATGTGTCAATACATAAAGTTTGTTTTACTTTCTTTGTACACTATTTTCCTTTTTATATTTTTAATTTCTATTCATTTATTCAATATGGTTGTAATAATCTAATTAGTTTTATTTCATCCCCATTTGTAAATTGTACCCCTATCCCCCAAGTGATGTAATAGTGTAGGATTTTAATTTCCACAATTTATCGCTTTAATATAATTGTTAGTAATTAAGGTGCATATGGAAAGATAAAATCAACCGTTAGAAAACCCTAATCTCAAAGACAAAATGCATGCAATTGAAACACAATTCACACAAGCACCTCTAGGGTAATCTCTCTTGTTGCCTCGAAAAAATAGTCATGTCCCTCGAATATGAGACGCTTTAGCAAAGACCCTCAATAAAAAAGATCGTAGTCCCTCGATGACCCTTCGACGTTGCCTTCGGTAAAATGATATTAGTCCCTTACCATAATTTCTAAAGCGTATCATAAGTTGCCTTCTGTTGTACCCTAAAACTTTCCCTCCCATATTCCTCAAGACTTGTCAAGAAGAAGCTTCAAGTTGCTCAAGTTAGCTCAAGGTTTGGACAGTCAAATCACCTCCTAAGACAGTCAAGTCAAAATTAGGGTTTTGTGTTGCATCAAGGTCCTCACATCCAAATGACTTCAAGTGATCCCCAATGTCCTAATATGTTCTTAAGTTCATCCATGTCAAATTTCAAGCCTTGCAGAGGAAGTTTGGTCAGTCAATTGTTCAAAAGGCCCAAAAGTCGACTGTGCTAGGGCAAAAGTCAACTGTGTCCCAAATACAGTCAAACCTTAATATTTTTTGTCAATATTCTCATTTTTAAGGATAATTCATCATTTGATCAAGGGTTGATCATGATTCATCAAGGATTGCTCAAGATTCATCAAGATTCAAAAGTTGCTAAATTAGGGTTTTGTAGGAAAAGTCAACTCAACTTTGACCAAGCATAACTTTCTCATACTTTATGATAAATGACCCATCCAAAGCTCATTTTTAAGAGGATGCAATTTCCTACAATCCATCTTCACACCACAAGATCAATAAAGTCACTCAAAAAAAGTTACAAATTTGGACATTATAGGTCATTTCTGAAAGTCAACAAAAACACCTTTTTTTTCCAAAGCTTATAACTTGAGCATGGAACATCAAAATGATATGAGACCAAAAGGGTTGATTATAGGACGTCTCAAGGTTTCTAAAAAGTCCAAGAACAAATCCAAAAGTTCAAAATTTAAGAAGTTATGCATTGTTGAAGTTGGGAATTTTTCCAAAATTGCCAAAAATCAACTATCCTCAAAACTCCAATTTTTGACAAAAGGGCCCACTTTTTTCCACTTGATTTGGTCTTGTCATGCCACACACGTGTCTCATCTTTAATTTCATGACCAAACATTTATTTTTCTATTTTATTTAATTTTTATTGATTTAATTCATTTTAAATCTATATTAATTCAAATAAAATCCAAAAATTAATTAAATGGTATCTTTGTGATTTGTACAACTTGCAATTATCATTATTCACTCAATCAAATCGCATCATGGCTCATTCAAGCATAAAAAATCATATCTTGCCTATATTTGGAAATATGGTTATGGTGATCAAAATCAAATCCTAATTCTTCAATGAACATGGATATTGACCCATGTTTTGACCTAGAATCATTCTATTATATGCAAGCAAGCCTCACAAACCTAGGACATGCATAGAGGACTGCAGAAACAGCCATAAGAATTGGAGAAAAAGCTTGAAAACCTTGGATCTGAAATTGCACTTAGAGACCTTTTCAGGATCAAACAAAGGTTCCAATCGCTTCCTTGGATCTCACTGAAGCAATACCAATCATTATCGCGTGCTCTCCTGCCTCCTAAAGCCCTGTAAGTATCGCTCTGAACCGCCATATTCATAGAATCGTGAAGCTCCAATCTTGCATCCATTCTTTAAAATAATTGCATATTTGAACTCCTGACATCATTTGCAAAGTTTCTGTATTATTCAATTTCATTCTTAGGCCCTGTATCATGATGCTCGAACCTAGGGTTCTCGTTCTTGTTTTTTAGGCGTTTCTTATGCAGGATAAATTGAGACAAACAATGGTTATAGGAATGATAAGGAGGCAGAGACGAACATGTCTATGTTCTTGGATAGCATTTTCATGGCCTGGAGCGAGTTTTAGAACCATCCCACGAAACTTCCTGCGAATGAAAATCCGCAGGTAAACGAACCAGGTTTTGTGAGGAAGATGATGGCGTGTCCTAATGCCATTGGCCTATTCAAATCAGTGGCGCGTTTTTTTTTGTTTTTTGCAGGCTTAGTGTTTTGTTTCTTTATATAATATTATTTTCTTATTACAATAACAAAGAGATGCAGTTGGTTGAGTGGTAAGCGCGTTGGCATATGAGTATTGGGACCTGGGTTCGAATCCCAGGTCCCCCAAAAACTTTGTTATATTTTTTCTTCAGGGGTTCATATGCATTTCCCAAGGGATGGACCACCATGCGCTTGCAGATCTTCAATGCTACGTGGCTCATGAAGCAGATCCAATGGCCTAGATTGGGAGACTACCATGGTCTCAAGTCAATGCACGCCTAGAAAATCCAAAAAGTCCAACATGCTGAAGCGTTTTGGGCCTAAAAATTGCAATTCACACTCCCTTTTCAAGCCCAGCACCCCCTTGAGTTTGTATCTTTATTTTATTTTTCTTTTCATTATTTTCTATTTCTATTTTATTATTATTAGTATTTTAATTAACCAATTAACTAATTAAATTTTTTCATAAAAAATCAGAAAACAAAAAATATTTTTATTTAATTCCATTAATTTTATTATTTATTTTTGTAAATAAACCATTGATTAATTTATTTAGTTTAAATAGGTTCAATAATAACATTTTTGCAATAAATTAAAAATTGATTTAGAATTAGGGTTTTGATATTTTTTACCTTTCTAATTTTATTTCCTTCATTAAAAAAAAACAAAAATATTTTCTTTTAATTAGTTAATTAATTATTAGTTTTAATTCTTAAATCAAAAATAACAAAATATGCTTTATTTAAATAAAAAGGGTCAAAACCCTAAAGGACATTCCGATTCAATTTTTCTCGCGCGAATTATCTTTGATCCATATAATTGTAATTGCTCTGAGGATGTAATAGTTTTAACTTAGGACTTTTATTTATCGCTTTTATTTACTTTTCGCAATTTAATTTTCAAGGGTTTGTTTTTGGCGATGTAAATACCCGACGCCTTGTAATAGCTTAGATTTATTTTCCGCAATTTAATTTCCGCAACCATTAACTGTTAGATGTTTGAATGATAGGTTATGCATGACAAGATAAATCTTTAACTTAAAATCAACAAGTAGCTCACCATTGACATGTTTAAAGATAACATAAATGAAAAACAATACACTCGCACATGCCACTCTTAGGGTACGCCTCACTTGGTTGCCTCGAACGTGGTCATTGAGTATAGGAAGTTTTAGAGGTCGCCCTCTTGTCCAAAGATCATAAGTTGCCTCGAAACGGTTGCCTCGGATAAAATGATCTAAGACATTAGGGTTACCGCTAAGGCATCCTAACATTGCTTTAGTGACCACACGTCCCTTAATCGAATTGACCCGAAAACTACAACGACGATGTTACCTACTCCTCAATAGTGGGATAGAGTTGTCTAAAGGAAATTTGCACAGTCTAATTCCTTTTTGAGTAGGTAGATGTTCTTAAGTACTTGCTCCTCTGAAAACAAAAAACAAAACTTTTCGCACTTACACTCTCTTTCAAACAAAAACTCTTTTCAAACCCACAATAACAAAGAAAAGCAAATTTTTGAAAACATAGTGAGCAAGTACCTAAGAGCCCGTGGATAACCACAGATAGAAAGGGTGCTAACACCTTCCCTCTCTATAATCTACCTCCCGAACCCGAGAAACATCTCAAAAAGGAATTTTTCTGTGCTTTTGTCCTTTCCTTGTTGGATAAAATAAAAGACGGTGGCGACTCTTGCTTACCGCGACATTTTGCAAAAACAAACGCAAACGCGAACCAGCATTCCAAAATAGTCAGTTCTCATTCCCACCGATCACAGAACTGGCGACTCTGCTGGGGAAAATTATAAGTGAGGTGTACCTTAGGATTAGATCACTATATTTTCAATTGTATGCTTTGTATGATTTATCTTTATGGGCTTGTATCAGAGTTCTATAGATCCTAACCCGGATCTGGGGATACCCTTTAGGTAAGTAGCAATAAACTGTGAGGGATCTGTCCGGCGTAGACCGACACGGATGAAGCAGTAGCTACGTTGGTGTGGCACCTTGGTGTGTACCGATATCCCTTGTGTTGGAACGAGGAGAATATGGGTCTTATAAGGAGTCATTAAGCACCAACTGACCTTAGAACCTTAAATTGACCAACTTGGCCATAGAACAGTAGCAGTATGCTACACTCATTGAGACTAAACTCTCGCGTTGATTCCGGCCGCAAGAAAAGGTTGCTAAACTGGAATTATGATCGATTGAGGGTAGTCAGTGATATTGAGATCCTCTAGAACCCGGTTACTATTTTTAGGACAGGTCTTAACCAACTGAACTGAAAGAGGGTAGTACCTAAGCTCCATGCCAGCCTGAAATCTAAGGGCTCTCAGTGTGACTTGTGTGCCTTTACCATGTTTGCCTTTTGTGGATACTTGTGGTGTGCCTTTACCATGACATCATGACATCATAACATTGCATACATTTTGCATAAGGACTAACCTATTTCAAGGACAAGAGGGTTTCATCTTTGCTCTGTTTTGTAGGTCATCATGATGCCCATGCGTAGGAATACTATCCGGATCAACTTTGTCCAAGTCCCTACCTTGCTTAAAGAGTTGGTTGTCAAGGTTCCAGACACGACTTCCTTCATCAGAAGACATGGTTCTCTTCTCAGTTTGGTCACCTCAAAATTGGACGAACAAATGATGAGTGTCCTGGTCCAGTTTTATGATCCGCTATACCATTGCTTCACCTTTCAAGACTTCCAGCTGGTTCCTACCCTGGAAGAGTTCTCGGAGCTGCTTGGTATCCCTGTCCTAGAACAGGCTCCATTTACTAGTTGGGAAAAGACTCCTAAGCCTGAAGAAATTGCTGCAGCCCTTCACTTGACCAAAGAGGAGGTAATGGCTAACTGGGAGACTAGAAGTGGAGCTAAGGGATTTCTGGCTAAGTTTTTGGTTGACAAAGCTAATTACTTCTGGGACAGTTTAGACTTCAAGGCATACGAGGATATTCTGGCTCTCTTGATTTATGGTCTGGTATTGTTTCCGAATCCTGACACTTTTTTTGGTATTAATGCCATAAAGATCTTCATTTCTCAGAATCTGGTACCCACTCTCTTGGGTGATATGCTTCATCAGCTCTATGCTCGTACTGCCCGAAAGCAGGGAACGTTGATGTGTTGTGTTCCTTTATTGTTGAGGTGGTTTATTTCTCACCTCCCTAAGTCCGTGCTGAAAAACAAAGAAGGAATGGGCTGGGCTTATAGGGTGATGTCTCTTACTAATGATGACATTATCTGGACTCTCAAAGGTATGGATGAGGTGACTATCATTGATCGCTGTGGAGAGTATCCTAATGTTCCATTGATCGGACTCCATGGAGGGATTTCTTACAACCCATGCTTAGCTCTCCGTCAGTTTGGAAGAGCCAGAAGAGAGGGGCCTCATGAGATGTTGATGCCTCATACCATTTTTGATTTTCAGGGAGATATCGACGAGCTGCGTCGTAAATTCATAAGGGCTTGGGATAGAGTTCACCGATCTGACCCACATGAGTTGGGACCAAAGACTTCTCTGCCAATGGAGCCATATCTCAGATGGGTCCGCATCCATGCCCAGAAGCTAGGTATGCCATATGAAGCTGTCAGGCCTGTTACTCTTGAAGTTGCTAATGAGGAGGGGGTTCCTCCAACTATCCTCCAACCTCATATGCCCACTGATATTGGGACACTGAAGAGGTCTTGGGTGCAATTAAGGAATGAACGGGATTCCTACCGAGAGAGGTTCAATGAACAGGAGCAGAAGATCCAGAAGCTGACCAGATAGTTGGAGAATGAACGGATCCTGAATGATCATGTCCGCACTGAGAAGAAGAGACCATGGGAGCATTGATGGACCTTTGAGAATTTCTTTACAGTTTTATTTACTTTTCAGTATTTCCATTTTTGTAACGCCTAAGGGCAGTTTGTTGAACAATTTAAATTTTGAGGTTTAAGTCTAATAAAGTGTGTTTCCTTTCTTGTTTACAAATTTGAATCTCGATTGTCTTTGAAATCATAAATCATACGCATTTCATCCCATGCATTCCATAAGCAGGTACCCATTACAGGTCTCTTATCTTCTTCGCTGTTTATTTCAACAATCATCATGTCTGCTGAACCTTCAACTGAGCAAGCTATCAAGGCCCTCCAGGCCCAGAATGCCCAATTTCAAGAGCTGTTCATGAATCTAGCTAAGGGTCAGCAGGACCTGAAGACCTTGATTCTGAAAGAGAAGAAGAAGAAGAAGATGACCATCCTGTTCAATACTGGACGCAGGTTTGGAAACGGGTTGCAGAATGAAGTTGATCTGACTACCTCATCTGGAGGGAAGGATAGTCCACAAGAAAGGAGGGCTCCTAGCCCTATGGTCTCCGACAACAAGACGGACTATGATGAAGAACAATATCCTCCTGCTGATGATAAGTACAAACAACTGGAAGACCTTTTGAGCACTATGGAGATACAGAAGGTGCCCGGTCTGGACTTCGGAGATTTGGGTCTATCATCTAGGGTGGTGATTCCCCATAAATTTAAGGCACCTGCCTTTGCCAAGTATGATGGAGTTTCCTGTCCGAAGCTGCACCTCCGGTCATATGTGAGGAAGATCTAGCCTTACACTGCTGATAAGAACTTGTGGATCCATTTCTTTCAAGACAGTCTCTCAGGGACTCAGCTTGAGTGGTTCTATCAGTTGGACGGAGCCAGTATCCGCAGCTGGGAAGATTTGGCTACTGCATTTTATAGGCAGTATCAGTATAACTCCGACCTCGCTCCTACGCGTACCCAACTCCAGGGTATGTCAATAGGAACGGGTGAAGGATTTAAAGAGTATGCGCAGAAGTGGAGAGACCTTGCCGGAAGGGTGCAACCACCGTTGGCTGATCGTGAGCTTGTTGACATGTTTCTGGGGACCCTGTCTGGTCCATTCTTTAACCATCTAATTGGAAGCTCTTAAGCTGGGTTTACAAATCTTATTTTGACTGGTGAGAGGATTGAAGCTGGTATTAAGGCTGGAAAGATACAGAAGGGTGCCTCATCAAGCATCAAGAAGAAACCGTTTAAGAAAGAGTACAATGTTGTCTACAGTTCAAGAAGGCAGAATAGACTTGAACACCGCCAAGCTGTCAATGCGGTTGTTATTTCAAAACCTGCTGGTGCTCCTCAGCATCACAACCAACAAAGGGACGAGAGACCTCGAAGGCAATTCACCCGTCTCAGCATGACTTTGTCTCAGATTCTGCCACAGTTGCTGAAGACCAATCTGGTGACTATAAAAGAAGCTCCAAAGAATTCAAGTACAACGTCACCAAGGTATAACCCTAACGCCCGCTGCGCTTATCACTCTGAGAGCCTGGGGCATAATACGGATGATTGTTGGGCTTTGAAGAACAAGGTCAAAGACTTGATTGATGCAAAGGAGATTGAGTTCGAGGCGCCCGAGAGGCCTAACATTGTGACTGCTCCCATGCCCAAGCATGGAGTGAATGCTGTAGAGGAAGACTTGTTTGTAGTTTCCGTGGAAGATATTGTTACCCCTCTGATGACTATCAAGAAGAACTTGTTGCTAGCCGGTTTATTTCTGGGTTGTGGCGAAGGTTGCCATATGTGTTCTGTTTTACCTACTGGTTGTCCATTGCTGAAGTCAGGTATCCAAAACTTGATGGATAGCAAGAAGATCCTGTTTGAGAAGACTGTTGTTCCCTCCACTCCTTCTGAACAAGTTGCCATCATTACCATTTTCGACAATTCTTCCAAGGCTCCCTCTAGGAAGCCTGTTAGAATTACATCTGTTCCGAAGATCGCACCCGTAACCATCACTGTTCCGGGGCCCATCCCCTACACCCCTGACAAAGCTGTCCCTTAGAACTATGGGGAAGATGTTTATGTTCTGGGAGTTAAGCAAGAGTTGGATGCTGATACCGGCGTCAACAACATTACTGGACCTGCTAAAGTCACCCGCAACGGTAGACTTTTCTCACCTGATATTGCTCTACCAACTGTCCGAAGACCTGTTGTCATTACACCTGCAAGTGTACCTACTACCATTCCTGATCAAGTTCCTAGTCCTGCCCCTGTCGCCGAGTCATCTGACGCTCGGGGAAAAGGGATCACCACTGATGTGCCTGTCCAGACGGAGGCACCGAAGACTATTACTGTTGAAGCTTCCAAACAGGAGATGGAAGCGATTTTGAAGATTATTAA
This sequence comes from Vicia faba, assembly GCA_948472305.1. NCBI lineage: Eukaryota > Viridiplantae > Streptophyta > Magnoliopsida > Fabales > Fabaceae > Vicia > Vicia faba. The sequence continues at coordinate 843,579,180 of OX451740.1, forward strand.
GAAGAGTGATTATAACATAGTTGAACAGCTGGGGCAAACCCCATCCAAGATTTCTATGTTGTCATTGCTGTTGTGTTCAGAGGCCCATGCCAAGGCCCTGATTACCTTCCTGAAAACTGCCCACGTGCCACAAGAGACATCAGCTGATCAGTTTACCGATTGTGTGGCCAATTTAACTGCTGATAATGGTTTGGGTTTCTCCGACGCTGATCTGACTGCTAAAGGGAAGAATCACAACGACGCCCTGCATGTCTCCATTGAATGCAGGGGCACTACTCTTGCACATGTGTTGGTTGACACTGGTTCCTCATTGAACGTCTTGCCCAAGAAAGCTCTAGACCGGTTGGATTGCAAAGGGTTGGAGCTAAAGCCAAGTAACATCATTGTCAGGGCCTTTGACGGGTCTAAAAGGATGGTGCATGGTGAGGTTGATATTCCAATTAAAGTTGGTTCTCAGGTCTTCAATTCTATATTCTACGTGATGGACATTCGGCCATCCTACTCTTGTTTTCTGGGTCGTCCATGGATCCACAAAGATGGAGCTGTAACCTCAACGCTCCACCAGAAGCTGAAGTACCCGGTCAGAGGGAAGATTGTGACAGTACAAGGGGAGGAAAAGTATATGGTCAGCCACTTCAACTCGTTCCGGTACGTAGAGATGGATGGAGAGTTCATTGAAACCCCATTTCAGCACTTTGAAGAGATTCCTCAGACACTGGCATCAGCTGAGACTGTGGTTGAAGATTCTCCTATGAAGATGGCTTCCTTAAAGGATGCCCGGGATGTTATTGAGAAGGGTGAGTGTGCAAATTGGGGCCGACTTCCTGATTTCACTCAGAATACTAACAAGTTTGGTTTGGGTTTCACTGCAGAAGCTCAAAGGGCTGTTCGAAGTGCAAGGATTGGAAGACCTCCCGTGTTCATCAGCAACTCGAGAGTGAATGTCATTGAGGAAGATATGGAGGAGTCTGAATTCGACAGTTGGATCTATCCTACGACCAACGGTGGACCAAGCAACTGGACAGCGAAGGACTTCATCCCTATTACTTTTGTTAACCAGTAATGAACTCTTTGTTTTGAATTTGTAACATACAATGTTGTGAGACTTTATAGCCCGGTGTCTTACCCGGGGCACCGTGGCTTCATTTGTGAGGGCTTTATGTGTGTCATTTTCATATATCATTAATAAAAGCATTGGACGTTCTTGCATTTCAAATTTTACGCTCCTTGTTTTTCTTTATTATATATTGCAAAACAGCTATTTTACACACACTCACATATACAGGTCTCAATCCACTCTGGATCTCACTGGTAACGACTCTGCTACTGCCAGTTATGACTTTGAAAATCCGATCAACTTAGCCGAAGACGAAGGTGAAGATGATTGCGAAGTGCCTATTGAACTTGCAAGACTGCTACTCCAGGAAGAGAGGGCCATTCAGCCACACGAAGAGCCAGTGGAAACAGTGAATCTGGGTACTGAAACAGACAAGAAGGAAGTCAAGATCAGTGCAAACCTGGAGCTTAGTGTGAAACAGCAGTTGATTCAGATGCTGCATGACTATGTTGAGATCTTTGCCTGGTCTTACGAAGATATGCCTGGGTTGGATACTGACATTGTGGTTCATCGCCTCCCTACCAAGGAAGACTGTCCTTCGGTAAAACAAAAGGTTCGCTGCATGCGCCCAGAGATGTCTGAGAAAATCAAGGCTGAAGTTATGAAACAGTTTGACGCCGGTTTTCTAGCAGTGACTTCTTACCATCAGTGGGTTGCCAATGTGGTTCCAGTACTAAAGAAGGACGATAAGGTTCGAATGTGTGTTGACTACAGGTATTTGAACAGGGCGAGCCCCAAGGATGACTTCCCTCTACCTCACATCGATGTTCTGGTTGACAATACTACTCAGCACAAGGTATTCTCCTTTATGGATGGTTTCTCCAGTTATAATCAAATCAAGATGGCTCCCGAAGACATGGAGAAGACGACCTTTGTTACTCAGTGGGGCACCTTTTGTTACAAGGTCATGCCTTTTGGATTGAAGAATGCTGGGGCAACATATCAGCATGCCATGGTTGCTTTGTTTCATGATATGATCCATCATGATATTGAAGTATACGTCGACGATATGATTGCGAGGTACCAAACTGAGGAGGAACACCTTGACCATCTACAGAAGCTGTTTGACCGGTTGAAGTTGTACAAGCTGAGGTTGAACCCGAACAAGTGCACCTTCGGGGTGAGATCTAGCAAACTACTAGGTTTCTTCGTGAGCGACAAAGGTATTCAAGTAGACCCTGCCAAAGTGAAAGATATACAAGAGATGCCAGCTCCCAAGACAGAGAAAGAGGTCAGAGGCTTCTTGGGACGACTGAACTACATTGCCCGATTCATCTTACACCTAACTGCTACTTGTGAGCCAATCTTCAAGCTGTTGAAGAAAGATCAAGTGGTACGTTGGAACGATGAATGCCAGGCCGCTTTAGAAAAAATCAAAGAGTATCTCCAGGAGCCACCCATCCTAATGCCACCAGTTGAAGGGAGACCTTTGATTTTATACTTGACAATACTTGACAACTCAATGGGGTGTGTGCTGGGGCAGCATGACGAGTCTGGCCAAAAAGAGCATGCTATTTATTACCTTAGCAAAAAGTTTACCGACTGTGAGACCCGATACTCACTGCTCGAGAATACTTGCTGCGCTTTGGCATGGGCTGCTCGCCGGCTGAGACAGTATATGCTGACTCACACTACTCTGTTGATTCCAAAGATGGATCCAATCAAGTATATCTTCAAAAAGCCTGCCTTGTCCAGAAGAATAGCTAGATGGCAGATGATCTTGACTGAGTATGACATCCAGTACACAACTCAAAAAGAAATCAAGGGAAGTGTATTGGCAGACCATTTGGCACATCAGGCAGTGGATGACTACCAGTCTATGAACTTTGAATTCCCGGACGAGAATATCATGGTAGTAAATGATTGTGAGACACCTGGACTGGATGAAGGACCTGAGGAGAGATCCCGATGGTCTATGTACTTTGATGGAGCTTTGAACGCTTTGGGTAATGGCATTGGCACTGTGATCATATCTCCTAAAGGCTCTCATACTCCGTTCACCGCCCGTGTATGTTTCAACTGCACCAACAACATGGCGGAGTATGAAGCGTGCATCATGGGTCTTCGAGCTGCAATTGACCTAAGGATTAAGTTTCTAAGTGTCTTCGGAGATTCCGCTCTTGTGATCAGTCAGATCAAAGGCGAGTGGGACACGAAACACCCAAATCTTATTCCTTACAAGGAGTATGTATTGACGTTGCTTCCCCACTTTGAGGAGATAACCTTTGAACACTTCCCTAGATAAGAGAATCAGTTGGCGGACGCGTTAGCTACAATGTCTTCTATGTTCAAAGTCAAATGGGACAACGAGGCTCCCCAGATCATTATTGAAAAATTGGACGAACCTGCACATTACTGTGATCTTGAGACTGAAGAGGTAACAGAAAAGCCCTGGTATCATGAGGTGAAGAGATACCTTGAAGCTCAAGAATACCCCGAGGGAGCATCTGTTAATGACAAGAAGTTTCTGAGGAGATTCGCGACGAAGTTCTTCATCAGCAATGACATTATTTACAAACGTAACCATGATTCAACCTTACTATGTTGTGTGGATAAGACTGAAGCAGAAGCGATCATGGAAGAGCTGCATGAAGGTACTTTTGGAACTCATTCCAGTGGATATACCATGGCAAAGAAAATCCTCCGGGCAGGATATTACTGGTCCACAATGGAAGCTGACTATTATTAGCATTCTCGGACATGTCACAAGTGCCAGGTCTATGCTGATAAGGTGCACATACCTCCAGTTCCTCTAAATGTTTTGACAGCTCCTTGGCCTTTTGCAATGTGGGGCATTGATATGATCGGCGAGATCAGACCTACGGCATCTAACGGGCATCGTTTCATCCTGGTAGCGATTGATTACTTTATGAAGTGGGTTGAAGCAACTTCTTTTGCTACGGTAACCAAGAACTTCGTGGCACGGTTCATTCGGCATAACCTGATTTGTCGATACGGTGTACCAGAAAGGATCATTACGGACAATGGTACCAATCTCAACAACAAGATGATCACTGAGCTCTGCGAGCAATTCAAAATACATCACCATAACTCTTCTCCCTACCGACCGAAGATGAATGGGGCTGTCGAAGCTGCAAATAAGAACATTAAGAAGATCGTGCAGAAGATGACAGTGACTTACAAAGACTGGCACGATATGTTACCGTTTGCTCTTCATGGGTACCGTACTTCAGCACGGACGTCAACAGGGGCAACACCCTATTCCTTGGTTTATGGCATGGAGGCAGTATTTCCTATTGAAGTTCAGATACCCTCTCTTCGGATCATGAAGGATGCAGATTTAAGCGAAGACGACTGGATCCAGACCCGACTTGATCAATTGAATCTAATCGACAAAAAGAGACTTACTGCTATTTGTCATGGTCAGACGTACCAAAAACGGATGATCAAGGCATTTAACAAGAAAGTCAGACGACAAGAGTATCAAGTTGGAGACCTGGTAATCAAGCACATTATCCTACCTCAAGGTGATCCCAGGGGAAAATGGACCCCTACTTATGAAGGGCCATTTGTGGTTAAGAACATTTTCTCAGGAGGAGCGATGATTCTAACCACCATGGATGGCGACGACCTTCCTCACCCCGTCAATGCAGACATAGTGGAAAGATACTACGCATAATCTAAGACCCTCTAGGTTGACTGGCCTAGGCAAAAATAAGGGCTTCCCGGCGAACCAAAAGGGTTCGGGCAAAAATAAGGGATGAAAATGAAAACATCTGTACACCCGGCAAGTCGAAAACCTGAAAAGGCGGCTTGGGAAAAATGGGTATCCCAGTGGACTGAAAACCCGAAAGGGCAGTCCATGCAAAATTTAGGGATGAGCGTAATACTATGTCTCATTGGATCATCTCGCATCCAGACTTCGGTATCAACTATCAGGCTCAGACGGCACCAATCAATCAGATTCATCTTCAACTAAGCAGCAAAGTGATGAGACGCTCGAAGATATAAAGGCAATAGCAGAGTTGGAATCCAGTGGGATTATTCACATAGCTGTTTTGTTTTCTTTTCACAAATTGTATAAATTCCATTTGTTCGGAGGCGTTCTCTTACTAGGACGTCAGCCTCTTGTACAAAAAGCCTATTTACAGGCCAAACTTCAAAATCAATACAAATTCATTTTCAGACAAATTTCAAATTGTTTTTCCTTTATCTGTTTTGTTTTGCAAAGAACGTCCAATGTTCATTTTTGATATATGCATTTGACATTAATTGCTGCTCATAAATATTTACATGTGAAACAAAGGACGAATAACTGGTAATATCAGAAACATGGGCAATAAGAATTGTCCGAGTTGTATGGTTGCTCTGTCCACCAAGGTACCAAGATAGGTTCAGCTGAAGAATGTGACTAAGATACCGTCACTCCCTGCAGAGTAAAGCAGTACTGGTAGATCTCCCCGCTGAAACTTGCAACTGTGAACAAATCAGCAATACCCTTCCCAAGCAGAGTTGATCTACCATCAAAAGGCTGAGTATCCCCAAAAGGTCTTAATATTCCCCAACGGAGTATAAAGATATTCCCCAGCAAGTATAAGAGCATCCCCGATAGTCTTAATATTCCTCAACCGAATATAAGAATGTTCCCTGGCGGAATACAAGATACCCCTGGTGGAGCCATTTCCCCAGCGTAGTCTAAAAAAGACTTCCCCGCCAGAGTTGAATCATCTTCCCCAGTAGGTTCTGGAAGCTTATCCCCTGCAGAGCGCAAATAAGTCTCCTCAGCCAAATTCAGAGGTTATCCCCACAAGAGTCTAACTGGGTTATCCTCAGCAAGTTGCAACTGAAAGGTCATCCCCAGCAAAGTTCTTTCTATCCCCAGCGAAGTTCATCATTAAAATCCCCAACAGAGCTTATCAACAGATTCTCCAGCGGAGTTATCGATAAATTTTTCAGCAGAACGTCTCTTCCCCACAGAGTAATTCCCCTCGGAGTAACCTCTTCATCAGTTTATTCCCCCAACGAAGTTCTCCTACAGGTTTATCATCTTTGTTCATCATCCCCAGTGGAAACGAAGAACTCAACTCTATTCTCCAGCAGCTCCGGGATTTATTTTCCCCAGCTAAAGCATCATATTTCCATACATCATGATACATGCATATACGCATCATACGAATACAATCTCATTTATTTTGAACACATCATTGCCTGATCCATATCATGCATTGCATATGACTGACCTTTACCTTTCAGGAAAGGTACAATTAAAGTTATCAGTTACATTGAAGACCTGATCGGTTCTTAAATCTCAATTGAATTATCCTCGGTTGAATTTAGGATAAGGTTCTCAATCTCGACGGTTTCTCTACGCCATAGTGTGGACGAGTACTATAACCTCAACGGTATACTCCCGGTGAGCACGAGTCAGTTCCTAGATCTTGATGTTTTCCTCCGTCATAGTGTGGACGAGTTCTATAACCTCAACGGTATACTCCCGGTGAGCACGAGACAGTTCCTAGATCTTGATGAAGATGCTTCCCTACGTCATAGTGTGGAAGAGTACTATAACCTCAACGGTATACTCCCGGTGAGCACGAGTCAGTTCCTAGATCTTGATGTTTTCCTCCGTGATAGTGTGGACGAGTTCTATAACCTCAACGGTATACTCCCGGTGAGCACGAGACAGTTCCTAGATCTTGATGAAGATGCTTCCCTACGTCATAGTGTGGACGAGTACTATAACCTCAACGGTATACTCCCGGTGATCACGAGTCAGTTCCTAGATCTTGATGTTTTCCTCCGTCATAGTGTGGACGAGTTCTATAACCTCAACGGTATACTCCCGGTGAGCACGAGACAGTTCCTAGATCTTGATGAAGATTACCCCCCAGTTGAATTATGGATAGGTTCTTAATACTCATCCGAGGCATCCTCTCAGTTGAAGTACAGGTAGGTTCCTAAATCTCCACAAAAGTTAGGCTTCCCCAGCGGAATCTTCTACAACAACAGGTATGCAAGCCCTCGCTAAGGAATCTCTTATGCGATCGACACTCCTGCAGATGGCATCTATAAGCCCATCCTCCTACCAACAACCTCCAAATGGCATCTGTAAGCCCATTCCCGACATCACAATGCTGATACTATACCATGTGAGTGCAAATTTCTGGGCACTCTAGTGTTCAATTATCTTCCACCTTCGGATCACGAAAGGCTCGAAAGCCAATCTATATCCTCAAGTTTAAGAAAATTGAACAGGGGAAACTGTTGTACCCCAAAATTTTCCCTCCCATATTCCTCAAGACTTGTCAAGAAGAAGCTTCAAGTTGCTCAAGTTGGCTCAAGGTTTGGATAGTCAAATCACCTCCTAAGGCAGTCAAGTCAAAATTAGGGTTTTGTGTTGCATTAAGGTCCTTACATCCAAATGACTTCAAGTGATCCCCAATGTCCTAATATGTTCTTAAGTTCATCCATGTCAAATTTTTCAAGCCTTGCAGAGGAAGTTTGGTCAGTCAATTGTTCAAAAGGCCCAAAAGTCGACTATGCTAGGGCAAAAGTCAATTGTGTCGCAAATACAGTCAAACTTCAAGATTTTTTGTCAACATTCTCATTTTGAAGTATAATTCATCATTTGATCAAGGGTTGATCATGATTCATAAAGGATTGCTCAAGATTCATTAAGATTCAAAAGTTGTTAAATTAGGGTTTTGTAGGAAAAGTCAACTCAACTTTGACCAAGCATAACTTTCTCATACTTTATGAGAAATGACCCATCCAAATCTCATTTTGAATATGATGCAATTTCCTACAATCCATATTCACACCCCAAGATCAAGAAATGCACTCACAAAAAGTTGCAAATTTGGACATTATAGGTCATTTCTGAAAGTCAACAAAAACTCATTGTTTTCCAAAGCTTATAACTTGAGCATGGAACACCAAAATGATATGAGACCAAAAGGGTTGATTATAGGACATCTCAAGGTTTCTAAAAAGTCCAAGAACACATCCAAAAGTTCAAAATTGAAGAAGTTATGCATTGTTGAAGTTGGGCATTTTTCCAAAATTGCCAAAAGTTAACTATCCTCAAAACTCCAATTTTTGACAAAAGGGCCCACTTTTTTCCACTTGATTTGGTCTTGTCATGCCACACACGTATCTCATCTTTAATTTCATGACAAAACATTTATTTTCTATTTTATTTAATTTTTATTGATTTAATTCATTCTAAATCTATATTAATTCAAATAAAATCCAAAAATTAATGAAATGGTATCTTTGTGATTTGTACAACTTGCAATTATCATTATTCACTCAATCAAATCGCATCATGGCTCATTCAAGCATAAAAAATCAGATATTTCCTATATTTGGAAATATGGTTATGGTGATCAAAATCAAATCCTAATTCTTCAATGCACATGGATATTGACCCATATTTTGACCTAGAATCATTCTATTATATGCAAGAAAGCCTCAAAAACCTAGGACACGCATAGAGGACTGCAGAAACGTCCATAAGAATTGGAGAAAAAAGCTTGAAAACCTTGGATCTGAAATTGCACTTAGAGACCTTTTCAGGATCAAACAAAGGTTCCAATCGCTTCCTTGGATCTCACTGAAGCAGTACCAATCATTATCGCGTGCTCTCCTGCCTCCTAAAGCTCTGTAAGTATCGCTCTGAACCGCCATATTCATGGAATCGTGAAGCTCCAATCTTGCATCCATTCTTTAAAATAATTGCATATTTGAACTCCTGACATCATTTGCAAAGTTTCTTTATTATTCAATTTCATTCTTAGGCCCTGTATCATGATGCTCGAACCTAGGGTTCTCGTTCTTATTTTTTAGGCATTTCTTATGCAGGATAAATTGAGACAAACAATGGTTATAGGAATGATGAGGAGGCAGAGACGAACATGTCTATGTTCTTGGATAGCATTTTCATGGCCTGGAGCGAGTTTTAGAACCATCCCACGAAACTTCCTACGGATAAAAATCCGCAGGTAAATGAACCAGGTTTTATGAGGAAGATGATGGCGTGTCCTAATGCCATTGGCCTATTCAAATCAGTGGCGTGTTTTTTTTTTGTTTTTTGCAGGCTTAGTGTTTTGTTTCTTTATATAATATTATTTTCTTATTACAATAACAAAGAGATGCAATTGGTTGAGTGGTAAGCGCGTTGGCATATGAGTATTGGGACCTGGGTTCGAATCCCAGGTCCCCCAAAAACTTTGTTATATTTTTTCTTCAGGGGTTCAATGCTACGTGGCTCATGAAGCAGATCCAATGGCCTAGATTGGGAGACTACCATGGTCTCAAGTCAATGCACGCCTAGCAAATCCAAAAAGTCCAACAGGCTGAAGCGTTTTGGGCCTAAAAATTGCAATTCACACTCCCTTTTCAAGCCCAGCACCCCCTTGAGTTTGTATCTTTATTTTATTTTTCTTTTCATTATTTTCTATTTCTATTTTATTATTATTAGTATTTTAATTAACCAATTAACTAATTAACTTTTTTTCATAAAAAATCAGAAAACAAAAAATATTTTTATTTAATTCCATTAATTTTATTATTTATTTTTGTAAATAAACCATTGATTAATTTATTTAGTTTAAATAGGTTCAATAATAACATTTTTGCAATAAATTAAAAATTGATTTAGAATTAGGGTTTTGATATTTTTTACCTTTCTAATTTTATTTCCTTAATTAAAAAAAAACCAAAAATATTTTCTTTTAATTAGTTAATTAATTATTAGTTTAGACTTAATTCTTAAATCAAAAATAACAAAATATGCTTTATTTAAATAAAAAGGGTCAAAACCCTAAAGGACATTCCGATTCAATTTTTCTCGCGCGAATTATCTTTGATTCATATAATTGTAATTGCTCTGAGGATGTAATAGTTTTAACTTAGGACTTTTATTTATCGCTTTTATTTACTTTTCGCAATTTAATTTTCAAGGGTTTGTTTTTGGGATGTAAATACCCGACGCATTGTAATAGCTTAGATTTATTTTCCACAATTTAATTTCCGCAACCATTAACTGTTAGATGTTTGAATGATAGGTTATGCATGACAAGATAAATCTTTAACTTAAAATCAACAAGTAGCTCACCATTGACATGTTTAAAGATAACATAAATGAAAAACAATACACTCGCACATGCCACTCTTAGGGTACGCCTCACTTGGTTGCCTCGAACGTGGTCATTGAGTATAGGAAGTTTTAGAGGTCACCCTCTTGTCCAAAGATCATAAGTTGCCTCGAAACGGTTGCCTCAGATAAAATGATCTAAGACATTAGGGTTACCGCTAAGGCGTCCTAACATTGCTTTAGTGACCACACGTCCCTTAATCGAATTGACCCGAAAACTCCAACGACGATGTTACCTACTCCTCAATAGTGGGATAGCGTTGTCTAAAGGACATTTGCACAGTCTAATTCCTTTTTGAGTAGGTAGATGTTCTTAAGTACTTGCTCCTTTGAAAACAAAAAACAAAACTTTTTGCACTTACACTCTCTTTCAAACAAAAACTCTTTTCAAACAAAAACTCTTTTCAAACAAAAACTCTTTTCAAACCCACAATCACAAAGAAAAGAAATTTTTTGAAAACATAGTGAGAAAGCACCTAAGAGCCTGTGGATAACCACGGATAGAAAGGGTGCTAACACCTTCCCTTTCTATAATCTATCTCCCGAACCCGAGAAACATCTCAAAAAGGAATTTTTCTGTGCTTTTGTCCTTTCCTTGTTGGATAAAATAAAAGACGGTGGCGAATCTTGCTTACCGCGACATTTTGCGAAAACAAACGCAAACGCGAACCAGCATTCCAAAATAGTCAGTTCTCATTCCCACCGATCACACCTTCTATGACTATACGATGACCCACACTCGTCTCTTTACATCCAATGGCGGGGCTTCTTATAAATCAATGGTAGGATAGAAACATCTAAAGGAGAAGGAAAAGAACTAAAGACCATTTTGAGTAGGTAGAATATTCATAATTGCTTGCTCACAACATTTTCAAAACACCATCTTTCAAACACACCAACACTTTCAAACATGAAATATTTTCAAAAAGACAACACTTTGTATACATTCTTATAGAGACGAGAATCATTACAAAGTTCGCCTAAACGATGGCACTTTTCAAAAATACTTTCAAAACCCATCACAAACACATTTCAAGTAAAGCATTTTCAAAGTGAGCTAGCAACTAAGAGCCCATAGATAACTACAGATTAAAAGGGTGCTAACACCTTCCCTTTTCATAACCTACCCCCCGAACTCAAGAAAACATCACAAAAAGGTCTTTCCTGTTATTTTCACCCTTTCCTTGATTGGATAAAAGAAAAGTCGGTGACGACTCTTGCTATCCACAACAATTGTAATAAAACGCAAAACACCCAAGTCAGTTCTCCTACAATTATACAGAATTGGCGACTCTGCTGGGTAATTAACTTAAAAGTGGGGTTGCCTTAAAGATATATCATATTTAAAATTCTTTACTTGTTTGATTTGTTTGCTTTACATTTATGGGTTCTTGTTTGGGGTTTTTTATCCTCCATCCAGATCTGGGAACATCATTAGGTAAGTAGTAATAGATCGTAGGAACTGTGCGGGATATACCGACACAGTTGAAGCGATGGCTACGTTAGTGTGACACATTTGTTAGTACTAGTATCCCTTGTGTTGAATCTAGGAGAATACGAGGCCATTGTGTAGTGTCATGAAGCACTAACTGAACGTAGAACCTTTAATTGAACAACTTGTCCATTAGGAAGTAGTGAGGTATCCCACTTTGGTGCAGTCCGAAGTTGGTTGATACTCGATACTACACTCATTGAAATCAGACTTTCAGGATATTTCAATCGCCAATAAAGAGGCTTGCGCTGAAACAATTCCCGATGAGGAAAGATCAGTGATATTGAGATTCCCGGGAACCCGATTACTTTCTAAGACAGGTTGAACCAACTAAACTTCAAGAGGGTACTTACCTATGAACTCCACGCAAGCATAAACATAAGGATCTGTTTGCTTTGCTTGTTATTTGCACATAACATCATGACATCATACCATAACATATTCAATAACCATTTCAAGGATCTCAAGGGTTTGTGATACATGGTTATATTGAACCATCCGTCTAGCAAGGGGAAAGAGGATTTATTTTCCTCTAGCCAAATGCTGTCAAAAACCAAAGCACGATAACTGGAGTCAAGGGCTATGAACCACTTGACATGGTGAGCTTGATTCTCGTGGAAGGACACCCAACGATACAAAGTTATTCAATTAAAGTTGTAGTCAAAACTCAACTTATAACATTTTCTTATGTTTACCCTGTGAGATCCTTGAAAACATTGCATCCACATACCATGCATCATATCATGACAGGTTTTCCCCATACAGGTTTTCTCATCTGCTTACTGTTTATTTCAGTAGAGATGGCTCTAGAACAGACTGCCAAGGATCTTCAGACCCAAAATTCTCAGCTTCAAGAAATGTTCTTGAACCTATCCAAGGGGCAAGAAGAAGTGAAAGCACTCATCACTAAGAGCATGACCAAGAAGAATCCGGAGGACAACAGGGATGACCAGTTGGAATGATTACAAACTGAGATAGCAACAATGAAAATCCAGATGATGGGATAGATGGTGGGTCAGATGGATCTTATCCAAAACTTAGCTCGGGGACAAGAAGAGTTGAGAATTCTCGTCAACAAGCTTTATCAAGACGGGTGCAATTGTATGAAACAAACAGTTAATATTGGGGATCAAGTCATTAATCAGCCCCCGATAAAACAAGAAATTAGTTTGGTCGAGAGAACACCTGTCAAAATGGCTACTACACCAAGAGTCCAACAACGACCTCACCAACCACGACAAGATGGTCAGCATAAGCAAGATACACCCAAAAGACAATTTATCGAGATCAACATGTCTTTGACTCAAGAATTGCATCATGTATTGAAGCCAAGTTGGTTACATTGAGGGAGCCTCCTCAAAAACCTAATACTTCTTCTCCCCGTTACAAACATAATGAAAGGTGCACATACCATTCCAACAGCCAGGGACACGACACTAACCATTGTTGGGCATTGAAGAACAAGATTCAAGACTTGATTGACGAAGGAGTGTTAGAATTTACACAAGATGGTCAAATTGAGCTTTTCTGTCACCCTTCAAAAACACACCATTTGAAGTGAGAATTTTAGACGGAGAAACTTTCATTCGTTCGAATTTTCAGTTATAATTTCTTTGTTTGCTTAAACACTTATCTATTATGTCAAACTTTGTTTCGTTAATGCATTGAATATGTTTGTATTGAATTAACCCATTCGTTTTCACTATATTTAAACTGATCCTTTTATTCCCTTTTGTGATATTCAACTCTCATTAAAAGTTGTAAGCCTTTAGAGGGAGGATGACGAAAACAATACCATAATCTCATACAGTATGCTTTTGGACATACCTTGTTGATGATGTACGGACGTTCTTTAAATTCCTAAACAATGGAGTTATAAGGAAGATAATCCCTAGTCAACCCATTTGAGCCAAAGAAGTAGGAGTTTTCTTTTTCGCACAAATTAAAACCTTTAATCATAACCTGGGGGCAGGGTAATTTCTCAGTTAATTCAAAAGCGTGTTCAATCGCAAGATTTCACTTCGTACACAACGAATGACATCAAAAAACATCCTTCTGAATAAAAAAATGGCGATGGTTCCCTGTAAAATAGGTAGTCATTATCTCTCAAAAGAAAAAGCCCATTGAGTCAAAACCTACGAAGGAGACTTAAGAAAAAATTGGGGCATCCCGCTGACTATAGCCTCAAAACAAAAAACAGTCAGGCAAAAATTAGGGATAATAAATCAAAAATAGATCGCTATAAATCCTCGACAATGGAAAAGTGTTGCAAAAAATGACTGCCTTCTCAAATAAACTTCCAATATCTGAACCATCACCAAAATACCATTCCAGATTCAATAGGAGTTCAAACGCACAATTAACTGAGTTTAGGACTGAAGAACATCATGAAGAACAGGTAGGGCACAAATAAAATTTGAGCCTTATTCTTTGTTTCTTAGAATATGAACCAGGCCATGTTACAACCCCTTAAAAGTCCTAGTTGAAGCATGGGTTAGTTCAAAAGCATATTGTTATAAAAGGTATCCTGACTCATGTAAGGCTTACTGTAACTCCCGAGTCAAATTCATATTCTTAAAAAAAAATTTATCTGCTAAAAATGCATTTTCAAAACTTCAAGAAAAACATAAACTTGCATTATTTGAATACCGCTGTTTTCATATAGTTGATTGTTTGACAATGGAGAAATTTGCACGACGAATATCCAATGAACGAAAAATTCTCTCACGAAACAGAATCACTTCAATTGGGAAGACACTTCCAATAACAACTCTCCCATAGTCAAGAGGCATGAAATGTTATTGTTCGACTCACCTGTGGCAGTCAAGATAAGATTCTAAGAAATCTCTCATAAAGTCCTGAATAGCAAGGGGCAGGTCTCCATCGGAATCACTTAGGGCATTGAACATGAATTCCAGTAAAGGGTCAGGTACGATCAAATAAACATTTTCTGGCAGTGCTTACTACTATGGACAGTGGCAAATCCTCACAAAGTCCTTTTCATAAGGTGATCCCCAGTGAAGTCGCCAGAGCCACCTCTACAAGGCTATCCCTGACAAGCGCAGAAACATCTTCAAACAAAAGTGGGGCATCCTCCATCCGATGACATAGTCAAACCCACCAATGAATAGAGGTGTTTGATCTTCTCTGAACAAACACACACATCACACTAGTTCCCAAACAGAGGGAGATTGCCAACAGTTTACCATCTTCTAGATACAGTACCGATACAATCTAAATACAAGTTCGTTCTGATACTCATTCCATATTGTCTTGCAGATACAGTACGGATACAATCCAGACAAAGATCCATTCTGATACTTATTCAAATGCATCTTCTTAGAGTTCAGACACAATCTACATGCAGATTCATTCTGGCACTTATTCCAAATTTTCTTCCCGATACAGTTTAGATACGGATGTCATTCTGATACTCGTCCAATATCTCCCCAGTGACAATCAAGGCTCAGATTCATTCTGGCATTCCCCAGCTGAGTTGGTCTTAACTGAAAAAAGAAACCTTGCGGAGTTCTCCCCAAAATAATTCATCTCCCCAATAAGGTCTTCAAAATATTCTCCTCAACAGGGTTTATTTCCCCAACAAACTACAAATTCCCCAACACAAGTCCTTTCTCAGACTATTACAAGTTAACGGACAAAACCCCTTTGTCCCCAATGGAGTTAGTTAACTTCAGAAAGTTGATGCGAAGCCTGGAATCCAACCAGATAACAGTTATCCTCAAAAAGTTGTTGCAAAACCTAGAATTCGACCAGATAACAGTTAACTTCAGTAAGTTATTATGAAACCTGGAATCCAACCAGGTAACCGCTAACTTCATTCTCTCAGTAAGTTGATGCGAAGCCTGGAATCTGAACAGATAACAACTAACTTCATTCTCCCAGTAAGTTACTGTGAAGCCTGGAATCCGACCAGATAACATTTAACTTCATCCTTGCCATAAAGTTGTTATGAAGCCTGGAATTCAACTAGATAACAATTCAACTTCATCCTTTCAAGCAAGTTACTATGAAGCCTGGAATCCGACCAAATAACAGTTCTAATTCATCCTTTCAAATTCCGTAAGTTGTTACGAAGCCTGGAATCCGACTAGATAATAGTTTAACTTCAATTTACTACGAAGCCTGGGATCCGACCAGATAACAACTTAACTTCAAATTTTATGCGAAGCCTGGAATCTGACCAGATAACATTTAATTTCATCTGAGTTACTGTGAAGCCTGGGATCCGACCAGATAATAGTTTAACTTCAATATTATGTGAAGCCTGGAATCCTACCATATAACAATTAATTTCATCTATGTTACTGTGAAGTCTGGGATCCAACCAGATAACAGTTTAACTTCAATTTTCTGCGAAGCCTGGGACCCGACCAGATAACAGTTTAACTTCAATTTACTGCGAAGCCTGGAATCCAACCAGATAATAGTTTAACTTCAAATTTTCTGCGAAGACTAGAATCCGACTAGATAACAGTTAATTTCATCGGAGTTACTGCGAAGCCTGGGATCCGACCAGATAACAATTTAACTTCAATTTACTGCGAAGCCTGGAATCCGACCAGATAACAATTTAACTTCACCCTTTCAAGCAATTTTCTGCGAAGCCTGGAACCTGACCAGATAACAGTTAATTTCATCTTCCCCAGTAAGTTGCTGTGAAGCCTGGAACACGACCAAATAACAATTAACTTTATTACCCCCGACAAGTTAAAAGTTGCTACGAAGCCTGAATTTCAACCAAATAACAGCTAGCTTTAACTCTCCCCAGTAAAATACAATTCTCCAGTAGAGTAACGGACAAGTCCTGAACTCTATTCCCCAAGCAGAAATCAACACTCCTCGCAGAGTTTCCTCAAGCAAAGAGCCAAAATCAATGTTCCCCAGCGGAGTTCTCCTTAAACAACAAAACAGAAATCCCCAGTGTAAACATTCTAAACAAGGTCTGAAGATGTGCATACTCTTCATCTCGAACAGCAGTCCTGGATTTAACAAGCAAAACTCCCCATTAGTAGTCAAGAATTTATTTTCCCAGACAAAGATACACTTCAACAACATTTCACATTTCATACATCATACGAAGCGCATATAGCATAACCTCATTTTTGAGAACATCATTACGCAATGCATTCCATACATCATGACATTGCATACAACTAAACTCTTTACCTTTTCAGGAAAGATCAATTAACAGATAATTATCATCGATAATTTTCAACAGGTCCAAGGTTAGTTCCTGAAGCAAGAAGGAGCAACTATCTACGCGACCAGGTGCAGCTTCACACAGGCTCATCATGAAGCAATCTTACACGGTTTCCTTCTAATTTCCAGATGCATCTTCACACGGGCTCATCATGAATAAATCTTACACGGGTTCCTTCTAATTTCCAGATGCAGCTTCACACAGACTCATAATGAAGCAATCTTACACAGGTTCCTTCTAATTTCCAGATGTAGCTTCACACGGGCTCATCATAAAGCAATCTTACACGTGTTCCTTCTAATTTCCAGACGCAGCTTCACACGGGCTCATCATGAAGCAATCTTATACGCGTTCCTTCTAATTTCTAGATGCAGCTTCACACTAGCTCATCATGAAGCAATCTTACACGAGTTCCTTCTACTTTCCAAATGCAACTTCACACGGGCTCATCAAGAAGAAATCTTACACGGGTTCCTTATAATTTCTAGATGCAGCTCCACACGGACTCATCCCGAAGCAACCCTACACAGGCTCCTTCTCATACATTTCCAGATGCAGCTTCACACAGACTCATCCAGAAGCAGCCCTACACAGGCTCCTTCTCATATGTTTCCAAATGCAGCATCACACTGGCTCATCAAGAAGCAATCTTACACGAATTCCTTCTAATACATTTCCAGACATGACTTAACACGAGTCCTTTCCATCATATCATTTAGATTAAATCAACCAAAGATTTATTCTGATACTTCTACCAACAGTCACTTTGGATGGCATCTGCAAGCCCATCTCCAAGAAGTTAATTATCACGTCTCCAAATGGCATCTTTAAGCCCATTCCCAACATAATCAACTAACACATCATCAAGTGAAAAATTTTGGGCACTCTAGTGTTCAATCATCTTCTACCTTCAAGTCATGAATGGTAGACCCGCCAATCTAACTCTTCAGGTTTAAGAAGATTAAACAAGGGAAGCTTTTGTACCCCAAAGTTTTCCCTCTCTTTTTCAATACATTCCCCACAAAGGGTCTCCAATGCTCAAGGATTCTCAAGGAATTGATCAGACAAAATCATCTCTGAAACACTGAGACTCCAAATTAGGGTTTTGGCTGAGAATGATAAATCTTGGACTTTTGACCTAGTACATGACTTATCGATTTGAAACATGACCTCAAGGATTCAAGTATATCATTTTGACCTAATCGCATATTTTAATTCATCTCCCTAGATCAGTGGATTGATAAATGAAAGTTGGTCAACTGATGAAAAAGTCAATTGTACACTGAAAAGTCAAAATTTGACTTTTGGGTCAAATTTGAGTTTCAAAAATCAAATTTCATCAAGAAATCAAGAAAGTCAAAAGTCATTGTGAAAAGTCAAACTTTGCAAGACTTAGAAATTTTTCTAACTGTTAATTTAATTATTTCATGACATCTTTTCACCATAATTCAAGATAATTCAAGTTGTTACAAGTGCTCATGTAAACAACAAAGTTGCATTTTTAAGTTAAAATTACAAGTCAAAATCCTAAAGCTTTGTCTTGTTTGAACTTTTCCCTTTGACTCAATCTTCAAACCTTGCCACTATGCTGTGCATAAAACCAAACTTATATCATGCTTCAAATGTTGTTGCCCAGAAAAGCCCCAAAGTCATACATGTTGCCAAGTCCAAGCCTGCTGCTACAAGCCCAAAACCATGTTAAAAGATAGTCTGTTGTGCTGTACAAAACCAGCCTTGCACCAAGCTGCCACTCCACTCCAAAAATGCTACAAAACAGTCCTGTTATGCTGCCGCTAACCCTGTCCAAGCCTGCACTATATCAGTCCCTATATTTACACCAAATTAGCATATAAGAGTTGTATCTAAAAAGCTATGAAACAGCATACCTAAAAAGTTAAAAAACTCATTTGTTTCCCTCACAAATTTCAGCCAACTTCATCTACAAATAAAGTGTTTTCACAACACGCAAAGGTGGGGGGATTTTGGAGAGAAAAGAAAGAAAGGAGAGAAAAACAGAAGTCTTTGTAACCTCTACTCATTCAAAATATTATGTTCTATTTTCATTCAAAAAAACAAAACCTTAACCCACTATTCCACCTTGCAAGCTTTCCCATAAACCAACTATCCAAACACTTCACATCACATAGAGATTGTTCAAACACAAGAAAAGTTTATGTACTGCCATTATCATCACCTTCCAAACACAAACAAAAAAATAGTATTGTACCACTTGAATGAGTTGGAGTTGGTTCAGCAGCTTTCAATACAAAGTAAGGGTTGAAGCAACTTCCTAGAGGTTCACTGAAGCCATTCTGATCATCACAGCATCTTGAAAGGCATCCAGATTCAAAACACAAATTGCAGTCTCAAGCTAAGTCTTCTTGACTTCGAATTTTTTCCATACACACATCGCTATTGGTTCACCATAGAAGATATAATGTAGTAATCATTACCCTTGAAGCTAACCATTTGCTTGCTGTTCATTTTTGTCGACCATATGTTGAGAACTGACCTGTACACACAATAGAACAATGTTAAAAGCAAAAAACTACAACATGAGTCGACACATACTCACACGAGTCGACTCATTTTAGTTACATAACAGGTTATGAGTTGACACAAAACACACACGAGTCTACTCATATTGTAACGCCCCGAATTTAATTAATTATTTGATTAAATTAATTAAAGATTTAATTATTGGAAATGGTCAAAGTTAGGATCTACCTGTATTATTTTAAGAGGCATGATCAGATTAATATGTTGATTTGAGATATTAAGTGAAATAATCGATTTAATCAGAGAAATAATATTAGAAATAATATTATTATATTGGATTATTATTGAGTTGATTAAGTCGTGGAAAATAGTATTATAATAATACTATTATTATTTCTTATGGGCTTAATTTAAAGTGTTGTTGGTATTAAAATGTGTGGTGTGAATATTAGGCCCAATAGAATTAATAATAGAAATTATATGTTAAAGTTGAATAAGAAGGAATTATGTTTTTGTCAAGTAGAAGAGAGAATAAGAAGTGGCTGTAAAGAAAATAAGGGTTTTAGAGAAAAGAGAAGAAGAATGTTTGTTTGGAGCTATGGCAGCAGCGGGTTGCAATCAGAATTATAGAGTGATCTCCAATCCAAGGTAAGGGTGGGGTTTCATATCCTATAATGGGGCATATGATATTTTGTATGTCGGAATTAGTATGTGGGATTATACTATTTTGTTGATTTGTGTTGACTTGTGTTGTTGTGATAATAATTGATTTGATTATAGAATTGTCAAAGAATAGGTGTATTACTGTGTTATAACTTGTCTCTGGAATGGATTTGGTTTCTCTAGACAGTATAACAGGAAATTTATTGAAACAGTATAAAAAATTAGAAGAAGAAATAAAAATTGGTCTGGGGGTGGAAGTTCCGTTTGGCACTTGTTGTGTGTGGGGATGCTGCCGGGCGGTAGCTTGTGTTGTTATTGTGTGCCGACCGACACTAGGTGCTTAATGTGAGGAGGGGCTACCGTTCGACAGCCTTGAGAGAAAGGGAAGAGTGTCGTTCGACACTAGGGTGCTTGTAGAAGGAATGTGCCGTTTGGCGCTGATTGTTAGGAAGGCAGGCACTTGTTTTGTTTTATAATTTTTATATGGTATCACTATAGAATTTATTAATATAAAAGAAGTTAGGGAACAAACTGAACTATTCTTATCAATAGTATGTTATAGTAGAAGAACATTAACAGAAGTAGCCTTATGTCAGTAATCTTAATTTAGTAGTGTCAATATAATTTTAACAGCCTGTAAAAATAAGACAGAGTTAGAAATAATTAGTAAAGTGGCAGTAACTGTTTTAGAAGATTAATTAAATAGCAGAAGAAAATATATATTGCCAGTTAGTTATCTAGAAGTGAATATTAGGAGAATAATTAAATAATGAAGAACTAAGACATAGAGAGTTATGGGAGTATTTTGGAAACGACTATCATGTTTGTGTTTTCTTTGTGGTGTGCGTTGATGTTATGATGTTGTGATAATTTTGTGATGACGCAAAGTGCAGGAAGAATTATGTTGTGGATCATTGCTGTGAATAAGTCGTTGTCGAATACATCTTTGTTATTGAATATTTCGTTGTTTATATGTTGTGGTTGATAAGTTGATTAAGTTGTAGGCTTATGGCTAGTGTTGAAGCGA
This sequence comes from Vicia faba, assembly GCA_948472305.1. NCBI lineage: Eukaryota > Viridiplantae > Streptophyta > Magnoliopsida > Fabales > Fabaceae > Vicia > Vicia faba. The sequence continues at coordinate 843,600,317 of OX451740.1, forward strand.
CGATGAGTACCTCTAATTATTGGTAGAGTGGCGATATAAGCTTATGCCTTTGTGATGGTGATTGTTGTTGTTGTATATGATTGTTGCATTCATTGGGTCACATACATCTGCATTATGAAGTTGGCCTGGATTGGCACCATGTTGGCCTGAATTGGCAAAATATTAAGTTGAAGGCTTATGCCTTGTTGATGCCTCTATTTATTGACAGATTTTCTAAGTTGGGAGTTCTGCTCCAATGGTACCACATACATTTGCATAACATTGAGTCGCAATCTAAGTTGTACAATTGAGTTGTTGTGTTGATGAACTAATTATTGCAATTTGATGATATCCTGCTGCAATTGTTGTTGTGAAGTGGTGATTTTTGCATGACCTGATTCTTATATATGATTTATCAATGCGCTCACTTATACGATTTAAGAATCTCACCCCTTACTGTTTGAATGTTTCTCTCTGTTGGTAACTTGCAGGTAATCAAGAATGAAGATTTGCTTAGCCTTATTAGTTCAAAGTCGGTTGGTCGCTCTGATACGTAGCACTCAGGGGGAAATGATCGAATAGTTGTTTACTTGTTGAAATTGTTTTAGTTGTTGAATCCTAAGTTTAATTATATGAAATAATATGTTGCCCCTCAAGATTTTTAGTTGAACGAAACATATGATGCTACTTGAAGTTATAATTATGATTCTGCCGCGTTATTAATAAAAGAAGTGGTTTTGTTTTAAAAGCTGATGCAAGTTGTTATATGATCCTCCAAAATTAAAGTGTTATGTATCTATTTATGAGTTATAACATATCGAAATGTGATATCCCAAATGTGTTGGAAGCTTTTAAATAATCTGATTTCGTTATAACTATCGGGTAGAATTTGGGGTGTTACATTAGTGGTATCAGAGCAGGTCGGTCCGTCCGACCAAGTTGTCTAATGTCGTTTATTACTTAGTGAGTGACAAGTGTGTGAAACACTGTCGGTGCTTGTTGTTTTTCTAATCGAGTTGTATACATGAAGTTGGTTGAAGATAAGTGGGGGAGAAGCTTTGCTTCTCGGATATGTTCAATTGAAAGGTGTTGGTTTGGTGTGCTGTCAACGACGACAATGCAAGAATTTTTGGAGTCTTGTTGTTCTCGAATTTGAAGGCGACTTGGATTCAAGGCCTTGTGGTTAGTGGACTTAGAGCGCCTTGAGAGAAATTGATTAGACATTGTTGGCGCTTACTTCTCGAAGAATGAAGAGCGATGTAATATTTGTTGATTTACGAAGCAAGTGTAAGATGTCGATGTTTGAACAATGATGGAGTAATAAAGTTGCGGTAACTTTTATGTTGGGATCACATAAGTGATTTTCGGAAGTAGTTGACGTTAATAAGTAGTTTTGAATCGCGAGTCTGAGTTGAAACTTAAAGAAGTGAGTAGCGTTGCGAAAGGAATTGTTGCCCTGGTGTTTTGGAACCTGAACTTTGGCGATGGAATGCATCTCTCGAGTTATAAGAAGTTTGAGAGTACGAGATATGTTAAGAGTTGTTTGGAATATATCTATGTTGAAGACAAATGAGTTTCAGAGTGGAATTTTCATAAGCGAATCGCAGGAAACTGCAGAATTATTATTGGACTTCGAAAATTCATAACTAGAGTTCCGGGCATCCGGTTTGAGTTCCGTTTGAAGCGTTGGAAAGCTAACGAAATGAGCTTCATTTTAAAAATGGTTCCAATATCTGTAACAGATTCATTTATCACGTGATGATATTGGAAGTAAGTGCAGCTTGTTGTTAAGCTTGTCTTTGGGACTAGACTTGTTCTTCAGTGTTGTACGGGACGTCAGCGTCCGAGTTGGGTGAATTAAAGGAGAAATTGGAAGATTTATTTAAATTAATTTGTGAAATCAAAGGTATCATTTGGAAAGCTTTGGTGTTATTAATTAGAACGAAAGACGATAGTGCGAAGTTGTGTGGAATTTACGGTGTCGAAAAGGAGGAAGATTTATGCTAAGTTGTCAGGATGTATGTTATAGTTTTGGGAGAAGAGTTCTCTTGAGTAATTTTATTTCCAAGTGAAAGTGTATATAGATCCATTCAAGGTGGATGCAGTTTTAAGTTGGAAAACGACGAAGTCTGTCATAGAGATTAGTAGCTTGTTGAGCTTAGATGATTACTATCATAGTTGTTTAAGGTGTAGATATATATGAAATGTTGTTAGATAATATGATAATGTTAAGAGTGTGATTGGGATGAGTTTGAGAGGTGGAGATACATGTATTTTCGATGTTGTGAAATTCGGAATAGGATTAAGCGTTTAAGAATGTTGTTAGAATCCTTTAAGTAGATAAAGACTCAGACTAGAGTGGAAGGATTTGTAATGTATTGATATGCCAACAGATCTCGAGTTAGAAAATGATTGCTCGTCATGGGATGGTGGGGGAATGAGGATTAGGCATGTTGTGTTTTAGAAAACTTGTATACGATTTTTAAGGAAACGCTATTATAGTTTGGTACGACGATTTATACTCCCTTATGGTTGTCGAATACTAATTGACAAATTGAGGAACTGATCACCCTCAATCCATTGTTAATAGTAGACGAGATTATGTTGGATTTTATAAATTTGTCTTGCTATCTTAATGGTGTGAAAAGTATGGATGTTATATCGCGAGAATAATCACTCACCAGTTGTGTGAAATTAGTAGAGGAGTCGTTGAGTGAGAGTTGAGGCGTAATGAACAATTAGGAGTAGTGGGTTTGTATGTGAGCTAACATCGCAAAGTTAAAGATTGAGAATATCAAGTGAACAAATATTTTATGACATATGTTAAAGAAAGTTTGAGATTAGATTGAAATTTGTAAACCATATAATCGACGAAAAAATTTAACGAGGACGATGACTTAAGATGGATGATCAGAGTTGCGCAACTGAAGTGTGATGTGGCATAATTGATATGCGTGTACGACTCGTTAGAAGTGAAGGATTAAAACATCAGGAGCCTATGGGAATGATATGTCTTGGTCTACATGTTTAATTTGGTGGATTATTGATGTAGAGATGATGTGTCAGGGTACTATGTTTGTTAGTAAATATTTGCAGATTTTATAAGAAAATTGTTGTGGATTGTTGGTTGATAGTGAGCTATGGGTATGCTTTTTGAGTTTACAATTAAGTTGATGTCATAATGATTTTTTTAACATTGTCATGATGTTGTCGTTGATTACCGTAAGCAAGGAATAATATTTCATAATGTGATGAAGTTGATTATGTTGGTTGTGTTGCTGTCACTATAAGAGTGATACGACGATGTAAAAAAAAATTGTTGATATTTTGTTGATAATTGACATACGGGAATGGAATTGTGTATGCGTTTTGAGGTTGAAAAAGGTGTTAAGATGATATTGAAATGATGTATATTCAAGTATAAGTGTGTTATAGTTGTTTCTACTTTAAATATTGGTATGTCAGATTATGGTTGAGTAGTTGAGATGCTAGTAACGATTATGTCACAAAGTGTTGAATGATTGGCATGGGTGTAATCGATTTGAATTTTTTTGAGTTATTGTTATGTTGGTGAAGTAGTGGTGGAAGTGTTGCCAAACGCGACTTGGGGATCAAAAAGTTAGATGTGAACTTCGCATTAAGGGTGGTAGTACCGAGTAGATTTTCGAGGACGAAAATATCCTAAGTGGGGGAGAGTTGTAACGCCCCGAATTTAATTAATTATTTAATTAAATTAATTAAAGATTTAATTATTGGAAATGGTCGAAGTTAGGATCTGTCGGTATTATTTTAAGAGGCGTGATCAGATTAATATGTTGATTTGAGATGTTAAGTGAAATAATCGGTTTAATCGGAGAAATAACGTTAGAAATAATATTATTATATTGGATTATTATTGAGTTGATTAAGTCGTGGAAAATAGTATTATAATAGTACTATTATTATTTCTTATGGGCTTAAAGTGTTGTTGGTAGTAAAATGTGTGGTGTGAATATTATGCCCAATAAAATTAATAATAGAAATTATATGTTAAAGTTGAATAAGAAGGAATTATGTTTTTGTCAAGTAGAAGAGAGAATAAGAAGTGGCTGTAAAGAAAATAAGGGTTTTAGAGAAAAGAGAAGAAGAATGAATGTTTGGAGCTATGGCAGCAGCAGGTTGCAATCAAGATTATAGAGCGATCTCCAATCCAAGGTAAGGGTGGGGTTTCTTATCCTATAATGGGGCATATGATATTTTGTATGTGGGAATTAGTATGTGGGATTATACTGTTTTGTTGATTTGTGTTGACTTGTGTTGTTGTGATAATAATTGATTTGATTATAAAATTGTCAAAGAATAGGTGAGTTACTGTGTTATAACTTGTCTCTGGAATGGATTTCGTATCGCTAGACAGTATAGCAGGAAATTCATTGAAACAATATCGAAAATTAGAAGAAGAAATAAAAATTGGTCTGGGGGTGGAAGCGCCGTTCGACACTTGTTATGTGTGGGGATGTTGCCGGGCAGTAGCTTGTGTTGTTGCTGTATGTCGACCGACACTAGGTGCTTAAGGTGAGGAGGGGCTTCCGTTCGGCAGCCTTGAGAGAAAGGGAAAAGTGTCGTTCGACACTAGGGTTCTTGTATAAGGAATGTGCCGTTTGGCACTGATTGTTAGACAGGCAGGCACTTGTTTTGTTATATAATTTTTATATGGTATCAATATAGAATTTATTAATATAAAAGCAATTAGGGAACAAATTGAACTATTCTTATTAGTAGTATGTTATAGTAGAAGAACATTAACAGAAGTAGCCTTATGTCAGTAATCTTAATTTAGTAGTGTCAATATAATTTTAACAGCCTGTAGAAATAAGACAGAGTTGGAAATAATTAGTAAAGTGGTAGTAACTGTTTTAGAGGATTAATTAAATAGCAGAAGAACATATATATTGCTAGTTAGTTAACTAGAAGTGAATATTAGGAGAATAATTAAATAATGAAGAACTAATACATAGAGAGTTATGGGAGTATTTTGGAAACGACTATCATTTTTGTGTTTTCTTTGTGGTGTGCGTTGATGTTGTGATAATTTTGTGATGACGCGAAGTGCAGGAAGAATTGTGTTGTGGGTCATTGATGTGAATAAGTCATTGTCGAATATATCTTTGTTATTGAATATGTCGTTGTTTATATGTTGTGATTGATAAGTTGATTAAGTTGTAGGCCTATGGCCAGTGTTGAAGTGACGATGAGTACCTCTAATTATTGGTAGAGTGACGATATAGGCTTATGCCTTTGTGACGGTGATTGTTGTTGTTGTATGTGATTGTTGCATTCATTGAGTCACATACATCTGCATTATTAAGTTGGCCTGGATTGGCACCAAGTTGGCCTGGATTGGCAAAATATTAAGTTGAAGGCTTATGCCTTGTTGATGCTTCTATTTATTGACAGATTTTCTAAGTTGAGAGTTCTTCTCCAATGGTACCACATGCATTTGCATAACATTGAGTCGCAATCTAAGTTGTACAATTGAGCTGTTGTGTTGATGAATTAATTGTTGCAATTTGATGATATCCTGCTGTGATTGTTGTTGTGAAGTGGTGATTTTGTATGACCTGATTCTAATATATGATTTATCATGCGCTCACTTATACGATTTAAGAATCTCACCCCTTACTGTTTGAATGTTTCCCTCTGTTGGTAACTTGCAGGTAATCAAGAATGAAGATTTGCTTAGCCTTATTAGTTCAAAGTCGGTTGGTCGCTCTGATACGTAGCACTCAGGGGGAAATGATCGAATAGTTGTTTACTTGTTGAAATTGTTTTAGTTGTTGAATTGAATTATATGAAATAATATGTTGCCCCTCAAGTTGTTTTAGTTGAACGAAACATATGATGCTACTTGAAGTTGTAATTATGGTTCTGCCGCGTTATTAATAAAAGAAGTGGTTTTGTTTTAAAATCTGATGCAAGTTGTTATATGATCCTCCGAAATTAAAGTGTTATGTATCTGTTTATGAGTTGTAACATATCGAAATGTGATATCCAAAATGTGTTAGAAGCTTTTAAATAATCTGATTTTCGTTATAACTATTGGGTAGAATTTGGGGTGTTACACATATTAGTTGCAGAACAAGGCATGAGTCGACACAAAGCCTTATGCATCGATGCATACTGTTATCCAAGTCCAACACAGAGAAACCAAAGGTGCATGAGTTGACACAAAAAACGAATGTGTCGACACAAACAAGAAATGAGTCGACACAAACCATTATGTATCGACTCATACTGAGTTGGTTTAGATTTTCCAGAAATAGGAAGTGGCATGTGTCGATGCATAAAGCTATATGTCAATACATAAAGTTTGTTTTACTTTCTTTGTACACGATTTTCCTTTTTATATTTTTTATTGCTATTTATTTATTCAATATGGTTGTAATAATCTAATTAGGCTTATTTCATCACCGTTTGTAAATTGTACCCCTATCCCCCAAGTGATGTAATAGTGTAGGATTTTAATTTCTGAAATTTATCGTTTTAATATAATTGTTAGTAATTAGGGTGTGTATGGCAAGATAAAATCAACCGTCAGAAAACCCTAATCTCAAAGACAAAATGCATGCAATCGAAACACAATTCACACAAGCACCTCTAGGGTAATCTCGCTTGTTTCCTCGAAAAATAGTCATGTCCCTCGAATATGTGATGCTTTAGTAAAGACCCTTGATAAAAAAGATCGTAGTCCCTCGATGAACCTTCGATGTTGCCTTCGGTAAAACGATCTTACTCCCTTACGATAATTGATAAAGCGTCTCATAAGTTTCCTTCTATGACTATACGATGACCCACGTCCGTCCCTTCACATCCAATGATGGGGCTTCTTATCAATCAATGGAAGGATATCAACATTTAAAGGAGGAGGAAAAGATATAAAGACCCTTTTAAGTAGGTAGAACGTTCATAGTTTCTTTCTCACAACATTTTCAAAACAACATCTTTCAAACACACCAACACTTTCAAACATGAAATATTTTCAAAAAGGCAACACTTTGTATACATTCTTATAGAGATGAGAATCATTACAGAGTTCGCCTAAACGATGGAACTTTTCAAAAATACTTTCAAAACCCATCACAAACACATTTCAAACAAAGCATTTTCAAAGTGAGCTAGTAACTAAAAGCCCGTAGATAACTACGGATGAAAAGGGTGTTAACACCTTCCCTTTTCATAACCTACCCCCCGAACTCAAGAAAACATCTCAAAAAGGTATTTCCTGTTCTTTTCACCCTTTCCTTTATTGGATAAAAGAAAAGTCGGCGGCGACTCTTTTTATCTGCAACAATTGCGATAAAATGCAAAACAACCAAGTTAGTTCTCCCACCGTATTACAAGGACCCTTGTCCCTTCCCCAAGGCTTCGCTCAAATTAAGATGGAGGTCTCTAAGCTCTACCACCTAACGCCCTAGGATTGGTTAAATCCGAAGGGGGTGCACCAGCTACACATAAATGTGTTTTATTTGTATTTACTATGCATAAATGCGTGTAATCTGTATCATATGCGCAAAAATGCATGTAGTATTTATCATCCCTTCCTTTAGAGTTATAAAAGATGGACAAAAAAGCATACAGTAGAGGAATAAAAGAAAAAATAGATAAATACTTTCATTAATTATTAAGTGAATTTATTATAGTGAAACAATGGAAGGACTAGATAGATTGACCTCTAACTGTAGCATCGCTTCATCTTGGAAATGTTCCAAGTCTTTGGTACCTATCATCCATTGGGGTGCTACGAGAAGTATGCTTATCTTTCTTATGTTATCTCCTTTAGTTGGAAGGGGCGTCACTGTATCCAGCCTTTTTTGTTTGTCGGAATACCGCTAGATGGTCTTTATCAGATATTTTGGCACATCGCCTTATGACCACCAGGATGGCAACACTCTCGTTCCTTTTCCTTTGGTGCAAATATCTGGCTCGACTAGTCGAGAAATGACTGACAATCTATTTATATACAATATGGGCTTACATTAGAGTTTCTCTGAGGCCAAGATCATGGTCAGGGGGAAGGTGGCATTCTTTGAGAGGCATGCATCCCCAAGCTTTACGAAAGAAGTTTGACCAGCTATTTTCGTCAGATAATCCTCTAAGGAAAAATAGTGTTGGGTGAGGGATCAGAGATAACTGTCAACCAAATGTGTCTTTGGAGGAGACATGGTTTCCTTACTTCCAAAGTGTTGGTCGTTCCCTTAGTGTACTCAGTGAATCTTTGTTATTTTATCGGCCCGACAATGGGGAATCAGTAGTTCGGCTACATTGGATAGGGCATTGGTGCTCAGAGAATATTGCTTATGAGTTATCTTGTACATACTCTAGCCTCAGTGAAAACCCTGGCACTTACTGGGTAATCTGTCGCTATATTTTGATTAGTGTTCTTGTTCTACGACTGTGTTTGCACCTAAACACCTTTATTTCTTAATGCTACACCCCAGAGTCATATGGAAAAGGAATATTACGAGAAGATCGCCACTAGAAGTACTTGCTCTTTTCACCTAAGTGATGAGGGAAATGTGTAGCATGACAAGCATGCTCAACCATAAACAATTTTGTGGTGGAAGCTCGATTCTCTTTGTTGAAATTAGGTACTTTCAAGTGTAACACGAGATTCGTCATGTTTTACCTTAAATTTTCTTTAAGGCGTCTATTGCATTATTAGTAGGGAAACCCTACAAGTTGAAGGGGAAGTGCCTTACAGGAGTAGGAACTTAAAGAGGATCATAGTCAAGAAAATGATAGCTAGAAAGTTCTTATAAAAATCAAAGAGAAATCGACGAACAAGAAAAGCAAGTAGTCGACAGAGGAGATAACGAGCTAGTCGACTTTAGTTCGTTGACACAAGTGAAATCCAAGACTTAGAGAATTTGGGTTATTTGTTTACAATAAGGGTTGATGTCAAAAGCAGAAGTTATGGGAGGGATATATTTTGAATTTGAATATTACAATGGTTGCAAGAAGTTTTCTGAATCAAGGCACCAACTATGTGGCTAAGTCTTAGGAGGTAGTTTCTATTAAGCCACAAACGTGTCAACTTAGTATTTTATTGAACTGCATGTGCAGTTATTTTGTAACTACTATAAATAAGAGGGTCCAATTAGGATTCAGGGTGTTCAATTTGTACTGAAATCACTTGTAAAACTTCATATTTCCAAGTGTAAGGAAGCAAAACGTTCAAAAGTGTGAATGTACGTGAATCACCATATTTATTTCAATGCAAACTCCTTTCTTTTCAGTCGTGTCCTTTAAATATTTTACTTGTATTCAATTTACTTTTGAATAATCCTTTTACATCGTCATTTACTTTATTGAATCTCATTCTATCACAATACTTGAATTCACCTAGAATTCGCTCGACATTTACTTCGTCTAAGAGAATTCCTAGCCTTCTGTCGGTCACGAGTCACCTTCAGTTGGTCAGTTTATAGCATAATTATGGAAAAAATTTACTTGTTCTATTTGTTTAGAAGAAACCGTTTCTCATAAAGGCTTCGAGTCGACATAACAAGTCCCATCCATTAGCACATGTCTTAGGATTAACTACTCGATCCTACGAGTAACCCTTAATTTTAGACTTAGGGAGGACTAACGGTTGTTTACCAATTTCCACAGTAAACAAATTGGTTCACCTGGTGGGACCAGTGCTAGTTGAATTTATCTAGTCAATTTTCGAATGTTTGTGGGTATATGAGACTTAGAAGTGAAAATTTAACCAAAGAGTATATTAAGCCACAAGTTAAGCAACGTATACCAAGGATGACTAATCCTGGAAACACTAATGCGGATGTAGTATGGCCACGCACAATAAACACCATAGATACAATAGTTTCCCAATTTGTGCCTTTTTCTGCATTAGCAAATACAACTATGTCAATGTCGCCTGCAGGCACAGTCAATATCCCCCAGGCTCCACCAGTGAGTCAAAGGCCTGTAATAACTACGAACGTAATACCTAATGTGCCTCGTTTTGGTACTGCTGATCATATTTGTAGAATGCCGTATTATTTAATGTCAGGATATCAGTCGACATCAAACCATCATTATTTTCAGATAACGCTCAAAATGTGAATTCCCCGTTACAAGGATCTGCACCAGGGGGAAAATCTCTAAATAGAAATAACCAAAGTAGAGTGGTGCCTATTCAGCCAGTGCCATCGCTAACTAACACTTCAGTAGCAATTCTAACACAAAATGGATGATAGTAACCATGAGTTAGTTAACATGTTAACCAACCAAATGGGTACAGTGTTTAACCCTACAGTGAGGGAATTGATTGAGACTAATAGATAGTCTGTTGAGACAAATAGGCAGGTAATTGCTAAATTAACACGCTTATGTAATTTTTTGGGTTCTCCTTCATCTCCTGTTCGACATGCACTTCCTGTTTTTCAACCAGTTATCCATGTTCAAGCAGAATTGGGGGCAGAGGATGATGAAATTATCCACCAGGGGCAAGTAATAAGACCCCAGATACAACAAAATCTTACAGTCGACCCACCAAGGGTGATTGAACGCCCTCCAGTGGTATTAGTTAACCGACAAAAAGATGTTGATCATATTGTTGATCAATATTGACAAGAAGATTTAGCAGTAGAAAATAACTTAACCACTATTGTCAAAAGAATCATGGCTAGAAATGGTATGAATACCATACTGCAAAGGCTAATGTATTCTTCCCCTTTGTATGAATACATCTTGCATACTAAATTACCTAGGGAATGGAAGATCCCTAAATATACAAAGTTTAGGGGGGAATCTAGTGAGTCAACAGTATAACACATTTCTAGATATTTAACTGAGTCAGGGAATATGGCGAATAATGAAAACCCGCGGGTAAATTTTTTTCCTTTGTCTCTCACTAAGGCAGCCTTCACATGGTTTACCACTCTACCCCCAAATACAATTGATTCATGGACTAAATTAGAAAAGCTTTTTCATGAACAATTTTATGAAAGACACTTGAAAATTAGCTTGGTAGAATTATCAATATAAAAAGAAGGTTTTTGGAGAGTATTAATGATTACTTAAATAAGTCGGTGCGTTGAAAGCAAGATGCTTCACTCAGGTTCTTGAACATAAACTTGTTCAAATGGCTACAGGAGGTTTAGATTACTCTATTAGGAAGAAAATAGATCCAACCTATGTGAAAAGCATGTCACAGCTAGCTGATAGAGTTCGACAGCTTGAGCGTCTGAGACTAGAGAAAGTCAGACATACAAAGGCTAAAAAAGAAAAAAGTGGCCTTTATGAATTTTGATGATACAAATCCTATTTATGAGGTTGATTATGCTTCACCTACGGAAATAGAAGTCGACATGGCTGAAATGGAGCCAGGACCTTCATATGAATGTAAATTATTATTTCCTTCCAAAGGAAAAAACCCTGTCGAAAATAATCCAAAATTTCCAGCAAAAACTTATACTTTCGATGTCACTAAGTGTGAAGAAATTTTTGATTTTCTAGTTAAAGATGGTCAAACTTTAGTACCTCTAGGTGCTAAATTACCACCATTGGAACAACGACAGAAAAAAGGTTTTTTTAAATATCATAATTATCTTGGTCATACAACCTCACAATGTTTTCTTTTTAGGGATCTTGTGCAAAAATCACTTCAGGAAGGGAGGTTGAAATTTGCCAGAAGGAAGATGAAAATCGACGTCGACCCAATTGAGATGAATATGGTGGAAATTGTTAAATTTGTTGATGCAGATATGCTAGAGGGCACCGGTGAAAGCCCTGATGTGGATTTGGTTAACGTCTACCCAAAGCCTAAAGAAGATTTATTAGACTTCTTGTATCGTTGCAAAAATAAGGGCTCGCAAGCTTGTTTGTGCCCTAGATGTGGTGCTCTAACCGAAAAACTTGTTGTTGAAAATTTTAGAAAACTACAGCTGGAGAAAGCTAAAGGCAAGTTCTTTAACCAAAAGTTTCACCCACACGGAGAAGGAGCTCCGAGAAAGGCTATGGGAAACTATCAGTCCAGGCCAAAGACTTTTGTTCCATCAGTCAATGCTCCTAGGAGTATCTGGATAAAGCCACAAGGAAATAGGGAAACACCAAAGGGTGTTTCTACTACCAGAAACAAAGGAAAATCTTCCATGAACTATTGGCGAGAGTTCAAGTCGGAAAAGAAAGCCATGTTTCTGAGAACTATATGGGAAAAACCCTATGACAAGAACTCAATGGAGGCGCTTTCAGAGTCATAAGCAGACTGAGAGGCAGGTTGCTGAAGGAAATGTTAAGAAAGCTACTGAGAGTAAAGAGGGTTTTGGAAAGAAATATACGGTGAAGGTTGACACAACTGCTAAAGAGCGTATAAAAGAATTTGTTCGTCGACCCATCATCAAAAGTTTTGAAGAGGCAATTGATGATTTTAAGTCAGATTTAGAGGAGAGTCTGAATATTTTTGTGAATGTAGTGTCGATTTTACCAATTGAGTACAATTGTTCCACTGAGGTTGATGATTCGACAGACGCAGATGCTGAAGAAATGGCTTTATATAAACCAACATGCTATTTTTGTGATGATTAATGGTTCTGTGGAAAACTAGGATGCTTCTTTCGAAAATTCAAGTATGGCCATGAAGAGCCATTTGAAGCATCTCCTGATTAGAGTAAAAGTGGAGGGGGTAGCTATCAACAAAGTATTGATAGATTATGGTGCTACTGTGAATATAATTCCATACCACTTATTGAAGAAAATTGGCAAATATGATACCGACATACGGTCTCATAATGTAGTCTTGTCAGATTATGGGGGCAAGACAAGAAACACCATGGGAGTGATCCAAGTGGATATTACTGTCGGCACAATAACAAGGCTGACCATATTCATGGTTATCAATGCTAAAACAAGTTAAAATCTCTTAGTAGGAAGAGAGTGGCTACATGGTGTGGGAGTTGTGCCATCCTCCATGCATCAGTGTTTGGTGATTTGGAGATAAGATGGTATAGTATAGAATATTGAGGCTAACATATTTCTCCCCTTTGTATGAATATATTTTACAGACTGAAAACCATAGAAGATGGAAAATCCCTAAGTATACGAAATTTGGGGGAGAATCTAGAGAGTCGACAGTGGAACATATTTCCATATATTTAACTGAATCTGGGGATATGTTGAATAATGAAAACTTAAGGGTAAAGCACTTTCCTTCTTCCCTTACTATGGCAGATTTCACGTGGTTTACCACTTTACCCCCAAATTCGATTGACTCATGGACGAAGTTGGAGAAACTTTTCCATGAACAGTTTTATGAGGGTCATTCAAAAATTAGTTTGGTCGAATTATCAAACATTAAAAGAAAGTTTGATGAAACCATTGATGATTATCTAAACAAATTTAGGTCATTAAAAGCAAGATGCTTTACTCAAGTGCCATAACATAAGCTTGTTCAAATGGCTACTGGAGGTTTATATTATACCATTAGGAAGAAAATAGATCCAACCTTCGTGAAAAGTATGTCACAGTTAGATGATAGAGTTCGACATCTAGAGCATCTGCGACTAGAAAAGGTCTGACATACTAAGGCTAAGACTAGAAAAGAAAAAGTAGCCTTCATAGATTATGATGACATAGATCCCATTTGTGAGGCCGGCTATACCTCACCAACAGAGGCAGAGGTCAACTTGGCTGAAATGAAGCCAGGGCCAGCCTATGAGTGTAAACCATTATTTCCTGCTAAAGGAAAGAATACGGTCGAAAATAATCCAAAATTCCCAGCAAAAACTTATATGTTTGATGTCACTAAGTGTGAAGAAATTTTTGACTTACTGGTTAAATATGGTCAAATTTTAGTACCCCCAGGTGCTAAATTACCACCATTAGAACAACGATAGAAAATAGGTTTTTGTAAATTTCATGATTATCTTGGTCATACAACCTCTCAATGTTACCTTTTCAGGGATCTCGTGCAAAAGTTGTTGCAAGAGGGCAGCTGAAGTTTGTTGCAAGAAAGATGAAGATTGATACTGATCCTCTTAGGCAAGAGGAAGCTTTGTTTCTCGACCCAGTTGGAATCAACATGGTAGAGATTACTGAATTTCCTGATGATAATATGGTCGAAGAGGGCACTGGAGAAAGTCCTGATGTCGGCCTAGAAGATGTGTACCCAAGGCCTGAGGAAGATTTGCTAGACTTCCTTTACCGCTGTAAGAATAAAGGTTCACAAGCTTGCTTGTGTCCTATATGTGGCGCTTTGACTGACAAAATAGCTGCTAAAAATTTTCAGAAGCTACAGTTAGAAAAGAATAGAGGAAAGCCATACAATCAAAGGTTCCCTACACCAAGGGACCCAAGGAGAGCTATGGGAAACTCTCATGTTAAACCTAGGAGTTATATTCCCTCAGCAAAAGCTCCTGACGGGACCTGGATTAAACCCCAAGGAAGAAAGGGCCCACCAATTGACGGGGCACAAAACAAAGGGAAGTCGGCTATTGACTACCGACATGAGTTCAAGTCAGAGAAGAAAAGCCACATTTCTGAAAACTACATGGGGAAGAATCCTATGGCTCGAACCCAATGGATACGCTTCCAGCATCGAAAGAAAGCTGAGAGGTAAGCAGCTGATGGCCGGATTACTGCAAACAAAGGTGGAAATCAGAGGCAGTACCAGGTGAAAGTCGACTCCTCTGTGAAAGAACGAATCAAAGAATTCATAAATTGACCAACTGCCAAATGTTCTGAAGAAGCCACTAACGATTTTGATTCCGACTCTGAAGAGAGTTTGAATATCTTAGTCAATGTACTATCAATTCTGCCAGCAGAATATGATTGCTTGACTAAAGTAGAGGATTCAACATACACAGATGCTGGGGAGATGGATTTACACAAGCCAATGTGTTATTTTTTCATGAACAATGGTTCCATTGAGAACTAAGATGCTTTCTTTGAAAAACTAGATATGGCCATGAGAAGCCATTTAAAGCCTCTTTTAATAAGGGCTAAGATCGAAGGGGTGGCTATCAACAAGGTGTTGGTAGATTGTGGTGCTACAGTGAACATTATGCCACACCACCTATTACGGAAAATCGATAAATATGACACTGATGTTCGATCTTATAACATGGTCTTATCAGACTACAAAGGAAGAACTAGAAACACCATCGATGTGATCCAAGTGGACATTACTGTCGGCTCAGTTACTAGGCCGACTATTTTCATGGTGATTCAAGGCAAGCTAAGTTACAACCTTTTAGTAGGGAGAGAATGGCTACACGGGGTGGGGGCTGT
Organism: Vicia faba; assembly: GCA_948472305.1. Lineage (NCBI taxonomy): Eukaryota > Viridiplantae > Streptophyta > Magnoliopsida > Fabales > Fabaceae > Vicia > Vicia faba. The sequence continues at coordinate 843,615,566 of OX451740.1, forward strand.
GTCATCCTCTATGCATCAGCGTTTGGTGATCTGGAGGGAAGATGGCATAGTAGAGAATATTGAAGCTGAATAAGGGTATTTTATGGCAGACGTGAACAATGTTGGAAAGAAGCTGTTCGACAGGAAATTAGCTAATATTTCCCCATGTCAACCTGCTGAAGATGTATATGCCAACCTTGATGAAGCATTTGTTTTATTGAAGTTACATAAAACCCATGGTTTTATGTGGGATGTGGAACCTCTTGAGAATCCATATTGTACTAACCGTCCGACAGGATGGGGAGACATCAGTGATGATGTCTGAGCTAGATGCTCTAAACAGGATTTCAGCATATATTTCCGAAAGTAAAATAAATTCGGCACTGGAAGCTAAAGAAAATATGGCTGTCGAAGCCAATAAAACATAAGTTCTAGATGAAGGAGCTACTTTGGCTATTGAGCCAAAGCTACCAGATATAATAGAGACAGTCGAAGAAAACGTCGATAAGCAGTGTCTGGAATGCAAATATGACGAAGAACCCTTAGGCTTCGAAAAAGATCCAATGGCACCAGAAAAGATGCAGCGACAAGACCCTTTAGAAGAAATAGATCTTGGCGAAAAGGGGGATAAAAGACCAACTTATATCAGCGCCAACATCGACCCAAAGTTGAAATATGAGGTAATATCTTTATTAAAATAATTTAAAGATTGTTTTGCTTGGGACTATAATGAAATGCCAGGTTTAAGCAGGGACTTGGTAGAACTAAAATTACCAATAAAAGCTGGAAAGAAACCAATAAAGCAGACGCCCAGACATTTTGCTCCAGCCATAATGTCGAAAATCAAAGAGGAGGTAGAAAGACTCCTCAAAAGTAGATTCATAAGAACTGCAAAGCATGTCGGCTGGTTGGAAAACATAGTGCCAGCAATTAAGAAAAATGGAAAATTAAGGGTATGCCTAGATTTTAGAGATTTAAATGATGCCACCCCAATAGATGAGTATGATATGCTTGTGGCAGAAATGTTGGTCGACTCAGCTGCTGGTTTTGAATATCTAAGTTTGCTTGATGGATATTCTGGTTATAACCAAATTTTTATTACAGACGAAGATGTGTCGAAGACGGCGTTTCACTGCCCTGGGGTACTGGGAACCTATGAATGGGTTATCATGCCATTCGGTTTAAAAAATTCCGGAGAGACATATCAAAGGGTAATGAATTCTATGTTCCATGATTTTATTGAAGATTTCATGCAAGTTTACATTGATGATATTGTAATAAAGTCGAACAGTAAACCAAATCATCTACAACACCTTCGAAAGTCTTTCGAAAGGATGAGAAAACATGGATTAAAAATGAATCAATTAAAATGTGCTTTTTGTGTGCAGGCATGTGATTTTCTTGGCTTTGTGGTGCATAAAAAAAGCATAGAAGTAAATCAAAGTAAGACTAAAGCCATCATGGACATCAAACCACCATCGACCAAAAAGGAACTTCAGTCTTTATTGGGTCAGATAAATTTCCTAAGGAAGTTCATATCCAACTTAAGTGGAAAAACCAAAGTATTTTCACCACTACTTCTACTAAAAACTGAAGATTTCGTTTGGCAAGAGGAGCATCAAGAGGCTTTCGACAAAATCAAAGAATACTTAATAAAGCCTTCAATATTGGCACCTCCTGTTAGACATAGGCATATGAGGTTATATATTGCAGCCTCAGATGCGACTATAGGTAGTATATTATTCCAACATGACGAAAAAGGTGTCGAGAGACTTGTGTATTATCTTAGTCGAATGCTAAATAATCTGGAGACTAGGTATAGTGATATAGAAAACTATGCCTTTTCTTGTATTTCTCTTGTATTAAACTAAAGTAATATATAAAGCTTGTTGATGTGTATGTATCTTCTCATTTTGATATTATTAAGCACATCTTATCCAAACCAATTTTACATAGTCGAATTGGTAAATGGGCTTTAGCATTAACAGAGTTTCTCTGACTTACATGCCCTTAAAAGCAATGAAAGGACAAGTAGTGGCAGATTTTTTGGTCGACCATTCAATGGTTGGTATACCTCAAAATTATGTAGATTTAGTGCCATGGAAATTATACTTTGATGGTTCTAGCCATAAGAATGGAGTTGGAATATGAGGAATTATAATTTCTTCCAGTGGAATTCCAGCAGAGTTCAAGTATAAAGTTGACGATATATGCATAAATAATGAAGCAACATACGAGTCTTTAATATCAGGACTTGAACTACTGCTAGATTTGGGGGCAAGGAACATCGAAATTATAGGAGACTATGAATTAGTGATTAAACAAGTATCAAAGGAGTACAAATGTGTTAAAGAAAATTTAATCAAGTATTTTGTGATTACCATCATATTATTAAAACAATTTGAGCAAGTAAGTATTCGACACATACCTCGAAGAGAGAACGAAAAGGATAATGACCTAGAACAAGAAGCCTCAGGATACAAGAGAGATCAAAATGAAGAAATTACCCAAGTAAGAGAGAAAGTTCGAGCAACTTTGTTATCCCCTTCAGATTTGTCGATTGTAAAGCTAGGGGCTATAGATGTCGAAAATTTTCAAATTTTAACCATTGATAATGGACAAGAGAATGACTAGCGAAAGCCATTGGCTAACTATCTGCACATCCCCACAGGGTCGACAGATCATAAGATCAAGTATCGCGCTCTCAATTATGTTTTGATAGAGAACGAATTATTTAAGAAAACTGCTGAAGGAGTTTTATTAAAATGCCTTGGAGAAAGTGAGGCATACGTGGCAGTGTCAAGTGTGCGTAGTAGAGCATGTGGTGCATATCAAACAAGACACAAAATGAAATGGCTTTTGGTGCATTCAGGCGTCTATTGACCTTCGATGCTAAAAGATTGCATCGAATTTGCTAAAGGTTGCCGAGAATGCCAAATGCATCGTGGCATACAACATGTCCCCGCAAGTGAATTACATGCAGTTATAAAGCCCTGGCTATTCAGAGGATGGGCTTTAGATGTGATTGGAGAAATAAAACTAGCATCATCAAAACATCAAAGATATATTTTAGTCGTTATTGATTACTTTACAAAATGGGTCGAGGTCGTAGCTTTAACTAACATCGACCAAGAAGTTGTGATTGGTTTTATACAAAATCACATCATCTGTCAGTTTGGAATTCCAGAAACAATTACGACCGACCAAGGATCAGTGTTTACTGGACAAAAAATGCAAGAATTTGCGCAAGAAGTTGGAATTAAATTGTTAACTTATACTCCTTACCATGGTCAAGCAAATGGCCAAGTCGAAGCTGCCAATAAAGTGATAATTAGCCTAATTAAGAAGCATGTAGGAAAGAAGCCAAGGAATTGGCATAAAACACTGGATCAAGCCTTATGGGCGTGTAGAACTTCCCCTAAGGAAGCAACCAGAACTACTCCATTTAGACTTGCATATGGGCATGATGCAATGTTACCAGTGGAGATACATGTTCAATCGATAAGAATCCAAAGACAGCATGAATTACCATCTGAGGATTATTGGAATATGATGGCAGACAAGCTTGTCGACATAGATGAAGAAAGGATGTTGGCCGTTGATTCGTTACTAAGATAGAAAGAAAGAGTTACCAAAGCTTATAACAAAAAAGTAAAGGATAAAGTATTTTCTGTCGATGATCTAGTATGGAAAGTGATATTACCTATGGACAAAAATGATAGAGTCTTAGGGAAATGGTCCCCAAATTGGGAAGGACCTTTTAAGGTGATACAAGTTTTTTCAAATAATGCCTATGAGCTTGAGGAGTTATCCCCAGATCGACGGATCTTAACGGTAAATGGTAAGTACTTAAAAAAGTATAAGCCCACTCTTCAAGAAATCAAAATCCCGGCGAAATAAATATTCGTTGAACCAACGAGCTGGTAATATATTGTTGAGACCAGCAACTTCAAAACACGCATAAAACGTGGAAGATACATATGAAACAAAGAAAGAAAGGGTTCGTTAAAATTTGGCTTAAATCCATGAAGAAATTACAAGATTGTTGGTACAATGATTAAAATGCTTAAATTTTGCTTGGAATGACCGCAGTTCACCATGGAGGTTGATGGGATGATATTCAAAACCTTCTGCTTGAATCTTAAGTGTTTCAAGCTCTATTTCGACAAAACAAAATCGCGTCACTTACAGCCACGACGTCCACAGCCATTTGCTCAGCTTATGCTTGGGTTGGATTAATCACATTGTTAATCTCTTCCTCTTGCTTGGTGATTAATTTTAATTCCTTGTTGAGAGCAGAAATCTGGTCACGTATTTCAGCAGCTCTGTTTCGTTTGGGAATCATTTCTTATTTCTTCTTTTCAATCATTGCTAACAAATCATTAATTTCTTCAGTAACTTACACCACCATATCCAACTTCTCTTTCACGAAGGCTTCCTTCGACTCAACCGCTTCCTCATTTTCCTGAATACTTTCAACATTTTGGCGTAGAGGATTGAAAAATTTCTCAAATTCCATTATCATCAACCTGGCTGATTTAGACATATTGAGTTCTTTCATTTGATTAAGAGCGTCTGAGAATTATGGGCCAAGAGTTGGATCAGAATGAAGCAGATGAGGCAGATCAGGATTCAAAGCATGAGTCCGAATTTTAGTCATCAAATTTTTGGCTTTAACTGCTTCAGGACTCATCTTGTCATTATATGCTTGAGATGGGTTGAAGTCAAAAGAAAGTGTGAGAGAACTCACAAAGCGACGCAACCTAGCAATTGCTTCTAGACCAGAAGGATTGACTCCCATGTGTTTTAGTTTAGTGGGTGAGTCGGCCTTTGTTCTCCCAGAAGAAACGAGAGGCGTGCCTTGCGTGCTTTTAGGAGGGGGGCAGAATTCAGGAGATGGTGACATTTTTATTTGCTTCTGAACCCCGCAGGGAACCTGAAAGGCTAGAATCAGAACTAATCGAACTATAACCCTTATGTTTGGAAGGGCTAGTGACTGAGTCAGAGTCACCGAGAGTAGTCAGAATAGTCAGGTCGATAAACTCACCATCAATAATGTCAAGATTCTCATGATGGTAAGGGGAAGAAGCTTATGGGAAAGGGGTATAGTCAGGTACACGTTGTTGTTGACCGGAGATATTTACCTAAAGAAAGAAAAAAAAGGTATTAGCAAAAAAAAATCAACAAACAATGAAAGAAACTAGAAAATAACCAGCTAATATTTGTGTCGACGGATTAAGATCGATAAACTCATCCTTAGCTGAAAAATCAGTAAGGTCTCTCATTGGGCTTTGAACTTCATCAACTCTAGGAGCACGAGTTGGAGTAACCAGAAATGTGTCGACCACAATGGTGTCAGCACCTAAATCCGAGGTGGCTTCAGGATTTTCAACCAAGACCACGTTACGTCTCATTCTTGTAATAAGAGAAATTTCGACATCAGTTGGCTCCTCTATTTCATCAACAAGTTTCAAGCCAACCTTTGCTTCAACACCCTGGGATACAGATACCTTTGTCTTCTTCTTCTTTTTCGCCACCTCGCCTTCAGTAGAGGAATATTTTTTCCTCTTAAGGCTTTTGGATTTGTGGGAGTTTTGAGAGGGATGAACATCAGGTGATGGATAAATATCAGAGAAAGATATAAGTCGAAGAAATTATGTTAATCAATAATGGAAGTTTTGAATCGAGAGAATATACCTTAGCCCTCTCAGAAGTATGCTCTTTGTCCTTCTTGGACCTTTTGGATTTGTCTGAGGGAATAGCCAAATCCGCTGAGCGTTTTTGACTCTGACAAACAAGGAAAATATTAATACAAGTTTAGGGCGTAAACGACATAGAGACAAGAAGTATATAAATACACCCACCGAAGAAGCCTTCTTGAGTGAAGAAGAAATGGGTTCATCGTCGGAGGGTGTGTGGTCAGGAATGATCTACAAAATTAAGCTAAGTCATATATGAAAAATCAAGAATGATAGCTGGAAGAAAGTTGAAGTTTAAACCTGACGCGTCGAAGGTTTTTGTTTGCCGACAGGAACGACACCCGCCTGGTCTATTGGTATAGCTGTAAGACAAGTGTAAAACAATCAGATAAGCAACCAAAGTAAAATAGGTAAGGGGTTAAGCTTTCAAGAAGTCGTTTCCAATTTGTGTAGTCGAAAGTTCCATAACATATCGGAGATCATAATTAAGATGCCCCGAATATTTAGGTAGGTAATACTTCATCGGTACCACTCTGTCGGCCTTTGTCTTATAAGCATTTTGCATATCCGGTATAGAGAAATACCACCAATCGGGAATAGGTGGGCCAAAGGACAAGGCTAAAGGGCTGGATGGCAAAGGAGGAAATTTGATGTTTCCAAAATGAAGAGCGTAAAGATATTTATCTTTCGCATGATCAGGGATTTTTAGTGTTGAGATTCTATCGGTTACCTTCTCCTTTAATTCTACAGCGGCCTCATAGATGGTCTGATGAAGATCATTAGGTCGATACACGATTCAGAAGTAATTCTGGAAAGCTCAAATTTGTTTAATGTGAGTAATCTTACACTTGGTCGCTTTTTCCTGCAAATTTGAGAAAGTTGTAGTTAGTTGAGTCAGCTTGACATTAGAATCACCAATGAATGTAACAAAATATGACTGCCCCCAAGTTTCAAATTCTTTGGTGCAGTAGAAAGACGGTTAGAAAGGAGTTAGAGTGAGTGTGGGTCTTCGTGCCCATATATTCCCTATATCATCCTTGATCATTTCGAAGGGTTGGTCAGTTATGATGTCTACCAGCAGCTCGTGAGAATTGAACAAAGACTTAGGAACAAGTTGACAGAGTCCAAATTGTCGAGCCACCAAGTTAGGATGATAAGTGACCAAACCCGAGTTCACACCGACAATCACAGTAGATAAGGATTGGGGAGTCAAGTAACGCCTCCAGAGGATTAAGGAATTTTTCTTGTCCTCTTCTCTTGCAGGTGGAAAGGGCCTAATAAACCAATTTGGTCCATCTTGTCTATTATGAAATGGGGCCATCGAGGGTGTGAAATATACTCTTGTCAACATAATGGTAAACATCAGTCTGAAGTCATATTCATCAATTGATCAAGTTTGGATCACAATTCCTCAAGATAAGTGTGTAAATCATCAAAAGGGCAAAATGGTCAAAATTAGGATTTTTTTATTAGAATGACTGAATTTTTAATTTTAAGCTAATACAAGACTTATTGATTTGAAACACGATCTCAAGGATTCAAGTATATCATTTTGACCTAATTGCATGACTTAATTCACCTCTCAAGGTCAAACAATTGATAGATGAAATTTGGTCAACTGATGAAAAATCAACTGATACACAAAAAGTCAAACTTTGACTTTTTGATTAAAATTGAGTTTAAAAAGTCAAGATTCCTCAACACATTCAAAAATATGAAGCTTAATCATCAAGAAATCAAGAAATTCAAAAGTCAATTTGAAAAGTCAAACTTTTCAAGACTTAGAAATTTTTCTAAGTGTTTTTGTACATGATAATTTCACTATTTCATGCCATCCTTTCACCAAGATCCAAGATGATTCAATGAAAACTTTCAACATGAAAGTTGTAGATATTTATGAAATCTACAACTTTTTATTAGAGGGCTCATATCCAAAAATGCTTAGATTTTAAGTTGTAGGCCCATGAAGTCATGCACTTTTTCTTAAACACTTGGTGAAATTTTGACCTAATTTAGGCAGATTTTTTGTCCCAACTTCTTGGCCATTTTTCACATAGCTCCAATTTGATTTAGAAAAAATGGAAAATATGAAATTTTTATAGGATGTTTCAAGCTTTTCAAAATATCCAAGAACATGAAGAGATCATTTTTGACCTAAGAGAATCGAGGAGAGGAAGTTGGGCATCCATTCTTGAATTACAAGGCATTTTTATGATGAACACTTGAGCAAAACCCTAGCCTATGATGCATAACATCACTTTGCAGGATTCTAACTTGTGTTTCACTCCATAATTAATTGATTACACAACTGATAGAACCATTGTCCAAGCATTTGAACCATTATCCAAGTTGTATTTCCATTAATGGCACAAAGTAACATTGTCATTCTAGTAAAGTGGCTTAATCACAAAGTCAACTTGTCTTGAGCATTGCACTTGTTCTTTCTGCACAAGCATCCTCTACACAATCAGATAAGCATGTTTAAAGTTCCTAACCACTTTATATATCCTTGTACCTTACCTTGGAATAATGCTTGTCAAGCTTTCTTCAAAAACAAGTCAAATGGCCATAACATGTGAACTTTTTCTTCTGACAACCTCAAGCCTCCAAACCTTCTCCTATAAATTAAGACACTACTATGAAACTTAGGAAACGAAATTAGAAGCCTTGAAACTCCCTCAAACTCCCTCAAACCATAAATTACTCTAAAAACACCATAACTTGTCATTTCTGCCCAAGAATTCCCATCTTATAAACCACTCGTGCGTTTCATCTTCAAATCAATCCTAAAGCTTCCTTACATAAAATATAACTCATCCCCTCCATGTTTCATAGTTGTAACACCTCCATCACCATTGTCCAAACCTTACTTTTCTTCTCTGCAACTTGACTTTTCCAGAATATTCCAAGCACTCTCAGCTCAAGCTAAGCATTGCATTAGCTTCCTAGAGGTTCAAGGAAGCTAACCAGATCATTGCAACACCTTGAAGTGAGCTCTAACTCAAAACACGATCTCCATCTATAAGATGAGTTTTCTGGAATTCTAACTCTTTATACAACCATCATTTGGCTTCCATTTTAAAAGATAAAATGTAGACATCATAGGCCTGAAACTAACCATGTCCTTAGAATTCATTTATGTTGCATGAGCAGTGAGAATTTTGAGCCTGAAATTTATGAAAAAGTTAGGTTAAGTTTGGTACCATTTAAAATTCGTGCTCATCTTTGATCCATTGCTTAAGTTATTTATATATTTGAAATCACGGTGAAATTTCTAACAAGTTTGATGTTTACACTTTTGAGAATGATTGAGAAATGAGAAAGATACAAATTTGAAAATCTTGTCCATGGATGCTGGCGTGAGGAAGAAGAAGACAATGTGTTCAGGACTTATTTTAAAATATAATATGTTGGTTGTTTATAAATGAACGGATGTATAGCCACCACAGTGGTAGAGAGTGCGCACGTAAGGCATACCTATAGAAGGTCCTGGGTTCGAGCCCTATCGGGATCTTTTATCATTTTTACAAAATTTTCCTTGTTTCTTTTTGTTCAAAAATGTGGCTGGGCCATCCAGATATTGGGCCTTTCTTTTTTCTTCTTTCTCTCACCCTCCATTTTATTCTTATCACGTAGCCCAACATTTTATTTTATTTTGGTTTTATTTCTGATTACAAAAACCTTTTTACTGTAAAACCTCCCTCATTACTGTAAAACCTCCCTCATTACTGTAAAACCTCCCTTTTTACTGTAAAACCTCCCTCATTACTTTTCAAACCCCCCGCCCCTTTAATTCATATTTTCATTTTATTTTATTTTATTTCTTTTATTTCATTTTTTATTATTATTATTTCTAATTAAAAATACCTATATATATATATATATATATATATATATATATATATATATATATATATATATATATATATATATATATATATATATATATATATATATATATATATATATATATATATATATATATATATATATATATATATATATATATATATATATATATATATATATATATATATATATATATATATATATATATATATATATATATATATATATATATATATATATATATATATATATATATATATATATATATATATATATATATATACTTAGACTAAATATTTTCATATTTTTGTTTTATTTCTTTTAAACAAAAACCCTAAAAAATATATATCTTATCTCTTAAATTAATAAAAATACATTTATATTTAGGTTTTGTTTTAATTTACCCTTTTAAATTAAGTTAACTTAGAATTTAATTAATTTACTTCTTTCTTTAGTTAATTAGGTTAATTTTAAAATCTTTTCATAACAAAACCATAAAAAACAATTTTCTTCTCTTTCACACTATCTCTATATTCTTGTACATTTTACATTCTATTAATCAATATGGTTGTAATAGTAATTAGGTTTTAATTGATTTCATCCCCATTTGTAATGTGTATTCCCCTCCCCTAAAGTATTGTAATAGCGTAGGACTTTAAATTTCCGCAATTTATCGCTTTCAATACTATTGCTAGTAATTAGGGTTTGTATGGCAAGACTAAAATCAAGCAAGTGGACAACCATAATTCAAGAAAATTTGCATGAAAACAACATACTTTGAACACTTTCACCTCTAGGGTTAACCCACACTTGTTGCCTTAGAATAAAACAGTCATGTCCCTAGAACGTGGGATACTTTAGCAAATACCCTCGATTATAATATCGTAGTCCCTTGATGACCCTTTGATGTTGCCTTCGGTAAACGATCTTAGACCCTTACGAAAAATTTCTAAGGTATCCTACAATGTTGCCTTCTATGACTGTACGATGACCCACGCCTGTCCCTTGACATCCAATAATAAGGTTTCTTACTAACGAATGGTAAGACAACATTATCTAAAGGGGGAGGAAAAGAAATAAGACTTTTTGAGTAGGTAGAATGCTCATAGTTTCTTGCTCACAAACAAAACCGTCTTTACACTCACACTTTCAAAACATCTTTCTTCAAAAAAACATATTCATGAAATATTTTCAAAAAACCAACACTTTGTATACATTCTTGTAGAGACGAGAATCATTATAAAATTTGCAGAAACAAAGACATTTTCAAAATACTTTCAAACCCACACAAACAAATTTTTACGAAGCATTTCAAGATGAGCTAGCAACTAAGATCCCGTAGATAACTACAGATGAAAAGGGTGCTAATACCTTCCATTTTCATAACCTACCCCCAGAACTCAAGAAAATTCTCAAAAGGTCTTTCCTATTCTGTTCACTCTTTCCTTTATTGGATAAAAGAAAAGTCGGTGGTGACTCTTATTATCCGCAACAATTGCGATAAAACACAAAACATCTAAGTCAGCTCTCCCACCATATTACAAGTAACATCAACTAAGAAATGAAAAAAGATTAAGTTTGTAATTGAGGGTGGATGACAGTTCAGAGATGCCATTACCTTGCATCTGTCAAATTCGAAAATGGCATCTATGAGGGGAATTTTGTTACCTTAAATTTTCTTTAAGGTGTCTATTGCATTATTAGTAGGGAAACCATACGAGATGAATGGGAAGGGCCTTCTAGGAGTAGGAACTTAAAGAGGATCATAGTCAAGAAAATGATAGCTAGAAAGTTCTTATAAAAATCAAAGAGAAATCGACGAACAAGAAAAGCAAGTAGTCAAAAGAGGAGATAACGAGCTAGTCGACTTTAGTTTGTCGACACAAGTGAAATCCAAGCCTTTGAGAATTTAGGTTATTTGTTTACAATAAGGTTTAATGTCGAAAGCAGAAGTTATGGGCGGGATAGAATTTTAATTTGAATATTACAGCAGTTGCAAGAAGTTTTCTGAATCAAGGCGCCAACTACGTGGCTAAGTCTTAGGAGGCAGGTTCTATTAAGCTACACACGTATCAGCTTATTATTTTATTGAACTGCATGTTTAGTTATTTCATAACTACTATAAATAAGAGGGTCCAATGTAGGATTCAGGGTGTTCACTTTATACTGAAATCACTTGTAAAACTTCATATTCCAAGCGTAAGGAAGCAAAATGTTCAAAAGTGTGAATGAATGTGAATCACCATATTTATTTCAATGCAAACACCTTTCTTTTCAGTTGTATCCTTTAAATATTTTACTTGTATTCCATTTACTTTTTAACAATCCTTTTACATCGTCATTTACTTTATTGAATCTCATTCTATCATAATACTTGAACTCACCGAGAATTTGCTCGACATTTACTTCGTCTAAGAGAAGTCCTAGCCTTCATTCCGTCACGAGTCACCTTCAGTCGGTCAGTTTATAGCATATTTATGGAAAACTTTTACTTGTTCTATTTTTTTATAGGAAACCGTTTCTCACAAAGGCTTCGAGTCGACAGAACATGTCCTATCCATTAGCACATGTCTTATGATTGACTAGTCGATCCTGCGAGTAACCCTTAATTTTAGACTTAGGGAGGACTAGCAGTTTCTTACTAATTTCCACAGTAAACATTATGATATATTGGATTTGGCATGGGGAGAACTTTGTTCATAGGTTGTAGATACTTTGGTACCTATAGAAGGCATTTCAGTATCGAATATACACCAACATTAACTATGAACTCGTCATATCTTCGACGCTACCACAATAAGTATAACATTCGATGGGTGATAACATCGATGTTAAATATAAATATAAATCATGAATCTTAGAAATGACCTCTAAGAAACTTTTTGCCATTATCTGGAAATTTTAGTGTAGATTTGGATTTGGATCTAGGATTTGTTCTTCTTTTACTTAGCGGAGTTTCGATGGAATCAGAGATTTGGAAATCCGATGAGTCATAGTTGAAACAACAATTGTTTTGATAAAATGTGGCAAATCTCTGTGTTCGATTCTTAATCATATTGATTCATTGACCTGAGGAGGTTATGAACTAGTAAATCAAAAATTGAATCTGAAGTCGTAGAAATCGTAGGAATCCAAATTTGATTCTCATTGACAGCAACATTATTCCATTAAAGAACAAAAATTATATGTAATTGGAGAATTGATGATCTTGAACTGGAGATGATGATATTCGTTACAGCGACGTAGGGGGCCTGAATGGTTAACACTCCAAGGCCTAAATCAGTTCAATATTCAAGAAGAGTTTGATGAAAAACGGAGATGAGAAAAAATATCTTGCTTTCTGTGTGAAATATCAAAGACAAGGTTTTGTCACCATGTCCTTAAAGGAGTGGATAACTGCAAATATGGCTGGCACAAGGGGATTGAATGTTAATAAGGGGTGGAGCAGGTTTTGGGCTATAGTGTGTCATGCGGCATGGAGATGGAGGAATAAAGAGAAGCATGAAGAAGGTTTTGTAAGACCTAGTAAGCAGGAGGTGGCGGTAAGGCAGATGCTATAATCTATTCCATTAGATGAACATGTCATTCATCCGAAAGAAAATGGTCACCGTGTTACTATTCAAGGGGGGTTGGAAGGCTCCTAGAGTAGATTGGGTGTGTTCGAATATTAATGGGATGTGTAGAGGTGGGTTGATAAGCAATGGTGGTGTCATTCAGGGAAGTGATAAGGAGTGGCTAAGTGGTTTTTCCAAAATCATTGGGTGAGGGGATGCTTTTATGGCCGAGATATGGGTATTACTTGAAGGCCTCAAGTTGGTTTAGAGCTTAAAATTTTCTAAGGTGGAGATTCGATTGGATTCCAAGGACATGATTGATATTATAATAAGTCGGAAGCATTCTACACTCCAGAGATATTTAACTGAAGAGATTTGGAGCCTTTTAGACATGGATTGAGAAGTGGTTGTACATCACTCGTATCGGGAAGCAAATAGATTACCAAATGCTTTAGCAAAATATAGTTTTATTATAGTTGATATGTGTATTTTGTTATCCAACTGCCCAGAAATGTTTACTCATATTCGAAATGCAGATGAATGGGGTGTTGTCACCCCTAGGTTAGTTGCTCTGTAGTTCTTTTCTTTTGGGATTTTAGCCCTCTTTTCCATAAAAAAGAAGAAGTGGATTTGATGTGAAGTGGACCTTAACTATTTAGACAATTGGTCGAACAAGAAGAAATGTATATACAATTTATTTTTACTAATTATTTAAGAAAATTTTGTTGTATTGAAATAATGGAGAATATAATTATAAGATATAGTTGTTATTGTTGAAAGTTTAATTCCTTGTGTCGAAAGCAGCATTGTAATACGGTGGGAGAACTGACTTATTTTGCATTTTACCGCAAATGTTGCAGATAGCAAGAGTCGCCACCAACTTTTATTTTATCCAATAAGGAATGGGTGAAAAGAACAGGAAAGACCTTTTAAGATTTTGAGTTCGCGGGGCAGGTTATGAAAAGGGAAGGTGTTAGAACCCTTTTCATCCATAGTTATATACGAGCTCTTAATCGCTTAAATCACTTTGAAAATTTTCTATTTATGTGTGTGTTTGAAAAATATTTTGAAAATGCAAATGTAAGGCGAAACTTTGTAATGATTCTTGTATCAGTCCTCAAGAATGCGTACAATGTGTTTTGAAAATATCTTTGAAAGTGTTTGTATAAAATGTTTTGTTTTTGAGAAATTTGTGAGCAAGCGATTAACAGTTCTACCCACTCAAGGTAGTTCTTATACTTTTCCTCATCCTTTAGATAGTGTCATCCATACCATTAGTTAGTAGGAAGCCCTATTGCTGGATGTGAAGGGACATGCATAGGGTCAGTGTACAGTCATCGAAGGCAACTTGTAAGGACGCTCTAGAAATTTCGTAAGGAACTAGATCATTTATTGAAAGGCAACATCGAAGGGTCATCGATGGACTGTGATCTTTTATTCGAGGGACTTTGCTAAAACGTCCCTACTTTCGCGGGACATGACTGTTTCCGAAGGCAACAAGGGAGGTTACCCTAGAGGTGCGAGTGTGCCCGTGTGTTGTATTGAGTTATTTATCTTTGAGATTTAGGGTTTTCTATAATTCATTTTTATCTTTCCATACAAACCATAGTTACTAAGCAGTAATAGCAAGCAAAAACAGTAAAACACAGAAAGTAAAATTCCTACGCTATTACATGTCCTTGGGGCAAATACATAATAGAGGTGTGAAAAATAAACCTAACTATTACATCCCAAAACAGTTACATGATAAAAATTAGGGAAGATAAAAGCTACGCTATTACAATTGTGAATCTATACAATTTGATCTATGAAAATGTAAGAAAGGAAGAAAAAAAATACTTTTGGTGATCTTTTATGGAAAAATAGATTTATGATGAAAGTAATCAAAACCTAAAAATTCTAATTGATTTTAAAATTACAAAAAAAAGATGTTAATTAATTAAATTATAGGGTTAATAAAAAAACCTAAAAATTAATTAGGGTTTACAAAAAAGGTTTTTGTTGGTTAATTAAAAAAAGATTAAGTTTTCCAAAAGAATTAGGGTTAGAGAAGTAATTAAGGGGAAATAATAAGTTGGAAACAAAACCAAGCAAAATATCAGAGGTGGGTGTTGAACCCATGCCCTTTGTGATATGGTGGGAAAACTGACTTGGGTGTTTTGCATTTTATCGTAATTGTTGCGGATAGCAAGAGTCGCCACCGACTTTTCTTTTATCCAATAAAGGAAAGGGTGAAAAGAACAGGAAAGACCTTTTAAGATATTTTCTTGAGTTCGGGGGGTAGGTTATGAAAAGGTAAGGTGTTAGCACGCTTTTCATCCGTAGTTATCTACGGGCTCTTAGTTGCTATCTCACTTTGAAATGCTTTGTTTGAAATGCGTTTGTGGAGTTTTTGAAAGTATTTTTGAAAAGTGCCTACGTTTAGGCAAACTTTGTAATGATTCTCTTCTCTATAAGAATGCATACAAAGTGTTGACTTTTGAAAATAGTTCATTAGAAAGTGTTGGTGTGTTTGAAAGATGTTTTGAAAATGGTTGTGAGCAAGCAACTATGAACGTTATACCTACTCAAAAAGTCTTAGTTCTTTTCCTCCTCCTTTAGATGTTGCTATCTCACCATTGATTGATAAGAAGCCCTATCATTGGATGTGAAGGGACAGGTGTGGGTCGTCGTACAGTCATAGAAGGCAACATTGTAGGATACTGTTGTACCCCAAAATTTTCCCTCCCATTTCATCAACATTTCTCATCACAAGACTCTTGGAACTCAAGATCAAGCTAGGGTTTGCTCTGCTCAAGACACCTCCTTGCACTGTTGACCTAAATTAGGGTTTGAGTTTGCACAAGGATGTTTTGACCCACAATGCCCAAAGTGACTTTCATACTTCATGTTGGACTCATAAGTTTTCCCATATCAAGTTTCAAGCCTTGAATCAAATTTTTGCCCAGTCAATTGGATAGTTGACCTAGAAATCAGCTGTATTGGAGAAAAAGTCAATTGTGGCCAATTGACAGTCAAACCTCATGAATTTTTACCCACATCAAAATTATGAACTCATATGAACCATTTGATCAAGTTTGGATCATAATTCCACAAGAAATTTGATCAGATTACCAAAAGGGCAAAATGATCATTTTTAGGGTTTTGATTGCACAAAGGCAATTTTTGAATGTCTGACCTAGCCAATGGCAAATCAAGCCCAACCACGGACTCAAGGACTCAATGACATTGTCTTGAACTATTCAACAAGTTCAAAAGGTATCAAATGCATAGGATTGACAGATGAATTTTTCAGTCAACTGATCAAAATTTGACTGTACACTGAAAAGTCAAACTTTGACTTTTTGGTCAAAATCAAGTGCCAAGGGTTATTTTTCATCAAGAAATGTCAAATTATGAAAATTGTTCATCAATAAACCCAAAATTGCAAATTAGGGTTTAAAATGGAAAATTTTCATAACTTAGAAATTTTCTAAGTTATAAAATTTTCTTATTTTTTCCTAACTTTGTCCCACATTTTCACCAAGATGCAAAGGGATTCAATCAAAACTTAAAACATGAAAGTTGTATTCCATCACAAAGTCTACAACTTTGATTCACAAAGTTTTCTCAAAATAAGCTTGGATCTCAAGTTATGATTTTTGGAACATGGGTACCTAAAACTTTTAACTTAGAGAAATTTTGCCCTAGTTTAGGCAGGATTTTGACCCATCTTCTTGGCCATTTTTCACATAGTTCCACTTGGAGTCTTAAGTTGAATTTCAAATATGGATTATAGTGCATGTTTCAAGCTTTCCAAATTGTCCAAGAACTCCTCAAAAACATTTGTGGTTAGGGAGAATCGAATGCTTGAAGTTGGAAAAAACTCACTTTGTAACCATGGCCAATACATGTTCATACCAAGTTGCAAATCTGACCAAACTAGCTTAGTACATAATTACAGGCCTCTAAACCAATTTACACTCAAAATTTGAATGCAAATACATTGGACATTGGCATTGTTTTGATCAAGAGAGCTTTGTACATTGAACATTTCCATTTTGAGCATAAAGGTCACACTTCCATTTTCATAAAGCATAACTTTTGCAAAGTTGTTTTTCTTGAGCTTTGAACTTCTTTCTTTGCAGCAAACAAGTTCCAAAAACTTAGGCAAAGGTACAAGAAGTTGGTGCATGCTTGGAGATAGCCTGTACAGGCCTATCACACTTCACTTCCAAATTTGCTTTCAAAACAAGTCAAATGGCCAAAAGCTCATAACTCACACATCTGATAAAATCAACTCAAGAAAAGTTTTGAAACAAGTTTGAGACATCCTTGCAAGCCAGAAGCACGATCCCTTGATCTCTCAAACCTCCTCATACTCAAAAACCACATTTTCTTACAAAACAGGGCCAGTTCTGCAAATCACAAGCCACAATCAAATCCCCTCGTGCGTTTTGTCCAAAATCACTTCAAACACATTCCAAGCAATATAGCTAAGCTGTCTAGACCATTCACAAGTTGTTGTAACACCATTTACACACATCACCATTTTTTGTTTGGAAGCTTTGCAGGTTGAGTTCTGTAGCACGATTCAGGCCACTTCAAAACAAACTAAGCATTGGGAAAGGTTCAGGGGACATTAAGCAATCTCAAAAGAACCTCAGGCCCCATTGAAAGTTGCTGCATTGTCCAGCTTGAACTCAACTGAAACAGGTATTTCATGAACTTTTATCTCTCTATTTAGGAACATTTAGACTTAGGTTTGTGAATGAAAGATGTTGTACTCATTACCCTGAAACCATACATGTGCTTAGTTTTCATTTATATTAATCGTGCTAGGAGAATTTCATCCATGAACTTTTTGAAAAAAACTAGGTTAGAAATTAAGGCCAGAGAAATTCTCTCTGGTCTTTGAGAGTTAGCTTAAGTTTTTTATATGGTTAGATTCGTGATTTGATGCTCTACAAGTTTCATGTTTTGAATTTTGTCAAAAGATCATAAATACAGGAGATACAAGTTTGTACAGGCATGCACGCGTTTTTTCAAACTTCTGGAGGTTGAAGATGAAGTCTGGACTAGGCCTGGATTTCTTTGCTTTTGACACCTCCCAGCTTACTTTCAGCACCCCCTGGCCCATTTCTTTGTATTTTCATCATTTTTGTATTTTTATTTCTTTTCTGACTTTAATATTTTATTTTCAAATATAAAAAAATATTCTAAAAATATTTTCACATTTTTTTTCATTTATTAGATATTTTATTTTAATTTTTTCTAATATAAACAACAATTTAAATACATATATTATTATATTTAAACTTGAAAACAATGTAAATAATACTCTTATTTTCATTTCTTTTTTTATTTACACCAAAAATATTTTCTTGAATATATTGCATTTTTTGTAAATAATTTATTTTATTTTTTACACTCTTAATATATATATATATATATATATATATATATATATATATATATATATATATATATATATATATATATATATATATATATATATATATATATATATATATATATATATATATATATATATATATATATATATATATATATATATATATATATATATATATATATATATATATATATATATATATATATATATATATATATATACACACACACACACATATATACTTTATTTTATTAAAAGCATAGAATAAAAAACACAAAAATAATACATTTTATTTTTATTGATATTTTATATTAAAAAACTTTTTTTCAATATACTTTTATTTTTTGTACATATTAATATATTTTTGTACATAAATAATACACTATATTTATTTTCTTAAGAGGTTAGGGTTTTCGCCCTAAAAACAAATAAAATTAATCTTTTATTTATTTCTTCACATTTCTTTCCATTAAAAATACTTTACATACATAAAAAACCTTTTTTTGCCTAATATATTTTATTTAATATTTATTTATTGTATTTATTTAAATATTGTACATTTAAATATTATGCCTTGCAAATTCAATTTGGTTGTAATAATTTAGGGTTTAATTTTTTGCAAAATAATCCCCTATTCAAAATTGTACCCCCTTCCTATACCATGTTGTAATAGCTTAGAATTTAAATTCTCGCATTTAAATGCTTTCAATTATGCCATGATTAGAATTAGGATTTGTATGCAAAATCAAAACCAACAAATAGTTTAACCTAATCAAAGACAAAAATGCATGAAAATCAAACACAATGCACACTTGCACCCCTAGGGTTTCAATCCACTTGTTGCCTTCAAAAAATGGGCCATGGTATGCATGTCAAGTACTTTGGCAAAACAAAAACAAAACAAAAGGTCATAGTCCCTCGATGACGCTATCTGAGTTGCCTAAACCAAAATGATCAAGTCCCTCAAGAAAATTGCCAAAAATACTTGACACAATTTCTATCATGGTCTATACGATGACCCGCGCATGTCCTGTTTAACATCCTAAACACAAGGTTGTTCATCAAACACAATGGTGAAACAACACTGTTAAAAGGGTTAAAAACAAAAGAAAGATCTTTGAGTAATAGGGTAGATAACTCTTAGTTACTTGATCAAAAGCTTGCAAAAACATCCTTGCTATCTTCAAAACACACTTCACAAAAACAATTTCAAAACAACTTTCAAAACATTGAAAACTTTTCAAAAGACAAAAACACCTTTGTATACATTCAAACAAGAATCATTACAAAGGTTGCCACAACGATGGCCTCTTTTCAAAATATCTTTCAAAACTACACACAAAGCACCATTTCAAACAATTAAAGAGCACCATTTCAAACAATTGAAAAGCAAAGCAAGTGATCTAAGCAAGTAACTAAGAGCCCATGGATAACCATGGATGAAAAGGGTGCTAATACCTTCCCTTTCTATAATCTACTCCCCGAACCCAAGAAAACATCTCAAAGGTCTTTTTTGTGCTTTTTGACCTTTCCTTAGGATAAAATAAAAAGTCGGTGGCGACTCTTGCTAAACCGAAACATTTGCAAACACAAATGCAAAATCCCAAGTCAGTTCTCCTACCGTATCACAGATACCTTAGCAATTTTTTGTAAGGGTCTAAGACCGTTTACCGAAGGCAACATTTGAAGGGTCATAGAGGAACTATGATCTTGTATTTGAGGGTCTTTGCTAAAGTATCCCACGTTCGAGGGACATGACTGTTTTATTCGAGGCAACGAGTGTGGGTTATCCTAGAGGTGCAAGTGTGCAAGGTGTATTAATTTCGTGAATTTTTTTCTTGAACTAGGGTTGTCTACTTGTTGATTTTAAGTCTTTCCATACAAACCCTAGTTGCTAGCAATAATATTGAAAGCGATAAATTGCGGAAATTTAAAGTTCTACGCTATTACATCTTTTTTGGGGATCCAGATACAAATCACAAATGGGGGATGAAAGAAATTAAAACCTAATTACTATTACAACCAAATTGAATAATGAATAACAATATCTAAAAATATAAATATAATGTAAAAAGGAAGGAAAATTATTTAAAAAAAACTTTATGCATTGACACATGCACTTATGTATCAATACAATCACTTCTTGCCCCTGGAAATCAAAACCAACTCAGTATGTATTGATACATAATGGTTTGCATCGGCTCATATCTGTTTTGCATCGACACATGCACTTATGCGTAGATACATATCACTTCTTGCTCCTGGAAATCAAAACTAACTCAGTATGAATCGATACATAATGGTTTGCATCGACTCATTTCTATTTTGCATCGATTCATTCGTGTTTTGAATCGACTAATACACATTTTGTATCTCTGTAATATGTCTTAATAACAATATGTATTGATGCATAATGCATTGTATTGGCTCATCCCCTATTTTGTAACTAATATGAGTCGACACATATGAGATATGTATCGACTCATACTGCAGTTTTACCTCTAACATTTTTTCTATTACCTATATAAGTCAGTTCTCAACACATGATTAAAGAAAATGAAAAGTGAGCATATGGTTAGCTTCAGGGTAATGATATCTACATTTTATCTTCACAAATGAACCATTAATGATGCTTTTATGAAGAGTTTAAAATTCAAGAAAACTTACCTTGAAACTGAAATTCGTGTTTTGATTTGGAGTTGCTGTATTGTCTTGGAGAAGTCAAGTTGCAGGAGGCTGTTTTTGAGTTTGGAAAATGGTGATAGTGATGTTACAGAAGTTTCTCTTGTGTTTGAAAAACTTCTATATGATGTATATGGAGTATTTGGATGGTTTGTTTGGACAAGATTTGTAAGGTTTGAGAGATTTGAATATTTTGGTTTCAAAGCTCAGAAATGGAGGTTTTTGTGGACAATTCTGGTTTTCAGAGTATAAGGGGGTTTGAGGATTTTTCAACACACAAGAATCTGGCCCCTTTAGCTTTCAAGTGACCTCTCTATTTATATAGAAAAGGTTTGGGAAGTTGAAGTAATCAGATTTGCAAGATAACAAATTATGGTTTGGTTGGAATGCAAATTTCAAGTAATGCCAAGTCTTCCATGGTCCCAAGATGAAGTACCAAAGTTGCTGGTATAGAGTGGATACTTTCCATGATTTATGGTGGAGTATAATCAGAAGTAAGCAAGGTATGGGCTCAATACAAGTTTTGTACAAAAAAACTTGCTTTTCAAGAATAGCAATGGTGCCTTTATACCATTAATGGAAAGATCTTTTGGACAATGGTTTAAACACTTGGGTAATAGCTCAAGAGTAGGTGTGAGAATTAAATTATAGTGATATTTTCAAGTTATAAGTCCTGCAACATGGGATTATGCAGCATGGAATATAGATTGGATTATGTGTTCTTCAACAAAAATGATTTGTAATTCAAGAATGGATGTCCAACTTCATGCCTTTGAATCTCCCAGCTCAAGTATGATAAATTCATGCTCTTGGATGTTTTGGAAAGCTTGAGACATTGTCTACAACTTTCATGTTGACCATTTTGGATAAATCAAATTGGAACCTGATGAAAATTGGCCAAGAAGTTGAGATAAAAAACTGATCAAAACCTGTTGAAAATTTCTCTAAGTGTTTAATGAAAAATGTCATGACTTTAGGAATTTATAACTTAAAATCCAAGAAATTATAGGACTTTATCAGCAAAGAAAAGTTGTATATCTCGTCAAGATATACAACTTTCATATTGAAAGTTTTCTTTGAATCATCTTGCATCTTGGTGAAAAATTGGCATGAAGTTATAAAATTATCATGTATGAAAACACTTAGAAAAAATTTCTAAGTCCTGAAAAGTTTGACTTTTCAAATTGACTTTTGACTTTCTTGATTTCTTGATGATCAAGCTTCATATTTTTAAATGTCTTGATGAAATTTGATCTTTGAAACTCAAATTTGATCAGAAAGTCAAAGTTTGATTTTGGTGTATCAGTTGACTTTTCATCAGTTGACCAAATTCTAACTATCAATCAATTGATCTTGAGAGATGAATTGAGTCATGAAATTAGGTAAAAATGATGTACTTGAATCCTTGAGATTATGTTTCAAACCAATAAGCCATGTATTAGGTCAAAAGTACAGGATTAGCCATTCTTAGTAAAAACCCTAATTTTGACCATTTTGCCCTTTTAATGATTTGAACATTTTTCTTGGGGAAATTTGATCCAAACTTGATAAATTTTATAAATATAACTTAAAAATGTTGACTAAAATTCTTGAATTTTGACTATAGGTTGACCACAATTGACTTTTTACCCAATACATCTGATTTTGGGTAATTTGATCAATTGGCTGAGTAAACTTGTGATCCAAGACTTGAAACTTGACATGAGTAATCTTGGAGGTCCATTATGATCCATGAAACTCTTTTGAGGCATTAAAAATTCAATTTCCTTGTGAAAATCAAAACCCTAATTTGAGGCATCAGTGTTTAGGAGATGGCTTGACCTAGTCAACACTTGTACAAGCTTGAGCTATTGAAGATCTTGTGAGAAATATATTGAGAAAAGAGAGGGAAAAGTTTGGGGTACAACACCCTTATCCTTTTCAATAACATGCCTTGCCACTACACCAGGCGCGCGCCTGTGTTAGGAAAATGGAATCAGCGCGCTATGTATTAAACCTGCAGAAATATGGAAAAATCATGAAAAACATCAAAAGGCAAGGAACAAACCCACGCCCTTGTACATCAAAGCCTTATCATCCGCGCATTTCCCACTTGGGTGGCTATACATCCGGTAACAAAGATGAAAACAAATAATTATATAATAAAACAAAATTAATGGACCAGAGAAGCACCGAAGCCCTAGCTCCGGCCGTCTTCTCCGACAAGCTGGTTCTTCGTTCCTGCAAAATAAGAAGTATTAGTGATTCCCAGGGACCCTACCCCTCTAATTTGGGCCTTGCGAACTCAATGGTGCCATTAGTTTTGGCTGATTTGTACTGTATGGTGAGATAAGGTGCAAACAATATGGAACGATTCAAACATGGTAGCTCGTGGTTCAGTCGTTATGGGACTCACACGATGGGCCTATCCTGCATAGTGATACCTCAGAATCATGTTAATAGTGTTAGTATGCATTAAAACAACATGAAAACATAGATACGAGTTTGCAAAAAAACAAGAGAACCAGAGGTGCATGCATTCTGGTTTCGTGTGCTTTGGATCATCAACACTGATCCAATCTTACCCTATGGTGTCCCTGAAGTCGAATGGGATGATAGGTTTTGCTTGAAAGTGGCTGCAAATAGGGTTTGTATCTTGCCCTAGTTTTGAGAATTTTGTAGTTTTTGGAAAGGTGATCTTGCAAGGATTTTTTGTGGCTGGTCTTGTCTGAATGAATGAGAATATATAGTGATGAATTAGGTAAAAAGGGATTAGGCTTGGACCTTGTATGAAAAGCCTTGATTTTATCTTATTTAATTTTGAATTTAAATAAATAAAATCAAAAAATAAATAGAATAAAAAACAAAGGTGTTCATGAATAAGTATATTGAGGCCTATAGCACACATGGACCTTGACACACAAGCCCATTAGCCCAAAAATTCAAGTTTGGTCACTTTAGATTTCATGCATTTTCTCAAAATTTTCCCAACTTGCACCAATCATAACTCTCAATTTTTATCATATGAAGGTGACCTTGGACTTTTTGGAAAGCTCAAGATGTCCTCTACAATCTCTATGTTGATCATATTTGCATTTGAAGACTTTATCTTGATGTAAGTTGCCTTGATAAAAAAGTGTCTTTTTGTTGACTTTTGAAATGACCTATAATGTTTTGGCCCATATCTCTCAAATGAAGTATTTTTTGGACTTGAGCTTAGAGAGACAAATATGTAGAGAATTCAATTTCCTTCAAAATGAGTTTTGGTTGAGAAAAATCTGATGAAGCATGTGAAAGTTGTGCTTGGTCAAAGTTCAGTTGAATTCTTCTTAAGAAAATCCTAATTTGGTAACTTTTGACTTTTTGATGAATCTTAGATTTTCTTGATGAATCATGATCAAAACTTGATAAAATGATGAATGTGACTTCAAAATATTGATGTCGACCAAAAATCTTGAGGTTTGACTGTATGTTGACCATATTTGACTTTTTATCCAACACAGTTGATTTTCAGTCATCTGAGCATTTGACTGAGCAAACTTGTGATGCAAGGCTTGAAATATGGAATGCGCATTCCTTGAGACATATGGGGAACCATTAAATCCACTTGAGGCATTATAAGCTCAAATTTCCTTAAGAAAAGAAAAACCCTAGTTGTAGGTCCATTGCTTAGGAGGAGAATTTGTCTGATCAAGCATACTGAGTAAATCCAAAAAATTGTCAACCAAGTTTCCAAACAGCATAAAGGCAAACTGAATCACATCTCCAAACTAAGCCAAAAGTTGTCAAAAAATTGTCCAAGGATGCCAAAAAATATCAAACTCCAAAAGCTGTCAAAATAAAGTACATAAAGTATGCAAGAAACATGGAAATATGCAGTGGAAAAGGGACAAGTGCAAGCAACATTCAGAATGCATCATCTTCCTAGGCCATTTGCTTTTTCAGAAAAGACGAAATTTAAGCAATAAAAATGCTTTCTTTAATCTGGAGAGAGAAGGAGAGAAGAAAAGAGCTTACAGTACAGCAGGCTAAAGGCTAAAAAGAAGATATAAACAGGATGTATCAGAATACATAGAGGAAAGAGGCAGAACATATGCAGCAGGATATCACAAAGAGTGAAAACCTCAAGCCTTGCAAACCTGTCCACAGATTTGACCAAGAACGAGTATACATAAAAAATAATAACACCTCCTGCCCTTGAAAAAGGACAAAAAGGCCAAGACCCTAAAGATATACAAAAAGCCAACAACCTGCATAAGATACATCAGAAGCCACACAAAGAAAAAAGGCCTCAAGCTTGCATCCTGCCCAAACTGTGACAAACTCACAAACCTTAAGCATTCAAACATACAAGCCTACAGCCTCTAAGTTCAAAAAACTCATAAACTCTAAACTTCAACCAAAACACCAAGTTCTAAACCTGTTAGCCTGAACCACTGTAAAACAAAAAAAGTATCAAGACAACCATCAAAATTCAAGCCAAACCTGTAATCTCAACCAGAACCAATCCAAAGCAAACAATTCAAACTCATACCAAGCTTGCAAGCCTAGGCCAGCCCTTTCAAGACAGTGTGAAGCCACAAAAGCCTCAAACTGTTAAGCCCTTTCCAAAACCAGCTTCCAAACCAACACAAGCCCTCAGAAAAATTTCATCATTGGGCAAGCACACAAATCAAACACAATAGCATTCCATACTCAATACCAACAAGCACATTCAGGGCCAACAACAACATCCATATTTCTCATCACTTAGAAGCATTCAAGAGCAATCAAGCATATCAAACATACAAATATACTCAGATATTTCAAGCATCAAAGCCATCATACAGAAGCGAGGCAAACAGAGAAGAAGAAGAAGATAAAGAAGCATCACAGGGTACACAGGCAACTCAGAAGGGCAAACAGAAGAAGAGGAAAGAAGTGCTCAAACTAAGGTTCTCAAACATCATCATTGAACCAACAATAAAAAAGGCAAAGACACAGAGTACCGTGGTCACCAAAGCACACAGCATCACCAAGCCCCTCGCCGTCAAGCCACCGGAAGCGCCTCCAAGTCCATTGTCCTCCTCCCACGAAGGTAGTATAACTTCTTTTCTTTCCTTTCATACACCTCAACAGAAACAACGATAAAAACACTTAATCAGAATCAATAAACGAAACTAAAACATGCAAAGGGAATTGATGTAAAACTTAAAACATAGGAACGAGAAATCATTACATTTGTACCACACCACTGACTAATCCATGGAGGAAGGAAAACTGACGATGGCGCTGGTGGCTAGGCAAGGAGGAGTTTCATTCAGGATTCATAGCTTGAGAAAGACGAGTGAAGACGAAGAAGATGAGCGCCGTTTTCTGTATCCAACGAACCCTAATGAGCAAACATTGAAAACCCTAGACAAATTTGTTGTCACAAAGCGCTGGGCCTTGCCCTCTTCAGTTGCCTTAAGCCCAACGTTTTTTGGACTTGACCCCCCCCCTCCTGGCGCCTCACCTCCCTTCCTACTTATGCTGCTTTCTTTGTCTTGGGCCACAAACTCCCTTGAGCCCATTCTATTCTCTTTTTTTTTGTTTTAACTAACACTCTTTTTATTATCCCATGACATTTTATTTACATAACCTTTTTTAAAATAAATCAATTGTTCATGTTAAATCTAAGTAACAATGCTTTTTTATTTTTCTTTTATAATATAAATTTTGTAAATAAAAATACTTTAACCTTTTTATATACGTATACAAAATTTTCTAGGATAGATAAAAAGACATAAAAACTTAGTTCTATCAAGTCTAGCTTTTTTTTTTGCCTAATCTAAACTTTGTACATAAAACAAAAAATGTAATTGATACTTTTCTCTAAAAACTTAAAACGTTTCCATTTCTTTTCTTAAAATATTTTGTACATAAAGACAAAAATACAAGAATACAAAAACGAAATAAATAGACAATACTTAATTATTTCATTAAGTTAACATTCCACACCTTGTAAATAATCATACACTTACACAAATACATTTACAATACATATTTTATCTTTCTTATACATTGATACATTTGCTTGTCCCATTTTACTTTGCTATTACTTTACATTTGAGATGGCGATTGATTCGATTTGGTTGTAATTATTTGGATACTACCCTCCTATAAGTCTCATCCCCCATTTGTAAATAATTGTACCCCCATTCCCGGATACTATTTTGTAATAGCGTAGACTTCAAATTCCCGCAATTTACCGCTTTCAAATATACCATGGTTAGACCTAGGGTTTGTATGTACATAAAATCAAACGCTAGATAACCTAATACAAAGACAAATACATGAAATCAATACACAATCACACTTGCACCCCTAGGGTAATCCCACATGTTGCCTTCCAAAATGGGCAATGCTTGCACGTTGAGTATCTTTGGCAAAACAAAACAAATCAAAATGATCATAGTCCCTCGATGACGCTTTCGAAAGTTGCCTATCAAAATGATCATAAGTCCCTCGATGACACTTTCGAAAGTTGCCTATCGGAATGATCATAGTCCCTTCAAGCAAATTGCCAAAGACACTTGGCACTGTTGCATTCATGGTCCATACGATGACCCGCGCCTGTCCCGTTAAACATCCTAAACACAAGATTGCCCATCAAATACAGTGGTGGAGCAAAATTGTTAAAAAGGGTTAAAACATAGAGAAAACCTTTGAGTAAACTTAGGGGTAGACATACTCTTAGTTACTTGTCAACTTGCAAAAACACTTGCTTACTTTTCAAAACCACACTCCACAAACACTTTCAAAACAAACTTTCAAAAAAACATTTTGAAACATCTTTTCGAAAAAGATACACACCTTTGTATATACTCAAATACGAGTTATTACAATGGTTGCCGAAACAAAGGCGTCTATTTCAAAACATTTTCAAACACACACACACACCATTTCAAGCAATCGAAAATCAAGGCAAGTTGATCTAAAAACCAAGTAACTAAGAGCCCATGGATAACCATGGATGAAAAGGGTGCTAATACCTTCCCTTTTCATAATCTACCCCCCGAACCCACAAAACATCTCAAAAGGTTTTTCCTGTGCTTTTTAACCTTTCCTTTAGGATAAAATAAAAAGTCGGTGGCGACTCTTGCTAAACCGAACAAGTGCGAATACAAACGCAAAACTTCAAGTCAGTTCTCCCACCGTATCACAGTGCAGTCCGAAGTTGGTAGATACTCGATACTAAACTCATTGAGGATTGTTTTCTTGGAATATTTTGGTCTCCAGTTAAGTGGCTAAACCGAAACAATGAACACAAAATAATCCAGTGATATTGAGCTCCTTAGAACCCGGTTTCTATTTTAGGACATGTGGAGCCAACTAACTTCAAGAGGGTACTTACCTACAAACCCCATGCAAGCCTAAACCTAAGGACTTGTTTGCTTTGTGTGAATACGATTGCCTGTATATACACTTACTTACTTTTGCATACCTGTACATAACATCATAACATCATGCCATAGCATTTTCAATAACCATTTCAAGGATCTCGAGGGTCTTCTGATGCAGGGTCACGTTGAACCAGACATCTACCAAAAGGCAAGAGGGTTTTCCTCTAAACAAACACCGTCAAAGATCAAGTACAACAACTTGAATCAGGGGCTATGACCCACTCGACATGGTGAGCTTGATTCTCGTGGAAAGATATCCACCGATACAAAGTTCTCCAATCAAAGATGTTGATCGGAGTTCAATCTCTAACATTTTCCTATGTTTATCCCGCGAGGTCCTTGAAAACATGCATCCACATATCATGCATTGTATCATAACAGGTTTTCCTTTTTAGGTTTCCTTATTCTCCTACTGTTTATTTCAGTAGAGATGGCTCTAGAGAGGACTGTCAAAGATATCCAGGATCAAAATGCTCAGCTTCAGGAAATGTTCTTGAACCTGTCCCAGGGGCAAGAAGAAGTGAAAGCACTCCTCACAAGGGGCATGGTCCTAGGGAATTCAGGAAGTGTCAGGAATGATCAGTTGGAAGAACTACAGATTGAGCTGGCAACAATGAAGATCCAAATGATGGGACAACTGGTGGGCCAGATGGCTCTCATTCAAGACCTGGCTCAAAGACAAGAGGAGCTCAGGGTTCTCGTCAACAAACAGCTTCAAGATAACCAAGTGGGGCAAATAACTAGGGTTGAAGACCAAGTCATCATTCAACCTCCTTTGATACAAGAAGACAAGGGAAAGGCTCCCCAACTTGCTCCAGGGTCACAAGCCCAGCAACAACCTCGCCAGCATCAACGGGGTAATCGGCGTAAGAAAAATACGTCTGGAAGACATTTCTCTGAGACTGACATACCATCATCCCTAATACTGAAACAATTGTTGGAGGTCAATCTGCTTGCTTTAAAGGATCCTATTCGGAAGCCCAATACCTCTGCTCCTAGCTATAACCCCGGCGCATTTTGTGTATACCACTCCTATAGTCCTGGACATGACACCGACGACTGTTGGGCTTTGAAAAACAAGATCCAAGACTTGATTGA
Organism: Vicia faba; assembly: GCA_948472305.1. Taxonomy (NCBI): domain Eukaryota; kingdom Viridiplantae; phylum Streptophyta; class Magnoliopsida; order Fabales; family Fabaceae; genus Vicia; species Vicia faba. The sequence continues at coordinate 843,645,225 of OX451740.1, forward strand.
CGGAGGGGTGCTGGAATTCATGCCGGATGGCGAGATGAAAATATTTCGCTAAGGGTTCTCCACTTGAAATGACAAGTTCGAACTAAGAGACTTTTGTTTCATTTGAATTTTCAAGTTGTAATTTCTTTTGTTATTCAAACAATTATCTGTTGATGTCAAACTCTGTTTCATTAATGCATTGCATATGTTTGTCTTGAATTCATCCATTCATTTTCACTATTATGCTTTCTACTTTCTTTATGACATTTAACTCTTGCAAAAAAGCTACAAGCCTTTAGAGGGAGGATGACGAAACAATACCATAATCTCATACAATATGCTTTTGAACAGACCTTGCTGACGATGTACATGCATTTCTTTCAAATCCTAAACACTGGAGTTATAAGGAAGATAACCCCTAGTCAACCCCTTCGAGCCAAAGAAGTAGAAGTTTTCTGTTTTAAACACAAATTGAAACCTTTGATTAAACCTGGGGCAGGGTAGTCTCTCAGTTAATTCAAAAAGATGTGCATTGAAGTCGCAAACTCTCAGTTCGTAATACAACGAATGACATCAAAAACATTCCTTTGGAACCAAAAGACAGTGATGGTTCCTTATCTCATAGGCAGTCATTATCTCTCAAAAGAGAAAATCCCACTGAGCCAAAACCTACAAAAGAGGCTTAAGAAAGCTGGGGTATCTCGCTGACTGTAATCTCGAAAATAGGAACACTCAGGCAAAAGTTAGGGATAATAAACCGAAAGAAAGAGGTCACTACAAATCCTCAACAAACATGAAAAATGTTGCAAAAAAAATGAAATGACGACTGCCTTCCAATAAAATTCAGCTTGTGTGAACCATCACCAAAACGTCGTTCTAAACTCGAATAGAGTTCGACGCACAATTAACTGAGTATAGGATTGAAGAACATCACGAAGAGCGGGTGGGTACAAATATACTTTGAGCCTTTATCCTTTGTTTCTTAAAAACCGTGAACCAAGCCACGTTACAACCCTTCAAAAGTCCTAATTGAAGCATGGGTTATTTCGAAAGCATACTGTTACAAAAGGTATCCTGACTCCTGTAAGGCTTTGCTCTAAATCTTGTGTTGAATTTGTCTTATAAAAAGTTTTCTGCTAAAAAACGCATTTTTCAAAACTTTGAGACAAGCATAAACTTTGCATTATTTGAATATCGTTGTTTGCACATGTTTAGTTGTTTGACAGCGAAGAAATTCACAACAGTGAATGTTCGGAGGAACGAAAGCTCTCTCAGTGAATAATATCACTTCAAGTGGGATAATACTCCCGTTGCAAAAATCTCCCGTCAACAAAAAGGGGACTTGGTATGGTATTGTCCAGTAAACCTGGGGAAGTCCAGTCAAGATTTCAAACAAATCTTTCAAAGTTCAGTGAACTTGGGGCAGTCCAGTCAAGATTTCAAGAAATCTCTCAATTGCAGATTAACCTAGGGCAAGTCTCCCTCACCATCACTTGGGGCATTTAAACGTCAATCTCATCAAAGGGTTACGATCAGTCCAAGTTTCCTGGCAGTGCCACAAGCATATGATACTAGGGGCAGTGACGAATCTCTCCAAAGTCCTTCTGAAAAGAAATTCAAGCGTCCTCGAGAAGTTTATCACCTCTCTAGCAGACCAGCAGTCGTGGTTTTATTTCCCCAACATTTGTCAAGGATTTATTCTCCAAAACAAATTACATTTCAAATTGACGGTCGTTCAAAATTTCCTTCATCACCTGTTGGAAGTTACACTCACCAACAGAATAACGGACAATTGAAGCTCCTAAAAATCTGTTTCTCTCAAGAATGAAGATTCTCATCCTTGAAACCTCAGAAGATTGGTATACTCCCAAGCTCCCGACCCTTAACAGAATGAAGATTCTCATCCTTGAAACCTCAAGAGATTGGTATACTCCCAAGCTCCTGATACCATTAACAGAATGAAGATTCTCATCCTTGAAACCTCAAGAGATTGGTATACTCCCAAGCTCCTGATATCCACCAACAGAATAACGGACAACTGAAGCTCCTAAAAATCTGTTTCTCTCAAGAATGAATATTCTCATCCTTGAAACCTCAGAAGATTGGTATACTCCCAAGCTCCTGACCCTTAATAGAATGAAGATTCTCATCCTTGAAACCTCAAGAGATTGGTATACTCCCAAGCTCCTAATACCGTTAACAGAATGAAGATTCTCATCCTTAAAACCTCAAGAGAATGGTATACTCCCAACCTCCTAACCCAACAAAATAAAGATTCTCATTCTCAAAGTGGCGCACACCTAGGTTCTCGATACTCCCGACAGATTGAAGATTCTCATTTCTCAAAGGGGTATAACATCTGAATTTCTGATATTCCCGACAGAATGAAGATTCTCATTCTTAAAGTGGCATACAACCTAAAATCTGAACTTCTACCAAACAGGAATAAGCTTTTTCCAGAATCCTGAGTTTTTACTTTCCAATAGGATAGCTACTTTTCAACAGTATGGCTATTCCCCACAGAATTATAATTCCCCAAGCAGAATGAATACTCTCATTCTCAATTCCTCCCAGAGTTTTTTAGATATTCCCCGGCGAAGATCTCCTCAAAACAGGAATCCCCAGTAGATTGGCATACAACCCAAACTCCTGATTTCCCCAACAGTGGTCCCAGGACTTCTCATTTTCAACGATCAAAGGATTTTCAATCCCCGGCGGCAGTCAAGGGTTTATTTTCCCCGACAGCGGTCAAAGATTTCATTATCTCCAATTATCAAGGATTTATTTTCCTCAGCAAGACAGCTACTCAGCTTACATGCACATCCATTACATTCATATATCATAAACATTGATGAAATACAGTTCATTGCATCATACATATCATGCAACATGACTTTATGTTTTAGCTAACATTTTACCCTTTTCAGGATAAGATTAAAAGGCTATCGTTAACAATTAGTCAAATACAGTACAGATATACCCTAGACACGGCGGTCATTCTACTACTCATTCAGACTTCAGCAATCCGATACAGACTACATATGCTCCAGACACGGCAACCATTCTATCTCTCATTCAGATTAAACTATAAACTTCAAGTTCAAATATGCTCCAAACACGGATGCCATTCTGGCCTTTACACCAGCAGTTTGATTTTCCCCAGTGCATTCGCCACGGAAGTCATTCTGTCACTTATTTAGATCCCAGTTATAGTCTCAGATATACTCCAGACACGGAAGTCATTTTGCTACTCATACAGACCTCGACTTTTGGAAACAGTTTACGGATTCTCCAGACACGGATGTTAACCTATCGTTTGTTCAAATTCAGCTCGTGAAAACAGTTTACAGATTCTCGAAACACGGATGTTAATCTATCGCTTGTTCAGATTCAACTTCTGAAAACAGTTTACGGAAGCTCCAAACGCGAATGCTAATCTATTGCTTATTCAGACTCCAAGCTCAGAGGCGTTCCAAACATGGACACCTTTCTGATACTCACCCAGTCACCTACAACATACAGTTCAACAAACATTCTTGGATGGCATCTTTAAGCCCATCTCCGACAAGATTCTGTCACATCTCCAAATGGCATCTTTAAGCCCATTCCTTCAACTTTGCTTTGACGAGTGTAAATTTTTTGGGCACTCTAGTGTCCAATCATCTTTTACCTTCGAGTCGCGAACGGAAAAATTTCCGATCTAACTCTTCAGGTTCAAGAAGATTGAATAGGGGCAACTGTTGTACCCTAAAATTTTCCCTCCCTTTTTCATAAGAAATCACAACTTCAAGGTTTTCCCTAGTTTTTCAGATTAGCTCAAGAATCGGTCAAACAGACTCTTCTTTATCAGTTGATCCAGAATTAGGGTTTTCACTGATTTGTTAAAGTTGGCTCAGGAATCGGTCAAATAGACTCTTCTTTATCAGTTGATCCAGAATTAAGGTTTCCACTGATTTTGTTGAGATTGACTCAAGAATTGATCAGACAAATCTTCCTTTGACAGTAACCCAGGATTAGGGTTTGCGCTCGCATTTCTCAGAAGAAACTGAATCCTCAGAAATTCAGTTGACTATTACGTCATTTTTACGCTTGTTCAAGATTGCTGGTTATTTCTCAAAACCTAAATATCTGGGATAGGAGCTGAGGCTTTGTTTGGAACTTTGAGGCATTGGTTTGATCACCAGAGTGAAAAGTTCATGGAATGTTTGTTTGTACAAAGCATATGTTGATTGGAATACCAGGCGTATCATGATTAATGAAAGGTTGCGAGACGACAAAGTTTGTTGATTATTTATTTCATCTGGATTAAAGTTATTGGGATACATTTCCAGTTATTTTAATTTAAGAGAATTAAATAATTAAATAGACAGTACAAGGGAAAGAATGGAATATTTGACAGTAGGAAATTCTTATTTGACAAAGACTTTTTTATTTTATTTATCTCAAATGTTGTTACAAATTTTATTCGAATGTTGTAAATTTACAATTTACAATGTTTACAGTAATATTTATTACAATAAACGAAAATAAAATAAAATAAATCTAAAGCCTAAGTCTCTTGAAATCTTTGACCTTTACTACGTCCTCCATTATTCAACTGATACTTACATGCAAAGGACAGAAGAAAAAGGAAATCAGTGCAATTAACTGAAAAGCATTTTTAAGCAGATAAATAAAAGAATCATCATTAAAGCTTGTTGCCTCGGAAAATGCAATCATGTCCCTCGAGTATGAGACACTCTAGCAAATGTCCTGTCAATAAACAAAGATCGTAGTCCCTCGATGTTTCCTTCGATAAAACGATCTCGTCCCTTACAAAATTGCTAGAGCGTCTCACAAGTTGCTTTCAATGATTGTATACGATGACCCGCGCCTGTCCCGTTTAACATCTTAACACAAGGTTGTTCACCAAATACAATGGTGAAATAACACTGTTAAAAGGGTTAAAAACATAAGAAAAATCTTTGAGTAAAATAGGGTAGACAACTCTTAGTTACTTGATCAAAAATCTTGCAAAACATCCTTGCCATTTTTCAAACACACTTCACAACACAACTTCAAAAAAATTTCAAAACAAATTTCAAAACATTGGAATATCTTTTCAAAAAGACACACACCTTTGTATATATTCAAACAAGAATCATTACAAAGGTTGCCTAGACAAGGCATCTTTTTTCAAAACATTTTCAAAACCACACACAAAGCACCATTTCAAACAATTGAAAAGCAAAGGCAAGTGATCTAAAACAAGTAATTAAGAGCCCATGGATAACCATGGATGAAAAGGGTGATAGAACCTTCCCTTTTCATAATCTACCCCCCCCCCCCCCCCCCCGAACCCAAGAAAACATCTCAAAGGTCTTTCCTGTGCTTTTTGACCTTTCCTTTGGATAAAATAAAAAGTCGGTGGCAACTCTTGCTAAACCGAACAAGTGCGAAAACAAACGCAAAATCCCAAGTCAGTTCTCCCAAAGAGTCGGTGGCGACTTTTGAGCTTCAAGGTATCTTTTCACTTGGTGGTACCAAGGCTTTTCCTCTACTCCATCAGTATCAACTTCGTAGTAAAGTGTCAGTTCGTCTAGTCTCTCAATAGTAATTTGAGGAGCTTCATTATCCTATCTGACTTTAAACATAGATGACATGGTAGCTAATGTGTCTGCCAATTGATTCTCTTCCCGTGGAATATGTTCGAAAGTGATTTCCTCAAAGTACGAAATTGATGTCAACATATGCTCTTGATAAGGAATGAGATTTGGGTGCTTCGTATCCCATTCTCCTTTAATCTGACTGATCATTAGGGTCGAGTCCCTGTACACATTCAAGAATTTGATTCTCATATCAATAGTAGCCTTGATATCTAAGATGCATGCTTCGTATTCGGCCATGTTGTTGGTACAGTGAAAGCAAAGTACGGCGGTGAAGGGTGTATGGAAACCCTTGGGAGAGATAATCACAACACCAATTCCATTTCCTAGGGCGTTAGAAGCTCCATCAAAAACCAAAGTCCAACAGGATCCCGACTTAGGCCCTTCATACGGTCTAGGTTCTTCATAATCTGTAACTAGCATGATATTCTCATCAGGAAAATCAAAATTCGTAGATTGATAGTCATCTACAGCTTGATGAGCCAAATGATCTGCCATCAAACTTCCTTTGATTTCCTTCTTAGTGGTGTACTGAATGTTGTATTTTGTTAAGACCATTTTCCATCTGGCTATCCTTCCAGAGAAAGCGGGTTTCTCGAATATGTATTTTATGGGATCCATCTAAGAGATCAATAAGAATGTATGAGTCAACATATATTGTCTTAGTCGGCGAGCAGCCCATACCAAAGCGCAACAAGTTTTCTCGAACAGTGAGTATCTTGTTTCACATTCAGTAAACTTTTTGCTAAGGTAGTATATTGCATGCTCTTTTCGACCAGACTCATCATGTTGCCCCAGTACACACCCTATTGAGTTCTCTAACACTGTTAGGTACATGATCAGAGGTCTTCCTTCAACTAGTGGCATCTGAATTGGAGGTTCCTGAAGGTACTCTTTGATTTTGTCGAAAGCTATCTGACAATCGTCGTTCCACTTTACTACTTGATCTTTCTTCAACAACTTGAAGATCGGCTCGTAAGTAGCGATCAAATGAGAAATAAATCTCGTAATATAGTTTAATCGTCCCAAGAAACCTCTGACTTTATTCTCAATATGAGGAACTTGAATTTCTCGAATGGATTTGACCTTGGCAGGATCAACCTCAATACCTTTACCATTGACAACGAAACCTAGGAGTTTACGGGATCTTACCCCAAACGTACACTTGTTTGGATTCAATCTCTCACACACTTTGTATAGGTGGTCAAGATGTTACTCTTCAGTCTGAGATCTAGCTATCATGTTGTCGACATAAACCTCTATCTCATGATGTATCATGTCATGAAACAAAGCTACCATAGCACACTGATATGTCGCATCGGCGTTAGTCAAACCTAAAGACATAACCTTGTAACAGAAAGTGCCCCACTATGTAACAAAAGTAGTCTTATCCATGTCTTCCGGTGCCATCTTGATCTCATTATAACCCGAGAAACCATCCATGAAGGAAAATTTTATGCTGAGCGGTGTTGTCAACCAGAACATCGATATATGGAAGCAGAATGTCATCTTTGGGGCTCGCCCTATTCAGATCCCTGTAGTCCACACACATACACACTTCGCCATCCTTTTTAGGTACCGGAACCACATTTTCAACCCACTGAGGATATGATGGAACAACTAAGAAACATGCGTTGAACTACTTCATAACCTCAACTTTGATCTTTTTCGACATCTCGTAACGCATACGACATGCTTTCTGCTTTATTGGAGAACAACCTTCTTTCATCGGTAGACGGTGAACCACAATATTAGTATCAATCCCCGACATGTATTTGTATGACCAAGCAAAGATTTTAACATAGTCACACAACATCTGGATTAATTTGTTCTTGACATTGTCTTCTAGGTTGGCACCTATCTTGACTTCTTTTTTGTCCTCTTTAATACCCAAGTTCACAACCACAACTAGCTCTTCATGCGGTTGTATGTCTTTTTCTTCTTGCATTAACAGCCTAGCAAGCTCTCCAGGTACTTTATAATTTTCCTCACTTTCGTCTTCGGCTTGGTAGATCGGATTTTCGAAGTCATAATTGGAAATAACAAAATTGTTATCAATGGGATCTAGAGTGGATATGGATCTGCAATTTGTTGTGTGGGTGTGTGTAAGAACAGATAGCTATTTTGAAAGTAATAGAGTAAAATAAATACATATAGCGCAAAGTTTGAATGCAAACGTCCAATATTTTATTGAATGAAAATATGTGAATGAAATGACAACCCTAACAAATGGACCATTGTGCCCCGGGTAAGGAACAAGGCTTAAAGTTATTGTTTTAAAAATTACATAGACAAAACTTGAAAGCAACAAGAAACAAAAAATAGCATTTAATCCTGACTAAAGGAGATCGGTATAACGTCTTTAGTCTTCCAATTGCTTAGTCCATCGTCGGTGGTGGAAAAATTAAGTTGTCTAGGTCATAGTCACTATCAGTATCTTCTACATTGTTGACTCCATTGTTGATGACGCGGAATGGTGGTCTTCCAACACGAGCACGACAAACATCCCTCTGAGCCTCTGTGGTGAAACCCAAACCAAATTTGCCCGACTTGTAAGGAATGTCAAGAAGCTGACCTTCCTCTACCACAACTCTTACTTCCTTCAGAGAAGCCATTCCAGGTAGAACCCTGGTTATTAGTCTCCTCAGCTTTCACACTCTTATCATCTTCCTCTTGGTTATCATCTTTATTTGATGGGACCTCAAAATCTAGAGCCCTCTTGACCAGACCTTTGAATCTTCTACCCATATTAAGGATGACAGCTGGTTTCTTAGTCTTTTTCTTCCCCTCTTTGGTGATGAGGGTCTTCAGCTCTTCTTCCCCCTTGGCTAAGTCCAAGAACATTTGTTGAAATTGAGCATTATGAGCTTGAAGATCTTTGACAGTTTGTTAGATAGCCATCTTTTACTGAAATAAACAACAAGAAGATGAGAAAACCTATCTTGGAAAAACCTGTTATGTGAAGATGTGTATGGTATGTGGATGCATATGCAATATTTTCAAGGATCTCGCGGGATAAACAAAAGAGAGATGAAATAGTAGAAGTTAAGTCTGCAGCTTTGTATGAAGAGCTTTGGGTCTTCATCTTTAAATGTTCCTCTATGAGAATCGAGCTCACCATGTCAAGTGGGTCCTAGCTTTTGACTCACGAGGACGTACTTTGATCTTGACGACATCTGGCTAGAGGAAAATAAATCCTCTTGCCCCTTGCTAGAAGTTTGGCTCATGATAAACATGTACCACAAGTCCCTAAGATCCTTGAAAAGGGTTACCGAAAATGCCATGGTATGATGTCATGACGTCATGTTTAAATAAGATAGCAAACACAAACAAATCACACAAAGGCCTTAGGTTTAAAGGCTTACATGAGGTCTGTAGGTAAGTACCATTTTCTATTGAAGTTCAGTTGGCTTAACCTGTCCTAAAATAGTAACCAGGTTCTAGGAATCTCATATCACAGATCTTTCTCGAAGGTTTTCTTTTAGTACAACAACTGACTTGCCACCAAAACATCCCGCGAGTCGAATCTCAATGAGTGTAGCATCGAGTATCAACCAACTCTGGACTACACAAAGCCGGCTATCTCACTACCTTCTAATGGCCAAGATGGGTTAATTAAGGTTCTAAAAGTCAGTTAGTGCTTATGATACCACGCGACAGCCCAATGTTATCCTGGACTGACTCAAGGAACATCGATACAAACCAAAGTGTCACACTAACATAACCATCACTTCAACCATATCGGTCTATACCGTATAGTTTCCATGATCTATTGCAACATACCTAGGGTACCCTAGATTTGGGTGTAGGATATTTGTAAGAAATTAAACCCAAGAAACCCTCAATTTTAAAGCAAATAAAGCAGACAAGTAAAAGCAAGTAAAAGTGACCTAATACTCTAAGGTAACCCCTCTTTTTTAAGTGCTCCCCAGCAGAGTCGCCAGTTCTGTAATACAGTAGGAGAACTGACTTGTTTTACATTTTATCGCAAATGTTGCAGATAGCAAGAGTCGTCACCGACTTTTATTTTATCCAATAAGGAAAGGGTAAAAAGAACATGAAATACCTTTTGAGATTTTGAGTTAGGGGGGTAGGTTATGAAAAGGGATGATGTTAGCACCCTTTTCCTCCGTAGTTATCTACGGGCTCTTAATCGCTTAGCTCACTTTGAAAATTTTCTTTTTGCATGTGTGTTTGAAAAATATTTTGAAAATGCCAAAGTAAGGAGAAACTTTGCAATGATTCTTGTATCGGTCCTCAAGAATGCGTACAAAGTATTTTTAAAATATCTTTGAAAGTAATTGTGTAAAATGTTTTATTTTGGAGAAATTTGTGAGCAAGTGATTAACAGTTCTACCCACTCAAGATCATTCTTGTAATTTTCCTCCTCCTTTAGATAGTGATATCCATACCATTAGTTAGTAGGAAGCCCTATCGTTGGATGTGAAGGACAAGCGTAGGGTCATCATATAATCATCAAAGGAAACTTGTAAGGACGCTTTAGCAATTTCGTAAGGGACTAGATCATTTATCAAAAGGCAACATCGAAGGGTCATCGAGGGACTATGATATTTTATTCGAGGGACTTTGCTAAAGCATCCCTACTTTCGAGGGACATGACTGTTTATTCTGAAGGCAACAAGGGAGGTTTCCCTAGAGGTGCGAGTGTGCATGTGTGTTGTATTCAGTTATTTATCTTTGAGATTTAGGATTTTATATCGTTCATTTTTATCTTTACATACAAACCCTAGTTACTAATCAGTAATAGCAAGCAAAAACAGTAAAATATGGAAAGTAAAGTTCCTACGCTATGACATGGCCTTGGGGCAAATACATAATAGAGGTGCGAAAAATAAACCTAACTATTACATCCCGAAACAGTTACATGAAAAAAATACGGAAAGATAAAAGCTACACTATTACAATTGCGAACCTATACAATTTGATCTATGAAAATGTAAGAAAGGAAGAAAAAATGCTTTTGGAGATCTTTTATGGAAAAATAGATTTATGATGAAAGTAATCAAAACTTAAAAATTCTAATTGATTTTAAAATTACAAACAAAAAAGGTTAATTAATTAAATTAAAGGGTTAATAAAAAAACCTGAAAATCAATTTGGGTTTGCAAAAAAGGTTTTTGTTGGTTAATTAAAAAAAAGGTTAAGTTTGCCAAAAGAATTAGGGTTAGGGAAGTGATTAAGGGAAAAAACAAGTTAGAAACAAAACCAAGCAAAATGTCAGAGGTGGGTGTGGAACCCATGCCCTTAGCCTTTTCAATAACACGCCTTTCCACAGCATCAGGTGCGCGACTGGGTTAGGAAAATGGAATTAGCGCGCTATGTAACGAACATGCAGAAATATGGAAAATCATGAAAAACATCAAAAGGCTGAGATCGAACCCACGCCCTTGTACATCAAAGCCTTATCATGTGCGCACTTGCCACTAGGGTGGCTATACATCTGGTAACATAAATGAAAAAAATTTATATAATAAAACCAAATTACTGGGTCGGAGAAGCGCCAGAGCCCTAGCTCCGGTCATCTTCTCTGACGAGCTGGTTCTTCGTTTATGAAAAATAAGAAGTATTAGTGATTCTCAGGGACCCTACCCCCCTAATTTGGGTCTTGAAAACTCAATAGTGCCATTAGTTTTGGCTGATTCGTACTATATGGTGAGATACGATGCAAACAATATAGAACAATTCAAACATGGTAGCTCGTGGTTTAGTCATTATGGGACTCACACGATGGGTCTATCCTGCATAGTGATACCTCAGAAGCATTTTAATCGCGTTAGTATGCATTAAAACAACATGAAAACATATATACAAATTCGCAAACAACCAAAAGAACTGGAGGTGCATGCATGCTGGTTTCATGTGCTTTGGATCATCAAGACTGATCCATTCTTACTCTATGGTGTCCTTGAAGTCGAATGGGATAATATGTTTTGCTTGAAAGTGGCTACAAATAGGGTTTGTAACTTGACCTAGTTTTGAGAATTTTGGAGTTTTTGGAAAGGTGATCTTGCATGGGTTTTTCATGGCTGGTCTTGTCTGAATGAATGAGAATATATAGTGATGAATTAGGTCAAAAGGGATTGGTCTTGGACCTTGTATAAAAAGCCTTGATTTTATCTTATTTAATTTTGAATTTAAATAAATAAAATCAAAAAATAAATAGAGTAAAAACAAAGGATTGTATGAATAAGTATATTGAGGCCTATAACAAGCATGGACCTAGAAACACATGCCCATTAGCTCAAAAATTCAAGTTTGGTCACTTTAGGTTTCATGCATTTTCTCAAAATTTCCCAACTTGCACCAATCATAACTCTCTCAATTTTTATCATATGAAGATGATCTTTGATTTTTTGGAAAGATCAAGATGTCATCTACAATCTCTATGTTGATCATATTTGCATTTGAATATTTTATCTTGATGTAAGTTGCCTTGATAAAAAAGTGTCTTTTGTTGACTTTTGAAATGACCTATAATGTTTTGGCCTATATCTCTCAAATGAAGCATTTTTTGGACTTGAGCTTAGAGATACAAAGTTTTAGAGAATTGAATTTCCTTCAAAATGAGCTTTGGTCGAGAAAAATATGATGAAGCATGTGAAAGTTGTGCTTGGTCAAAGTTCAGTTGACTTCTCCTTAAGAAAATCCTAATTTGGTAAGTTTTGACTTTTTGATGAATCTTGAGTTTTCTTGATGAATCATGATCAACCCTTGATCAAATGATGAATGTGACTTAAAAATCTTGATGTTGACCAAAAATATTGAGGTTTGACTGTATGTTGACCATAATTGACTTTTTGTCCAACAAAATTGATTTTTAGTCATATGAGCATTTGACTGAGCAAACTTGTGATGCAAGGCTTGAAATTTGGCATGAGAATTCCTTGAGACATATGAGGAACCATGAAATCCAATTGAGGCATCATAAGCTCAAATTTCCTTGAGAAAAGCAAAACCCTGGTTGTAGGTCTATTGCTTAGGAGGTAAATTTGTCTGATCAAACATTGAGTAGCCTTCAACAATTGAAAACCCTAGGAGCATGAGGAGGTGTCTTGAAGAAAATGAGAGGGAAAATTTTGGGGTACAACAAGTATGTTGCTCGACACAAGATTGTGCCGGATTAGCTTAGTTTGTCTAGTTGTTAGGTGTGTCGAAGCAGTTGCTACACACATATTTGATTTAGTTCTAAAATAGGTATTTTGGGCTTTTGTGTTTTGCATTTTGGCTTAGGGAGCCAGCTAACCTAAAACTATAAATATAGGGAATAACCCTTATTTTCTTAATCAATTGAATATTCACAGAATCTGCAGTTGCAAGTGAATAAGAAGTTTTCCACAGTTTGTGGGCAGAGAGTTACTCTGCAGAAACCCTAAATCTCTTGTCTTCTTTAATTTTATTTCCTTTTCATTATCATTGTGTGAGTAATAACAATCTTGTTCATCAAGATTAAAGAGAAATTCATCATAGGTTTTGGTGGATTTTTAACATCTGGTATCAAGAGCTCCGGTTGAGCGATAAGGGAAGAAGAAGAAAATCAATAGCGATGAATTATGCGAATGGAAATTTTCCATGAAATCTCTCAATTCTTAAAGGTGATAATTATGAGATCTAGTGCTAACAGATGAAGGTTATATTTTGTTTTAAAGTACTTTGGTATCTTGTGAAATATGGATTAGAACCACTTGATGAAGAAGCTTCAGAAAAGGAAGAGGAGGAATACAAAGAATTATAAAAGCTCTCTTTATAATTCACCAATGTGTCAGCCCAAACAATTTCGAAAAGGTTAGTGATGTTGAATCTGCAAAAAAAAGCCTGGGAAATACTAAAGAAATCGTTTGGAGGTGCTGAGTAGGTGCAAGAGGTGAGGTTACAAACTCACAAAAGGACATATGAATTGCTTCAAATGGAAGATAGAGTGAGCATATCTGATTTCTTCACCAGGGTTATGAAACTAGTGAATCAAATCAAGGTTTATGGAGAGACGCTAACACCAATAGCATTTGTTTCAAAGATATTGAGATCGTTGGCTCCGAAGTTTGACCATGTGGTAGTTGCCTTTGAAGAATCGAAGGACGTGTCAAATTTGTCGAAGGAAGAACTTTAAGGGATGCTTGAATCTTATAATTAAAGAATGGATGAAAGAGTTGCAAGAAAGTAGAAGAGTGATGTGGCTTTGCAGGCTCAATCAACAAAAGATAAGAAAGGCAAAGGAAAGTGGTTCAACAACAAAGGTAGAGAAGGCTACAACGATTCTACTGGTAGAGGAAACTAGCATAAATAAAATGTGTCAAATAAGAGAAGACCATACAAAGGCAACCAAAGAGGTGGTGTTGCAAATAGAGGAAGAGGTGGTGGTCAAAAGCCTGACAAGAGTCACATTCAATGCTTCAATTGTCAGAAGTATGGTCACTATTCTAGTGATTGTCCAGAAAAGAGAAAGAACCAAGAAAGTGATGCAAAGTTCCCAAATTATGAAGAAGAAGAGATGATGTTAATTCTCATAAATAAAGATAAAGAAAAAGGACCAATGGTAATTGGATTCAGGATGCTCATCACACATGTATGGAAGGAAAGATTGGTTTGTCAACATAAAACCCTCGATGAAGAACGCGGTGAAATTTGCAAATGACAATACCCTAGCACCTGAATGTATTGGTGATGTTATGATTATGAGGAAAGATGGAAAGAAGTCAGTAATTTCCAATGTGTTATACATACCATGCATGAAGAGAAATTTGTTCAGTATAGGGTAGTTGGTCAAAAAGAACTACAAAGTGTCGATTGAAGGCAAGATGATGAGAGTCGTTGATACAAATGGAAGGTTAATCTTGAAGGCTCCCATGTCTCAAAATAGAACCTTCAAGATTGAATTTAATGTGATGGAGCACAAGTGTATTTCAACTGCACCTAGAGAAGGTGAATGTATATGGAACTATTAACTAGGCCATCTTAACTTCAGAGACATCAAATATTTGAAAAGAAGAAATACGGTTTCAGGGTTTCCATAAATCGACATTCCAAACAAGGTGTGTGAGGAATGTGTGCAAGCAAAGCAGCACAAGAACAACTACAGCAAGGATGCAAGAAGTAAGTCAAAGGCTATTCTTGAAATCATATACTCTGATGTATGTGGACCAATCTAGGTGGATTTGAATGGAGGTAACAAATACTTTGTTACATTCATAGATGATTTTAGTCCAAATTATGGACTTTCCTAATCAAGAAGAAAAGTGAAGTGATCGAGGTATTTGCCAAGTTTAAGGCTATGGTCGAAAGACAAAGTGATCGAAAGCTCAAAGTTTTAAGAAATGATGGTGGTAGAGAGTATGTGTCGAAAGACTTCGACAAATTATGTGAAAAAGAAGGGATTATGCATGAGGTGGTTCCACCCTGTACTCTATAGTAGAATGGAACTGCAGAAAGAAATAATCAAACCATCATGAATATGGTGAGAAGTTTGTTGAAAGGAAAGAATTTACCCAAAGAGTTTTAGGGTGAAGCTGTGTCGACTGCAACATACATATTGAACAGATGTCCAACGAAGAAGCTAGAAGGAATTATGCTAGAAGAATATTGGTCTGTGTGAAGCCTAGCTTGAGTGATCTGAAGGTATTTGGATCTATTGCATATAGACATGTGTCAGATTAATTGAGAAGAAAACTTGATGACAAGTCGAGTCAGATGATCCTAGTAGGATATTATTGACAGAAGGTTACAAGTTGTTCGACCCAGTGAACAAGATGATTGTGATTAGTAGGGACATGATCATAGATGAGCTAAAGGAATGAGATTGGACATAAAATGTCAAGAAATATTCAGTAATAATCTTATTTGAAGAACCGACAGTTGAAGTTGAAAGAGAAGTTCGCAAGAGAAACCAGCTGTTATTGATCAACTAGGACCAAGCAGACCTCAGAGAACAAGACACATTCCTGCAAGGTTACAATAGTGTGTTATTACATCAGATGATGTGGTCGATGATGAAGGTGAGCTAGTATATTATGCTTTCTATGCAGACGTCGAACTTGTTAATGCAACAAAAGCATTAAAGGATTCAAAGTAGGTGAAAGCAATGAATGAAGAAGTGAAGTCCATCGAAGACAACAAAACTTGGTCACTTGTTGAATTGCCTCAAACCAAGAAGGAAATTGATGTCAAGTGGGTATACAAGCTGAAGTTGAATCCTAAATGGTAAGTAACTCGACATAAATCAAGACTTATGGCGAAAGGATTTCTTTAGAAGGAAGGAATTGACTTTGATGAAGTCTTTGCACCTGTGGCTAGAATCCAAACAATTAGGTTGGTTGTTGGTCTATCAAAAATGAATAGTTGGTACATATGTCAGATGGACGTAAAGTGTGCATTCCTCACTGGACCCTTACTTGAATAAGTCTATGTAGCACAACCAGTTCGTTTGTGAAGCATGTCGAAGAGAGAAAGGTAAACATGCTGCATAAAACCCTGTATGTATTGAAGCAAGCTCAATGAGCTTAGAATAAAAGGATAGATAACTTTCTAAGGGAGAAGGAATTTGTGAAGTGCACAACTTAACATGGAGTATATATAAGAAGAAGCAATAGTGAATTGCTTATACTATGTCTATATGTAGATGGTTTGTTGATAACAGGTAGCTGCAAAAGTGAGATCAAAGACTTCAAAGGTGGTCTCAGCAAGGAATTCGACATGTCTGATCTGGGTGACATTTTATATTTACTTGGCATAAAATTCTATAAGAGTAGTAGAGGTTTGATGATGCATCAAATAATATATGCAGGAGAAATTCTCAAGAGATTTGAGATAAAAGAATGCAACTCGACATCGACACTTGCTGAACCAAGGTTGCAACTGTCGAAAGATTCAGAAGAAGATGATATTTGTAACAGCCTCTAAACTCCGCATAAAATAAATAGCATAATCAGAGTAAGTATCTTGCATATCTCAAGAGGGTGTCACATATACTTCACAAAAATCAAGAAACAAATACACTGGTCATGTTCATAACACAAAATTAGAATTATGTTCCACACTATAACACATATGCATCTCATAGCGGAATAATTCTCAACTCAAAATAATAATACTAATGTTTGAAATATCATAGTGACAATCATATCATAAACTATTAGGAACTAAGGGCCATCATTCCATACATCTCAATCCAACATAAATATCCAGAGAGTATAACAATATCTCTCAAATAAACATGAATATAATAAACATAACATGAATCCAAACGTTCCCCGTGTTACATAGACCAGAGCATGACTCACTACCTAGTAAAATGGATAAGTAAAGGACTAGCTCCTCCAACTACTCCTTTCTAGAAGAACCATTGATATCCTTGGTACTTGAGCGATGTCATATAAAACATCATTTCAACAGAAAGGTGAGAATTCATATCATTATAGAAATATATAATAATAAGTAATGAATAACAAATATGCATAAAAAGAATTCATCACACTTATCATAATCATGTAATCAACATATTCCAACATAATTCACATGATTACATATACAACATTGCTCAACAATTTATGATTCAAAGATAATCAATCACAAATACCACAAATGTAACATTCACTTCAATATCACATATTGCACACCAATTCAACATTTCACATCGACGCATGTGAATCTAATGCAACTCGATGCAATATGTATGTGGTACCAATTGTTATCCTTACCGGGCCTACTGGGTCCATCCCTTAGACAGATAGCCACCAAAAAAAGCCCATCCTTCAAGCTTTCAAACCCATCTCTCAGGTTTGGGACAAGTCAATAATTCCCAAGGAATTACCAAACATTGCATCTTGATACAAATGATGCATGTACATGTGCAATCTCAACAATCATATGCAATCAATACCATCCTTCAATCTTAATCATATAAGCATACTCTAATACGGTGGAAGAACTGAAATTTTTAAGCATTTTATCGCAAATGTTACCGATAGCAAGAGTCGCCACCGAATTTTCTTTTATCCAACAAGGAAACAGGAAAGACTTTGGTAAATTTTGAGTTCGGGGGATAAGTTATGAAAAGGGAAGGTGTTAGCACCCTTTTCATCTGTAGTTATCTATGAGCTCTTAATCGCTAGTTCACTTTTTAAAATTTGCTTTGTGTGTGTGTGATTTGAAAATATTTTTGAAAAGCCAAAGCACGACTAACTTTGTAATGATTCTTGTATCAGTCCTAAAGAATGCATACAAAGTGTTTAAAAATGTTTTTGTCAGAAAAATGTGATGTGTGAAAATGTTTAGAAAAGATTGTGAGCAAGCGATTAAAAATTTTTACCCTACTTAAGGTCGTTCTTATTCTTTTCTCTATCCTTTAGATATAGTGCTATCCATACCATTAGTTGGTAGGTAGCCTTATCTATTGGATGTGAAGGGACATGCGAAGGGTCGTCGAATGGTCATAAAAAGCAACTGGTAAAGATAGTTTAGCAATTCAAAGGGATTTTCATCATATTATTCGTAGGTGTTATACCCCAAAATTTTCCCTATCATTTTATCAAGATTTTCCTCACAAGACCTCTTGGACTCCAGACAGGATTAGGGTTTGCTCAGCTCAAGACATCTCCTTGCACTAATAACCTGAAATTAGGGTTTGAGTTTGCACCAGGATTTTTGAACCATCAATGCTTCATGTGACTTTAATACACCATCTTGGACCCCTAAGATTGCTCATACCAAGTTTCAAGCCTTGAATCACCTTTTTGCTCAGTCAATTGGACAGTTACCTAAAAATCAGCTGTATTGGGAAAAAAATCAACCATGGCCAATTTATAGTCAAACTTCATAATTTTTGATCCAAAACAACATTCTAGGCTCCTATGTACCATTTGATCAAGTTTGGACCACAACTCCTCAAGAAATTTGATCAAATCATCAAAAGGGCAAAATGGTCAAAATTAGGGTTTTGAATGAGAAAGGGCAATTTCTGATTTTTGACCTAGCCAATGACCAATTGGGTTCAAGCATGATTTCAAGGACTCAATGGCATCATCTTGACCTAATCACATAGTTCAAAATATCTCAAATGCATAGGATTGACAGATGAATTTTGCAGTCAACTGATCAAAAGTCAATTGTACACTGAAAAGTCAAACTTTGACTTTTTGGTCAAAAATCAAGTGCCAAGAGTCATAATTCATAAAGATATGTCAAATTATGAAACTTGTTGATCAAGAAACCTAAAATTGCAAATTAGGGTTTAATTTGAAAAAATTTCATAACTTAGAAAAATTCTAAGTTATGGAAATTTCTTATTTTCCCCCAACTTTGTCCAACTTTTTCACCATGATGCAATTGGATTCAAACAAAACTTCCAACATGAAAGTTGTAGTACTCCATGAAATATAAAACTTTTATTCACAAATTTTTCCCAAAAGATGCTTGAATCTCAAGTTATGATTTTGTGAATAAGGGTCCATAAACTCTTTAACTTAATGAAATTTTGCCCTAGTTTAGGCAGATTTTTGACCTAACTTCATGGCAACTTTTCACCTAGTTCCAAGAGGAATATCAAAATTAATTTCAAATATGGATTGTAGAGCATGTTACAAGATTTCCAAAATGTCCAAGAACTCTCCAAGACCATTTATGGTTAGGGAGAATCGAAGAAATGAAAATGGCAATTTATCACTTTTGTCCAAGGCATTTTCACAATGTTACAAGTTGCAAATCAGTTTCAAACATGCTTGTACTTGGTTTTACAGGTCCTAATCCCATCTGCACTCCATAATTAAATGCAAACACATTGGATAATGGTCTTGTTCTGATCTTTGAAGCATTTCACATTGAATTAATCCAAAAATGGCATAAAGTGCATAATACCATTTTCATAAAGCTTGCTTTTACAACTTTGAATTTATTGAGCCATGGACCTAATCTCTTTTTGCAAACAAGATCCACAGTTATCAAACAAAGTTTACCAACTATGTGCAGCTAGCAAGCAAGCCTGTATAGGCTTTGGCATTGTCACTTCCAACTTTTCTTCAAAAGCAAGAAACTTGCAAAAGTCAAGGGATCTCATCCATCTGATAAAGGCAAGACTTTGTATCATTTCAAACAACTTCAGAGCATTGTAACAAGCCTAAGACATGAATTCATAACACCTCAAACACCCTCAAACACAAAAAACACCATTTCTGCCCAAAACAGGGCAGCCTCTGCAAAATCAAAGCCATTTTCATATTGCCTCGTGCGTTTTGCTTTGAATCACTTCAAACACATTCTATACCTCACATCCCAGCTATCCAGGCCCCTGTCTTGCAACTGTAAGCTCAGTTTCACACTTCACCATTTTCATTTTGCAAGGTTGCAGGTTGACTCGTGCAAGGAGTTTTAGCCATCTACAAGACCAGCTAAGCATTGGAAAAGGTTGAGGGGACCTCAAGGAAGCTCACAAGAACTTCAAGCCTCACTCAAAGTCCCCACATTGCCATATCCAAACTCAACTGAACAAGGTATTTGTCAAGTTTCTATCTCTCTATTTAGGCATCCTTAGGCTTAGGTTTGTGAAGCAAAGATGTAGCTTTTAACATGCTTGAACTGTACATATACATAGTTCTTATTTATATTAACTAAGTAGTGAGAATTTGAAGCTTGAAGTTCATGAAAATTTTAGGTCAGAAATTAAGGGTGATAAAATTCTCCTTGATCTTTGAGAGTTAGGTCATGATTTTTATATCATTGGAATCGTGAGTTAACATGCTACAAGTTTCATGTTGCAAGATTTTGTTTTTTTGCACGTATGCAACATTTACAGGTTGAAGCACAGGGCGCGCGCGTTGCTGTCTGGAGGTCAGGGACGAAGCTGTCCTGGGAAAGGGCCTTGGGCCTTCTACTATTCACACCCCCCCTTTTTGCTTCTGCACCCCCCTTTGCATTTTCTTTTATTTTTTATATTTTTTTGCATATATTTTATTTTGACTTGCGTTTATTTATTTTCTGAACATTATAAAATCATAAAAATATTTTCTTGTTTTTTTTGCATTTTATTTTATTATTTTTATTATTTTTTGGCATAAAAATAGTTTATTAGGTTTATAAAACTTATATTCTTAAAATAAACTTGTAAATAATAATAAAAATACTTAAATATTTTATTTTATTATATTATACACATAAAATATTTTTTCTCACATATTTTAGTTTTAATGTTTATACAAAATATTATTATTATTTTTTCTTGTACATAAATGAATAAAAAGAATATTAGAAAACAATATTTTCTTTTAAAACAAAATTAGGGTTTCCCCTTTCAAAAATAATAACATTATTTTTTCTTATTTTTAGGACTTTGATAATATTGTTTTCTCATACATAAAACAATTACAAAAGCATTTTCTTGCATATTTACATTTTATTACATATTTAAATATTTGCTTATTTATTTATTGTACAATAAATTCAATTGGGTTGTAATAGTAAATTAGGGTTTTTATTTTTTGCAAATATCCCCATTCAAAACTTGTATCCCCCCTCCCATAATATTGTTGTAATAATTTAGATTTACATTACGCAATTTATCGCATTATATACATGTTTAGTAAATTAGGATTTGCATGATAAGACAAAAAAAATCAAACAAATAGCATGACCTAATGCAAGACAAACAAATGCATGAAAAATGACAACACATTGCACACAAGCACCTCTAGGGTTTCACCCACTTGGTTGCCTTAAAACATGGCCATGGTATGCATGCTAGGTATCTTGGCAAAACAAAACAAAATAAAAGATCATAGTCCCTCGATGACGCTATCTTGGTTACCTAAACAAAATGATCTTAGTCCCTCAAAACTTGCTAAGATACTTGGCAATATTATTATCATGGTCATACGATGACCCACGCCCGTCCCATTTAACATCCAAAGATAGGGTTATCTACTAAAACAATAGTAGGTCAACAACATCAAAGGGATAAAAATGTGTAGGAAAGACTTTTGAGTAGGGTAGATAACTCCTAGTTACTTGATCTCTTTCAAACAATCCTTGCTATTTTCAAACAAACACACACATTTCAAAAACAATTTCCAAACAAATTTCAAAACATTGAAACATTTTTTCAAAAGACAAACATCTTTGTATACATTCTTACAAACAAGAATCATTAAAAAGATTGCCTAAACAAAGGCCTTTTTTAAAAATACTTTCAAAACCACACAAAGCACCATTTCAAACAATTGAAAAAGAAAAGCAAGTGATCTAAAACAAGTAACTAAGAGCCCATGGAAAACCATGGATGAAAAGGGTGCTAGCACCTTCCCTTTTCATAATCTACCCTCCGAACCCAAAAACAATCTCAAAGGTCTTTCCTGTACTTTTTTACCTTTCCTTTTGGATAAAAGAAAAGTCGATGGAGACTCTTGCTAAACCGCAACATTTGCGAACACAAACGCAAAACCTCAAGTCAGTTCTCCCACCGCATCACAGAACTGGCGACTCTGCTGGGGAAAATATTAAAAATGGGGTTACCTTAGGGTTTTAGATCACCTTTTCATGCTTATCTTGCTTGACTTGTATGCTTTACACTTTGGTTCTATTGTTTGGGTTTGAATCCTCTACCCGGATTTGGGAAACATTCATAGGTAAATAGCAATACATTGTGGAAATTGTGCGGGGTATACCGACATGGTCTAAGCAATAGCTATATTAGTGCGACATATTTGTGGGTACCAGTAGCCTTTGAGTCAATCAAAGAGAATACGGGGCCGCTGAGTGATGTCATGAAGCATTAATGGACTTTTAGAACCTTTACTTGACTAACTTGGCCTTTTAGGATGTAGTGAGATGACCGGCTTTGGTGCAGTCCGAAGTTGGTAGATACTCGATACTACACTCATTGAGGGTTGGTTCCTTGGAATATTTTGGTCACCAGTAAAGAGGCTGAATTGAAAAAATGAACAAGGAAACAATCCAGTGATATTGAGCTCCTTAGAACCCGGTTACTATTTCTAGGACAGGTTGAGCCAACTAAACTTCAAGAGGGTACTTACCTATGAAACCCCATGCAAGCCTGAAACTAGGAACTTGTGTGATTTGCTTGTACATATATACTTGTGCATAACATCATGAACATCATGAAGCATCATATGCATCCACTAACCATTTCAAGGATTTGGATTTTCATCTTTGTTCCTGTTTTATAGGTAATGGATTCACTTCGCAGGAAAACTATTCAAGTCAACCTTGTAAGAATTCCTCCACAACTAAAGGAGCTAGCTTCAAGGATTCTTGACAATTCTCCATTCACCAAGAGGAATGGTCGTCTTCTCAACTTAGTCACTGCCAACACAGAGGAGGATATGCTGAAAGTTCTCTTCCAGTTCTTTGACCCTTTACATTATTGCTTCACATTTCCTGACTACCAACTTGTGCCCACTTTGGAGGAATTTTCTCAACTCTTGAGGATTCCTATTCTCAACCAACTACCCTTCAACAGTATGGAAAGAGATCCAAAGCTAGAAGAGATTGCTCAAGCCTTACACTTGCACTCCTCTGATGTCACAACACATTTGGAAACTAGAAGTGGTGTCAAAGGTTTCTTGTCAAAGTTCTTGTTTGAGAAAGCCCAGAGCTGCTGGAATTCATTGGACTTACAAGCTTTTGAGGAGATTGTAGCTCTTCTCATCTATGGGATGGTCTTGTTCCCTAACCCTAACCAACTTATAGATGTAAGTGTTGTCAAAATCTTCATGACTCGCAACCCGGTGCCTACATTGCTTGGGGATATCCTCCACTCTTTTCACACTCGTACAATGAGGAAAAGAGGTGTTCTCATGTGTTACACTCCTCTACTGGCAAGATGGTTTATTTCTCATCTTCCCCAATCAGTTTTGAAGAATGAGCGAGGTCTGAGGTGGTCACAACGGTTGATGACCCTTACACATTCAGATATCCATTGGTGTTCTCGATCAAAAGAGAATGTTATCATCATTGACCGTTGTGTGGAATTCCCTAATGTCCCTCTACTTGGCATTAGGGGAGGTATCACCTACAACTCTTGCTTAGCTCTGAGACAATTTGGGTATGCCCGAAGGGATGGCCCACATGACATGCTAGTTCAAGGTTTGGCTTTTGACTTCGACAACGACAACCAAGGACTCCGACAAAGGTTCATCCGAGCTTGGAGGATGCCCAACAAGGTAGACGGTAAGACCCTGGGACACAAGAATTCCATCCCTCTTGAGCCTTACTTCAAGTGGGTACGAACCCGCGCCCAAAGTCTTATGATGCCTTACCCCTCCATTCTCCCTGTGATTATAGAGCCTGTTATGGAAGGAGAGGTTCCATACACCCTCCTACATCCTGACATGCCAACATCACTTGAAGATTTACAAAGGAGTTGGATACAGCTCAAGGGAGAGCGCGATACTTTCGAAGCCCAATTCTACGCAAGCGAGAAAAAGGTTTTGGAACTCACTCGTCAACTTCATGAAGAGCAGACTCTTAACACCTACATTGCACCAAAGAGGATGTGCAACGTCTTTTTACCTTAGAATTTTGTATTATTTTGCCCATGGGGCATTGATGTACTAACAAATTCTATCTTATTAATATGACGTGTGTTCCTTTTTTGTTTAAAATAAATTTGAATGTCTGAATCCTTGAATGCATTACATGAATACATATCATTCATCATATTCATAAACAGATCTTCACACCGAGTTTCCTCATCTCTCTTCTATTTATTTCAGCAAGATGGGTATTGAACAAACGGCCAAAGATTTGCAAGCCCAGAATTCACAATTTCAACAGCTACTTATGACCTTGGCGAAGGGGCAGGAGGAGCTCAAGACTCTACTAGAGAAGGAAAAAGAGAAAAAGAAGAAGAAGAGAGCTGGTGTGGCTATCTTGGGTAGAATATTTGAAGGACAAGCTAGACGGACTTTAGATTTCCCATCAACATCTGAAAAGGGGGAAGGAAAGGGTAAAGGAACTGCAGTGCCATCTGAATCTGAAGCTGAAGAAGAAGAGGATGAGGACTACTCTGAACAGCAGTACCCTCCGGCCGATGACAAATACAAGAACTTGGAAGAGCGTCTAGCTGCCATGGAGATACAAAGAGTTCCGGGACTGGACTTTGAAGAGTTAGGGCTGGTATCTGGAATTGTAATCCCTCATAAATTCAAAGTACCTCTGTTTGCTAAGTACGATGGGTTGTCTTGTCCCAATATGCACCTCAGATCCTTTGTCAGGAAAATTCAACCACATTCTTCTGACAAGGACCTATGGGTCCA
The DNA here is from genome assembly GCA_948472305.1 of Vicia faba. NCBI lineage: Eukaryota > Viridiplantae > Streptophyta > Magnoliopsida > Fabales > Fabaceae > Vicia > Vicia faba. Next base: position 843,670,123 of record OX451740.1, read on the forward strand.
CTTTTTCCAGGACAGTCTTTTGGGAATGCAACTTGATTGGTTCTACCAGTTGGAGAGGTCTGATGTGCATAATTGGGAAGATTTGGCAGCCGCATTCTATAAACAATATCAATACAACGCCGACTTGGCGCTAACTTGTACTCAACTACAGAGTATGACTATGGCTACCAACAAGGGTTTTAAAGACTACCCCCAAAAATGGAGGGATTTGGCCGGAAGGGTGCAACCACCTTTATCTGAAAGAGAGCTAGTGGACATGTTCTTGGGGACTCTGTCAGGTCCTTTCTTTAATCACCTAATTGGAAGCTCCTCTGCAGGTTTCACTGAGTTTATTCTAACTGCCGAAAGAGTGGAGGCCGGTATTAGAAGCGGGAAAATTCAGAAAGATGCATCTATCTCTACTGCTGCAAAAAAGCCCTTCACTGGAAAGAAGGAAGTGTCAGCTGTCTATGCCCAGAGAAATCAGGGAAGAGTTGAAAGACGACCAACTGTGGGGGCTGTTATGATTCAGAAGTCTGCGTCAGACCAACCGAGAAACAACCAATTGAGGAATGATCAGTCGAGGAATAACCAACAAAGGGTGGAAAGGCCTGTAAGGCAATTCACCAAGATAAACATGACTCCTGCTCAAGTCTTACCACATATCTTGAAGTTAAACCTAGCCATGCTAAAGGAGGACCCTAAAAACCCTAACACTTCATCTCCATATTACCATCCCAACGCCAGATGTGCGTACCACACAGAAAGTCCAGGGCACGACACCAACAACTGTTGGGCCCTGAAGAATAAGATTCAGGATCTAATTGACGCAAAGGAAGTGGAATTTGAAGCTCCTGAAAAGCCGAATGTTATCTCTGCACCAATGTCGAGGCATGGGCACAATGCCAATGCTGTGGAAGAAGATCTGTTTGTTTCTGCTATGGATGAATTGTTAACTCCTCTCCTAACCATCAAGTTGAATTTGTTGAAGGCTGGGGTGTTCCCAGGTTGTGACCAAGATTGCCATGCTTGCCTGTCCTCCCCTTTTAACTGTCCTCTTTTGAAGAAAGGAATCCAACTATTGACTGATAACAAGGAAATTTTGTTTGAGAAAGCTCCTGTCTCACCCATTCCAGTTCCAGAAGTTTCAATAATAACCATATACGCCAATCCTTCCAGGGTTCCTAAAAAACCCATTAGGATTACATCCGCTCCTATGACTACTCCGTTGAAGATAAAAATGCCAGGGCCAACCCCTTACAAAACTGATAAAATGGTACCATGGAACTATGGTGGATAAATCTACTACCATGGTGTCAAACAGATTGAACAGACCATTGAAGAAGAAAGCTCTGAGAAAGATAATCCTGACATCAGTAACATTGCTAGAACAAGCAAAATTACTCGTAGTGGGAGAATCTTTTCTCCAGAGATTGCTCCTCCAACAGCAGTCTTTGGACCCACGGCCATCCCGAAGATTACCCCTGTGATTGTACCTATAAGTGTACCCGCCAATAAAAACAATACAATTCCCACCCTGTTTCCGATGCTGATAAAAAAGGAAAGAATGTTCAAGAGGAGCCTGTCTTGACGAAGGCTCAATCATTAGTCATTCCTGAAACATCCCAGAAAGAGGTAGAAGAGATTCTGAGGATTATTAAGAAAAGTGATTATAATGTTGTTGAACAACTGGGGCAGACCCCTTCCAAAATATCTATGTTATCCCTGTTGCTGTGCTCTGAGGCACATGCAAAATATTTGATCAAGTTTTTGAAGACAGCCCACGTGCCACAAGAAACCTCCGCTGATCAATTCCAAGAGTGCATGGCCAGTTTAACAGCTGACAATGGCCTGGGATTCTCCGATGCAGACTTAACCTCCAAAGGGAGAAAACATAATGACGCACTACATGTCTCAGTGGAGTGTAGGGGGACCAACCTAGCTCATGTTTTGGTTGATATTGGGTTGTCTCTAAATTTCTTGCTGAAGAAAGCCTTGTATAGACTGGATTGTGAAGGCTTAACCCTGAAACCCAGCAACATTATTGTCAGAGCCTTTGATGGTTCTAAGAGGATGGTCCATGGAGAGGTGGACATCCCGATCAAGGTGGGTACCCAGATGTTTAATTCAACATTCTACGTAATGGACATCCGTCCTTCCTATTCTTGCCTGTTGGGAAGACCTTGGATCCACCATGCTGGAGTTGTCACTTATACTCTGCATCAAAAGCTCAAGTACCCTGTCCAGGGGAAAATCATAAATGTTCATGGCGAAGAGGAATACATGATCAGTCATCTGAACTCCTTCCGTTATATGGAGTTGGATGGCGAATTCATAGAGACCCCTTTCCAACACTTTGAGGAAGTTTCTGAAGAGATAGAGGCGACCAAGACAGTGTCTTCAACTCCTGTGATCACAAGACCTGTGCCTCGGATGTCATCTCTCAAGGATGCTAAGGGAGTAGTGGAAAAAGGCGGATCCACTATCTGGGGGCAGCTTCCCGACTTTCCTTTCAAATCAGACAAATTTGGCCTAGGGTTTACATCAACTGGTCAGAAGGCTGTGCATCGCTCCACCTGTGAAGATCAGCCACCGAGGGGTTAATGCACTAGAGGACAGTGAAGAAGAGGGAAACCTGGAAGACTGGATTTTCCCTACTGCTGACGGAGGATTGTGCAACTGGGAAGCAAAAGACTTTGTTCTGATTACTTTCATAAATCAGTAATTTATCTTTTCCATTTATGTTGGACTGTAATAATTCACAAACAATTCGTATTTTTTCAACCGTGTGTCTTACCCGAGGCACATAGGTCCATTTGTAAGAGTTCTTATTTTCACTTCATATGTCATTTTAATGAATCATGGACGCTTTTCATATATAAACCTTTTTGCTCATTTTCTTTCTTTTAAATTTTGTTGTTTTAAGATGGCTATGCCCTTACACACACCCACACTCACAAATGCAGATACCCTTCCATTCCGGAACCCATGGGTAACAATAATGCTATAGCCTTCAGTGATTCTGAAGATCTGATCAACCAAGCCGAATATGAAGGTGAGGAAGATTGTGAGGTTCCAGGGGAATTAGCTAGACTTCTACAATAAGAGGAAAGAGCGACTCAGCCTCATGAAGAGCAATTGGACACTATCAACTTGGGTACTGAGGATGATAAAAAGGAAATCAAGATACGTGCCAATCTAGATTCGAGTGTCAAGGAGCGCCTAGTTCAGCTACTACATGATTATGTTGAGATCATTGCCTGGTCATACAAAGACATGCCGGGACTCGATACACACATTGTGGTACACCGTCTCCCCACAAGAGAAGATTTTCCACCAGTGAAACAAAAGGCCCGCCGCATGAGACCTGACATGTCAGAGAAGATCAAAGCAGAAGTTATGAAGCAGTTCAATGCTGGATTTCGGGCTGTTACTTCCTATCCATAATGGGTTGCTAACATTGTGCCCGTGCCTAAGAAGGACGGCAAAGTCAGAATGTGCATGGATTATAGAGACTTAAACAGGGCCAGCCCTAAAGACGACTTTCCACTACCGCACATCGACATTCTGGTCGACAACACAGCTCAGCACATTTTCTTTCATGGACAAATTCTCAGGCTATAACCAGATCAAAATGGCACCTGAGGACATGGAGAAAACTACTTTTGTTACACAGTGGGGTACGTTCTGCTACAAAGTGATGCCATTTGGACTGAAGAATGCAGGGGCAACCTATCAATGCACCATGGTAGCTTTGTTTCATGATATGATACATCATGAAATAGATGTCTACGTAGATGACATGATAGCCCGATCACAAACTGAAGAAGAACACCTTGATCACTTGCAAAAGCTGTTTGTCAGGTTGAAACAGTACAAGCTCAGACTGAACCCAAACAAGTGCACCTTTGGAGTCCGGTCCGGTAAACTTCTAGGTTTCATTGTCAGCAACAAAGGCATCGAAGTTGATCCTGCCAAAGTCAAAGCTATACAAGAAATGACTGCTCCTCGCACTGAGAAGGAGGTAAGAGGTTTCTTGGGACGCCTAAACTACATTGAAAGGTTCATTTCTCACCTAACATCTACCTATGAACCAATCTTCAAGCTGTTGAAGAAAGACCAGGTAGTTAAATGGAATGATGACTGTCAAATTGCTTTCGATAAAATCAAGGAGTATTTGCTAGAACCTCCTATCTTGATGCCACCCGTCGAAGGAAGACCGCTAATCATGTATCTGACCGTCCTAGAAAATTAAATGGGGTGCGTACTGGGCCAACATGACGAGTCTGGCCGAAAAGAGCATGCCATTTATTACCTTATCAAAAAGTTTACCAACTGTGAAACCAAATATTCACTACTCGAGAAAACTTGATGCGCTTTGGTATGGGCTGCTCGCCGGCTAAGGCAGTATATGTTGACTCATACCACTTTGCTGATATCTAAGATGGACCCGATCAAGTACATCTTTGAGAAGCCTGCTCTATCTGGAAGAATAGCTAGATGGCAGATGATCCTAACGGAATACTACATATAACACACAACTCAAAAAGCTATAAAGGGGAGTGTGCTAGCCGATCATCTGGCTCATCAAGCTATCGAAGATTACCAATCCATGAGGTTTGACTTCCCTGACGAGGACATCATGATATTGGACAACATTGAAGATCTCAGACCATATGACGGACCTGAACAAGGATCCCGATGGACCCTGTACTTTGATGGGGCCTCCAATGCACTTGGCAACGGTATTGGCATGGTACTCATCTCTCCAGAGGGTTGCCATACAACTTTCACTGCTAGAATTTGCTTCAGCTGTACGAACAACATGGCAGAGTATGAAGTTTGCATCTTTGGACTCAAGGATGCCATAGACTTGGGAATCAAATCTTTGATTGTGTTTGGGGACTCATATTTGGTCATCAGTCAGATCAAAGGAGAGTGGGATACTAAGCATCCAAACCTCATCCCTTACAAAGAACATGTCTTGATATTGTTACCATATTTCGAGCAGATTACCTTCAAGCACTTCCCGCGAGAAGAGAATCAGCTAGCAGATGCTCTAGCTACAATGTCATCCATGTTTAAACTTAACTGGGATAATGAGGCTCCCCAAATCACCATTGAATAGATGGTCGAACCTGCACATTGTCACGAGATTAATACCAAAGAAGTAGTGGACCAGCCATGGTTTCATGAAGTCAAAAGGTATCTCGAGGCTCAAGAATACCCTGAAGGAGCTTCAATCAACGACAAAAAGTTCTTAAGGAGATTCTCGGAAAAGTTCTTCTTGAGGAATGGTATTCTGTACAAGCGCAATCATGATTCTGTTCTGCTCCGTTGTATGGACAAAGCTGAAGCTGAAAAGATCATGGCTGAATTGCATGAAGGTACCTTCGTCACTCACTCTAGCGGGCATACGATGGCTAAGAAGATTCTACGGGCAGGCTATTACTGGTCTACCATGGAAGCTGACTGCTATCAACATTCCCGCACTTGTCACAAATGTCAAATCTATGCAGACAAGGTGCACGTGCCTCATGTTCCTCTAAATTTCTTAACAGCTCGTTGGTCATTCGCTATGTGGGGAATCAACATGATTGGAGAGATCAAACCTACACCATCCAATGGACACCGCTTCATTCTGGTAGCCATTGATTACTTCACCAAGTGGGTCGAAGCAGCTTCCTTCGCGTCCGTTACAAAGAATGTTATTGCCCGCTTCATAAGGCAGAACCTTAGTTGCTGGTACGGTATCCCCAAAAGGATCATCACTGACAATGGTACAAACCTTAACAATACTATGATCACCGCCTTGTGCGAGCAGTTCAAGATTCAACATCACAATTCATCTCCCTATCGGCCAAAGATGAACGGTGTTGTCGAAGCTGCGAACAAAAATATCAAGAAGATCATACAAAAGATGACAGTCACCTACAAATACTGGCATGAGATGCTACCGTTTGCTCTTCACGGGTACCGTACCACGGCACGCACATCAACTGGGGAAACACCCTATTCCTTGGTATATGGCATGGAGGCTATTTTACCTATCGAGGTTCAGATTTCCTCCTTGAGAATCATGAAGGATGCTTGTTTGAGTGAAGACGATTGGATTCAGACCCGAATTGATCAACTTAACTTGATTGACGAAAAGAGACTTACTGCTGTTTGTCATGGTCAGACGTATCAAAAACGGATGATCAAGGCTTTCAACAAGAAAGTCAGACGCCAGACATATCAAGTCGGGGATCTGGTAATCAAGCGCATTATCTTGCCGCAAAGTGATCCTAGGGGCAAATGGACTCCTACCTACGAAGGACCATTTGTAATCAAGAACATCTTTTCTGGTGGGGCAATGATCTTAACCACCATGGACGGTGACGACCTGTCGCACCCTGTGAACGCAGACATAGTCAAAAGATACTACGCATAAAGGACCCGCTAGGTTGACAAACCTAGGAAAAAAAGGTATCCCGGTGAATCGAAAACCCGAAAGGGCGATTCAGGCAAAAATTAGGGATAAACAAAAAAATTTGTACACCCGGCAAGTTGAAAACTCGAAAGGGCGACTTGGGGAAAAAAAGGGTTTCCCGGTGAACAAAAAACCCGAAAGGGCGGTCCAGGCAAAAGTTAGGGAATTAAAGCGTATGACTATGTCTCGTCGGATCACTTTAAGGACAATCTCTTCCCAGACAAACTCTGAGTTTCTGATCAATTTAATCATCTTCGGACGAAGCAGCAGATGGGCAAGATATTCGGAGTCACGAAGGCTATAGCAGAATGGGAACCCCATGGGATTTTTTACACACATAGCTGTCTTTCTTTGTATAAATTTTTCTTACTCTTATGACATCATCCTCTTACTAGGATGTTTGTCTCCTTTGTACACAAGTACTTATTCAAAGTAAATACAAAGATACCTCTTTAAAGTGCAGAAAACTCCTCGTCTTTTTCTTTTACACTTATGTTTTTATTTGAAAAAACGTCAAATGATTCATTGATGAACATATGCATTTGAACATAATTACTTTTTACAAATAAACATGATGGAAAAGAACAATTACTGACAGACTAAAAGGATAGGAAAATTTCTTTAGGCTATTCTAGGAGCAATCCCGTACAGTACATCATCTAGATCCCCAGCGGAGCTAAAACCTTGAAATATATACCCCCAGCGGAGTTAAATTTCAAACCCTCAATTCCCACCAGAGTTAAAACTTCAAACTCCCAGATCCCCGGCGGAGCTAAAATCTTCATCCCCAGTCAAGTCAAGATTTCTAATCCCCAGCAGAAACCATCCATTTTCCCCAGCAAGTTACCTTGAAGCCTGGAAATCAATCAGATAACAGTTAACTTTTGTCTCTCCCCAACCTGGGATTTTCCCTAGTAAGAGTAGCAGACGACCAAAAACTCCTGAACTTACTCTCCAGCAGTAAGGCTTCTTCCCCATAGAGTTTTTACTCCCCAACAGAATGAAGATTCTCATTCTTGATTCCCCGGTGAAGTTGCCAGAGTCTTCATTACTCCCCAGCATGAAGTCACCAAAGTTTTCATTACTCCTCAATAGAATGAAGATTCTCATTTTTAGTTCCCTGCAGAAATCATAAGAGTTTTCCCTATTCCCCAGCCGAGTAAGGATTTCCTTTGTATAACCCACAGTAGAAGTCTTCAGAATTCTCTGAATTCTCCAAGCAGATTTCTCAAGCAGTTTAGCTTTGCTTACAACAGATTTTTGTCAATACTCCAACTGCAAGACATGAAGCATCCTCACATCCCCACAGAAGCTTGTCAAGGATTTTTAATCCCCAACAGTCGCCAATGATTTCTCATCCTCAGCAATCAAAGATTTTGAATCTCCAGCAGCGGTCAAGGATTTATTTCCCCCGACAGCAGTCAAGAGTTTTTATCCCCAACTATCAAGGATTTAGTTTCCTCTGCAATACAGCAAATCAGCTTACATGCACATACATTACATCCATATATCATAAACACTGATAAAACACATATATTGCATCATACAACATAACTTTATGTTTCAGCTAACATTTTACCCTTTTCAGGATAAGATTATCAGCTATCATTAACAATATTCAAAGATTTCAGATACAGTAAAGATACACTCCAAACACGGAAGTCATTCTATTACTCATTCAGATTCAGGTTTCAGATTCAGTTCAGATACGCTCCAGATACGGATGCCATCCTGATACTTATCTAGATTTCAACTATCAGATACACTCCAGACACGGAAGTCATTATGTTGCTCATTCAGACTCGGATCTCAGATACAGTTCAGATACGCTCCAGACACGGTTGCCATTCTGTCACTTATCTTGATTCTCCCCAGCTCAGAGACGCTCCAGACACGGATGATATTCTATTTCTCATACAGCTCAGAGACGCTCTAGACATGGATGCTATTCTATTGCTTATTCAGATTCAACATTCAGATACAACTTGGATACACTCCAGATACGAATTCTATTCCTTTTCTCATTCAGATTTAGTCCCCAGATACAGTACAAATACGTTCCAGATACGAATACCATTCTGATACTTATTCTCCCGACTTACAACTTACAACTCAACAAACATTATTGGATGGCATCTTCAAGCCCACCTTCGACAAGATTCTATCACATCTTAAAAATGGCATCTTTTAAACCCATTTCCTCAACTACATTCTGACGAGTGAAAATTTACGGGCACTCTAGTGTCCAATCATCTTTTACCTTCGAGTCACTAACAACAAAACTCGCCAATCTAACTCTTCAGGTTTAAGAAGATTGAACAGGGGAAGCTGTTATACCCCAAAATTTACCCTCTCATTTTATCAAGTTTTCTTCACAAGACCTCTTGGACTCCAGACATGATTAGGGTTTGCTCAGCTCAAGACATCTCCTTGCACTGATAACCTGAAATTAGGGTTTGAGTATGCACCAGGATTTTTGTACCATAAATGCTTCATGTGAATTTCATACACCATCTTGGACCCCTAAGATTGTTCATACCAAGTTTCAAGCCTTGAATCACCTTTTTGCTCAGTCAATTGGACAGTTGACCTAAAAATCAGCTGTATTGGGGAAAAAGTCAACCATGGCCAATTTACAGTAAAACTTCATAATTTTTGATCCACAACAACATTCTAGGCTCCTATGTAACATTTGATCAAGTTTGGACCACAACTCCTCAAGAAATTTGATCAAATCATCAAAAGGGTAAAATGGTCAAAATTAGGGTTTTGACTGAGAAAGGGCAATTTCTGATTTTTGACCTAGCCAATGACCAATTGGGTTCAAGCATGATTTCAAGGACTCAATGGCATCATCTTGACCTAATCACATAGTTCAAAAGATCTCAAATGCATAGGATTGACAGATGAATTTTTCAGTCAACTGGTCAAAAGTCAACTGTACACTGAAAAGACAAACTTTGACTTTTTGGTCAAAATCAAGTGCCAAGAGTCATAATTCATCAATATATGTAAAATTGTGAAAGTTGTTGATCAAGAAACCTAAAATTGCAAATTAGGGTTTAATTTGAAAAAAATTCATAACTTAGAAAAATTCTAAGTTATGGAAATTTCTTATTTTTTCCCAACTTTGTCCAACTTTTTCACCATGATGAAATTGGATTCAAACAAAACTACCAACATGAAAATTGTAGTCCTCCAGGAAATCTACAACTTTGATTCACAAAGTTTTCCCAAAAGATGCTTGGATATCAAGTTATGATTTTGTGAATAAGGGTCCATAAACTTTTTAACTTAGTGAAAGTTTGCCCTAGTTTAGGCAGATTTTTGACCTAACTTCATGGCAACTTTTCACCTAGTTCCAAGATTAATATCAAAATGCATTTCAAATATGGATTGTAGATTATGTTACAAGCTTTCCAAAATGTCAAAGAACTCTCCAAGATCATTTATGGTTAGGGAGAATCGAAGAAATGAAAATGGAAATTTATCACTTTTGTCCAAGGCATTTTCACAATGTTACAAGTTGAAAATCAGTTTCAAACATGATTGTACTTGGTTTTACATGTCCTAATCCGTTCTACACTCCATAGTTAAATGCAAATATATTGGATAATGGTCTTGTTCTGATCTTTGAAGCATTGCCATTGAATTAATTCAAAAATGGCATAAAGTGCATAATACCATTTTCATAAAGCTTGCTTTTACAAATTTGCATTTCTTGAGCCATGGACCTAATATCTTTTTGCAAACAAGATCCACAGTTATCAGACAAATTTTACCAACTGTGTGCAGCTAGCAAGCAAGCATGTACAGGCTTTGGCATTGTCACTTCCAACTTTTCTTCAAAAGCAAGAAACTTGCAAAAGTCAAGGGATCTCATCCATCTGATAAAGGCAAGACTTTGTATCATTTCAAACAACTTCAGAGCATTGTAACAAGCCTAAGACACGAATTCATAACACCTCAAACACCCTCAAACACAAAAAACACCATTTCTGCCCAAAACAGGGCAGCCTCTGCAAAATCAAAGCCATTTCCATATTGCCTCGTGCGTTTTGCTTTGAATCACTTCAAACACATTCTATACCTCACATCCCAGCTATCCAGGCCCCTGTCTTGCAACTGTAAGCTCAGTTTCACACTTCACCATTTTCATTTTGCAAGGTTGCAGGTTGACTCGTGCAAGGAGTTTTAGCCATCTACAAGACCAGCTAAGCATTGGAAAAGGTTGAGGGTACCTCAAGGAAGCTCACAAGAACTTCAGGCCTCACTCAAAGTCCCCATATTGCCATATCTAAACTCAACTGAACAAGGTATTTGTCAAGTTTCTATCTCTCTATTTAGGCATCCTTAGGCTTAGGTTTGTGAAGCAAAGATGTAGTCTTTAACATGCTTGAACTGTACATATGCATAGTTCTTATTTATATTAACTGAGTAGTGAGAATTTGAAGCTTGAAGTTCATGAAAATTTTAGGTCAGAAATTAGGGGTGATAAAATTCTCCTTGATCTTTGAGAGTTAGGTCGTGATTTTTATATCATTTGAATCGTGAGTTAACATGCTACAAGTTTCATGTTGCAAGATTTTGTTTTTTTTTTGCACGTATGCAAGAGTTACAGGTTGAAGCACAGGGCGCGCGTGTTGCTGTCTGGAGGTCAGGGACGAAGCTGTCCTGGGCTAGGGCCTTGGGCCTGCTACTATTCACACCCCCCATTTTGCTTCTGCACCCCCCCCCCATTTGCATTTTCTTTTATTTTTTATATTTTTTTGCATATATTTTATTTTGACTTGCATTTATTACTTTTCTGAACATTATAAAATCATAAAAATATTTTCTTATTTTTTTTTCATTTTATTTTATTATTTTTATTATTTTTTGGCATAAAAATAGTTTATTAGGTTTATAAAACTTATTTTCTTAAAATAAACTTGTAAATAATAATAATAATACTTAAATATTTTATTTTATTATATTATGCACATAAAATATTTTTTTCTCACATATTTTAGTTTTAATGTTTATACATAATATTATTATTATTTTTTCTTGTACATAAATGAATAAAAAGAATATTAGAAAACAATATTTTCTTTTAAAACAAAATTAGGGTTTCCCCTTTCAAAAATAATAACATTATTTTTTCTTATTTTTAGGACTTTGATAATATTGTTTTCTCATACATAAAACAATTACAAAAGCATTTTCTTGCATATTTACATTTTATTACATATTTAAATATTTACTTATTTATTTATTGTACAATAAATTCAATTGGGTTGTAATAGTAAATTAGGGTTTTTATTTTGTGCAAATATCCTCATTCAAAACTTGTATCCCCCCTCCCATAATATTGTTGTAATAGTTTAGATTTACATTATGCAATTTATCGCATTATATACATGTTTAGTAAATTAGGGTTTGTATGATAAGACAAAAAAATCAAACAAATAGCATGACCTAATGCAAGACAAACAAATGCGTTAAAAATGACAACACATTGCACACAAGCACATCTAGGGTTTCACCCACTTGGTTGCCTTAAACATGGCCATGGTATGCATGCTAGGTATCTTGGCAAAACAAAACAAAACAAAAGATCATAGTCTCTCGATGACGCTATCTTGGTTGCCTAAACAAAATGATATTAGTCCCTCAAAACTTGCTAAGATACTTGGCAATATTGTTATCATGGTCATACGATGACCCACGCCCGTCCCGTTTAACATCCAAAGATAGGGTTATCTACTAAAACAATAGTAGGTCAACAACATCAAAGGAATAAAAATGTGTAGGAAAGACTTTTGAGTTGGGTAGATAACTCCTAGTTACTTGATCTCTTTCAAACAATCCTTGCTATTTTCAAACAAACACACACATTTCAAAAACAATTTCCAAACAACTTTCAAAACATTGAAACATTTTTTCAAAAGACAAACATCTTTGTATACATTCTTACAAACAAGAATCATTACAAAGATTTCCTAAACAAAGGCCTCTTTTCAAAATACTTTCAAAACCACACAAAGCACCATTTCAAACAATTGAAAAAGCAAAGCAAGTGATCTAAAACAAGTAACTAAGAGCCCATGGAAAACCATGGATGAAAAGGGTGCTAATACCTTCCCTTTTCATAATCTACCCCCCAAACCCAAAAACAATCTCAAAGGTCTTTCCTGTACTTTTTTACCTTTCCTTTTGGATAAAAGAAAAGTCGGTGGCGACTCTTGCTAAACCGCAACCTTTGCAAATACAAACGCAAAACCTCAAGTCAGTTCTCCCACCGCATCACAGTAGGCAACAGGGGGACTAGATCATTTTTCGTAGGCAACTCGAGGGACATTGCATGACCATGATCTTTATTCGAAGAGACTATGGTGGTTTAATCGAGGGTCTTTGCAAAAGTACCCTTATTTTCGAGGGATATGACCAAGTTTTCAAAGGCAACAGAGGGAATTACCCTAGAGGTGTGAGTGTGTGCAGTGTATTGATTCAGTTATATTCATCTTGGAAGTTAGGGCTTTCTATGTTTGATTTTATCTTGCCATACAATTCTATTAGCTAACAGTTATATATATATATATATATATATATATATATATATATATATATATATATATATATATATATATATATATATATATATATATATATATATATATATATATATATATATATATATATATATATATATATATATATATATATATATATATATATATATATATATATATATATATATATAAAGGCATATATAAGGCATATAAAGTATAAGTGCGAGAAAATAAAATGCGAGAAAGTAAATGCCTACAAATATTACATGGCTTCGGGAGAGTTACATAATAATTAAAACCTTGCAAAAATTAAAATCTAACTATTACAAATTTGACCCGTGCGACCTATACAATTGTTTCTAGGAATTTAAATGCAAAAGATAAATAATAAATAATAGTTAGAAAGATTATTTTTAAAGTCCTAAAAATCTAAAATATCAGAAAATAATTTTTTGCGTATTTTTGGTTTGATTTTATATTTTAATAATAAAAAAAACTAATGTCTAATTTTAATTACAAATTAATTAATTTAATTGTAAAACCCAATTATAAATTAATTAAATTAATTAAGAAAAAGACTAAACCTAATTTTTGATTTTATAAGTTTTTTCTGATTTTTTTATTGTTTTTTATTTTAATTAAAAAAATTTAATTAATAATAAATAAGTAATAAGAAAGAGAAAATGAAGAAAATAAAGCAAAAAAGGGTTTTGGCATCGCTGGGGTTCAAACCCCCTCCCTTCTCTTCACACTCTTGGTTCCTTACCACTAGGCCATCACTTGTTTCACATCATATATTCAACCAACAATCCATATAAAATAAACAAATAATTAAAATTATCAATTAAATAAAACACGCGCTCATGTGGGCTTCTTTGATTTTGAATGGATGAATAAAGATGCACCATTATGCACCACATGCCCTCAGGCGAGTCCAACAACCCCTTCCGGTGGTCAAATCCATCTTCTTTGGTGAGTCAAAAATGGAACCTGCGAAATACGAAAAATTGAAACAAAGGAAGGGCCATATCCACCTAATTCGGGCATTGCGAATTCAATGGTGGTGTCCATTTATCCTGAAACTACCTGTACACAGATATGAACAAACAGAAGTTTTGTGCCCTAACAATGGCAATTCTTATTCTGGGTTAGAGCTTGCATGTAAGGCTTTAAACATGTTCTAAACAATCATGCTAAGCGATCTGAGTTATTAGAACCAGTTAACAATGCGTATAATTTGAAATACGAATAATCAAAAATAAAGCAAACTGGACATGACATGTATGCGAGTTTTAGGTACAAATGGGCATGGAAAGTTACCTATTCTTACCTTGGATATGTTCTGGAAGTGATTTGATATGTTGGTTTGGACTGAATCAAGCTGGAATTTGGAATACGAATTTTGCACTTTTCTTTGAATTTTGTGAATTTGGAACCCTAGTGTTTTAGCAGTCTATGCGTCTAGCTTGGCATCTGAATGTCTTGAGTATATATAGAGAATGACATTAGGTCAAAAAAATGAGGAATATACCATGTGATCAATGCATCACCAAAACCACATGAAACATGTTTTCAAACTTTCCAATTTGAGATGATTGTTCCAATCTTGTCTCCCACAGTTTTGCATGGTTGGCAAGGTGTTATTGGGCCTCAAATCGATCCAAAACCAAACCCATATGCCTTGGTCCATCATTTACTATTTTATTTAACTTATTTTGTATTTAATTGAATAAAAAACAAAATAAATGAAATAAAAATAAAAGATAAAGCAGGAATGGACTTATGGGTCTTTTATCATGCCATGAACATGTTTGAACCTAAAAAATTAAGTCCATTAGCCCACAATTTCAAAATTGATCAATGTAAGTTTCATACATTTCTCAAAATTTGCTCAAATTGCACCAATTATAACTCTCTTAAATTTTATCATATGAAGGTGATCTTGTACTTTTTGGAAACATTAAGATGTCTCGTACAACTTTCGTGTTGGTCATTTTTTCATTTGAAGTCTTTATCTTGATGTAAATTGCTTTGACAAAAAATATCTTTTTGTTGACTTTCAAAATGACCTGTAATGTTTTGGCTCATATCTCTCAAATGAGGCATTTATTGGACTTGAGCTTAGAGAGACAAAGTTGTAGAGAATTTAATTTCTATCAAATTAGGCTTTGGTTGAGAATTTTCTCATGAATCATGTGAAAGTTATGCTTGGTCAAAGTTTAGTTGACTTCTCCTTAAGAAAACCTTAATTAGTAATTTTTGACTTTTGATGAATCTTGAGTTTTCTTGATGAATCATGATCAAACCTTGATCAAATGATGAATTTGACTTCAAAATCTTGATGTTGACCAAAAATCTTGAGTTTTAACTGTATGTTGACCACAGTTGCCTTTTTATCCAATATAGTTGATTTTCAATCATCCGAGCAATTGACTGAGCAAACTTATGATGCAAGGCTTGAAACTTTACATGAGGATTCTTTGAAGCATGTGAGGAACCATGAAACTCACTTGAGGCATTAGAAGCTCAATTTTATTTGAGAAAACCAAAACCCTAATTGTAGGCCACACTGCTTAGGAGGAGGGTTCATCTGATCAATTCTTGAATAGTCTTGAGTGTTTGAGACCCTTAGGAGTATGAGGAGGTATCTTGAATCAATTTTTCTTGAAAAATGGGAGGGAAAATTTTAGGGTACAACATCTTCCCCTGTTCAATCTTCTTAAACCTGAAGAGTTAGATTTGCATGCTCGTCATTCGGGGTCTGAAGGTGGAAGAGGATTGAACACTTAAGTGCCCAGAAATTTGCACTCACATGCGCACGAAGTGACACTGTTGGTTGATTATACTGCTTTAATGGGCTTAAATATGTCATTCAGAGAGGTGATAGAGTGTCACCAGAGATGGGCTTACAAATGCCATCCAAAGTAACTGTTGATAATAGTATCAAAATGAGTATATGCTTGACTGTATCCCAAGGATGCTTTTCAGAAGGAAAGTGCTCGCCATAATTCAGTCTCTAGGAGGAATGAATTTCAAAATAAAATTCTTAAGGGGAATGCTCATCAGAATTTAGTCTCTGAAGGAAATCATTTGGTGATACATATAGTCGCCCCATCATGTTTTGGGAATTGATCTACAATCTGTTTTTCATTTGTAAACCCATCTTGTTTCAGGAATTCATATCGCCTGGTAATATAGATAGTTGCCCTGTCCTGTTTCGGGAATTAATTCGCGACCTATTTTTTGTTGGTAAACTCGTCCTGTTTCGGGAATTCATACTGCCTGGTCATATAGATAGTTGCCCTATCCTGTTTCGGGAATTAATCTGTGACCTATTTTTTTGATGGTAAACCCGTCTTGTTTCGGGAATTCATACTGCCTGGTCATATAGATAGTTGGCCTGTCCTATTTTGGGAATTAATCTACGACCTGTTTTTTGTTGGTAAACCCGTCCTGTTTCAGGAATTCATACTGCCTGGTCATATAGATAGTTGCCCTGTCCTATTTCGGGAATTAATTTGCGACCTATTTTTTGTTGGTAAACACGTCCTATTTCGGGAATTCATATCGTCTGCTCATATAGATAGTTTCCCCGCCCTGTTTTGGGAATTAATCTGTGACATGTTTCCGTTGGTAAACTCGTCCTGTTTCGGGAATTCATACCGCCTGGTCATATAGATAGTTGCCCCGTCCTGTTTCAGGAATTAATCTGTGACCTGTTTTTTGTTGGTAAGCCCGTCCTATTTCGGGAATTCATATTGCCTGGTCATATAGATAGTTGCCCTGTCCTTTTTCGGAAATTAATCTGTGACCTGTTTGAAAATTGTTAATGATATTCGTCTGTTTACGAACTTTATTTGAAAAGACAAAATTAGCTTTATGTAATGTCATGATGCATGTAATGCATTGCATAATGATGCTCTTAAAATAAATGAGAATGTTATATGCGTTTCGTTATGTATATGCTATGATGTATTGTGAAATGATGTATCGACGCAATATGTTGTTGAAGCGTATCAGTAGCTCCTTGTAACAATGTCTAGTTGGGGAAAATAAATCCCGAACTGTTGACGGGGATGAGGAAAGTGATTCTTCAATTTCTGCTGGGAATAATTTTGTTGGGGATTCCCACTTTCAGTTTGAGGATGCTCCGTTGGGGATCTTCGACTTCTGCTTGAGGATAGAGGAATTCAAGGAGAGTCGGTCATTTGTTGTTATTTTGTTAAAGGATTTGATTCTTAAGTACCCTGATTAGGGATAAAAGAGATGGATATTCTTTGGGTGTGTTATCTGTCCAGGTTTCAGATACCGTAGAAACTCTTCTGGGGATAGCAACCTTGATTAAACCCTGCTGGAGAAGAGAATTTTGTTAGGGATTTACGGTGTTGCAGCAATAAACTCCACTGGGGAATTAAATTCCTATAAACTGTGTTGAGGAAATAAATTCTGATGGGGATTGGAATTTTATAGGTTGCGCTGAGGAAGTCTCCACTGTATGCTGGGGAAATGATCAAACTTTCTTATTTGCTAGGGGACCAATTGGGGATTATTGTTGTACCCCAAAATTTGCCCTCTCTTTTTCAAGACATTCCTCACAAAGGATCTTCAATGCTCAAGGATTCTCAAGGAATTGATCAGACAAAATCACCTTTGAAGCACTGAGACTCCAAATTAGGGTTTTGGTTAAGAACGACTGATCATTGACCTTTTGACCTAGTACATGGCTTATTGGTTTGAAACATGATCTCAAGGATTCAAGTACATCATTTTGACCTAATCGCATATTTCAATTCACCTCCCGAGATCAGTGGATTGATAGATAAAATTTGGTCAACTGATAAAAAAAGTCAACTATACATTGAAAAGTCAAACTTTGACTTTTGATCAAATTTGAGTTTCGAAGATCACATTTCATCAACACATTCAAAAATATGAAATTTGATCATCAAGAAATCAAGAAAGTCAAAAGTCATTTTGAAAAGTCAAACTTTGCAAGATTTAGAGATTTTCCTAAGTGTTTTTTATACATGTTAATTTCATGACATCTTTTCACCACAATTCAAGATAATTCAAGATGTTACAAGTTTTCAAGTAAACAACAAGGCTGCATTTTAAGTTAAAATTTGCAAGTTATAAATCCTAAGCTTTGTCTTGTTTGAACTTTTCCCTTTGACTCAATCTTCAAACCTTTTCCATTATGATGTCCACAAATATGCCTTGTCTTTGTTACAAGTTGCATAAATCTGTCCATAAAACTAGACTTGTATCATTCTACAAATGTTGTTATCCAAAAAAGCCCCAAAAACAAATATGCTGCCAAGTCCAAGCCTGCTGCTAGTTAAAAAATAGTCTGCTGCTCTGTACAAAGTCATCCCTGCACCAAGCTGCTACTCCACTTCAAAACTGCTAGAAAACAGTCCTATTATGCTGCCTCTAACCCTGTCTAAACCTGCACTATATCAGTCCCATATTTGCACAAAATTAGCACATAAGAGTTGCATCTAAAAAGCAATGAAACAGTGTGCCCAAACAACTCAAAAACTTATATATTTCCCTCCCAAATTTCAGCCAATTTCATCTATAAATAAGTTGTTTCACAAAACACAAGGGGGTGGGGGTTGAGAGAGAAAAAGAGGTTTTTTAGAAACATGATCCTGGAGGTTCACTGAATCCATTTTGATCATCACAACATCGTGAAAGGTGTTCAGACTTAAAACACAAATTGCAGTCTCAAGGTAAGTCTTCTTGACCTTGAATTTTTCATACACGCATCATTATTGGTTCACTTGTGAAGATAGAATGTAGTTATTATTTCCCTTGAAGCTAACCATTTGCTTGCTTTTCATTTTTGTCAATCATATGTTAAGAACTGACCTGTACACATAATAGAACAATGCTAAAGGCAAAAATCTGTAGCACGAGTCAATGCATACTCACATGAGACGACTCATATTAGTTGCAGAACAAGGTATGAGTCGATACAAGGCCTTATGCATTGATGCATACTGTTATCCAGACACAATACAGATATACAAAAGGTGTATGAGTCGATACAAAACGTGAATGTGTCGACACAAACAAGAAATGAGTCGACACATACCATTATGTATCGACTCATACTAAGTTGATTTTGATTTTTCAGAAATAAGAAGTCGCATGTGTCGATGCATAAGGATATGTGTCAATACATAAAGTTTGTTTTTCTTTCTTTGTACACTATTTTTCTTTTTATATTTTTATTGCTATTCATTTATTCAATATGGTTGTAATAATTTAATTAGGCTTGTACTTCATCCCCATTTGTAAATTGTACCCCCATCCCTCAAGTGATGTAATAGCGTAGGATTTTAAATTCCGCAATTTATCTCTTTAATATAATTGTTAGTAATTAGGGTGTGTATGGCAAGATAAAATCAACCGTTAGAAAACCCTAATCTCAAAGACAAAAATGCATGCAATCAAACACTTTTCACACATACACCTCTAGGGTAATATCGCTTGTTTCCTACGAATAAATAATCATGTCCCTCGAATATGGGACGCTTTAGCAAAGACCCTCAATAAAAAAGACTGTAGTCCCTCGATGACCCTTCAACTTTGCCTTCGATAAAACGATCTTAGTCCCTTATGAAAATTGCTAAAGCGTCTAATAAGTTGTCTTCTATGACTATACGACGACCCATGCTCGTCCCTTCACATCCAATGACAGGGCTTCTTATCAATAAATGGTAAGATAGCAACATCTAAAGGAGAAGGAAAAGAACTAAGACCCTTTTGAGTAGGTAGAACGTTCATAGTTGCTTCCTCACAACATTTTCAAAACAAAATCTTTCAAAACACACCAACACTTTCAAAAACAAATATTTTCAAAAGTCAACACTTTGTATACATTCTTATAGAGACGAGAATCATTACAAAGTTAGCCCAAACAAAGGCTCTTTCAAAAATACTTTCAAACAAACACAAAAACATTTCAAATAAAGCATTTTTTTTCAAAGTGAGCTAGCAACTAAGAGCCTGTAGATAACTACGGATGAAAAGGGTGCTAACACCTTCCCTTTTCATAACCTACCCCCCGAACTCAAGAAATTTCTCAAAAGTTCTTTCCTGTTATTTTCACCCTTTCCTTTATTGGATAAAAGAAAAGTCGGTGGTGAATCTTGCTATCCGCAACAACTGCGATAAAATACAAAACACCTAAGTCAGTTCTCCCACCGTATGATAAAACTGGCGACTCTGTTGGGGATTATACTTAAAAGTGGGGTTACCTTAGAGCTAGATCATCTTTAAATGCTTTCATTGTTTGATTTGTTTGCTTTACATTTATGGGTCCTTGTTTGGGTTTTTATTGATCCTCCACCCGGATCGGGGAACATTATTAGGTAAGTAGCAATAAATCGTGGGGGACTATGCGGGGTATACCAACATGGTTGAAGGGATGGCTATGTTAGTGTGACATATTTTTTGGTACCGGTATCCCTTGAGTCCATTCAAGGAGAATACGGGGTTGTTGTGTGGTGTCATAAAGCACTAACTGACCATAGAACCTTTAATTGAACAACTTGGACATTAGGAAGTATTAAGGTAGCCGGCTTTGGTGCAGTCCGAAGTTGGTTAATACTCGATACTACGCTCATTGAGATCAGACTTTCGGGATCTTTAGATCGCCAATAAAGAGGCTTACACTAAAATAATGCCCGATGAAGAAAGATTAGTGATATTGAGATCCCCTAGAACCCAATTACTTTCTAGGACATGTTGAACCAACTAAACTTCAAGAGGGTACTTACCTATGAACTCCACACAAGCCTAAACCTAAGGATTTGTTTGCTTTGCTTGTATATGTTATTTGCACATAACATCATGACATCACACCATAGCATTTTTAATAACCATTTCAAGGATCTCAAGGGTTTATGATGCAGGGTTATATTGAACCATACGTCTATCAAGGGGAAAGAGGATTTATTTTGCTCTAGCCAAATGTTGTCAAAAAACTAAAGCACGATAACTCGAGTCAAGGGCTATGACCCACTTAACATGGTGAGCTTGATTCTCGTGAAAGGACATTCAACGATACGACATTATTCAATCAAAGCTGTAGTCGAAATTCAACTTCTAACATCTTATTGTGTTTACCCCACGAGATCCTTGAAAAAATTGCATCCACATACCAAGCATCATAACATAAGTAGGTTTTCCGACACAGGTTTCCTCATCTTTCTATTTTTTATTTCAGTAAGATGGATCTCGAGCAGTCTGTGAAAGACTTGCAGACACAAAACTCTCAATTTCAAGAAACTTTGCTTAACTTATCAAAAGGGCAAGAGATTCAAGGGTCCCGTATGACAAGTTCAAGTGGAAGAAGACTCCTCCGAGGAGGATGAGAATCAGGATGAAGATGCAAGAAGCACCCGTGCTAGGGGTGGTAATAATCCAATCTCTAAGGATGGGGACTATTTTGATGAGCAATATCCACCCGCCGAAGATAAGTATAAGTAACTAGAAGATATATTAAAGGCTGTGGAAATTCAAGTTGCGCCTGGCTTAGATTTTGGTGATTTGGATTTGGTTCATGGGGTGGAAATTCCCCATAAATTCAAGATTCCATTTTTTGCCAAGTACGATGGAGTTTCGTGCCCAAAGCTTCAATTGAGATCTTACATTCGTAAAATTCAACCGCATACCACTGATAAGAAGTTGTGGGTGCACTTCTTTCAATAGAGTCTGTCTGAGACTCAATTGGAGTGGTTTTACCAGTTAGAAGGTTCCAACATCCATGCCTGGGAGGACTTGGCCACCGCCTTCTACTGCCAATATCAGTACAATGCTGGTCTGGCGCCAACCAGAGTGCAGTTACAAGGAATGACCATGGGTTCCAATGAGGGCTTCAAAGAATACGCCCAAAAGCGGAGAGACCTGGATGGAAGGGTGCAGCCACCCCTAACTGACAGGGAGTTGGTTGATATATTTATGGGAACTTTGAGTGGACCTTTCTTCAATCACCTAATCGGAAGTTCTTCGGTCGGGTTCACTGAGATTATTCTAACTGGGGAACGAGTCGAAAATGGAATCATAAGCAGAAAAATCCAAGTGCCTGCATTTTCCGAGACTCAGAAGAAGCCATGCAATGGGAAGAAAGAGTCTGATGTTGTGTACGGGCAGAAGGGTCGTAACAAGAGTAACCACGACCAATCTGTGGGGGCAGTCCTGATCTCTAATCCAGCATCAGTGCGACAGCAAGAATGGGGAAATCAGCAAAGGAAAGACGAGCCCAAGAGACAGTTTACCAAAATCAACATACCACTGTCTCAAGCATTGCAAAACATGTTGAGGTTGAATCTGATTACGTTGATAGGACTTCATCCAAACCCCAAAACATCTTCTCCTAACTACAATTCTGGTGCAATATATGCCTATCATTATGGCAGTCCCGGGCATGATACCAACGGTTGTTGGGCGCTCAAACACAAGATTCAAAATATAATTGACACTAAGGAAATTGAATTCGGCCCTCCTGATACTCCCAACGTGATCACTGCTCCCATGCCAAATCATTGAGAGCATCCAGTTCATTTTCAATTTTCAATTGTAATTTCTTTTGTTTGTTCAAAAACTTATCTATCATGTCAAACTTTGTTTTCACTAATGCATTGCATATGTTTGTCTTGAATTAATCCATTTGTTTTCACTATATTTAAATTGTGCTTTTATTCCATTTTTGTGATATTCAAATCTCGACTACAAGTCTTAAGCCTTTGGAGGGAGGATGACAAAAACAATACCACAATCTCATACAGTATGCTTTTAGACAGATCTTATTGACGATGTACAGGCGTTGTTTCAATTCCTAAATAGTGGAGTTATAAGGAAGATAATACCTATTCAACCCCTTTGAGCCAAAGAAGTAGGAGTTTTCTTTTTCGCACAAATTAAAACCTTTAATCATAACCTGGGGGAAGGGTAGTTTCTTAGTTAATTCAAATGCGCGTTCAGTCGTAAGCTTTCATTTCGTACACAACGAATGACATAAAAAACACCCTTCTGAATAAAATAAAAAATGGCGATGGTTCCCTATAGAATAGGTATTCGTTATCTCTCAAAAGAAATATCCCACTGGGTCAAAACCTACGAAGGAGACTTAAGAAAAACTGGGGCATCCCGCTGACTGTAGTCTCGAAACAAAAAAATAGTCAGGCTAAAAAATTAGGGATTATAAAAGAGGTTGCTACAAATCCTCGACAACGGAAAAATGTTGTAAAATTAACTGCCTTCTCAAATAAACTTCCAGTATCTGAACCATCACCAAAATATCATTCCAGATTCAATAGGAGTTCAAACACACAATTAACTGAGTTTAGGGCGGAAGAACATCATAAAGAACGGGTGGATACAAATAAACTTTGAGCCTTATCCTTTGTTTCTTAAATCGTGAACCAGACCATGTTACAACCTTTTAAAAGTCCTAATTGAAGCATGGGTAAGTTCGAAAGCATATTGTTACAAAAGGTATCCTGACTCCTGTAAGGCTTACTGTAAATCCTGAGTAGAATTCATATTCTTACAAAATTCTTTGATTTGCTAAAAATGCATTTTCAAAAACTTCAAGACAAACATAACACTTTGCATTGTTTAAATACTACTGTTTGCATATGGCGAATTGATCGACAATAGAGAAATTCGTACGACGAATATCCAATGAACGGAAAATTCTCTCAAGAAACATAATCACTTCAAATGGGAAGACACTTCTAATGACAAATCTCCCATAATCAAGGGGGAATGACATGTTATTGTCCAACTCATGTGGCAGTCGAGTCAAGATTCCAAGAAATCTCTCATAAAGTCCTGAATAGCCAGGGGCAGGTCTCCATCGGAATCACTTAGGGCATTGAACATGAATTCCAGTAAAGGGTCACGTACGACCAAGAAAACATGTTCTGGAAGTACTACTTACTACTATAGACATTGACAAATCCCCACAAAGTTCCTTTCATAAAGTGATCCCCAGTGAAGTCTCCCGAGGCACCTCTATAAGGTTATCCCCACAGATTAATCTTCACGGATAAGGGTACAATCCCCTATAAGACTATCCCTGACAAGTGCAAAAGCATCTTCAAACAAAAGTGGGGCATCCTCCAGCCGATGACACAGTCAAACCCACCAGTGAATGGAGGAGTTTGATCTTCTCCCAACAAATAAACACATCACACCAGTTCCCAAACAGAAGGAGATTGCCAACAGTTTACCATGTTCTAGATACAGTACAGATACAATCTAAATACATGTTCATTCTGATACTCATTCCAGATTCTCTTGCAGATACAATACGGATATGATCCATACAAAGATCAATTATGATACTTATTCAAATGCATCTTCTTAGATATAGTTCAAACACAATCTACATGCAGATTCATTCTGACACTTATTCCAGATTTTCTTCCCGATACAGTTCAGATACGGATGTCATTCTGATACTCATCCAATATCTCCTCAGATATAATCAAGGCTCATATTCATTCTAACATTCCCCAACTGAGTTAGTCTTAACTGAAAAAAGAAACCTTATGGAGTTCTCCTTAAAGAATTCACTTCATAAGTAGGTTGTCAAAATATTCTCTTCAACAGGCTGTATTTCCCCAACAAACTACAAATTCCCCAGTTTGAGTTGGTCCCTCAGACTATCACAAACCAACAGACAAAACCCTTAATCCTCGGTAGATTCATTGCGATCCCCAACAGAATCGTTACTATTTAAGCAAGTTACTATGAAACTTGGAATTCGACCAGATAACAGTCAACTTCAACCTTTCAAGCAAGTTACTGTAAAACCTGGAATCCGACCAAATAACAGTCAAATTCATCCTTTCAAGTAAGTTACTGTGAATCCTGGAATCCGACCAGATAACAGTCAACTTCATCCTTTCAAGCAATTTATTGTAAAACCTAGAATCCGACCAGATAACAGTCAACTTCAACCTTTCAAGCAAGTTGCTGTAAAACCTGGAATCCGACCAGATAACAGTTAACTTTATCCTTTCGAACAAGTTGTTATGAATCCTGGAATCCGATTGTATAACAGTTAACTTATCCTTTCAGTAAGTTATTGCTAAGCTTGGAATCCGACCAGATAACAATTAACTTCATCCGCCTTAGAGAGTTGTTGTGAAGCCTAGAATTCGACCAAATAACAGTTAATTTCATCTGAGTTACTGCGAAGCCTGGGATCTGACCAGATAACCATTTAAATTCAATTTACTGCAGAGCTTGGAATCCGACAAGATAATAGTTTAACTTCAATTTTCTACAAAGCCTGGAATCCGACCAGATAGCAGTTAATTTCATCTGAGTTACTGCGACACCTAGAATCTAACCAGATAACAATTTAAATCCAAGTTACTGCGAAGCCTGGGATCCGACCAGATAACCAGTTTAACTTCAATTTGTTGTGAAGCATGGAATCCTACCAGATAACAGTTAACTTCATCTTTTCAAATAATTTTTTGCAAAGCCTGGAATCCTACTAGATAACAGTTAATTTCATCTAAGTTACTGCGAAGCCTGGAATCCGACCAGATAACAGTTAACTTTATCCTTTCAAGCAAGTTATAGTGAAGCCGAGAATCTTACCAGATAACAGTTAACTTTATCTTTTCAAGAAATTTGCTGTAAAGCCTAGAATTCGACCAGATAATAGTTAACTTCTGTAAGTTGCTGCGAAGCCTGGAAACCGACCAGATAGCAGTTAGCTTCATTCTCCCAGAAAGTTGTTGCAAAGCCTGGATTTTGACCATATACCAGTCAACTATCCTCTCCAAGACGAAAGTTTAACCATCTCTTTTATCCCCAGTCAGGGTAAATAAGAATTAAATTCCCAAGTAAATTAATGGACAACCAAGGTTCTTGAACTCTACCCCTCAAACAAAAATTAGCACATCCCCAGTGGAGTTCCTTCAATCAAATAAGCAAAACTCCCTAGCAGTAGTCAGGAATTTATTTGCCCAGACAAAGATACACTTTAACAACATTTTACATTTCATACATCATAGCATATGCATATGAAGCGCATATAGCACAACCTAATTTTTGAGAACATCATTACGCAATACATTCCATACATCATGATATTGCATACAACTAATTATTTACCTTTTCAGGAAAGATCAATCAACAAATAATTATCATCAATAATTTTCAACAGGTCCAAGGTTATTTCCTGAAGCAAGATAGAGCAACTATCTACGCGACCAGATGCAGCTTCACACAGGCTCATCAAGAAGCAATCTTACACAGATTCCTTCTAATTTCCAGGTGCAGCTTCACACGGGCTCATCATGAAGCAATCTTACACGGGTACCTTCTAATTTTCAGATGCAGCTTCACACGGGCTCATCATGAAGCAATCTTACACGGGTTCCTTCTAATTCATAGATGCAGCTTCACACGGGCTCATCATGAAGTAATCTTACACGGGTTCCTTCTAATTTCCAGATGTAGCTTTACACATGCTCAACATGAAGCAATCTTACATGGGTTCCTTCTAATTTCCAGATGCAGTTTCACACAAAGTCATCCCAAAGCAGCCCTACACAGACTCCTTCTCTTACATTTCCAGATGCAGTTTTACACAAACTCATCCTGAAGCCTCCCTACACAAACTCCTTCTCATATATTTCCAGATGCAGTTTCACATGGACTCATCCCAAAGCAGCCCTACACAGACTCCTTCTCATATATTTCCAGATGCTGTTTCACACGGACTCATCCCGAAGCAGCCCTACTTAGGCTCCTTCTCATACATTTCCAGATGCAGTTTCACACAGACTCATCCCGAAGCAGCCCTACACAGGCTCATTCTTATACATTTCTAGATGCAGTTTCACACAAACTCATCCCAAAGAAGCCCTCACAGGCTCCTTCTAATATGTTTCCAGATGCAGCTTCACATTGGCTCATCAAGAAGCAATCTTACACGGATTCCTTCTAATACATTTCCAGACTTGGCTTAACACGGGTCCATTCCAGCATATCATTCAGATTAAATCAACCAAAGATTTATTCAGATACTTCTACCAACAATCACTATGGATGGCATCTGCAAGTCCATCTCCAACAAATTCTTTATCACGTCTCCAAATGGCATCTTTAAGCCCATTCCCGACACAATCAACTAACACATCATCAAGTTTAAATTTTGGGGCACTCTAGTTTTCAATCATCTTTCACCTTCAAGTCACGAATGGCGGACCCGCCAATCTAACTCTTCAAGTTTAAGAAGATTGAACAGGGGCAGCTGTTGTATCCAAAAAATTTCCCTCTCTTTTTCAATACATCCCTCACAAAGGATCTCGAATGCTCAAGGATTCTCAAGGAATTGATCAGACAAAATTATCTCCGAAGCACTGAGACTCCAAATTAGGGTTTTTGCTAAAAACGAGTGATCATTGACCTTTTTGACCTAGTACATGAATTATTGGTTTGAAACATGATCTCAAGGATTCAAGTACATCATTTTGACCTAATCGCATATTTTAATTCACCTCCCGAAATCAGTGGATTGATAGATAAAATTTGGTCAACTGATGAAAAAAGTCAACTATACACTAAAAAGTCAAACTTTGATTTTTGATCAAATTTGAGTTTCGAAGATCACATTTCATTAAGACATTCAAAAATATGAAATTTGATCATCAAGAAATCAAGATAGTCAAAAATCCTTTTGAAAAGTCAAACTTTGCAAGATTTAGAGATTTTCCTAAGTGTTTTTTATACATGTTAATTTCATGACATCTTTTCACCACAATTCAAGATAATTCAAGATGTTACAAGTTTTCAAGCAAACAACAAGGCTGCATTTTTAAGTTAAAATTTGCAAGTTACAAATCCTAAGCTTTATCTTATTTGAACTTTTCCCTTTGACTCAATCTTCAAACCTTTGCGACTATGTTGTCCACAAATATGCCTTGTCTTTGTTACAAGCTGCATAAATCCACAAAAACAGACTTGTATCATGATACAAATGTTGTTGTTCAAAAAAATCCCCAAAAACAGATATGCTGCCAAGTCCAAGCCTGCTACTACTAGCCCAAAACCATGTTAAAAATAGTTTGTTGTCCTGTACAAAGCCAGCCCTGCACTAAGCTGCCACTCCACTCCAAAAATGCTACAAAACATTCATGCTATGCTGCCTCTAACCCTGTCCAAACCTGCACTATATCAGTCCTATATTTGCACAAAATTAGCACATAAGAGCTGCATCTAAAAAGCAATGAAACAATGTGCCCAAATAGTTCAAAAACTTATCTATTTCCCTCCCAAATTTCAGCCAATTTCATCTATAAATAAGTTGTTTCACAACACACAAAGGGGGGTTGAGAGAGAAAAAAAGTTTTTTTTAGAAAGAGAGAAGAGAGAGTTTTGAAAAAAATCTAACACAACTTTTGTAACCTCTACTCATCTTCAGCTCTATCTTCATTCACAAAAACAAAACCTCAACCCATTGTTCCACCTTGGAAGCTTTCCCATAAACTAAATAACCAAACACTTCACATCACATGGTGATTGTTTAAACACAAGAATAGTTTCTACAATGCCATTATCATCACCTTCCAAATACAAACAAAAGATAGTATTGTACAACTTGACTGATTTGGAGTGATTCAGCAGCTTTCAATACAAAGTAAGGATTGGAGTAACTTCCTGGAGGTTCATTGAATCCATTCTGATCATCACAGCATCTTAAAAGGTGTTCAGACTCAAAATACAAATTGCAGTCTCAAGGTAAGTCTTCTTGACCTTGAATTTTTCATACATGCATCATTATTGGTTCACTTGTGAAGATAGAATGTAGTAGTCATTGCGCTTGAAGCTAACCATTTGCGTGCTTTCCATTTTTGTCAATCATATGTTAAGAACTGACATGTACACACAATAGAACAATGCTAAAGGCAAAAAAACTACAACATAAGTCGATGCATACTCACATGATTCGACTCATATTAGTTACAGAATAGGTTATGAGTCGATACAAGGTCTTATGCATCGATGCATACTGTTATCCAGACATAATACAGAGAGACAAATGGTGTATGAGTTGACACAAAACACGAATTTGTCGACACAAACAAGAAATGAGTCGACACATACCATTATGTATCGACTCATACTGAGTTGATTTTGATTTTTCAGAAACAAGAAGTCGCATGTATCGATGCATAAGGATATGCGTCAATACATAAAGTTTATTTTTCTTTCTTTATACACTATTTTCCTTTTTATATTTTTATTGCTATTCATTTATTAAATATGGTTGTAATAATTTAATTAGGCTTGTACTTCATCCCCATTTGTAAATTGTACCCCCATCCCCCAAGTGATGTAATAACGTAGGATTTAATTTCCGCAATTTATCGCTTTAATATAATTGTTAGTAATTAGAGTGTGTATGGCAAGATAAAATCAACCGTTAGAAAACCTTAATCTCAAAGACAAAAATGCATGCAATCAAACACTTTTCACACACGCACCTCTAGGGTAATCTCGCTTTTTTCCTATGAATAAATAGTCATGTCCCTCGAATATGGGACGCTTTAGCAAAGACCCTCGATAAAAAAGATCGTAGTCCTTAGATAACCCTTCGACGTTGCCTTCGGTAAAACAATCTTAGTCCCTTACGACAATTTCTAAAGTGTCTCATAAGTTGCCTTCTATGACTATACGACGACCCATGCCCATCCCTTCACATCCAATGATAGGGTTTCTCATCAATCAATGGTAAGATAGCAACATCTAAAGGAGGAGGAAAAGAACTAAGACCCTTTTGAGTAGGTAAAACGTTTATAGTTTCTTGCTCACAACATTTTCATAACAACATCTTTCAAAACACACCAACACTTTCAAAACCAAATATTTTCAAAAGTCAACACTTTGTATACATTCTTATAGAGACGAGAATCATTACAAAGTTCGCCCAAACAAAGGCGCTTTAAAAAATACTTTCAAACAAACATAAACAAATTTTAAACAAAGCATTTTTTTCAAAGTGAACTAGCAACTAAGAGCCCGTAGATAACTACGGATGAAAAGGGTGCTAACACCTTCCCTTTTCATAACCTACCCCCCGAACTCAAGAAAATTCTCAAAAGGTATTTCCTGTTCTTTTCACCCTTTTATTTATTGGATAAAAGAAAAGTTGGTGGTGACTCTTTCTATCCGCAACAATTGTGATAAAATGAAAAACACCCAAGTCAGTTCTCTCATCGTATGACAATGATGATTAGGTCAAGCTATCCATTAGGGATATGGAGGTGATTCGCTGGAAGATGCCCCAATTTCTTCCTGAGGGCATATTAGATTTGATGGGGAATATATCACTGTTGGGGATTAGTTTGCGAAGATAGCTCCGTAGAGATAGTTTCATGGAGATTGCTCTGTAAGGATTTATGAATGACTTAAACATTATCCCAACTCTTAGAGTCTTCGATAAATGCTAATCCTGTTTTTTATGCAAATATTTGTAAATGGTGATCATATTCAAATGCATATGTTCATTCAAAGTAACAATTGGACGTATTCACAAACAAAATAGAGGAAGTAAAAACAAATAGTTTTGAATTTTGAAATAGATTGGGTTGTATTGATTTTGAAAGTTTTCCTATGAACATGAAGTTTTATACAAGGAGACAAAAATACTAGTAAAAGGAAGTTGTGAAATTTAAAAAAATACAAAGTGATAAACAAGAAAAACAGATATGTGGAAATGATCCCATCGAGTTTTAACTCTGTTATTGCCTCTATATCTTCAAGCATCTCATCACTTGCTGTCGAAAGAATATGGCTGGATTGATCTATACCATTTGATCTTGATGTTGATAATAAAGCTTGTTGTAATTAGATGATCCAATGGGGCATAGTCATACGCTTTAATCCTTAAATTTTTCTTGGACCTCCCTTTCAGGTTTTCATTCCATCGGGATACCCTTTTTTGCCCAAGCCGCCTTTTTAGGTTTTCAACTTGTCGGGTGTATAATTTATATATACATCCCTAATTTAGGTTTTCAACTTGTCGGGTGTATAATTTATATATATATATATCCCTAATTTTTTCCCGAACCCTTTTGGTTCGTCGGGATGCCCTTATTTTTTCCTAGGCCTGTCAACCTAGCGGGTCTCTTTTATGCGTAGTATTTTTTAAATATGTCCGTGTTCACAGGGTGCAGAAAATCTTCACCGTCCATGGTGGTAAGTATCATATTACCGCCAGAAAATACATTTTTTATTACAAAGGGCCCTTTGTATGTGGGAGTCCATTTTCCCCTGGGATCACCTTGTGGTAGGATGATGCACTTTATTACCAAATCACTAGCCTGGTACACCTGATGTCTGAATTTCTTATTAAAGGCCTTGATCGTGCATTTCTGGTACATCTGATCATGACAAACAACCGCAAGCATTTTCTCATCAATCAAATTTATCTGCTCCAACCTAGTCTGAATCCACTTGTCTTCATCTAAACATGCGTCCTTCATAATCCTTAGGGAAGAAATCTAGACTTCAACAGGTAAGACAACCTCCATATTGTAGACTAGAGAGAACGAGGTTGCCCCAGTTGATGTACGTACTGAAGTAAAATAACCATGAAGAGAAAATGGTATCATCTCACGCAAATCTTTGTACGTCACCGTCATCTTTTGCAAAATCTTCTTGATATTCTTGTTGGTGGCTTCCACTGCACCATTCATCATTGGTCGATACATAGAAGAATTGTGATGCTTAATCTTGAACTGTGTGCAGAGTTCCATGATCATAGTATTGTTAAGATCGGTACCATTATCTGTGATAATTCTTTCAGGGATGCCATACTGACAGATAATGTTATGCTTGATGAGCCGAGCTACAACATTCTTGGTAACAAAAGCAAACGAGGCTTCCTCTACCCACTTTATGAAGTAATCAATAGCGACCTGAAGGGGTGAAAAACACAAGAAGGGGGGGTTGAATTGTAAAACTGAAATCTTAAAGCAATTGACAAGATATTTTTATCCTGGTTCGTTTGATCTCAAACTACTCCAGTCCACCCGTCAAGGTGATTTCGCCTCTCTCCAACGAGGTCTTAATTCACTATATTCAACTGAATATTACAGACTGCTTTAACAACTGCTAAAGCCTTCTTGATTCAAACCACAATCCGGTTTGTCAAGGCAACACTTTCTTACAAAGGTATAAAACAATGTGTGTGAATGTTTTCTACAAAACTTTATCACAACTGTGATGTATACACAAAATGAAGCTTAGAAACTAGATTGCTAAACACTAATGGAGTATCAGAGTTTGAGGTTTAGCAAAACTGGTGGATGAAGATTATTGTTCAGCTTTGTGCGTGTAGAGATTTTGAGAGCATTAGCCATTATAATCTTCGAAGCCTTGTTTATATAGCACTTGAGAAGATGAACGTTGAATGCAATATTCTTGATTCAATGCTAATAACAAGCTTTCCTTTTTGAGCAGATCTTGTCTAGAATGATGCCGTTGAAATTAATTAGCGTTCAATGCACAGTACCGTTGCTTCTTCAATGCACGTTCTGGCTTGGCTCATTCTGATTCTGCTTCACTGCTGATGAACTATTGTGTTTCTGTATCAGAGTGTTTACGCGCAGTTCTGTTCATCAAGCTTCAGCATGTACGTGAGTTGATCATCTGATCTTGACGTTCTGATTCAGCAACTTCTGATGCTGGTGTATGAAATCAAATTCTGATGCTGAAGAAGTGATCTTGCTTATTTTAATCAGCGTATCTGCAAGTCAGAGCATAGTAATTTTAGGCAGCATATAGTTCAAACATGAAACATATAAATACTATATCTTTTCACTTTGTTATCATCAAAACTTAAATATAGGGTAGTAAATTCAAACATTGTTCTAACAATCTCCCCCTTTTTGATGATGACAAAAACTAGATATTTTAAATGAAAAATAAC
The DNA here is from genome assembly GCA_948472305.1 of Vicia faba. Classification (NCBI taxonomy): domain Eukaryota; kingdom Viridiplantae; phylum Streptophyta; class Magnoliopsida; order Fabales; family Fabaceae; genus Vicia; species Vicia faba. Next base: position 843,703,106 of record OX451740.1, read on the forward strand.
GTGAAAAGGTATCTGGGAAATGTTTCAGAGTTAAGAAGTAAGGAGAAATCAGAGTTAGGAGATACTCCCCCTGAGTTGATTACTTCCCTTTGATGATACGTGTTCTTCAGGATCATATCTTTGTCTTTCTTTGAACATCAGATTAAGAGTCTTTGACTTATCAGAGAGCAGAGCTTCAGAGCTTTTCCTGTCAGAGCTTTGCTTTGGATCAGAGTATTTGGTCGATCAGAACTTCATATTTGATCAGAACAACATTGATCAGAGCTTCTACATTTTGATCAGAGCTTCTAGTCTTCATAGTGTTCAGGAGCTTCCTTGTGCCTGTAGACTTTAAACAAAAACAGAAAAACATTTCAAGTAATAGAGTTAGAATGTTTGAGAATTTCTGTCTAGTTAGCCGTTATTGATTTTAAATATCATTCTTGTTCTCCCCCTTTTTGTCAGCAATCAAAAAGTGTTGGTGATGTGCTAAAACAATTTAGATCAGAAAAACAAATTATATTAAAATAGTTCATAATCAGAGCAAAAGAACATTACAAAACATAGTCAAAACAGTACATCAGAAAATGAAGAAAGCATGAAAAAGTTATGCATGAAAAAGATTTAAGGTTGAGGGGGCATGCGTGAGAACAGGCTTTCCAGCATTGCTTGAATCTTTTCAGAAGTTTCATTCTGCTTCTGAACCATGTTGACCACAGTGTCAATTTTGCTGTCCTGCACATCCATTCGTGCTTTCATCTTCTGATCATTCTCTTCCATCCGCTGCTGTAGACGCAAGTCATTCAGCCTTAAGTCTTCCAGAGCCTGCCTGTCCAAGGCAGCTTGAGAAGTGTCAGAAGGAGGAAGCTTCTCAGAACTTTCAGCGACATCTTCTGCTGGATTTTCTTCAGCCTGAATGGTCTTGTCTTCTTCTGATGGTTGCACCTTTGCAGCTTGCTCTTTCTCAGACCAAGATTCACTGTCCAGAGGGAGCACGACTTCTTGAGGCAGCTGACTTTCAACTTCCTTCAGCAGCTTGCTGAAGTTCTGTTGAGCCTGCTCATAGTTGACGTCCTGCAGCTTGAGGGCTTCAGCACGTACCCATAGTCTGAACTGTGACCAGAGCTGATCAGAAGCAGCTGGGTCAATCATCCCAGGACAGACTTGCTTCAAAGAAGCAATCCATTGCAGCATACCTGTTTCAAAATTCAAAATACCAGAGCCAACATCTGGTTGCTTTGGTTTGGGTATGGCAATTTTGTGTCTTAGATCAGCAAGACGTTCAAGACTTGTTAAGTCAATGAAAGTTCTGCTGGGGTTTTCAGCGGTTTTCTGAGAGGTTGTTTGTTTTGGAGGAGGGGTATCAGAGTCAGAGTCAGATATTTCTATTGGAGTGGTTGGAGTTTTTGGAGGTGTTGATTCTAATGAGGATGGCAACTGGGGCCTGACAATGGTGGTTCCACATGGCAACTGGATTGCCAGCGGTGAAGGTTGAGGTGAGTGAGGGTCAGAATGATGAGGAGAAGGGGTTTCATAGTGGTGAAACTCTGTCTGTGGTGAAGGTGGATTATTTTCTGGTTGAGGAGGTGGAATCTCTGATTGCTCAGGGATCAGAGGTTCTTCTGTGAGTGGTTGTTGTGATTGTGGTTCTGGTTCTGGTTGTTGTTGTATTTCTGGTTCAGGTTGTGGTTCTGGTTGTGGAGGAGGAATATTTGGTGGTTCAGAATTTGGTTGAGCAGAAGCATGTTCACGCTCAATATCAGCTGGCACTCTATCAAGTGCTGGTGTTGTTGAAACAGTTGGTTGTTTGGGAATCTTAGTTCTGGTTCTTCTGAGTTGTAAGGCCTCAGAAGGGTCTTCTGGTATGGTTTCATCAATGGTAGGGATTGGAATGGATATTCTGTGAGAGGTTTGAGGAGGGGCAGCAGATGTTGGAATAGTAGATGAAAGTGAAATAGGGGCAGCAGATGAAATACCTCTTTTCTTTGGAGTCTGATGAGATGATCCTTCTGTTGGCGCTTTCCTCTTCTTTGTCTTCTTCTGAGTCACTTCTGGTTGGATTTGACTCAGATCTTTGATCTTCAGCTTTGAACCTGTATCTTCTTCCTTGTATGAATCTGGATACTTGAGAAACATCTCTGGTTTGGATTCCATTTCAGAAAATTTTGGAAAATCACTCAGAGGCACTCTTCTGCTGGAGATGTCAGCAGTTGAAGTAGCTCTGGGTTCCTTCTTAATATTTTCTATCAGCTTCATCTTTTTCAGGTTCTTAGCGTTCAGCGGTTTTCCAACGGTTGGTTCAATAGTGCTCAGCACTTGAGCTTCGCTCAGATACTCTATCAGCTTATTCTCTGTCAGAATATCTGATATAAGCCGTCCAAACGGTATCCAGTCCCTTTTGGTCCTTTCTTCTTCTCTTGTTTCTTTGACACTGGTCTTGAGATGGTTGAACAGGAAGTGTGCCAGATTGATCTTTACCCTCTGATCAATAAAGTAGATCAGAAATTGCTGATCCACGTTTATATAATCAGGAGAACTTGTTGGTTTCCTGTGGTTGAAGCATCCAAGAACAATCTTAGCCCATACTCTGCAGTGATCCTTCAGATCCTTAATTTTGCTGCTGGGCAATCCAAGAGTGAAAATGCTGTTAGCTACCACGCCTATATCAGGGCATCTATCAGCCATGTCCATACAACGGACTCCACCACCACTTTGACCGATTAGCTTTGCAATGAGATCTTCAGAAATCACTATCTTCTTTCCCATGACAGAAGAGATGACTAGATGTTTAGCAATCTTGGCGTGAATCCAAAATTCCTTGACAAGCGCTGGGAATGTTGGTCCAACCAACCTATCGAAATACCTCTCCCACTTTTGAGCCCTAATTTCTTCAGTTAGGTCAAATCCATTTTCCTTCAAACTTTCAAAGTCGATGATTAACTCAGAGAGAACTTCAAGATTCTTTACCGGTGTAAGAAGAGTTCTGAGGGGCACCTGATATTGTTCAGAGGTTTCTTTCTTCTGATTGCCTGCAGAAATGCTGGAGGATGCCATTGTTCTCACTAAAAAAGCTTTGAGAATGATTTGAGAGAAAAAGGTTTGTAGGAGATAAACTCAGAAATATGCAGAAAATACTTGAGTGATTATGAGAAAGCATAAAGAATAAAAATGAAGGATTAATGTGCTTAAATAGAGTTTTCAAAAATTATTTTGAAAAATTAAACGTTTTTAAGAGAGAGAAAAAATAATGATTGCCATTTAACAAGCGTGATTACTTTTCATTAAATGCTTGCTGATTTTGGGGGATTTGAGAAAGATACTTAAAAACGGTTACCAGACATGTGTCTCAATGCACCCAATCAGCGCTTTGCCTTCTCAGAAGCGAGCACGCGTTCTGCTTCAGGGATTTGCTGATGATTGGATGACACTTGTTTGATGTAGTGATCAGCACGTCTGTCTTTGAGATTAGACTCTCAGATCTTTAGACTTGCATCTGATACAATCTGCATGTTCTATCTTTCTGAAAGAAGATTGATCAGAAGTTCACAGTAATATAATTACATTCTGAAGATAAATATATGGAATTAAAACATTTTCATTCTGGGCATACTTTCATGCTGAGATGTTTCAGAATGAAATTAAACCTATCTTCTGAAAGGGGTTTAGTAAAGATATCAACCCATTGATGGTCTGTATCTATAAATTTCAAGTTTAAAATACCTTTCTGAATATAGTCCCTAATGAAATGATGCTTAATTTCTATATGCTTAGCTCTAGAATGTAAAATAGGATTCTTACTTAAGCAAATAGCAGAAGTATTATCACAAAGAATAGGAATGTTACTCTCAAAAATCTGGAAGTCTTCAAGCTGACTTTTCATCCAGAGCATTTGTGTGCTACATCCTGCTGCTGCTATGTACTCAGCTTCTGCTGTTGACAGAGCAATTGTTGATTGCCTTTTGCTGGACCACGAGATCAGATTTTCTCCCAGAAACTGGCAGCTTCCAGAAGTACTTTTACGTTCCACTCTGTCTCCAGCAAAATCAGCATCACAGTAGCCTACTAAGCTGTAATCACTAGATTTTCTATAAAACAAACCCAAATTAGTAGTACCTTTCAGATACTTGAAAATTCGCTTAACAGCTGTTAAGTGAGATTCTCTAGGATCTGATTGGAATCTAGCACAAATACATACGCTGAATAAGATATCAGGTCTTGAAGCTGTCAGATAAAGGAGAGAACCAATCATACCTCTGTAGACTTTCTGTTCTACACTTTTGCTTACCTCTTCTCTTTCCAGAATGCACGTGGGATGCATTGGAATCTTTGATGGCTTACATTCTGAGAGGTCAAATTTCTTCAGAAGATCTCTGATGTATTTGCTCTGATGAATGTAAGTTCCCTCTGGAGTTTGATTGATCTGAATTCCTAGAAAGAATTTCAGTTCCCCCATGAGGCTCATCTCAAATTCTGCCTGCATACACTTAGCAAATTTTCTTCCAAGAGAAGGATTAGTAGAACCAAAAATAATATCATCAACATAAATTTGACAGACTAAAATGTCACTCTTAACTGTTTTACAGAATAGAGTAGTGTCCACTTTCCCTCTGGTGAATTCATTTTCAAGCAGAAAGTTACTTAGCCTTTCATACCAAGCTCTGGGAGCTTGTTTCAGACCATACAGTGACTTCTTTAGTTTGAAAACATGTTCTGGATGTTTTGTATTTTCAAAACCTGGGGGTTGGTGAACATAAACTTCTTCTTCTATATAACCATTTAAGAATGCACTTTTGACATCCATCTGATACAGAGTGATGCCTCTATTAACAGCAAATGAAATTAAAAGTCTGATAGATTCTAACCTGGCGACTGGGGCAAAGGTTTCTGTATAGTCTATCCCCTCTTGCTGACTATAACCTTGTGCAACCAGTCGTGCCTTGTTTCTGATGACTTCACCTTGTTCATTTAGCTTGTTTCTGAACACCCATCTTGTTCCAATGACGTTGAATCCTTTTGGTCTGGGAACGAGATCCCATACGTCGTTTCTGGTGAATTGATTCAGCTCTTCTTGCATTGCCAGAATCCAGTCATTATCCAGAAGTGCTTCATCAATAGAAGAAGGTTCAATCAGAGACACAAGTCCCATAAGAGTTTCTTCAGAGTTTCTGAAGCTTGCTCTTGTTCTGATTGGATCTTCCTTTCTTCCTAGGATAGTCTCTTCTGGGTGATCCAAACTGCTTCTGGGCAATCTCTTCTGAGGTTGATCAGCAGCTGTTGTAGGATTTCTAGCATTGCTCCTTTCAGACGTTGAAGGAATGTCTGTGTTGAGAGTTTCTGATGACTTGTCTTCAGAACCTGCAAATTCAATTTCTATACCTGCAAGATTTTCATTCTACTTTGACTTTTCAGAGTCAAGCTTGTCATCAAAACGAACACTGATTGATTCTTCCACAATCTGTGTTTCTGTATTGTATACTCTGTACCCTCTTGAGCGTTCAGAGTATCCTAACATAATACACTTCTGTGCCTTAGAATCAAACTTGTTCAAATAATTCTTCGTATTTAACATAAAGCAAGTACATCCAAATGGATGAAAATACGAAATGTTGGGCTTTCTGTTCTTCCACAATTCATATGGAGTCTTTTCCAGAATAGGTCTTATTGAGATTCTATTCTGAATGTAGCACGCTGTGTTTATTGCCTCTGCCCAGAAAGTCTTAGCAACGTTTGTCTCATTGATCATGGTTCTGGCCATTTCTTGCAATGTTCTGTTCTTTCGTTCTACAACTCCATTTTGTTGGGGAGTTCTAGGACAAGAGAAATCATGCAGAATGCCTTTGTCATTAAAGAATGACTCAAAATCTTTATTTTCAAATTCTCCACCATGATCACTTCTGACTTTAACGATTCTAAGATCTTTTTCATTCTGAACTTGGTTACAGAAGGTAACAAACACAGAGTGTGACTCGTCCTTGTGTCTTAAGAACTTTACCCATGTCCATCTGCTATAGTCATCTACGATTACTAACCCATACTTCTTACCACTGACTGAAGCAGTTTTAACTGGTCCAAATAAGTCAATGTGCAGAAGTTCTAATGGCTTAGAGGTAGAAACAACATTTTTGGATTTAAAAGAAGGTTTTGCAAATTTGTCTTTCTGACATGCTTCACACAGAGCATCTGAATTGAACTTCAAATTTGGAAGTCCTCTGACCAGATTGAGTTTGTTAATCTGAGATATTCTTCTCATACTAACATGCCCCAATCTTCTGTGCCAGATCCACTGCTCGTTGTTAACAGACAGAAGACATTTTACATTCTGACTCTTTAGTTCAGAAAGTTTGATTTTGTAAATGTTTTTTTTCCTCTTTCCATTAAACAGGATAGTCCCATCTTTCTGACTAACAACTTTACATGATTTTTGATTAAAGATTATATCATAACCGTTATCACTTAATTGACTTATGGATAACAGATTATGCATCAATCCATCTACTAGCAGAACATTATTAATAGAGGGAAGATTTCCATTACCTACAGTTCCAGAGCCAATTATCTTTCCCCTTTGATTGCCTCCAAAGCCAACGTGGCCTCCAGGCTTAAGTTCCAGGCTTTGGAACATATGCCTTCTTCCCGTCATGTGTCGTGAGCAGCCAGAGTCCAGGTACCATGACTGGTGTTTCTGACTTGCTGCTAAAGATATCTGCAACATGTATTATTTTATCCTTAGGTACCCAGATCTTCTTGGGTCCTGATTTGTTAGTTTTACCAAAACTCTGGTTGAATTTTGGTTTCACAGAGTGCTTACTGCTAGTGTATTTGATGTCGTGTGTGTGACCATACACAAAGTGTGAATTTAGAGGAGTGTGTTTAATGGTTAAATCCATGACATTCTTAGGTGTAGGAACCTTACCTTGGTATCCTATTCCTTTCCTGCCGTTTCTGCTAACTCCATAGATCATCGAAGCCATTCTGCTTCTATCTATGCTTTTAGCAAGGAACTTCTGGAAACTATGATCATACTCCTTGATGATCTCATCAGCGTTGCTGGGAGTTTCAGAAATTGGTTCCTTCTGAGAGTTTTGTAAAGAGTTTTATAATTTTGAAATTTTATCTCTCAGCTCAGAGTTTTCCAATTTGAGACTCTCAGACTTATTAGAGTCAGATTCAAGATTCCTTTTCAGGTCTCTGAATTTAGCTCTAATCTGCTGATAACGTTCCAGAATTTCATTGAGGCTTTCAGCAAGTTCAGCCTTTGTAAAATTAACAGCGAAGTTAGGGAATACCTCTTCTGTGTCTGATTCTGAGTCTGATTCAGAAGCTTCACTATCATCTGGAATGTTAGCCATGAGCGCTATGTTTGCCCTTTCATCATCTGATTCTGAGTCAGCTTCAGACGAGTCAGAGTCATCCCATGTGGCCATGAGACTTTTCTTCTTCTCTCTTCCAAACTTCTTTTTGGGCTTTTCCCTCTGAAGCTTTGGGCAGTCACTCTTGTAGTGTCCTTGCTCATTGCACTCGTAGCAGATGATGTCTTTTGTGTTTGGCTTCTTGCTACTGGAGGAGCCTTCAGATCTTCTGTATCCAGAGGAAGAATCTGTCCTTCTGTATCTGGAAGAAGACTCGTTCTGATCAGATCTTCTGGGATTCCTGAACTTCCTTTGTCTTTGCTTCCACAGTTGATTTACTCTTCTGGAGAGAAGGGAAAGTTCGTCTTCTTCTGATGAGGATCCATCAAATGTTTCTTCAACTGCCTGCAAAACTTTAGATTCAGATTTTCTGTTAGATTTTAAAGCTAAAGGCTTACCTTGCTTCTGAGGCTCATCAGCTTCTAGCTCTATCTCATGACTTCTGAGGGAGCTTATAAGTTCCTCCAGAGTGATTTTGTTGAGATCCTTCGCTAGCTTCAGAGCAGTAACCATAGGCCTCCACTGCTTGGGTAAACTTCTGATTATCTTCTTGACATGGTCAGCAGTAGAGTATCCTTTGTCCAGAACTTTGAGACCAGCTACCAGAATCTGGAATCTAGAGAACATAGTTTCAATGGATTCAGATTCTTCCATCTTGAACGCCTCATACTTCTGAATGAGCGCCAGAGCTTTTGTTTCTTTGACTTGAACGTTGCCCTCATGCGTCATTCTGAGAGAATCAAAGATGTTCTTAGCTGTGTCTCTGTTGGAGATCTTTTCATACTCAGTATAGGAGATGGCACTGAGGAGGATGGTTCTGGCCTTATGGTGATTCTTGAAGTCACGCTTTTGTTGATCAGTCATTGATTTTCTTTCAATCTTCTGACCAGTTGCATTCACAGGGTGCGTGTATCCATCTGTCACCATATCCCACAGATCAGCATCATGTGCTAGAAAGAAGCTTTCAATTCTGTCTTTCCAGTAATCAAAGTTTTCTCCATCAAAGACTGGAGGTTTGCCGCTGAATCTGTCTCTGTCCTCATTGTTGTCATTGCTGAAATGAGAGTTGTTTCCTGCCATTGTGTTTTTCTGACGCTGGATCTTGTACTAACACGGTTAAGTGTTTTAGCTCAGAACCAGGCGCTCTGATGCCAATTGAAGGGGTGAAAAACACAAGAAGGGGGGGTTGAATTGTAAAACTGAAATCTTAAAGCAATTGACAAGATATTTTTATCCTGGTTCGTTTGATCTCAAACTACTCCAGTCCACCCGTCAAGGTGATTTCGCCTCTCTCCAACGAGCTCTTAATTCACTATATTCAACTGAATATTACAGACTGCTTTAACAACTGCTAAAGCCTTCTTGATTCAAACCACAATCCAGTTTGTCAAGGCAACACTTTCTTACAAAGGTATAAAACAATGTGTGTGAATGTTTTCTACAAAACTTTATCACAACTGTGATGTATACACAAAATGAAGCTTAGAAACTAGATTGCTAAACACTAATGGAGTATCAGAGTTTGAGGTTTAGCAAAACTGGTGGATGAAGATTATTGTTCAGCTTTGTGCGTGTAGAGATTTTGAGAGCATTAGCCATTATAATCTTCGAAGCCTTGTTTATATAGCACTTGAGAAGATGAACGTTGAATGCAATATTCTTGATTCAATGCTAATAACAAGCTTTCCTTTTTGAGCAGATCTTGTCTAGAATGATGCCGTTGGAATTAATTAGCGTTCAATGCACAGTACCGTTGCTTCTTCAATGCACGTTCTGGCTTGGCTCATTCTGATTCTGCTTCGCTGCTGATGAACTATTGTGTTTCTGTATCAGAGTGTTTACGCGCAGTTCTGTTCATCAAGCTTCAGCATGTACGTGAGTTGATCATCTGATCTTGACGTTCTGATTCAACAACTTCTGATGCTGGTGTATGAAATCAAATTCTGATGCTGAAGAAGTGATCTTGCTTATTTTAATCAGCGTATCTGCAAGTCAGAGCATAGTAATTTTAGGCAGCATATAGTTCAAACATGAAACATATAAATACTATATCTTTTCACTTTGTTATCATCAAAACTTAAATATAGGGTAGTAAATTCAAACATTGTTCTAACACGACCATGATGAAATGATGTCCATTATATGCGATGGGCTTAATATCTCCAATCATATCAATTCCCCATATCAGAAACGGCCAAGGAGCAGTCAAGATATTCAGAGGAACCGGAGGCACATGTACCTTGTCAGCATAAATCTGGCATTTGTGACAAGTTCTAGAATGATGATGGCAATCAATTTCCAAAGTAGACCAATAATAAACTACTCTCAAAATCTTCTTAGCCATTTTGTTCCCACTGGAGTGAGTACCACAGACTCCTTCGTGTATATCCTCCATAATTTTCTCAGCTTCCTTCTTGTGTACACAACGAAGCAAAGTTGAATCGTGGTTATGCTTATACAAGATTTTGTTACTTAGAAAGAACTTGGCAGAGAACCTCCTTAGAAACTTCTTATCATTAATCGATTCCCCCTCGGGGTATTCTTGAGCCTAGAAGTATATTTTCACTTCGTGGAACCAAGGCTTTTCCTCTACTCCATCAGTATCAATTTCATAGCAATGCACTGGTTCGTATAGTCTCTCAATAGTAATCCGAGGAGCTTAATTGTCCCATATGAATCTGAACATAGATGACATGGTAGCTAACACGTCTGCTAATTGATTCTCTTCTCGTGGGATGTGTTCAAAAGTGATTTCTTCGAAATATGGAATTAATGTTAACACGTGCTCTCGATAAGGGATGAGATTTGGGTGTTTCGTATCCCATTATCCCTTAATCTGACTGATAAATAGGGCTAAGTCCCCAGATACATCCAAGAAATTGATTCTCATATCTATAGAAGCTTTGATACCCATGATGCATGCTTTGTATTCGACCATGTTATTGGTACAGTTAAAACATAATCTGGCAGTGAAGGGCGTATGGAAACCCTTGGGAGAGACAATCACATCACTAATTCCATTACCAAGCGCGTTAGAAGCTACGTCAAAAACCATAGTCCATCAGGATCCCGACTCAGGTCCTTCATATGGTCCAGGTTCTTCATAATTAGTAATTAGCATAATATTCTCATCCAGGAACTCAAAATTCATAGACTGATATTCATCTACAGCCTGATGAGCCAAATGATCTACCAATATGCTTCCTTTGATTGCTTTATGAGTAGTGTACTAAATGTCGTATTCGGTCAAGACCAATTGCCATCTTTCTATTCTTTCGGAGAGAGTGGACTTCTCGAATATGTATTTTATTGGATCTATCTTAGAGATTAACAAATTAGTATGAGTCAACATATATTGTCTTAGTCGGCGAGCAGCCCATGCCAAAGCGCATCAAGTTTTCTCGAACAGTGAGTATCTTGTTTCACAGTCGGTAAATTTTTTACTAACATAGTATATTGCATGCTCTTTTTGACAAGACTTGTCATGTTGCCCACACACACCCCATTGAGTTCTCTAATACTGTTAAGTACATGATAAGAGGTCTTTCTTCAACTGGTGGAATCAGAATTGGAGGTTTATGAAGGTACTCCTGAATTTTGTCAAAAGCTATCTGACAGTCGTCGTTCCATTTCACTACTTGATCTTTCTTCAATAACTTGAAGATTGGTTCACATGTAGCCGTCAGATGGTAAATAAATCTAGAAATTTAGTTCAATCATTCCAGGAAACCTTTGACTTCCTTCTTAGTACGGGGAACTGGCATTTCTTGAATGGCTTTAACCTTGGCCATATCAACTTCAATACCTTTACCACTGACAACAAAATGTAGGAGTTTATCGAATCTTACCCCAAAGGTGCACTTGTTTAGATTTAGCCTCAGCTTGTATCTCTTCAATCTCTCAAACCGTTTTTGCAGGTGGTTAAGGTGTTCTTCTTTAGTCTGAGACCTGGCTATCATGTCATCAACGTAAACCTCTATCTCGTGATGAATCATATCATGGAACAAAGCTACCATAGCACGCTGATATATTGCACCGACGTTCTTCAAACTGAAAGGCATCACTTTGTAACAGAAAGTGCCCCACTGTGTGACATAAATGGTCTTCTCCATGTCTTCAGGTGCCATCTTGATTTGGTTATAACCAGAGAAAAATATTGTGTTGAGCGGTGTTGTCAACCATAACATCAATGCATGGAAGTGGAAAGTCATCTTTAGGGATTTCCCTATTAAGATCTTTGTAGTCTATACACATACACCTTACCGTCCTTCTTAGGTACTGGCACCATATTTGTAACCCACTAAGGATAGGACGTAACAATTAAGAAACCTGCATTGAACTGCTTCATAACTTCATCCTTGATCTTTTTAGACATCTCGGGACGCATACGACGAACCTTCGAATTTATAGGAGGATAAGCCTCCTTCATTGGTAGACGGTTAACCACAATGTCAGTATCAAGCCCTGGCATGTCTTTGTATGACCAAGCAAAGATCTTAACATAGTCACGTAACATATGAATTAACCTCTTTTTGAAATTGTCTTCTAGGTTGGCACCTATCTTGATTTCTTTCTTGTCCTCTTCAGTACCCAAGTTCACAACCTCGACTGGTTCTTCATGCGGTCGTATGGCTCTTTCTTCTTGCATTAACAGCCTAGAAAGCTCTCCAGGTGATTCACAATCTTCCTCACCTTCATCCTCGGCTTGGTAGATCGGATTTTCGAAGTCATAATTGGTAATAACAAAATTGTTATCAATGGGATCCAGGGTGGATATGGATCTTCAATTTTTTGTGTGGATGTGTATAAGAACACATAACTATTTTGGAAGAAAATAAAGTAAAATAAAGATAGAGAGCTCAAAATTCGAATGCAAACGTCCAATGATTGTATTAAATGAAAACATGCGAATGAAAACATGATAACCCTAACAAATGGACCATTGTGCCCCGGGTAAGGCACACGGCTTAAAATTATTGTTCAAATTACATAACCAAAAACTTGGAAATAGAAAACAGAAAATGGAATTTACTCCGAACTAACGAATATTGGTACAAAGTCTTCAGCTGTCCAATTGGTGAGCCCTTTGTCAGCAGTCGGAAAGATCCAGTTGTCCAGGTCATTGTCGCTATCAGCATCTTCTATAGAATTTACCCCCTTGTCATGGTTTGGCATGGGATCAATGATCACATTAAGAGTCTCATGAGGATCAAATTCAATCTCCTTAGAGTCAATCATATTGTGGATTTTATTTTTCAGATCCCAGCAACCATTTGTGTCATGTCCACGACTATTGGAATGATAGGAGCATCTTACATTGGGATTGTACTAGGGAGATAAAGTGTTGGGATTCTGAGGAGGATCTCTCAACGTAATCAGCTCTTCCTTCAACAAGTGTTGCAATGATTGACACAACGGCATATTGATTTTGATTAATTGTTTCCTGGGTGCATTTGGCCTACACTAATTACCTTGTTGTTGATGTTGTGTTGGTGCGGGATTGGAAATCATTACTGCCCCCACATATTGATGGCAGTCACCTTTACTACGACTTTTTTGGCCGTACATAACAATAGCTTATTTCTTCCTATTGAGTGACTTCTTTACAGTACTTGAAGATGAAGCCACTTGTATTTTTCTGCTTCTGATTCCACCTTTAACATGTTCCCCTGTTAATGTTAACTTGGTGAACCCGACTAAAGATCTTCCAATCAGATGATTGAATAAAGGGCCTGTCAAAGTTCTCATAAACATGTCAACCAAGAAACACTGTCATACTTTGCAAAAGTGGGGACTTTGAACTTATGAGGAATGATAACTCCTGATACTATACCCAAATCCTAAAAATCCAACCCAGGCACTTTCTGGTTCTCCATAGCATTTAGACGATCTTCTAGCCACTTATATTTTTCATCAACTGGGGGATATTGTTCATTCAAATAATCTTCTTCATCTTCATCAGAGTATTGAACAGGACCATGGTTGCTTTTTTTAGTTCCACCACTCTTACCATCTTTATCTTGTTCATCGTCTTCATCTAATGGAGTATCAGGATCCTGAACTCTCTTAACTGGACCCCTGAACCTTCTTCCCATGTTAAGGATGTCGGCTGGTTTCTTTGTCTTTTTCTTCTTCTCTTTGGTGATGAGTGCCTTCAGTTTTTCCTGTCCCTTGGCTAAGTTCAGGAACATCTGTTGGAATTTGGCATTCTGAGCTTGGAGATCTTTGACGGTATGTTCAAGAGCCATTTATGTTGAAATAAACAGCAAGAAGATGAGAAAACTTGTCTTGAGAATACCTGTTATGTAATTATATGGTATGTAAATGTATATGCATATGCAATGTTTTCAAGGACCTCGTGGGATTTAAATTTTTTAATCAAAAGGAAATAAAGAAACTTAGTAATAAGTTTAAATTTTAACTTCCTTTTAGGCTTACAATGAAAACAAGATAGTTAAATTATGAAATTCTTGGGCCTAAGGCATTAAGTCTCCCATGGACGCTTCCTCTTTGGGTTGACATATGCATTAAGGCTCGGCTCTTTGTGGAATCGTTTCGTCAGCTCCAATACTTTCTTCTCACTAGCGTAGAACTGAGTCTTAAAGGTATCCCTTTCTTCTTTGAGTTGAATCTAAGACTTATATAGTTCTTCAAAGTCAGTAGGCATATCAGGATGAAGAATGGTATGAGAAACATCTCCTTCAACAATAGCCTCCACAATTACTGGTAGGACAGCAGGATATGGCATTATAAGATTTTGAGCACGAGACCACACCCATCTGAGGTAGGGCTCCCAAGGGATGGATTTCTTATGTCCCAAAGTCTTGCTATCAATCTTATTGATCATTCCCCAAGCACAGATAAACCTTTGACGGTAACCTTAAAGATCATTCTTTTAGTCGAATATAATACCCTGGATAAACATATCATGAGGATTTTCTCTTCGAGCATAACCAAACTGACGTAGAGCTAGAGAAGTGTTGTAAGTGATACCTCCCATTATTCCAAGGAGTGACACATTAGGAAATTCCCCACAGCGATCAATAATAGTGATGTCCTCTTGAGATTGGGAACACCAATAGATATCTGAATGAACGAGCGACATCAACCTTTGATACCACCTTAAACCTTGTTTATTCTTTGTCACTCATCGGGGAATGTGTGAAATAAACCACCTGGAAAGTAAAGGTATGCAACACATGAGAGTCCCTTGCTTCCTCATAGTACGAGTGTGAAGAGAATGCAGAATATCTCCAAGCAAAGTAGGAACATGATTATGAGTAAGAAATATTTTGATGGTGTTCACATCTATGAGTTGGTCCGAATTAGGGAATAGTAACAAACTGTAGATCAACAAAGCCAAAATATCTTCAAAAGAATGAAAACTCATGGCATCTGGAAACAACTGAGCCTTCTCTATCAGAAATTTAGCAAGAAGACCTTTAACTCCACTTTTGGTTTCCCAATTAGATACAACATTTGACCGCTTCAGATGTAAGGCTGCTGCAATATCTTCAGGTTTTGGAACTTTCTCTAGACCGGTGAAGGGTGTCTGGTCAAGAATAGGCACTCCAAGTAGCTTTGAGAATTCTTCTCTTGTGGGCACCAACTGATAATATGGGAAGGTAAAACAATGATGCTTAGGATCAAAGAACTAGAACAGAACATTCATCATGTCTTCTTTGAAACCAGGAGTAACCAAACTGAGTAGATAGACATGCCTTTTAGTGAATTGAGAGTTTTTGGGAACCTTTGAGACTAACTCCTTAAGCTTGGAAGGTACCCTTACAAAGTTGATTCAGATAATATTTATGCGAGCGGAAGCCATGACCTGCAACAAAGGACAAAGATAAATCCCTAGGTCCTTGAAACGGTTAGTGGAAATGTTATGATGTCATGATGTTGTGATGTCATGATGTTATGTTCATGTTTAAACAAGTAGAAAACACAAACAAATCACACAAGAGCCTTAGGTTTAAAGTCTTGCATGAGGTCCATAGGTAAGTACCCTTCTCTATTGAAGTTAAGTTGGCTCAACCTGTCCTAAAAATGGTAACTGGGTTCTGGGATTCTCATATCATTGATCTTTCCCACAGGATTTATTTTAGCACGACAACTGGCTTGCCACCAAAACATCCCGCAAGTTGAATCTCAATGAGTGTAGCATCGAGTATCAACTAACCTTGGACAGCACCAAAGCCGGTTATCTCACTACCTTCTAATGGCCAAGATGGGTCAATTAAGGTTCTAAAAGTTAGTTAGTGCTAATAACACCACAAAGAAGCCTAATGTTATCCTTGACTGACTCAAGGAAAATTAGTACAAACCAAAGTGTCGTACTAACCGTAGCCATCACTTCAACCATATCGGTATACACCGTACAATTTTCATGATCTATTGCTACTTACCTAAGGCATCCCTAGACCTACGTGTAGGATCTTACAAGCAATAATAAACCCAAGCAACCCTTAAATTTAAAGTAGACAAAGCAAATAAATAAAGCAAGTAAAGTGATCTAACCCTAAGGAAACCCCTATTTTTTTAAGTAATTCCCCAACAGAGTCGCCAGTTCTGTAATACGGTGGGAAAACTAACCTTTTTAGCATTTTATCGCAAATGTTGCAGATAGCAAGAGTTGCCACCAAATTTTCTTTTATCCAACAAGGAAATAGGAAAGACCTTGGTAGATTTTGAGTTTGGGGGGGGGGGGGTAAGTTATGAAAAGGGAAGGTGTTAGCACCCTTTTCATCCGTAGTTATCTACATGCTCTTAATCGCTAGCTCACTTTTTGAAATTTGCTTTGTGTGTGTGATTTGAAAATATTTTTGAAAAGCCAAAGTACGGATAACTTTGTAATGATTATTGTATCAGTCCTCAAGAATGCGTACAAAGTGTTTGAAAATGTTTTTGTCTGAAAAATGTGATGTGTGAAAATGTTTATAAAAGATTGTGAGCAAGCGATTAAAAATTCTTACCCTACTCAAGGTCGTTCTTATTCTTTCCCCTCTCCTTTAGAGATACTGTTATCCATGCCATTAGTTGGTAGGTAGCCTTATCTATTGGATGTGAAGGGGAATACGAAGGGTCGTCGAATGGTCATAGAAAGCAACTGGTAAAGATACTTTAGCAATTCGAAGGGACTGCCATCATATTATTCGTAGGCAACAAGGGACTAGATCATTTTTTGTAGGCAACTCGAGGGACATCGCGGGACCATGATCTTTATTCGAAGAGACTATGATGATTTAATTAAGGGTCTTTGCTAAAGTACTCTTATTTTCGAGGGACATGACCAAGTTATCCGAAGGCAACAGAGGGAATTACCCTAGAGGTGTGAGTGTGCACAATGTATTGATTCAGTTATATTTATCTTGAAAGTTAGGGTTTTTTATGTTTGATTTTATCTTGCAATACAATCCTATTAGCTAACAGTTATATATATATATATATATATATATATATATATATATATATATATATATATATATATATATATATATATATATATATATATATATATATATATATATATATATATATATATATATATATATATATATATATATATATATATATATAATACATACAAAGTATAAGTGCAAGAAAATAAAATGCGAGAAAGTAAAGTCCTACAAATATTAAAGATCATATTTTGATGTTACATGGCCATTGGATGAATAAATTTTGAAAAATCATAATTTCTTTATTTTTCATCAGAAATTTGCAAACCTTACATCCTTAGTAGGCATGGCAAAAAAACCCAGACCCGTTGGGCCCCGCCCGGACCCGCCCTGAAATTAACGGGGAAAACCCGGCTAAAACGGGTACGGGTGCGGGGGCGGGTAAAACCCGATTTCTAACTACGGGTGCAGGGGCGGGGGCGGTAAGACACTGAGACCCGCCCGCACCCGCACCCGCCCCGCCCCGAATAATCCAATTACTATAATAACCTTGTTTTAATTATTTTTATGTTACTTTTATTTTCTCAGCTTGTTTTAATTATTTTTATGTTACTTTTATTTTTATGTTACTTTTATAATAACCTTGTAATAACCTTGTTTTACTTATTTTTATGTTACTTTTATTTTTATGTTACTTTTAATTGTTTTAATTAATTTTGTATTTTTAATGTATTTGTTAATGCTGTCCAGGAAATTTGTGAAAAAAATAGATATTTTTTTATTTAAAAAAAAACAGTTTTCGCGGGTGGGGGAGGGTGCGGGTGCGGGTGACCCGTTCTCCATTGGGGGCGGGTCTGGGGGTGAATTTCCATCCCCCGGCAGGTTTGGGGGCGGGGGCGGGTCTATTATTGGAGTTGCGGGTGCGGGTGCGGGGTTAGCTAAACCCGCCCCCGGCCCGCCCTGTTGCCATCCCTAATCCTTAGAAATAGAAAATTAAGATCTAAAAGTTTGTACTTGTGAGCTCATGTCCAAAAAGTCATTATTTTAAGAGATATTCAGCTTTGGACTTTTGGTCACCATGAAAATTATAGGTCATTTTTCAACTCAACCAGTTTTGGTGGGCGGTTTTGGGGATCTTAATAGATTCAAATCAAATTTCTCCCAGCATGAAAATTGTAGGAAATCTAATTACCTTTTCAAAAAGTTCTAGTTTGTGAGCTAATTCAAAAAAATAAGAAATATATGCATTTTAGAAGTTTAGGTCATTTTTATGAAATTTTCAAGTCACCCAAGTTGCAAATTCTCTCAAACTTGATTTATAACCTTTTTTTATTCAAATTAAGGCCATAACATATTTAGTATGTGATTAATACCATGATACATTATATTTGCACACATGCACTTTGTATGCTTGGTTTCTACTAAAAAAACTCAAAATTACCAAAAATAGCAATTTATAAATATCTTTCTGCTCTCCACCATTGTGTACCATCTTTTGACTATCCAAATATGACACCACAAGGCCCCTAAAGCACACCAAGTTTGCACCTAAAACTACATGAAATACAAACTTGAACACCACTCCATATTTTGGTCAAAACTTTCAGTTTCACCCTCCAACGAATTTCTTTGCAAAAGAACCACTCTAACCTCTTCTATGCACTATATATAAAGCCTCCACACTCTTATTTCATTCACACACTAAAAGTTGGAGATTTTAAATATATGTAAAATAAATTGGTCCTTAAGCTTTTTTTCTTTGAATTTCTTGAGTTTTCTTGAGATCTCTTTCATTCTTCACCTACCTTGGAGTTTATTGAGGAACATCAAGTGAGGTTTAATGGGTTTCTTAAGCTAGAAAAAGCTCAAGGTGCAATGGACATATTCCACTTGGTAAACTTATCATCACTTCATCTATCTCATTCTAAGGTTTTAACACTTAGAAACATGTTCATGCATCTTTAACTGGCCCGTACAATATATATAAAGTGGAATAATGTTTGAATTTGAGTTTTGTTTGGTGTTTGAATTTTGTGAAAACATATTTATACATGTGCCTTGTTGTTTAATTTTCTCTATGATTTAGTGTTTTTTTGGGAAATAATGGCATGACGTTGTTCCTTTTTCTTCATACTATAATTTTGGTTTCTTACATTTTGCATTTTCATTGAATGAGATATGATTGCTTGAAGTTGCCATAAAATTCCCGATTTCTAGGGTTGTTGTTACTAGTTCATGCGTGTTGTTGATATCATGGGGAAGATGACGAACGTGTGTCGTGTTCTGATTGACTGTCTATTATTATTTTATCTTTTGTGACTTACTAGTAGCATGACCAATTGATGCACTTTACATGTATTTTCGTTCCTTTTTTCTTCAAATGTGATAAAAAAAATACAAAAATAAAACAAATTAATCAATTGAGAGCATGTGGAAGACTGGGTCTGATCCCTTTCATTTTCCCACCCCCTTTTTTTAGCCCAATGCCTGATTAAACTATTTTTGAGTTATTTCCTTGTTTCAGTTTTGCACCTCCACCTCTTTTATTTAATTTTTTATTTTCTTTTCAAAACTATTTGCATTTAAATACTTTTAAGCATCCAAAAATAATAATAAAATTCATGAGTGATCTTTTGTGTCTTATTTTATTTTTCATAATTTTTATTTTTTTTTTATTTTATTTTGATCATTAATTCTGATTCTATTTTGCAAAGTATTTTAATGAACCTAGTTTTTCAAGTTTGATTTTTATTTTCTATTCTCTACTTATCTAAAAAATGTACAAAAATATTTTCCACAATTCTTGATGGCTTGAGATAATTGTAAGAATTTTCAACCAAATTTATCACTTAATTTGATTTGGTTTTGAAAGTTGTTTTTAAAGAGTGATAATTTGGTTGATTTTCTTGCTTTTATTTGAAGATTGATTTTATTTTCTACTTTATCCTAATTCTAAAAATTCCAAAAAATATGTTTGAGTGTATTTAATGTCTTGAGGTCACTTAAATAATTTTTGTTTATTTTTAGCTTCTTACTTTATATTTTTCAAAAATTTATTTGCTTAAGGTGTCTAGTTTGCTACCTTTTGGTGCTATTTTTGATCTTTTGATTTCATTTTCCATATTCCTTCAATGTAGAAATTACGCAAAAAGTTGATTCTAACTTATGAATGTTTTAAAATCATATACATAATTTTTATTTGAATTTTAACATCACTTTGCTATTTTTACTTGATTTAATTTTGAAATGTGTGAATTGGTTTTTTGATCAATGTTTTCAACCAATTCTTGAGTTGCTTTGCTTTTGGATCAATGATTGAGGAATGATATATTCAAGGATAGTCCCTTAAGTACTTGAGAATCACTTGACCTTTTATGATCATTTCTTCTTTTACCTTCCATCTTGCCTAGTTTGCTTTATTGCTTGAGATATAAGGCACGCACTTTGTGCAATCCTAAGGAATCAAGTTACTTCCTCTTTCTCCTATTCTCACAATATTTTATGAGTCTTGAGTTAATCTTGATTGAACCATTCAAGTATTCTAACATTGTTTCTTCACTTGCTTAAGTTTTTTTGAACTTGCTTACTTGTTTGCTTGACTTTTTTTACCTACCTTTGGTCCATACTTGACTTTTCTTCTTCCACCTCCATGGCTTGCTTTCTTGAGTTCTACTTGATGTTGTTTCTTCCCCATTTAGTCCTCCATATTGTATGTTCCAATATACCTTTGTATGCTAAGCCTTGAAACTTTCTTGCTTGCTACCTTCTCTTCTTTCTTCCTTATGTGAATAACATGTTCCCCTAGGATGTTGATTCCTTCTTGTTCATGGTGAATCAATTAGACTTTAGGTTATTATCCAAGCATGTCAACATTAAGTAGCACCCTTTCATCCTCAACCATAGGTCCATCTTTGCATGCTAACTTAAGTAGAGATTTCCCTTTCAATCCTAATTTTAGGGCCACCATTGCATGACAACTTTAGGTTTCTTTTTTAGATTCCCCTTAGTCCTTTTTATTTCTCTTTTGCATCCATTATAAAACTAGAACTTCTTTTCTTCTCAAACTCTTAAAACAATTAATAACTAATAATGAGAATCACACTTCCATAAACAATGGAAAAGGATGAGTGGGTCCATTCCCGAAGCTAGTTCTTTCTTCATGGCCTTTGGTGTGGTTCGAATACAAACTCTTTTCAATATAACAAAAACACAAACAAATCAAATGTGGCACCTTGCCTTGAGGGCGTAACTCAAAACCATTTCAAAAGGGTTCGTCACCCATAAAAAACACACTATAAACCAAAAACATTTTTAGGTGAACTATGAGTGTACTGATCCCCTATTGCATGAAAGATGGTACGTCGGTACAAAGGTTCGCAACTGCAGCGAACACATTAATAAAAACCTTTCTTTTTTATATATACTTTGCATGCATGCATTTTCCTTTAGCATTAAGCTTTAGATTTTTTTACACACTTTTATTAGAACAACAAGAGTGGATCCTGTGGAGTACCACGGACGTGAGGGGTGATAATACCTTCCCCTTGTATAATCGACTCCCTTACCCGATCTCTTGGTCGTAAGACCTTGATTTCTTATTTTTCAAGTTTTCTTCGATGTTTTGCTTTCCCTTCTGTGGGATAAATACATATTATATGGTGTTGTACCCCAAAATTTGCCCTCCCATATTCTTCAAGATTTGTCAAGATCAATCTTCAAATGGTTCAAGACTACTCAAGGGTTGCACAGTTCAAATGCCTCCTAAGCCAGTCAAAATTAGGGTTTTGGTTCTGCCAAGGAATTTGAGGTTTTCAGTGACCTAATCAAGTCCCATAAGCCTATACACATTGTCAAGCAGCTACATGCCAAGTGTCATAGCTCACAGCATCAAATTGCACAGTCAAAAGCCTTATTTGCTTCACAGTCAACTGCAGGGGTAAAATGGTCATTTTGCAATCAAAAGTCAAAAATTTTAGTCGACATCTTATTTTGAAGCCAAAATCATCATTTGATCAAGTCTTTATCATGATTCCACAAGCATGGCTCAAAAATCATCAAGATGCAAGAGTTTCTATTTTTGGACAGTTGAAAAGTCAACTGTAACTTGACCAAGGCATAACTTTTTCATGGTTCATTAGAAAAATCCCATCCAATGCTCATTTTGAAGGGGATGACATTTCCTACAACTCATCTTCACATTCCAAGTCAAAGAAATGCTCTCACAAAAAGTTATCAATTTCTACATTATAGGTCAATTTCAAAAGTCAACAAAAAGGCATTTTAAGTCAAAGAGCATAACTTGAGATTGGTAACTCCAAATGACATGGAACCAAAGGCATTGGTTAGAGGACTTCAATACCTTTCCAAAATGTCCAAGAAAATGTTCATATGATCAAAATTGAGCAAGATATGCATTGGAGAAGTTGGGAAATTTTCATGAATTTGCAAAAGTCAACTATCCTTAAAACTTCAATTTTTGACAAAAGGGCCCACTTTCTTCCACTTGATTCAGCCTTGTCATGCCACCCACGTGTCCCATGATTAATTTCAAGATCAAACATTTATTTTTCCATTTAATTTAATTTTTATTGATTTAATTCATTTTAAATCCATAATAATTCAAATAAAATCTAAAAATTAATGGAATAGTATCTTTTGGATTTGAACAACTTTCATATACCATATGCCAGCTAGCCAATTCGTGCCAAGCCTTTTTTGTGCATAAAATCCAAGATTTGATCCAAATATGGAAAGGTCTTTTAATGGTGGTCAACAAAATCTCAAGACTTCAATACACCAAGATTAAGGCCCAGCTGCTGACCTAATTTTGTTCACACATACATAAGCAAGATGTACCAACCTAAGACACGACCTAAGCATTGCTAAAACGGCCAAAAACAAAACTGAAAATTGTTGAAAAAGTAGGAGATCAAAAAAACGGTGTTGCAAGCATTTTCAGACCAAAAGGAGCACGTGATCCTCTTCCTTGCCATCCCCTGAAGCTAACACGACCCTTACCACGTCCTAAGACTCCCTATACAGCACTGTAAGTACTCACGAAGTCACCTCTGAACACGAAATCTAAACTCCTTATTCTTGCATTTTTCTCAAAAACATTGGCATATTCATGTTTCTTGTTTAATTTCTAACCTGATGGCAATATTTGATTTCGTTTTTAAGCCTCATATGGTGATATCCGCGCCTAGGGTTTGTGTGTGTTGTTTTTAGGCGTTTTGTTTTCAGGTGAAATCAAAAGAAATCATAAGCGTGGATGAACTCAGGAGACCTGGACGAGACCAACCATGGTCTTGGAATGTTTTTTTGAGGCCTAGGGACGATTCTAAGCAAAGCCTACGAAACTACCTGCGGATAAAAATCCGCAGGTAAATAACCAGCAATTTTGTTGAAGAAGATGATGATGCGTCACAGCGTGATTGGCCGTTTCAAACAATCGTGCATTTTTTTTATTTTTTAAGCATATGTGTTGATTCACTAATATATTAACCACTTGTTATTATTATTTCAATTGAACAAGGCAGTTGGGTTGGTTAAGGCGTGCAGGCATAGTCCCTTGGGACCTAGTTCGATTCCCAGGTCCCCCAAAATTTCCATACTATTTTTCTTTACACGCTTGTGTGCAGATTTCCAAAGAAGGTGTACCATATACCTCACAAATCAGCGCGCCAAGTGGCCATTCTCACAGATCTGAAGGCCATAAGGTGCTGACCACCATGTTCCAAGTCAAAGCATGCTCTGGACAATTGCAAAAAGTCAAAAAGGCTGGCTGGTTAATGGGCTTCACAATTCCAAATTCACCCCCTTCTGGGCCCAGAACCCCCTTGGTTCATTCCTTCTTCCTTTTTATTTTATAGTTTATTTATTAATTATTTTTCTAATTATTATTATTATCACTAAAATTAACATAATTAATTTTTTCACAATAAAATTCAGAAAAACCAAAAAAAAAACATTTTTATTAATTTCAATTACTTTTTTGTAAATAAATTCATTAATTAATTTAGTTGTTTAATTAGGTTAATTGTAATCTTTTTCATATTAAATAAAATCAAATCTAGAATTAGGTTTTTTCTCTGACACTTTTAATTTTTTATTTTATTTTATTTCATTAAAAAAGAAACATAAAAAAACAAAATTACTATTTCTTGTAAATAACTAATTAATTAGATTAGGTTTAATTTTAATTTAATTGCAAAAAAGGACCAATTTCAATTCTTTCCTCAAAAAGGGTCAAAACCCTAAGGACGTCCCGATTCAATCTTTCGCGCGCATGTTTATTTTAATTCATTATATTTATGTATTTGCTCCGGAAATGTAATAGTTAATTAGAATTTCATCGCTTTCTTTTAATTTCTCGCATTTTCCAAACGGGTTTTGTTTTTTGGCGATGTATAGACCCGCGCCTTGTAATAGCGTAGATTCAACTTTCCGCAATTAATTTTCCGCACTCTTAACTGTTAAATATGCATGCAAGACTTGTATGGAAAATAAAATCAATCCGTAGCTCACAAATAACATGTACAAGATAAATATAAACTGAAACAACACACATGCACATGCCACTCTTAGGGTACGCCTCACTGGTTGCCTCGACGTAGTCTTCAAGTATAGGGTGTTTTAGAGGTCGCCCTCCTGTCTAAAGATCCAGTTGCCTCGAAACGGTTGCCTCGGATAAAAAGGATCTAGGACATTAGGTTTACCGCTAAGGTGTCCTACCATTGCTTTGGTGACCACACTGTCCCTCATAATCGAATTGACCCGAATAACTCCAACGACGGTGCTTCCTACTTCTCAATAGTGGGATGGTACTATCTAAAGGACTCTTACACAGCCTAATTCCTTAGAGTAGGTAGATTTCTCCTGGGTACTTGCTCTTTCAAAAAAAAAAAAACTTTTCGCACCTACACTTTCAAAAAGTTTTCAAACAAATACTTCATACACTCTTGAGGTTTGATACGAGAGTTACCTAGCAATTTTCAAAACAAACTTTTTCAAAACCCACATACACTTGAAAAGCAAACAAATTTTGAAAACATAAGAGCAAGTACCTAAGAGCCCGTGGATAACCACGGATAGAAAGGGTGCTAACACCTTCCCTTTCTATAAATCTACCTCCCGAACCGAGAAACATTCTCGAAAAGGAATTTTGTTGTGCTTTTGTCCTTTCCTTGTTGGAGAACATAAAAGACGGTGGCGACTCTTGCTTACCGTGACATTTCACGAACCAGCTTTAAAAACAGTCAGTTCTATTTCCACCGATCACAGAACTGGCGACTCTGCTGGGGAATCTTTAATAAGTGAGGTGTACCTTAGGATTAGACCACTCTTGTTTTCAATTGCTTGCTTTGTTTGATTTAATATTGTGGGCCCGTTTCGGAGTTTCATAGATCCTAACCCGGATCTGGGGAATACCCTTTTAGGTAGCATAAGCTGTGAGGGACCTGTCCGTCGTAGACCGACACGGGTGAAGCAGTGGCTACATTGGTGTGACACCTTGGTCTGTACCGATATCCCTTGTGTTGAAACGAGGAGAATATGGGTCTTCTGAGGAGTCATTAAGCACCAACCGACCTTAGAACCCTAAATTGACCCAACTTGGCCATAGAATAGTAGCAGTATGCTACACTCATTGAGGCTAAACTCTCGCGATGGTTCTGGCCGCAAGAAAAGATTGCGATGCTGGAGTTATGACCGATTGAGGGTAGTCGATGATATTGAGATCCTCTAGAACCCGGTTACTATTTTCTAGGACAGGTCTTAACCAACGAAACTGAAAGAGGGTAGTACCTAAACTTCATGCTGGCCTAAACTCTAAGGGTTGTCTTGTGTGACTTGTGTGCCTTATCATGTGTGCCTTATGTGAATATTTGTGGTGTGCTTTATCATAACATCATACCATCATACCATTGCATGCATCCTGCATAAGGACTGACCCATTTCAAAGACAAGAGGGTTTCATCTTTGCTCTGTTTTGTAGGACATCATGATGCCTGTGAGGAGGAATACTATTCGGCTCAATTTTGTTCACCCACCTGATTTGCTCAAAGAATTGTTTGACAGAAATCCAAACACTACTTCCTTCATCCAGAGGCATGGTTCTCTTCTCGGTTTAGTCACTTCAAAGTGGGACCAACAACTGATGAGTGTCCTGACCCAGTTTTATGATCCCCTGTATCATTGCTTCACCTTTCAAGACTTCCAGCTGGTCCCTACCCTGGAAGAATTCTCTGATTTGCTTGGTATCCCTGTTTTGGAACAGATTCCCTTCACTGGTTGGGAAAAGACTCTTAGGCTTGAGGAGATTGCTGCAGCCCTTCCTTTGACCAACAAAGAGGTAATGGATAACTGGGTGACTAGAAGCGGAGTTAAGGGTTTTTTGGCTAAGTTTCTGATTGGTAAAGCTAACAGTTTCTGGAATGACTTAGACTTCAGGGCGTACGAAGACATCCTGGCTCTCCTAATCTATGGTCTAGTATTGTTTCCAAATCCTGATAACTTTGTCAATATCAATGCCATAAGGATCTTCATGTCTCGGAACCCTGTACCCACTCTCTTGGGTGATATCCTGCAGCAACTTTATGCTCGTACTTCCCGAAGACGGGGAAATCTGTGGTGTTGTGCTCCTTTGTTGGTGAGGTGGTTTATTTCGCACCTCCCTAAGTTCGTGCTGAAGAACAAAGAAGGAAGGGGCTAGGCTCATAGGTTAATGTCTCTCACTGATAATGAAATCATTTGGACTCTCAGAGGTTTGGATGAGGTAGCCATTATTGATCGTTGCAGAGAATATCCTAATGTTCCATTGATCGGTACCCAGGGAGGAATCTCTTATAATCCATGTTTAGCTCTCCATCAGTTTGGAAGAGCCAGAAGAGCAGGGCCTCATGAGATGTTGGTACCTCACATTAATTTTGAGTTTCAGGTAGACAGTGACGAGCTGCGCCGTAGGTTCATCAAGGCTTGGGAAAGAATTCACAAAGCTGACCCACATGAGTTGGGATCGAAGACTTCTCTACCAATGGAACCCTACTACAGATGGGTCCGCATCCGTGCTCAGAAGTTAGGTATGCCATACGAAGCTGTCAGGCCTATCATTTTTAAATTTCCTGATAAAGACGGGGTTCCTCCAACTGTCCTCCCTCCTCAGATACCCACTGATGTTGATACACTAAAGAGGTCTTGGGCGCAGCTACAGGAAGAACGGGATTCTTATCGGGAAAGGTTCAACGAACAGGAACAAAAGATCCAGAAGCTGACTAAGCAATTGGAGAATGAGCGGATCCTGAATGACTATATCCATACTGAGAAGAGGAGGCCATGGGAGCACTGATGGGCTTTGGATGTTTCTTTTACAGCTTTTATTTCCTTTTCAGTATTTTCATTCTTGTAATGCCTAAGGGCAAATTGTTGAACAATTTAATGTTTGAATCTAATAAAGTGTGTTTCCTTTTGTCTACAAAGTTGAATCCCGATTGTCTTTGAAAACATAAATCATACGCATCTCATTGCATCATATGCATAACAGGTACCCTTTTTCTACAGGTTGCTTAATCTTCTTCGCTGTTTATTTCAGCACTCAATCATCATGTCTTCCGAGCCTACTACTGAACAAGCTATCAAGGCCCTCCAGGCCCAGAACGCCCAGTTTCAAGAGCTGGTCATGAGCTTAGCCCAGGGTCAACGGGAGTTGAAGACTCTGCTCTTGAAGGAGAAGAAGAAGAAGAAGAAGAAGAAGAAGATTGTGCTGTTTAACACTGGACGGAGGTTTGGGAATACACTACAGAATGAGGCTGATCAGGCTACTTCCTCTAAGGGGAAGGACAGTCCCCAAGAAAGAAGGGTCCCTAGTCCTGTGGTCTCCGACAACGAGACAGATTACAATGATGAACAGTACCCTCCCGCTGAGGACAGGTACAAATAGCTGGAGGACCGGGTAAATGCTATGGAGATTCAACGTGTGCCCGGGTTAGACTTTGGAGACCTAGGCTTATCTTCTGGGGTGGTGATCCCACACAAGTTCAAGGCACCTGCCTTTGCGAAGTACGACGAGGCTTCCTGCTCTAAGCTGCATCTCCGTTCTTATGTAAGGAAGATCCAACCTTACACGGCAGACAAAAACCTATGGATCCATTTCTTCCAGGATAGCCTTTCAGGGGCTCAACTCGAATGGTTCTATCAGCTGGATGGAGCCAGTATTCAAAACTGGGAGGACTTGGCTACTGCATTTTATAAGCAGTATCAGTACAATTCCGACCTTGCTCCCACGCGTACCCAACTCCAGGGTATGTCACTTGGGACGGGTGAAGGTTTTAAGGAGTACGCGTAAAAGTGGAGAGACCTGGCTGGCAGGGTGCAGCCACCGTTGACTGACCGTGAACTCGTGGACATGTTCTTGGGGACCCTGTCTGGTCCATTCTTCAACCATCTGATTGGTAATTCTTCTGCAGGGTTTACAGACCTCATTCTGACTGGTGAAAGGATAGAAGCTGGTATCAAGTCGGGGAAGATACAGAAAGGTGCCTCCTCGAGTACTGAAAAGAAGCCCTTCAAGAAGGAAGCTAGTGCTGTGTATGGTCCCAGAAGACAAAATAAACCGGAACACCGCCAAGCTGTCAACGCGGTGGTTATTTCTAAGCCTGCTGTTGCTCCTTAGCAGTACAACCAACCAAGGGGTGAGATACCTAAAAGATAGTACACTCGGCTCAGTATGACCTTGTTTACAGTGATTTCTGGTAAACAACTGCTAGTCCTCCAAACTATCGAATAATCTTACTGACTGTTATTCAATCTCTCTGGTAACTCGCAGGATCGACTAGATTGATCCTAGGATGTGTTGGTCATTAGGGTAACTCTCATGATAGAACTGGTATTCATGGTTGGTATTTAGAATGTTGTGTAGGTGTTTTAACTTACTTCAATTTCTCTATTAAAGATCTAAAAGCTTGATCAAGTAAATGTGCGCGAAACTAAATTGCATGAATAAAGTTCAATTGTAAAGACATGTAAAAACTGCATAAAAGACAAGTAAACGACTTTGAAGCATAAAAACATGTAATGTAAAAGATTCTCTGGAATGTAAAAGATTCGAAATATGAAGAAAGCGTTTAAATGCAAGAAAACAGTAAAATGACTTTAAGTGAAAAAAGGTGTTCGAATGATAAAAGCTTGAAGATAAAGGCATGAAATGTACAACAGTTTCTAAAATGTAAATTATTTGAAATGGAAAGAAAGCATTTAAATGTAAGGCATCAGTAAAAAGAATTCGAATGAAAACATTTTAGTGCAAAATCTTTTGAATGGTATTGACATGAAGATAAAGGAAAATACTGGAAATGATAAAGAGTTTTTATTAAATCATAAACACTTGGTGTTATCATACGTACATTGCTCGTGCATTCGTTTCCCTAG
Source organism: Vicia faba (assembly GCA_948472305.1). Lineage (NCBI taxonomy): Eukaryota > Viridiplantae > Streptophyta > Magnoliopsida > Fabales > Fabaceae > Vicia > Vicia faba. The sequence continues at coordinate 843,732,318 of OX451740.1, forward strand.
CCATGTGGTATTTTGAATGTTTACTGAGTTTTTTGTACAATAGATATGACACACGAAATCCTAATGCTAAGACTTCTATTTATACTACTTCGACCATAACGGTCTTGCTATAAGATTCTGCCACGTTCAGAACATGCAAAGCAATGCCTCTCTCTTGCTTCCACGTGTCTTCGAATGCTCCAGCGCATATATTTCAAATTTCGAACATCCCGCTTGCATTTGAATTTCAAATGTTTTGGCACTTCTTCGCTTCGAACGCATTTCTTGGACATAGCCTTGTTAACATTTCGAGACTTCTTTAAATATATTCTCATAACTGTCACTCGAAGCTCCAAGTTTTGATATGCCCATTCGAAGCACTGCTTCTACCATTTCGAAACATGACATTTTGCTTTATTCCAATCGAAACGTCCAATCTGCTTCGCTTCTAATAATATCATCAAAATCTTCAGCCAACAAAATGCCCCTTTAAAATATGTATTTTGATTCCTTTGAGAAATACTTATTTTAAACATATACACAAGATTTTGATGCGACCTTCGAATCATCATAACATTTATTGCATATGACTCCAGTCACATCAATCACAACGCTTTTCAGATTCCTTAACCGCCTTGAACCATTTCACAGCATAGTGCATTTACAAAACAATGATTATCTTTAATCACGCCTATTACCAATGTTAACTTTACGCCACCTCCTTCTCAAACCAACCCACGACTACCACGTATCACAATCTTACTCAGTGGATGCTTAAACTTCCACATTATAAAAACCCATCAACTTAGTCTTTTCTCTTCTTCCCACTTTCTGAATCTTTTCTTCCTCTTTTCTCACAGAAACCCTAAACTTCCAACATTCTTCCAACAATGTCTTCTTCAACTTCATCTCAACTAAAAAAGGCTTCCAAAAAGAAAGGAAAGACCACAGGAACCACAATGGAAAGCAAGGTTGGCACCTACCAAGGTCAATCTGTTCTTGTTCCCCAGATGATCTCAAAAGAGAAAGAAATGCTTTATGCATCCCAGGTACTAATTCCTACTAACGCTGCTGGCAAGAGGTTAGCTTTAATGGGCCCTCTGACAGTCTTTGAAATTTTAAAAGATACCAGAAAAAATTTCCCAGTTTGTTATAATTTCAAACCTCTGTTTAATAAAATGGATGCCCCTAAGACAATAGAGTCTTCTGATTCAACCACCGCGGAAAATCCAATCGTTCCCCCTAAGGACCCTTTTGTACTAGATTATGTAAAGAGTAACTTCAAACCATTTCGATCTTGCCCCACCTCCGGCACAGCTTATCACAACTGATTTAATAAAGTAGAAGCTAAGCAATCCCAGCAATGGTAAGAATTAGGCATCTATAACTTGATTAAGCTGTCGAAACCAGGATTTACTTATAGCCACCCATTGTTATTCGCGTCCCTATATTTCTGGGATAGTACTTACAATACTTTCCATCTCCCTGGTGGAATGATTACTCCCACCTTTTTTGACATAGTAGCCATTACCGGGTTATCACCAATAGGAGAAACATATATTCCTGACAATGAAGAGCATTCGAGTATTATTGACTTCGAAGTCAAACTAGCTAGCTTTTCAAAGTTTATCAGCCACTATCACACTGAAGGAGACAGTGTGTCGGATGTAGAACACATTGCTTTCCTTACTTTATGGTTGTCCAGGTATGTCTTTTGCAGCAGATCCCTACAGGTAGCCAGTAGGTTTATTCCTCTAGCTAGAGATTTGCATGAGAATCGGAGGGTGTGTTTAAGCGAACTGCTATTAGTTGATCTTTACGAAAGTCTAAGGTCAGCTGTTTCGAGTCTGAAATTTCACACCTCCAAGAACATCCTGCTAGTGGGCCCTTTCTGGTTACTCCAGTTATGGCTAAATGCCATGTTCGAACCTTCACTATCAACTGCCAATACTATTGCTGAACAAGACCCTGAAATAGCGGATAGGATCATTGAAGGCACTAGGCTGCGAAGACTAACCCCAAACGATGATAAGGATGACTTCAAAGTTCTATTCTCAAAATATATCATGATATTCTCCAAGAGGCATAAGTTCGAAGAGACCATGGCGCCTTTTGCTTCAAGGACTCATGGACCTTCATGGTTCACCATGGCTCTCTCAGAAGCTGTCAAAAGCAAAGAAATTCAAGATGTATGGAGAGCCTTTTTGCTACCCAGACTAATCTCTTCAAGAATTACTCCTGCTAAGAATCAAATTTTCCTTTTTGCTTATCAACCCAACTTCTTTTCGAGACAATTTGGCTTGTGCCAACTAATTCTTGAACCCCTATTCCAAACGGAAAATGCCATCACTTCTGGGAAAACCTTCAAGGCAAGAGAAGCCAAACTACAACAGGAACAATACCAAGTGTTGTACCCCAAAATTTGCCCTCCCATATCCTTCAAAATTTGCAAAGTCAAAGCTTCAAAATCTCCCCAAGGGTTGCACAGTTCAAGGGCCTCCTAAACAGTCAAAATTAGGGTTTTGGTTCTGACAAAGAAAATGAAGTTTCCAAGGGTCCAATCAAGTCCCACATGCCTACAAATATGGTCAAGCATCCTCATACCAAGTTTCAAGACTTTCAGCACAAAATTGCACAGTCAAAAACCCTAATTGCACTACAGTCAACTATAGGGGCAAAATGGTCATTTGACAGTCAAAAGTTCAAATTTTTGGTCAACATCTCATTTTGAAGCCACAAACATCATTTGATCAATGCTTGATCATGATTCTCAAAGCTTGGCTCAAAAATCATCAAGATGCAAAAGTTTCCATATTTGGACAGTTGAAAAAGTCAACTATAACTTGACCAGGGCATAACTTTCACGTGGATTATCATAAAAATTCCATCCAAAGCTCATTTTGAAGAGAAAGACATTTCCTACAACTCCTCTTCATACTTCAAGTCCAAGAAATGCTCTCACAAAAAGTTATCAATTTCAACATTATAGGTCATTTTCAAAAGGCAACAAAAAGGGACTTTAAGTCAAAGGCCATACCTTGATATTGGTAAATCAAAATGACATGGTACCAAAGGCATTGGTTAGAGGACTCAAAGACCTTTCCAAAATGTCCAAGAACATGATCAAAGCTTAAAAATTGAGCAAGTTATGCCTTGTGGAAGTTGGGAAATTTTTGGATATTTTGAAAAGTCAACATTGATTCAAATGACCTAAAATTGCTAATGGGCCTCTTTTTCTTCCACAATTCATCATCCAAGGCATGTGCACGACCATTTGGCCCAAAGGGAAGTTTTTTATCATTTTTATTTATTTATTTGGATTTTTAATCATTAATAATTCATTTAATTAATTAAAATACATGAAAAATACTAAACCTAATTTTCCAAATCTTTTTGTGCAAGGAATAAGCTTATGATTTCGTGCCTAACTAAATATAGAAAGAATCTTGCTAATTGGTCATGATTTGGTAGAAGTTTGTATGAAAAAGATTTGAAAACTAATGCCATAAAAAACAAATATTTGTTTCATCAATTCATGGATTTCTTTGGATCAAATTCTTAACCTAATCACTCATATACATATATGCAAGCAAACCCTCGTGCTTTTGGACTCCAAGCTGCGCCATATCAAAAGAACAAAACTTGAATTTTTGCTTAAAAGTCCAATACTGAAAACCAATTTCTAAGGTGATTCAAGCCACAATACTTATTCCATTGGCTTGCTGAGAGTTCAAGGAACACATACAGATCCAAATCATCGCCCCTAACACAAGGAATAGGTAGCACGACCATGGCCGGTTCAAGTTTTTTTCAGTTTTCTTGAAACATCATTCATGCATTATTTGTGAATTCTAATATTGGATTTATGCTCATTATGTCATTCTGATGCTAACTGTGTAACTTAATTGTATTTTTATCACCCATACGCGATTTCACCATTGTTGGATATTAGGGTTTCCCAAGCTGTGAATTGGGGTTTTCCATTTAAGGAAAAATTAGCACTCGAGACCTGGACCATTGAAACGAGCAGGCTTGGACGATTTGGAAACGACCCTCGCGCTCAATTTATGAGCTGCCCTGAGCTATTCGTTATTTTTTGCAAAAGTGACTTTCTGGAACGGTTCAAAACCATTGCCAGTTCTTTTTGTGTTTCAGGAAAAAAAAAACAAAGGTGATGAAGAAGATGGTTATGTGGCAGGCGATGGTTGGTCCGTTTAAAAATTCGTGCTAAAAGTTCACTAACGTTTTGTTTTATTTGATATTAATTGATTGTTATATTGTAAACAAAGTGTACAAGTGGAGCAGTTGGCTAAGCGTCTTGTTGGTAATCCCTGGGACCTGGGTTCGAGCCCCAGGTCCCCCATCCCTTTCATATTATTTTTCATATAATGTTCATATGCAATTTCAGCGCTAAGGTGTACCATACATCCTCAAAATCAAGCCTTTCACGCACATGATGAGATCAATCCAAGGGCTGTCGTTGGAAGCATATCATGGACATGAGTCAAAAACGTTACACGCTGGCATAAAAGTCAACGAGGCCTGAAGCTTATTGGGCTCAAATTGCTAAAGACTTACCTCTCAACTGGGGACGGACACCCCCCTAGGTTTGCAATATTCTTTCCATCATTTTTTTTATTATTATTTATTTTGATTCAATTAATTAGTTTTTTAATTTAAATATTTTCACAATAATATAAAAAACACAAAAAAAATCAGAAAAGACAAAAATAAGTTTTTTTATTTTATCATTTTTGTAAATAAATAACTTTAATTGATTTTAGTTCTAATTTAGGTTTAAATCTTAACATTTTCTTAAATAATTTAAAATTGGTAGAATTGGTTTTAATTAATTTTTATCCTTTTTTTTCTTTCACAATAATTAATTATTAAAATATTATTTACTTTTATAAATCAAGATTTGCATGTAAATAATTAGGTTAATATTAAGGTAAAATTTAATACTTTCTTAATAAATTAAAACAATTAGAATTAGGGTTAATCCTTTAATTTCATTTAATTCTTTCTCATTAAAATCATAAAAATACAAAAATACCAAAAACAATTTATTTTCATTTTAATTTTATTAATTTAATAATCATTTAATTTAATTTAATTAAAAAGGGTCCAACGCCCTCGTTTCTAAGTTAAATTTCAATTCGCGCATTTATTTTCTTTTCGTATAATTTTCATGTACCTCTCCCAAAGCCGTGTAATTTCATACTTTCTCGCACTCTTTAATTCTTTATTTTTCTGTCAAATCGGGTCCTGGAAATTTTGGCGATGTGGACCCGCGCCTTTTGTAATAGCTTAGAACTTTTATTTCCCGCAATTCTTTTTAACTGTTAAATAATGGCATGCAAGAATGAATGGCCTTAAATAAAAACAAACGCATAGATGACATGACAAGATAAAATATCTGAAACAACACACAAATTCACACACCACCCCTAGGGTACGCCTCACTGTTGCCTTGCCTCGAAAGGTGATCGTCGAGTAGAGGATGTCTTAGTAAGTCCTCATGATCCGGGAACCTGGCATGAGGGTAGCTTCTAAGGTGTCTTCCTATTGCTCTGGTGATCACCATGTTCCGAACCTCGAATTGACCCGAACACCTCCAACGGTGGTGCTACCTACCTCTCAATGGTGGGATGGCACTACTTTAAAGGACATTTACACAGACGAATTCCTTAGGGTAGGTAGGTTCTCATAGATACTTGCTCTAAATTTCAAACAAAAATTCAAAAATACTTTTCACACCAACACATTTTCAAAAAAGCTTTCGAAAGCATTTTTTCAAACACTCTTGAGGACCGATACAAGAGTCGAACTGGAATTTTCAAAGAAACTTTTTAAAACCCACAGTTGAAAAGCAAACAAACCATTTTTGAAAACACAATGAGCAAGTATCTAAGAGCCCATGGATAACCATGGATAGAAATGGTGCTAACACCTTCCCTTTCTATAACCTACCTCCCGAACCGAGAGCAATCTCTTTAAGGAATTTTTCTGTGCTTTTGTCCTTTCCACTTGGAGAAAATAAAAGACGGTGGCGAATCTTGCTTCCGCGACATTTCGTGAACCAGCGTTAAACAGTCAGTTCCAGATCCACCGATCACAGAACTGGCGACTCTGCTGGGGACATTCTATAAAGTGAGGTGAACCTTAGGACTAAGATCACTGTGTTTTCAATTGCTTTCCTTGTGTGCTTTAAATTGTGGGTTGCTTGAGAGTTCTATAGATCCTAACCCGGATCTGGGGGATACCTTCTTAGAAAGTAGCAACAAGGCTGTGAGGGAACTGTGCGGGGTATACCGACATGGTTGAAACAGTCTGCTATGTTGATGTGGCACTTTGGTGTGTACCGGTAACCCTTGAGTTCAGTCAAGGAGAGTACGGGGCCTCCGCGTGGTGTCGTGAAGCATCAACAGACCTTAGGAACCTTAATTGAACTATCTTGGCCTCTTTAGGGTAGTGAGATAACTGACTTTGGTGCAGTCTGAGGTTGGTTGATACTCGATACTACACTCAATTGAGGGTTGCTTTCCTGGAATATTTCGGTCGCCAGTTCAGTGGCTAAATCGAAACGATGAACAATGAAAGCAATCCCGTGATATTGGGACCCTTAGAACCCGGTTACTTCTAATAGGACAGGTTGAGCCCACCAACTTCAAGAGGGTACTACCCAGACCCCATGCTGGCCTTAAACCCTAAGGGCTTGTCTTGTGTGCCTTGTGTGCCTTACATGTTTGTCTTTGTAAATATCTGTGGTGTGTTTAATCATAGCATCATGACATCATCCAGCATCATATGCATTGACTAACCATTTTAGGGGTTCGAATCTTCATCTTTGTTCTTGTTTTGTAGGACATGGAAACTGTTCGTAGAAAGACAATTCAAATCAGTCTTGTAAGGATCCCTCCTCAGCTTAAGGAACTTATATCCAGGATTCCCGAGAGCTCTTCATTCAGTGAAAGACATGGAAGACTCATCAGCTTGGTCAATACCAACATTGAGGAAGATATGATAAAGGTCCTGTTCCAGTTCTTTGACCCTCTGTATCACTGTTTCACCTTCTTGGACTATCAGCTGGTACCTACATTGGAGGAGTTCTCCCGGCTCCTGAAGATCCCTATTCTTGATCAACTACCCTATAACGGTACAGAAAAGGAACCTAAGCTTGAAGAGATTTCTAAAGCCTTGCACCTACAATCATCTGACCTCAAGGGACATTGGGAAGTTAGAAGTGGGATCAAAGGGTTCTTAGCCAGGTTTCTGTTTGAGAAGGCCCATGAATGTTGGAACTCCCTTGACTTACAGGCTTTTGAAGAAGTTGTGGCCCTCCTTGTCTATGGTTTGGTGTTGTTCCCTAACCCAGATCAGCTTATAGATATCAGTGCGGTCCAGATCTTTATGTCCAGGAATCCTATACCTACGTTGCTGGGGGACATCCTTCACTCATGTTACACTCGAACCATGAGAAAAAGAGGTGTCCTTATGTGTTGCACTCCTCTCCTGGGAAGGTGGTTTATTTCGCACCTTCCACAATCAGTTTTGAAGAACGAGCGGGGTTTGAGATGGTCACAACGGTTGATGACTCTTATACACGCAGATATACATTGGTGCCCTAGGTCCAGAGAGGATGTCACTATCATTGATCGTTGCGGAGAGTACCCTAATGTTCCTTTACTTGGAATCAGAGGAGGTATTACTTACAACCCATGCCTGGCTTAGAGACAGTTTGGTTATGCTCGGAGGGATGGTCCTCATGACATGTTAATTCCTGACATAGTTTTTGACTTCGACAACGATATTCAAGGACTTCGCCAGAGATTTACCAAAGCCTGGAGGATGCCAAGTAGGATAGACAGTAAGACACTGGGGCACAGGAACTCCATCCCATTGGAACCTTATCTCAAGTGGGTACGAGCCCGCTCCCAGAAGTTAGTGATGCCGTATCCCCATATGCTCTCTGTGATCAAAGAGCCGGTCTTGGAAGGAGAAGTGTCCTACACTATTCAGCACCCTGATATGCCCACATCTTGGGAAGAGATGCAGAAGAGCTGGATCCAGCTTAAGGAAGAACGGAATTCTCTTGAGACCAGTCTACATGCTAGTGAAAAGAAGGTCTTGGAGCTCACCCGCCTGTTGCATGAGGAGAGGAATCTCAACACTTACATAGCTCCAAAGAGGATGCGTAGTATATTTTGGGATTGATTTGCTTTTGTATTATTTTGCCCATGAGGCTTCGATGTACTAAACAATTATTTCCTTAATGATAACGTGTGTTCCTTTTTGTCTACAACAAATTTGAACTTTCGAACCCTTGAATGCATTGTATAAACACATATCATTCATCATGTGCATAGCAGGCTTTCCTCTTTTCAGGTTGCTTACAGTTCTTCGCTGTTTATTTCAGCATCATGAATCCTGACTCATCATCAACTGAGATGTCCATCAAGGATCTTCAGGCGCAGAATGCACAATTTCAGGAATTAATCATGGGTTTGGCTCAGGGCCAAGAAGAGCTGAAGGCTCTGCTCCTTAAGAAGGAAAAGAAGAAGAAGAGAAGAACTGTTCTGTTCAGCTCGGGCCGAAGGTTTGGCAACACTCTGCAGAATGAAGAGGCTGGTTCTTCTATTGGCAAGGGTACTCCTCAAGCGGAAAAAGGTCCTAGTCCGGTAGTCTCTGACAACGAGACTGATTTTGATGAAGAGCAATATCCTCCGGCAGAAGACCGTTACAAGCAGTTGGAAGACAGGTTGAATGCTATGGAGATCCAACAGGTACCTGGGCTGGATTTTGGAGATTTGGGTTTGTCTACTGGTGTAATCATTCCTCGTAAATTCAAAGCACCATCTTTCACTAAGTACGACGGGGCGTCTTGTCCCAAGCTACATCTCAGGTCCTATGTTCGGAAGATTCAACCATACTCAGTGGATAAGAATTTGTGGATCCACTTCTTCCAGGAGAGTCTTTCAGGGACTCATCTCGAATGGTTCTATCAGCTGTATGGGACCAAGGTTCGTAACTGGGAGGAGTTGGCTACTGCTTTCTATAAGCAGTATCAATATAATGCCGACCTTTCCCCTACACGTACCCAACTCCAGGGTATGTCGTTAGGATCAAGTGAAGGTTTTAAAGAGTACGCTCAGAAGTGGAGGGATCTGGCTGGCAGGGTGCAGCCTCCGTTGACTGATCGGGAGTTGGTAGACATGTTCTTGGGGACCCTATCTGGGCCATTTTTCAACCATCTTATCGGGAATTCGTCTGCAGGGTTCACTGATCTGATTCGGACTGGAGAGAGAATTGAGGCTGGGTTGAAGTCTGGTAAGATTCCGAAGGGTGTATCGTCTAGTTCTGAGAAGAAACCCTTCAAGAAGGAGGCTAGTGCTGTATATGGCTCTAGAAGACAAGAAAAATCTGAGCGCCGTCAATCTTTCAGTGCGGTAATGATTGCTAAGCCTGTTGCCGCTCCTCGGCCAACCAATCCTCAAGGGGCTGAAAGACCCCGGAGAGAGTTTACCCGTTTGAGCATGACCTTATCGCAGATCATGCCACAGTTGCTATCCACCAATTTAGTGACTGTCAGAGAGGCACCCAAAGGTGTAAACACTGCTTCCCCCAAGTACAACCCAAATGCTCGTTGTGCTTATCATTCTGATAGCCCGGGGCATTCCACTGATGACTGTTGGGCATTAAGGAGCAAGCTGCAGGACCTTATTGACGCCAAGGAGGTACAGTTTGAGGCATCTGAGAAGCCTAATGTAGTGACAGCTCCCCTGCCTGCTCATGGAGTGAATGCTATTGGGGACGAAGATGAAGTGGATGAAGCTGAGTTTGATAGCTGGATTTACCCGGCAACCGACAGTGGACCTAGCAATTGGAGTGCAAAGGACAATCTACCTGTTTCTCTTGTTACTAAGTAATGAATTCCTATGTTTTTGGTATTTGTAATAAACAATAAATAAACTCTATGGCCCGGTGTCTTACCCGAGGCACCGTGGCTTCATTTGTGAGGGCATATAAATTGTCATTTCATATATCATAAATGAAAATCTTGGATGTTTTCTCGCATTACAAATCTTATGCTCCTTTTCTGTCTTTCTTTCCTTTACATATATTTCAAAACAGCTGTATTTACACACACTCACTCATACAGGTTCCAATCCACTCTGGATCTCACTGGTAACGACTCTGCTACTGCCAGTTATGACTTCGAAAATCCGATCAACTTAGCCGAAGACGAAGGTGAAGATGATTGCGAAGTGCCTGGCGAGCTTGCAAGACTGTTACTCCAGGAAGAGAGGGCAATTCAACCACATGGAGAGCCAGTGGAAATAATAAACTTGGGTACTGAGGCAGACAGGAAAGAGGTAAAGATTGGTGCCAACCTAGAGCTCAGCGTGAAGCAACGGTTGACTAAGATGCTACATGATTATATGGAGATATTCGCCTGGTCCTACGAAGACATGCCCGGGTTGGATACCGATATTGTGGTCCATCACTTGCCCACTAAGGAAGACTGCCCTCCGGTTAAGCAAAAGGTCCGTCGTATGCATCCAGAAATGTCTGAGAAGATTAAAGCCGAGGTTATGAAACAGTTTGATGTTGGGTTCCTTGCAGTGACCTCTTACCCTCAGTGGGTTGCTAATGTGGTGCCGGTACCAAAGAAAGACGGTAAGGTCAGAATGTGTGTCGATTACAGGGATCTGAACAGGGTCAGCCCCAAAGATGATTTCCCCCTACCTCACATTGATGTCCTTGTTGACAATACAGCTCAGCACAAGGTATTCTCTTTCATGGATGGCTTTTCAGGTTACAATCAGATCAAGATGGCACCTGAAGACATGGAAAAGACTACATTTGTTACTCAGTGGGGCACCTTCTGCTACAAGGTCATGCCTTTTGGACTAAAGAACGTTGGGGAAACTTACCAACGCGCCATGGTCGCTTTATTTCATGATATGATCCATCATGAGATAGAAGTGTACGTTGACGACATGATCGCAAGGTCCCAAACTGAGGAAGAGCACCTAGATCATCTGCAAAAGTTGTTTGACCGGTTGAAACTGTACAAGTTGAGGTTGAACCCGAACAAGTGCACCTTCGGGGTAAGATCTGGAAAGTTGCTAGGCTTCGTGGTAAGTGATAAGGGCATTCAAGTGGACCCTGCTAAGGTTAAAGCTATTCAAGAGATGCCAGTTCCTAAGACAGAGAAGGAAGTCAGAGGCTTTTTAGGACGCCTGAATTACATTGCTCGCTTCATCTCACACCTGACTGCTACCTGTGAACCAATCTTCAAGCTGCTGAAGAAAGATCAGGTAGTACGCTGGAATGATGAATGTCAGGCCGCTTTTGACAGAATCAAAGAGTATCTCCAAGAACCACCTATCCTTATGCCACCGGTTGAAGGGAGAGCTCTGATATTATACCTGACAGTACTTGACAACTCAATGGGGTGTGTGATGGGGCAGCATGACAAGTCTGGCCGAAAAGAGCATGCCATTTATTACCTTAGCAAAAAGTTTACCGACTGTGAGACCCGATACTCACTGCTTGAGAAAACTTGCTGCGCTTTGGTATGGGCTGCTCGCCGGCTGAGACAGTATATGCTGACTCATACCACCTTGTTGATCTCAAAGATGGATCCTATAAAGTATATATTCGAAAAGCCTGCTCTGTCTGGGAGAATAGCAAGATGGCAAATGATCTTGACGGAATACGACATTCAGTACACGACCCAAAAAGCCATCAAGGGAAGTGTATTGGCAGACCACTTGGCATATCAGGCCGTAGATGACTATCAGTCAATGAACTTTGAGTTTCCGGATGAAAGCATCATGATAGTAACTGATTGTGAAGTACCTGGACCGGATGAAGGACCTGAGGAAGGATCCCGATGGTCTATGCACTTTGACGGAGCCTCCAACGCTTTGGGAAACGGTATCGGCGCTATAATCATATCACCTCAAGGTACTCATACTCCGCTCACTGCCCGACTATGTTTCAACTGTACCAACAACATGGCAGAGTATGAGGCGTGCATCATGGGTCTTCAAGTTGCGATCGACTTAAGGATCAAGTTTCTGAGTGTCTTCGGAGATTCCGCTCTTGTGATCAATCAGATCAAAGGAGAGTGGGATACGAAACATCCGAATCTTATCCCTTACAGAGAATGTGTGTTGACCTTGATCCCCCACTTCACGAAGATAACCTTTGAACACTTTCCAAGAGAAGAGAATCAGCTGGCGGACGCGTTAGCTACAATGTCTTCTATGTTCAAAGTTAAATGGGATAATGAGGCTCCCCGGATCATCATCTGGAAACTGGACGAACCGGCATACTGTTGTGATCTCGAGACTGAATTGGTGACTGAGAAGCCTTGGCACCATGAGGTGAAGAGATATCTGGAAGCTCAGGAATACCCGGAGGGTGCCTCTGTCAATGATAAGAAGTTCCTAAGAAGGTTCGCGGCAAAATTCTTCCTTAGCAACGGCATCTTGTACAAGCGAAACCATGATTCGACCTTACTGCGTTGTGTGGATAAGACTGAAGCAGAAAGGATCATGGAAGAGCTACATGAAGGGACCTTTGGTACACACTCCAGTGGACATACTATGGCAAAGAAGATCCTACGGGCAGGGTATTACTGGTCCACAATGGAAGCTGACTGCTACCAACATTCCAGGACATGCCATAAGTGTCAGATTTATGCAGACAAGGTGCATGTTCCTCCAGTTCCTCTGAATGTTCTGACTGCGCCTTGGTCGTTTGCAATGTGGGGCATAGACATGATCGGTGAGATTAAACCTACGGCATCTAATGGGCATCGCTTCATCCTAGTGGCGATTGATTATTTTACAAAGTGGGTCGAAGCAGCATCCTATGCTACGGTAACCAAGACTGTTGTGGCACGGTTCATTCGGCATAACCTGATCTGTCGGTACGGCGTCCCAGAAAGAATTATTACAGACAACGGTACCAATCTGAATAACAAGATGATCACTGAGCTCTGCGAGCAGTTCAAAATACAACACCACAATTCTTCTCCTTACAGACCGAAGATGAATGGGGCTGTAGAGGCAGCAAATAAAAATATCAAGAAAATCGTGCAGTGACTTATAAAGATTGGCACGAGATGTTACCGTTCGCTCTACATGGGTACCGTACCTCAGCCAGGACGTCAACCGGGGCAACTCCTTTCTCCTTGGTTTATGGTATGGAGGCAGTCTTGCCGATCGAAGTGCAAATACCCTCTCTCCGGATAATGAAGGATGCAGATCTGAACGAAGATGATTGGATCCAGACACGACTTGATCAGATAAACTTAATTGATGAAAAGAGACTTGCTGCTATCTGTTATGGTTAGACGTATCAGAAACAGATGATCAGGGCATTTAACAAAAAGGTCAGACCACAGGAATATCGAGTTAGGGATCTGGTAATCAAGCGAATCATCCTTCCTTAGAGTGATCCAAGGGGCAAATGGACCCCTACGTACGAAGGGCCATTTGTGGTTAAACATGTGTTCTCAGGAGGAGCCATGATTCTAACCAACATGGATGGTGACGACCTTCCTCACCCCGCCAATGCAGACATAGTAAAAAGATACTACGCATAAAAAAAGACCCGCTAGGCTGACATGCCTAGGCAAAAATTAGGGCTTCCCGGTGAACCAAAAGGGTTCGGGCAAAATGAAGGGATGAAATAAAAAAATCTGTACACCCGGCAAGTCAAAAACCTGAAAAGGCGGCTTGGGCAAAAATGGGTATCCCGGTGGACTGAAAACCCGAAAGGGCGGTCCAGGCAAAAGTTAGGGATAAAGCGTAATACTATGTCTCATTGGATCACCTTGCATCCAGAATCCGGTATCTACATCAAGTTCAGACGACATCGATCATTCAACTTCATCTTCGTTTAGGTCGAGTGATGAGACGCTCGGGGATATAAAGGCGATAGCAGAGTTGAAACCCAGTGGGATCATTCATTTCACGCAGCTGTTTTATTTTCTCTTGTACAAAATTTGTATAAACTCTTTTGCTCGGCGGCGTTCTCTTACTAGGACGTCAGCCTCTTGTACACAAATGCCTATTTACAGGCCATTCAAAAATCAATACAAATATATTTTTCAGTTAAAATGGCCAATTGTTTTTCCTTTTTCTGTTTTGTTTTGCGAAGAACGTCTAAGGTTCAATTTGTGATATATGCATTGACAATAATTTGCTAACTCATAAATATTTGCATACGAAACAAAGGATTAATCACAGGTAACATTAGAAACAGGGGAAATAAAGAGTTGTCTAAGTAATCTAATTGTTCTATCCTCCAAGGTACCAAGGTAGGTTCAGCCGAAGAACATAACCAGACACCTTAATTCCCCAGAGAGTAAGTCAGCAAGTCAGTACACTCTCCTCAAGCAAAGCTACTATCAAACTTAAAGAAGTTGGGTATCCTCCAGCAGATCCCAACATTCCCCAGCACATCATACACATATTCTTAACAAGCATCCCCGACAGTCTTGGTCTAAAGATTGTTCCCCGGCGGTATATCAGCATTCAGTGGAGTCATCTTCCCCGATACAGTTCAATACTTCCCCAGGAGAGTCTAATCTAGTTTCCCCAAGAAAGTTGGAATCCATCTCTCCAAGTAGTAAGCTTATCCCCAGTAGATTCTGGAAGCTTATCCTCGCAAAGCACGAACGCGTCTCCCGGCTTTATTTAAAGAGTTATTTCCGTACTAGGATATAACTGGGTTATCCTCAGCCAAAAGCCACGGGAAGATCGTTCTCGGCGAAGTCTTCTTATCCCCAGCGAAGTCTATTAACACTTCCAACACAACAATGGTATCCCCAGCAAGTTATTATCAACAACTCAGCAAAGTATCTCTCTCCCCACAGAGTATTGCTTCCCAGCAAGATCGTTAGAGTACTTTCCTCCCTGCAGAGTTATTCCATTCGCCAAGTTTATTCCCCAACAGGAGTCATCTTCTCCTACTGGTATTATTGCAATTATCATCCCCAGCGGAAGCAAAATCTATTCTCCAACATCAGCCCAGAAGTGACTTCCCGGCACCCGTCAAGGATTTACTTTCCTAGACGAAAAATACATTCATAAACATCGCACTTCCATACATCATTATAGCATGCATAGATGCATCATATCTTACAAATCTCATTTATGTTGAGAACATCATTGCTTGGTCCATATCATGCATTGCATATGACTGACCTTTACCTTTCAGGAAAGATTCAGTTAAATTCTCAATCATATTTCAAGACCTAGACCGGTTCAGTTAAATCGACTCCAAAGATTTCTTATCCAGTCAAAGGCCTTCTCTGGTCCAGTTAAATCGACCCCAAACAGATTTTTCTGATAAAGACCCAGTTGAAGACATTCCAAGACCTAGACCGGTTCAGTTAAATCGACTCCAAAGATTTCTTATCCAGTCAAAGGCCTTCTCTGGTCCAGTTAAATCGACCCCAAACAGATTTTTCTGATAAAGACCCAGTTGAAGACATTCCAAGACCTAGACCGGTTCAGTTAATCGACCCTAAGATTCTCTGTTTCTTATCCAGTCCAAGGCCTTCTCTAGTCTAGTTAAATCGACCCCAAACAGATTTTTCTGATGAAGACTCAGTAGAAGTTGTCCAAGGTTTTCCCAATAATTGCTATTGAGGTGGTAATCGCCTATGGTTCTCTCCCCGATACTGCGGAGATGATAATTCCATCCAAGGTTTTCCCAATAATTGCTATTGAGGTTGTAATCGCCTATGGTTCTCTCCCCGATCCTGCGGAGTTGGTAATCCCAGGCTTCTCTCAACGATTTCTATTGAAGTTGAAGTTATCAAAGGTTCTCTCAATGTTTGCTGTTGAGGTGGTAATCGCCTATGGTTCTCTCCCCGATCCTGCGGAGTTGGTAATCCCAGGCTTCTCTCAACGATTGCTGTTGAAGTTGAAGTTATCCAAGGTTCTCTCAATGTTTGCTGTTGAGGTGGTAATCGCCTATGGTTCTCTCCCCGATCCTGCGGAGTTGGTAATCCCAGGCTTCTCTCAACGATTGCTGTTGAAGTTGAAGTTATCCAAGGTTCTCTCAATGTTTGTTGTTGAGGTGGTAATCGCCTATGGTTCTCTCCCCGATCCTGCGGAGTTGGTAGTCCCAGGCTTCTCTCAACGATTGCTGTTGAAGTTGAAGTTATCCAAGGTTCTCTCAATGTTTGCTGTTGAGGTGGTAATCGCCTATGGTTCTCTCCCCGATCCTGCGGAGTTGGTAATCCCAGGCTTCTCTCAACGATTACTGTTGAAGTTGAAGTTATCCAAGGTTTTCTCAATGATTGCTATTGAGATTGTAATCGCCTATGGTTCTCTCCCCGATACTGCGGAGATGATAATTCCATCCAAGGTTTTCTCAATGATTTCTATTGAGGTTGTAATCGCCTATGGTTCTCTCCCCGATCCTGCGGAGTTGGTAATCCCAGGCTTCGCTCAACGATTGCTGTTGAAGTTGAAGTTATCAAAGGTTCTCTCAATGTTTGTCGTTGAGGTGGTAATCGCCTGTGGTTCTCTCCCCGATACTGCGGAGTTGGTAATCCCAGGCTTCGCTCAACGATTGCTGTTGAAGTTGAAGTTATCCAAGACTCTCTCAATGATTGCTGTTGAGGTTGTAGTTACCTATTGGTTCTCTCCCCGATCCTGCGGAGGTAGTAATCATCCCAAGATTTTCTCAACAATTGTTGTTGAAGTTAAAGTCACCCAAGGTTCTCTCACCGTTCCTGTTGAGGTAGTAACCATCCCTGGTTCATTCATCACCGTTTGAAGCTCCAGACCCAGCTCCTGTAACCAGTTAAGGACACATCTACACAAAGAATTTGAAAACCAGCTCCTGCAACATGTCAGGTACTCATTTTTCTTTTTGCAGGTACGCAAGTTCTCGCTAAGGAATCTCTTACGCGATTGACACCCAGATGGCATCTATAAGCCCATCCACTTTCCATCATCTCTTAGCATGGCATCTATAAGCCCATCATCCTATCCATTAATCTCTAAATGGCATCTATAAGCCCATTCCCACCATCATACTACTATGGGAGCGCAAATTTCTGGGCACTCTAGTGTTCAATCATCTTCCACCCTCGGATTACGAAAGGCACGTCAGCCAATCTGCATCCTCAGGTCTAAGAAGATTGAACAGGGGCAACTGTTGTACCCCAAAATTTGCCCTCCCATATCCTTCAAAATTTACAAAGTCAAAGCTTCAAAATCTCCCCAAGGGTTGCACAGTTCAAGGGCCTCCTAAACAGTCAAAATTAGGGTTTTGGTTCTGACAAAGAAAATGAAGTTTCCAAGGGTCCAATCAAGTCCCACATGCCTACAAATATGGTCAAGCATCCTCATACCAAGTTTCAAGACATTCAGCACAAAATTGCACAGTCAAAAACCCTAATTGCACTACAGTCAACTATAGGGGCAAAATGGTCATTTGACAGTCAAAAGTTCAAATTTTTGGTCAACATCTCATTTTGAAGCCACAGACATCATTTGATCAATGCTTGATCATGATTCTCAAAGCTTGGCTCAAAAATCATCAAGATGCAAAAGTTTCCATATTTGGACAGTTGAAAAAGTCAACTATAACTTGACCAGGGCATAACTTTCACCTGGATTATCAGAAAAATTCCATCCAAAGCTCATTTTGAAGAGAAAGACATTTCCTACAACTCCTCTTCATACTTCAAGTCCAAGAAATGCTCTCACAAAAAGTTATCAATTTCAACATTATAGGTCATTTTCAAAAGTCAACAAAAAGGGACTTTAAGTCAAAGGCCATAACTTGAGATTGGTAAATCAAAATGACATGGGACTAAATTCATTGGTTAGAGGACTCAAATACCTTTCCAAAATGTCCAAGAACATGAGCAAAGCTTAAAAATTGAGCAAGTTATGCCTTGTGGAAGTTGGGAAATTTTTGGATATTTTGAAAAGTCAACATTGATTCAAATGACCTAAAATTGCTAATGGGCCTCTTTTTCTTCCACAATTCATCATCCAAGGCATGTGCACGACCATTTGGCCCAAAGGGAAGTTTTTTATCATTTTTATTTATTTATTTGGATTTTTAATCATTAATAATTCATTTAATTAATTAAAATACATGAAAAATACTAAACCTAATTTTCCAAATCTTTTTGTGCAAGGAATAAGCTTATGATTTCGTGCCTAACTAAATATAGAAAGAATCTTGCTAATTGGTCATGATTTGGTAGAAGTTTGCATGAAAAAGATTTGAAAACTAATGCCATAAAAAACAAATATTTGTTTCATCAATTCATGGATTTCTTTGGATCAAATTCTTAACCTAATCACTCATATACATATATGCAAGCAAACCCTCGTGCTTTTGGACTCCAAGCTGCGCCATATCAAAAGAACAAAACTTGAATTTTTGCTTAAAAGTCCAATACTGAAAACCAATTTCTAAGGTGATTCAAGCCACAATACTTATTCCATTGGCTTGCTGAGAGTTCAAGGAACACATACAGATCAAAATCATCGCCCCTAACACAAGGAATAGGTAGCACGACCATGGCCGGTTCAAGTTTTTTTCAGTTTTCTTGAAACATCATTCATGCATTATTTGTGAATTCTAATATTGGATTTATGCTCATTATGTCATTTTGATGCTAACTGTGTAACTTAATTGTATTTTTATCACCCATACGCGATTTCACCATTGTTGGATATTAGGGTTTCCCAAGATGTGAATTGGGGTTTTCCATTTAAGGAAAAATTAGCACTCGAGACCTGGACCATTGAAACGAGCAGGCTTGGACGATTTGGAAACGACCCTCGCGCTCAATTTATGAGCTGCCCTGAGTTATTCGTTATTTTTTGCAAAAGTGACTTTCTGGAACGGTTCAAAACCGTTGCCAGTTCTTTTTGTGTTTCAGGAAAAAAAACAAAGGCGATGAAGAAGATGGTTATGTGGCAGGCGATGGTTGGTCCGTTTAAAAATTCGCGCTAAAAGTCCACTAACGTTTTGTTTTATTTGATATTAATTGATTGTTATATTGTAAACAAAGTGTACAAGTGGAGCAGTTGGCTAAGCGTCTTGTTGGTAATCCCTGGGACCTGGGTTCGAGCCCCAGGTCCCCCATCCCTTTCATATTATTTTTCATATAATGTTCATATGCAATTTCAGCGCTAAGGTGTACCATACATCCTCAAAATCAAGCCTTTCACGCACATGATGAGATCAATCCAAGGGCTGTCGTTGGAAGCATATCATGGACATGAGTCAAAAACGTTACACGCTGGCATAAAAGTCAACGAGGCCTGAAGCTTATTGGGCTCAAATTGCTAAAGACTTACCTCTCAACTGGGGACAGACACCCCCCTAGGTTTGCAATATTCTTTCCATCATTTTTTTTATTATTATTTATTTTGATTCAATTAATTAGTTTTTTAATTTAAATATTTTCACAATAATATAAAAAACACAAAAAAATCAGAAAAGACAAAAATAAGTTTTTTTATTTTATCATTTTTGTAAATAAATAACTTTAATTGATTTTAGTTCTAATTTAGGTTTAAATCTTAACATTTTCTTAAATAATTTAAAATTGGTAGAATTGGTTTTAATTAATTTTTATCCTTTTTTTTCTTTCACAATAATTAATTATTAAAATATTATTTACTTTTATAAATCAAGATTTGCATGTAAATAATTAGGTTAATATTAAGTTAAAATTTAATACTTTCTTAATAAATTAAAACAATTAGAATTAGGGTTAATCCTTTAATTTCATTTAATTCTTTCTCATTAAAATCATAAAAATACAAAAATACCAAAAACAATTTCTTTTCATTTTAATTTTATTAATTTAATAATCGTTTAATTTAATTTAATTAAAAAGGGTCCAACGCCCTCGTTTCTAAGTTAAATTTCAATTCGCGCATTTATTTTCTTTTCGTATAATTTTCATGTACCTCTCCCAAAGCCGTGTAATTTCATACTTTCTCGCACTCTTTAATTCTTTATTTTTCTGTCAAATCGGGTCCTGGAAATTTTGGCGATATGGACCCGCGCCTTTTGTAATAGCTTAGAACTTTTATTTCCCGCAACTCTTTTTAACTGTTAAATAATGGCATGCAAGAATGAATGGCCTTAAATAAAAACAAACGCATAGATGAGATGACAAGATAAAATATCTGAAACAACACACAAATTCACACACCACCCCTAGGGTACGCCTCACTGTTGCCTTGCCTCGAAAGGTGATCGTCGAGTAGAGGATGTCTTAGTAAGTCCTCATGATCCGGGAACCTGGCATGAGGGTAGCTTCTAAGGTGTCTTCCTATTGCTCTGGTGATCACCATGTCCCAAACCTCGAATTGACCCGAACACCTCCAACGGTGGTGCTACCTACCTCTCAATGGTGGGATGGCACTACTTTAAAGGACATTTACACAGACGAATTCCTTAGGGTAGGTAGGTTATCATAGATACTTGCTCTAAATTTCAAACAAAAATTCAAAAATACTTTTCACACCAACACATTTTCAAAAAAGCTTTCGAAAGCATTTTTTCAAACACTCTTGAGGACCGATACAAGAGTCGAACTGGAATTTTCAAAGAAACTTTTTAAAACCCACATTTGAAAAGCAAACAAACCATTTTTGAAAACACAATGAGCAAGTATCTAAGAGCCCATGGATAACCATGGATAGAAAGGGTGCTAACACCTTCCCTTTCTATAACCTACCTCCCGAACCGAGAGCAATCTCTTTAAGGAATTTTTCTGTGCTTTTGTCCTTTCCACTTGGAGAAAATAAAAGACGGTGGCGACTCTTGCTTCCGCGACATTTCGCGAACCAGCTTTAAACAGTCAGTTCTAGATCCACCGATCACACCAAGGCTTCACCCATTTTGAACTAATAACTTTCGAACCTACACACCTTACAACAAAGGGGTTTCTGGAATGGTGGACAAAGTTCTATCAGACTTATATGTTCGATACTCTTACTATTCAGCAGAAACTAACTGATGCATTCAATGTGCAGGTACCATCCAAGAAAGGTATGTTCACTCATGCCAAAGAGATTAAGGCTTTTCAAAATTATTTCGAAACTACTTATGAGCCCACACACTTGGAATCCACTGTGCATCAAGCGGCTGAGACTTTGAAGGAAAAATTCAAAGAAAAAGTTTCTAAGTTAAAACTTCCTTCAGGGTTGTCACCTGAGGATAGGTATAGGTTGGCATTCGAAATGCATCCACCTAAATTTCCTAAATTACCTACCTCAGAACTGGATCTGGCTTGGTTTCCTCCATACCCTTGGTGGTTCACTTGCAAATAAATGTTTAAATATCTTCAAAAGAAACCAAAGCCATCTGAGACTGTGACATGGGCTCGACATTGGCTCCACGATTTCCCAGGACATCTTCGCTATGACCTTTCTGCCATGTCGATTAAATCTGATCAAGGCACAGGTGCGAATGCTTGGGAAAATCCCAAACGTCTCTCATTTTCTATATTTTTAACTTTTGCCTTAATTGTTTCGATTTTCAGCCATCAGGATAAAGACTGCTGCTTCAAAGTCAAAAGAAGGGAGCGCCTCTCAGGCCTCTATCGAGACCACTGACAATGTGACTCTATCCAATCCAACAATAATTGCTGCAACAACAACAACAACAACACCAATAATAACCAGTGCTTCGACTCCACAGGTAATCACTTAGCCTTGATGTTTCGAATTCACTAATGTCTCATGATTTGCATCTAACTTATTGTTTAAATCTTTTCAGACCAACAAACTTCCGCCAACCACTCCAAAGAAGCGAAAATCAAACACTACTGGGGAAGACCCCAAGGCTGGAGGGAATTTACCAGCTGCTTCGAAGAAGAAGCAGAAGAAGGAAATTTCCAAAAGTGTTGTACCAACTAGTGTCTCTGGACTTGATTCCAGGGATGCTGCTCCCTCACCTAAATCCAAAATTCCATCTTCGACCTCCAACGTAATGTTGGAACGCATAGCTAGCAACCTCTCTTCTGAGAGTCCACAGGTAAATTGAACTTTAAATCTTTGACAAAATAATTTCTCATTACCTTTGTGCATGCTTTTAATATTCTTTTTGCCTCTTGCAGGATATTTTAAATCCAGCTCTTACCACTTCGACCTCACCATCAAAAACTGCTGCCTCGATCAACTCTTCTCCTCAAGGGGATTGCAGCAATCTTGTACAGAACAAGGGTTCCTCCAATATGGCGGTCCTGGCTGGGGCCTCTGAGCAGCAAGATAATCAGAGTACTTCTCCTCCTCTAAAAGAAACAAATGAAGCAACGCTTCATGAATCTGCAGAGACTTTACAACGAACTTCTCTTCAAAAGTCCCCTCTTGAAACCCTTCAAGAGGATCCAAAGGACACTCACACTGAAGGAGAGAAAGCTGATTCTGATCAAAGAAACGAAGAATCTGCAGAAGAAGGGTCTGAGGAAGGAGATGCCAACGATGGTTCGACTGCTGGGACAGAGTCAAATGCAAATAGCAGCGAGAACGAAGATATCGAAGTGGTGGATTTGGATGACGATGAAGAAGATAATGAGCACGAAACAAATGAAGGTGACGGTGACGCGACCAATAAACCCATGGAAGTCGAAATGGATGTGACTCCCCTGCGCGTGGAACTCCCTCAACCGTCTTTGTCCCGAATGACTAAAGAGGAGCTTGCTCTCCTGATACGAAATGACCCTATTGGGTACATGAAGGCGAAGCTGGCTCAAAGGGACATTCCACCTGCTAGGGCTGGCACAAGTTCGACTAGCCATCTGTTGCCCACAGATGACAGAATTGTACTTCTTAACAGGATCAGGAGGACAATTCTTGATGTGGATTTGTTCGAAGTGCTCAAACAAGATAGCACAGCTTGCTACACTATGAAGGAGTTGCTTACAAAAGTCAACCTTGCTACCTGCTCCTTGCCAGTTAGCTCTATCTTGTTCGATCTTCAATCTTTGCTAGATAACGTGACCGGGTACCTTCTCCAAGATGAATTTGCTGCCAGAAAGGTTCAAGAAAAACGAACTGCAATGGATGCTGCTTATGAGCATGCTTCGAAACTCTCTCAAGAAGCTGAGGATCAAGCCATGCATCTAAAGCAAGCAAAAACTGATTATGAGGCTCGAGCTGAGTCCATCCTTCTCTGGGAAAGGCAAATTCAGGAACTTCAACAGAAGGTTAAAGAGGCTCAAGAACAACAATTAGCCTACGAAACCAATACTGTTGGTAACCAATTCGAAGAGCTCCTTAACCAGGGGCTTGCAGAAATGGAAATTGCAGAACAACTCAAGGGAGAAGTGGCCACCTTAGAGGGAGCAAGACGTTTTGCTCAACAAAGGCTTGAGTCTTTTCAAAGTACCTTTAACAGATTGAAGAATAATTCCTATTCCTAAATCTCAGTGTTGATTTGATTAAAATTTGGTTTTTTTTTTTTTGTATGTAACATTTGAACAACGCCATTTTGGCAACCCCATATTGCCATTTTGGCATTTTTATGATATTTTGATTACGTTGTTACTATTCGAATCTCCTGTAGGCGAGGCTTATATTTCTTTAAATATTTCCCATTAACCTTTAGGATACGTTTATCATCCATCAGCTCTTCGATTTCATATGCATTGTTTGAGAATACCTTTATTATTCGAAAAGGCCCTTCCCAATGAGGTGACCATTTACCTAACATTTTATTTTTCTTGTCCATGGGTAATATGACTTTCCAGACTAAGTCATTAATAGTGAATGCTTTCCTTTTCACCCTTTTGTTATATGTCCTGGCCACTCTTTCTTTTTGTCTCATCAAGATCTCCAATGCATGTAATCTAACTTCATCCAACTCAACTAACTCATTCATCATCATCTCCCAATATAATGCAGCTGGAATTTCGTTTTGTCTTTGAATTCGAACTGATTGTAGATGAATTTCTACCGGCAGAACTGCATCATGACCAAATGTGAGTTGGAAAGGCGTGGTGTTAGTAGCTTCTTTAGGAGATGTTCTACAGGCCCATAGTATTTGGTCCAAAGTTTTGTGCCAGTTCCTTGGCTTTTTACCAATATGTTTCTTAATTAATCCTATTATCACTTTATTAGCTGCTTCGACCTGACCATTTGCTTGATCATAATATGGCGTTGATGTTAGTAATCTAAACCCCATTTCTTGGGCAAATTCTTGCATCTTTCTACCAGTAAACACAGAGCCTTGGTCTGTGGTTATGCTCTCTGGCAATCCGAACCTATAGATAATTTGTTTCTGTATAAACTCAATAATAGCCTCTTGATCAGCAACTATTAATGGTATTGCTTCGATCCACTTGGTAAAATAATCTATTCCTACCAAGATATATTTATGTCCTTTAGACGAAGCAGGATTTATTTCTCCTATTAAATCCAATGCCCATCCTCTAAATGGCCATGGTTTAATGATTGAATGTAACTCACTTGCAGGGGCATGTTGAATCCCTACATGTTTCTGACACTCTTCGCAACCTTTAGCAAAGTCTATACAATCTTTGAGCATGATGGGCCAATACATGCCATATCGAAATAACAGCCATTTCATTTTATGACCTGCTTGATGTGCCCCACATGCCCCATTGTAGACTTCTGACAATGCTAAGTATGCCTCACTTTCTCCTAGGCACTTCAGTAATACGCCTTCTTGGGTCTTTTTGAACAATTCGTTTCCCATGAGGACATATGACAATGCTCTATATTTTATCTTCCTATCAGCATTCAGAGTTGGGTTTGTTAAATAACTCACCAGTGGACTTCGCCAATCTGCATCTGATAAAGTGTTTATGGATAATATTTTGAATCCCTGTTTCTCAGCATAACCCAATTTCATACTCTCTAGATCTGATGGTGTGAATCTAGTAGCCATAACTCTACCCCTTAACTTAACTAAACCCTCAAAGTTTCTGGCAGAAACTTTATAACCTGAAGCCAACTATGCTAAGTCATTTACTTCTTGGTTTTCTATTCTTGGTATATGTTGAATATCCATGTATTCAAATTTCCTAAGTAGCCTGTTAACTATGACGAAGTATATCATCAGGTTTTCCTTTATGCATTTATACTCCTTTGTTATTTGCTTGACCACTAATTCTGAGTCTCCTTTAATTTTGACTCTAGTTGCCCCCAATTCCAACAAAGCTTCAAGTCCAACAATGAGCGCTTCATACTCAGCTTCGTTCTTCGAGCAACGAGGACCATCTAATTTATACTTGAATTTTGTTGGAATTCCTTCAGGAGAAATTAGAAGGACTCCAACACCACTTCCATTCCTGTGGGTCGAACCATCAAAGTATAATTTCCATGGTTGCATTTCGACGTAACTCATGACAGTCTGCTCAACCAATGAATGGTCCATAATAAAATCAGAAATCACTTGACCTTTCACAGCTTTTAAAGGCAAGAAAGTCAAAGAATATTCTGTTAAGGCTAAAGCCCATTTACCAACTCTGCTATGCATTATTGGTTTCGAAAGCATGTGTTTAATGACATCGAAATGAGATGAAACATAAACATCAACAGGCTTTATATAATACTTGAGTTTCATACAAGAGAAGTACAAACAGAGACATAGCTTTTCTAAATTGCTATATCTGGTCTCTGCATCATTCAATACTCTACTTAAATAGTATATGGCTCTTTCGATGCCATTGCTATCTTCTTGTGCTAACATACTACCTATACTAACTTCAGAGGCAGATATGTACAATCTCATGGGCTTTCCCCATGAAGGTGGAGACAAGATGGGAGGCTGAGAGAGGTATCTTTTTATTTTGTCAAATGCCTCCTGGTGAGCTTCGTTCCATTCGAAGGCTTGGCCTTGCTTTAAACGAAGCAATGAAGAGAAAGCTTGGGTTCTTCCACTCAGATTCGAAATGAACCTTCTGAGAAAGTTAATCTTCCCTAGCAAAGATTGCAGCTCCCTTTTTGACGTTGGTGCTTTCGTCTCCATTATGGATTTGGTTTTGTTCTGGTTGATCTCATTTCCTTTCTTGTGAACCACAAAACCAAGGAAATCTCCAGCCTGCACAAAAAATGCACATTTAAGGGGATTCATCTTTAAGCCATGTTTTCTCATTCGTTCGAATGACTGGCTCAAATGATGCAAATGGGTTTCTGCAGATATAGATTTGATAACTATATCATCAATATACACCTGCATAAAGGTTTCAATGAAATCATGGAAAATCGAATTCATTGCCCTTTGATAAGTTGCCCCAACGTTTTTTAAACCAAAAGGCATCACCACCCATTCGTAGGTGCCTAAGGCTCCTGGGCAACGAAATGTTGTCTTGGCAACATCCTCTTCAGCAATAAAAATCTGATTATACCCAGAGTATCCATCTAACATACTCAAGTATTCGAATCCTGCAGCAGAGTCTATTAGCATTTCTGCCACAGGCATGGAGTACTCATCCTTAGGGGTTGCAGTGTTTAAATCCCTAAAATCTATGCAGATTCTCAAAGAACCATTTTTCTTAATAACAGGTACTATATTTGCTAACCATTCAACATACCTTGTGGTTCTGATGAATCTGTAACGCAGCAACCTTTCAATCTCAGCTTTAATCTTTGTGAGAACCGCTGGTGCGAATCTTCTAGGAGTTTGCTTGATGGGCTTCTTGCCATCTTTGATTGGAAGTCTGTGTTCGACTAACTCCCTCTTTAAACCAGGCATTTCGTCATAATCCCAAGCGAAGCAATCTTTGTTTTTCTTGAGGACTTCGATCACTTCCTGCTTGAGGCCTGGGCTAAGTTTTGCACTTATGTAGGTTATTCTTTTCGTGTTTTCATCCCCTAAGTTCACTTCTTCGAGTGGATCCTGCGCCAACATTTTGGCACCTGAGTCTATGGGGTCCGTTTCGAAGCCTAAGGGTTCTTTATCATAGATGGCGTCCAGCCTTTGATCTATCTCAAGTTCTTTAAAGGGTGAGCCTTTCGAGCCATCCCCACTTATTTCGTTCATCTTCACAGCCAATTTATTCATTTCAGCCTCTAAGGCCGCCTTTGATTCGTTCTCAGCCATATAGGCCGAAATCCTTTCAAAAAAGGAGGACTCAGTCATGAGTAAGGCTGTCGAATTCCCAGCCTGCTGGCCGTCTTTGTATAGTATTTTCGACTCCTTCGTCGTCACTGATTATCCTTCTATCCCAGTATAGGCCATCATGGCGAAGGGTCATATAGTAGTGGGCGTTTCTGGTTTCGTTGATTTCATCATTTGGGACACAAGGAGCAATCTTTGCCAGATGTTTGTCATAATTCCTCTTGTCAACTAAATTGACTGTTGACATGAAGTAACTCTGGTCTGCTTCAATGTTTTCCATGATCCCATCTTCTCTCCATAGAACTAATCGTTGGTGCATTGACGAAGGAACTGCCCCTACGCCATGGATCCACTCCCTCCCCAGCAACAAGTTGTAGTTGGCCTTAGCTTCGATCACCATGAACATGGTGGGCCTACAGCTTGATCCTATTGTCAAATCCAATTGAACCACCCCCAGTGTTTTGCCCACTTTCCCTTCATAATTGGATAGAACCATATTGTGGGGCTTGATGTCTCCTTCGCGTATTTCTAACCTTTTCAGCATGAAGTGGGGTATCAAGTTGACTGCAGCACCCCCATCCACTAGAACCTTACTCACGACATGGGAACCAACCTTTTCCTGAATAAATAGTGGCTTAAGATGGTTCTTCATAGCTAGTTCTGGACGTTCGAAGAACGCATTCTGCTCCTCGACAGCCCCATTGTCCATCACATAGTAGCACACAGGCCTATGCTTCATCAGGTCTATGGTATCCTCTTCCTCATATTCATCAATTTCAGTTTTCTGTCCAAACTCACAGGGAAGCACAGATACCACGTTGCAGTTGAGATTGAACGAAGACTCCCCTTCTGATTCGAAGTTGTCAGTTATCATATCTTCGTCTTCTTCTGGACCTGGAGTGTATTCCTTTGGTTCATCTAGTTGTACTTCAGAAAAGAGCCTCCTATTAACTGGGGGTTTGTCTCCAGTTTGATTTTTTGGTGTGGGTTTGTTGGTGCTAGATTCACCTTGGTTCTTTGTTGAAGTTGCCCCTTTATTTGCCACAGCTTCCCTCTCAGCTTTTCGAATCCTCTGTTGCCTTCGCCACCGGGATCATTACATGGGGTTTCTTTCTTTGTAGTTCTCTAATCTCACCTCTTCCCTCTTCGCTATGTTGAATTGCCTTCTGTATGTCATAGCATGGCGTGCGTTTCGTTCGGTGTTTCTCCATTTGTCTTTGCCTTTGTCATTTCTGACTTGCAGCCATCTGTCTGTTGGCACTTCAGCAAGGAGTTTGAACGTCACTCTTCGAGCACCCTTGGGATGAGGACTATCAGGCCTTCGTTGTTTGTACTTGCTATCGAAACATGGGCCCATCTGAACAGTTTCTTGATGGTTCCAGCAAGGGGTGAAAGGGACTGTTTCGAAGGCTCTGGCCATGCTTTGATCATACACAGCAGAACACCTTGGGCATATCAAGCATTTGGTTTCCCCTTTGTAGCAGCGAAACACAAATTCCAGCAAACTTTCTCCAGCCTTAGGATAACACCTGAAAAGCTGGTTATCCTGGCGCCAGTTGTTGCCAGTTCGCGCCCTCTGTACCCTCTCGAAGTTCGCAGCGATTCTCTGATTGCAGAGGATGCTGCACCTAGGGCATAGTATCATTCCCGTATCTCCCTTGTGGCACATCATGAGGTAATCCTTGAGACTAGCATCTTCAGCATGATTATCCTCCATTTTATACTTCTCTTTTTCTAAGTATCTCTCTACCTCCTCCATCTCAGAGCGAGGTCCCTCCATATCCACCATGTTTACCTCAACATCCTCCCCCTTAGCTTCATCATCTCCCCATCCTGTGGGTTTTATATCTTCAATGTGGACCTTTGAACTCTCTGGGGCAGAATATTTGACCAAATAGTCAAATTTTCCACTGGGTTCCCCTAAAGTGTCCCATATTTCTTTCTGAGGGGAGGTTAGCTTCGTGATTTGGACTTTCTCCAATTCCAGCCTCAGGCCTTCAGTGACCTGTGTCAACTCTTGGTTTTGGTTTTCTTGGCCTTCAGTTGCCTGGATTTCTTTTGCAACCGCTAAAGGTGCTGCTTCAATCGAAGTCTCTAGTTGCTTGTGGACGTCTTCAGTGACCTCCTTATTGACTTTGACTATTACCCAGCTTTCGTTTTCAGTACCTTTCTCTCCTATTGGGGCATCACTCTGGTCAGCTTCCACCATGTTAATCTCTCCAATGCATGCAGGCTCGGAGTAATTGGTGTCTGCGACGTCCAAAGGATCTTTGTCCACTTTCATTTTTGCTTTATCAGCAAACTTCAGTCTGCCATCTTTAATTGCATTCTAAATTAGGTCCCTGAAAATAAAACACTGTGAGGTTTTGTGGCCCAGGAAACTATGATATTTGCAAAATCCTCTTTTCTTTCTTTGATCTAAAGGAGGTATTTTGACATTTGATGGCACAATGAGTTGGCCATCTTTGACAAGTAAATCAAAAATCTCGTCACATTTAGTGACATCGAAGGTATAAACCTTCTTTGGGAATTTGTCACTTTTCTCATTTTCAACAATTTCTTTCCCTTTTGTGGGAACTAATAATTTGCAGGAGTAAGGTGGTGCCTGTTTTAATTCAACGAGGTCGATTTCGACCTCTTCGAATTCGAATTCAGGATAATATTATGCTTCCTCAGTTCCAACATAGGAGATCCTTTCCTTCTTGTTATTTTTAAAGACTCTGGCCTTTTCGGCCTTTAGCCTTTCGACCTGTCGAACCCTGTCGGCTAATTGAGCCATATCCCTCAAATATTGAGTGTCTAGTTTCTTTCGAATAGAGTAATCCAAGCCGCCAGCAGCCTTTTCGACTAACTCATGTTCAGGAACTACTGTAAAGCATCTAGATTTCAAGAGCCTGAATCTATTCAGATAATCATCTATGGGCTCAGTGAACTTTCTCTTGACACTGGCTAATTCCTTAAGACTTATTTTTTACTGTCCCATGTAGAACTGTTCATGGAATAATCTCTCCAAAAGAGCCCAAGTATCAATGGACCCAGGAGGCAAAGTGGTGAACCATGTGAAAGCGTTCTTAGTTAGGGAACTTGGGAAATATTTGATCCTGAGGTCTTCATTATTGGCTATATCTCCCGCTTTGGTTAGATACCTGGCTATATGTTCGACTGTTGACTCATTGGTATCCCCAGCAAACTTTTTAAACTTAGGGACTTTATATCCCCTTGGAAAATCAGTGTGCATTATGTAATCTAATATAGGGGAGGCATAATTTGGCCTTCTAATTCCTGTATTGAGGCCATTCTGGGCCATGATTCTCTCTATCATGGTGGTTAAATTATTTTCTGCCAAGATGTTATCGTTTCGAATTCTATGAACGACTGCATCAGCATCTTGATTTCGACCCACCATGACAACCCCTCTAGGTTGTTCTTCTCGAAACTATGGGATTTCAAGCCTTTCGACCCTTGCCCCTGGTTCCATAATTTCCCTTTGTGGGCCTTGGATCATTGGGGCTTCTAGCCTTTGTGCCCTTGCCCCCACATTAACTTCCTCTCTGGCTTGTCTATAGGTTGGGTCGTTAGCAACTTGTTCTATAATAGGTACGTTCGCTCGAACTCCCACCTGATTCTGCCTACGCCTCTCTGGGGGAGCAAAGAAATCTTCTATTCGACTCATGTTATCTGCGTTTTCTCTGTTTGTCACAGTCACATTTTGTACTATTGGTGCGAATATTTCCTGCATAGTTTGTGCTAATACCCCTATCATATTATGGTTACTGTCATCCATTAATTGCCTAAAAGCCAACTGGTTTTCTGTGGTTAAAATAGGCATTGCACTATAACCTACTGACCCTTGGTTATTTGTCATAAACTGATTTGCCCCAGACCCTAATTGTGGTGATGAATTCGATGTGGAATTGTGTAAGTCTGCCATAAAAGATGTTGGCATTCAATAAGAGGAATTTCTGGTTCTATTACCATCGAAACCAGGTGGTCTAGTTAGTGGGGTGGCGAAATGGGTTTGTGTCCCTGATGGTGGGACGAATCCCCCAAGATAACCAATGGTTCCAGTATTTCCTAGGATCGAACTATTAGTTGATATGCCACTTATTCCATTAGTGGCTATATTACTGGTAGAGGATGCAACAGACTATGCATTCGAAGGGATCACATTAGATGTTCCCATCGAAGCGGACATATTAGTGCCTGTTGTATGTGGGGCATTTTGTTCCCCTTGTTGATTGTCAGAATTAGACATCTTATTCAAACGTTTTCTTCTGGATAAGGGTTGGTTGCTATTGGTTATTCTACCACTTCTAAGGTTCATAAAACAACAAACTTATCACTCAGAGGGTATTTTTACAATGGTTACGTCTCAACAATTTTTTATTTTGTTCTAAATTCCGTAATGGCCAACGACTCGTCCCACCAGGTGTGCCAATTTGTTTACAGTGATTTCTGGTAAACAACCACTAGTCCTCCAAACTATCGAATAATCTTACTGACTGTTATTCAATCTCTCTGGTAACTCGCAGGATCGACTAGATTGATCCTAGGATGTGTTGGTCATTAGGGTAACTCTCATGATAGAACTGGTATTCATGGTTGGTATTTAGAATGTTGTGTAGGTGTTTTAACTTACTTCGATTTCTCTATTAAAGATCTAAAAGCTTGATCAAGTAAATGTGCGCGAAACTAAATTGCATGAATAAAGTTCAATTGTAAAGACATGTAAAAACTGCATAAAAGACAAGTAAACGACTTCGAAGCATAAAAACATGTAATGTAAAAGATTCTCTGGAATGTAAAAGATTCGAAATATGAAGAAAGCGTTTAAATGCAAGAAAACAGTAAAATGACTTTAAGTGAAAAAAGGTGTTCGAATGATAAAAGCTTGAAGATAAAGGCATGAAATGTACAACAGTTTCTAAAATGTAAATTATTTGAAATGGAAAGAAAGCATTTAAATGTAAGGCATCAGTAAAAAGACTTCGAATGAAAACATTTTAGTGCAAAAGCTTTTGAATGGTATTGACATGAAGATAAAGGAAAATACTGGAAATGATAAAGAGTTTTTATTAAATCATAAACACTTGGTGTTATCATACGTACATTGCTCGTGCATTCGTTTCCCTAGCCATGTGGTATTTTGAATGTTTACTGAGTTTTTTGTACAATAGATATGACACACGAAATCCTAATGCTAAGACTTCTATTTATACTACTTCGACCATAACGGTCTTGCTATAAGATTCTACCACGTTCAGAACATGCAGAGCAATGCCTCTCTCTTGCTTCCACGTGTCTTCGAATGCTCCAGCGCATATATTTCAAATTTCGAACATCTCGCTTGCATTTGAATTTCAAATGTTTTGGCACTTCTTCGCTTCGAACGCATTTCTTGGACACAACCTTGTTAACATTTCGAGACTTCTTTAAATATATTCTCATAACTGTCACTCGAAGCTCCAAGTTTTGATATGCCCATTCGAAGCACTGCTTCTACCATTTCGAAACATGACATCTTGCTTTATTCCAATCGAAACGTCCAATCTGCTTCGCTTATAATAATATCATCAAAATCTTCAGCCAACAGACCCTGTCTCAGATATTGCCGCAACTATTGTCAACCAATCTAGTAACTGTCAAGGAAGCTCCGAAGGTAGTGAATACAACTTCTCCAAAATACAATCCCAACGCCCGTTGTGCTTATCACTCTGACAGCCCGGGGCATTCTACTGATGATTGTTGGGCTCTGAGGAATAAGGTTCAAGACCTTATTGATGCTAAAGAGGTTCAGTTCGAGGCGCCCGAGAGGCCTAATGTGGTGACAGCTCCCATGCCCAATCATGGAGTAAATGCTATTAGGGATGAAGACAACGTGGAGGAATCTGAATTCGACGGCTGGATCTACCCAACGACCAACGGTGGACCAAGCAACTGGACGGCGAAAGATTTCATACCTATTACTTTTGTCACTCAGTAATGAACTCCTTTGTTTTGAATTTGTAACAAACAATATTACTAAACTTTATGGCCCGG
Source organism: Vicia faba (assembly GCA_948472305.1). Taxonomy (NCBI): domain Eukaryota; kingdom Viridiplantae; phylum Streptophyta; class Magnoliopsida; order Fabales; family Fabaceae; genus Vicia; species Vicia faba. Next base: position 843,765,447 of record OX451740.1, read on the forward strand.
TGTCTTACCCGGGGCACCGTGGCTTCATTTGTGAGGGCTTTTGTGTGTCACTTTCATATATCATTAATAAAAGCATTGGACGTTTTTTACATTTCAAATCTTGCGCTCCTTGTCTTTCTTTATTATATATTGCAAAACAGCTATATTTACACACACTCACTTATACAGGTTCCAATCCATTCTGGATCTCACTGGTAACGACTCTGCTACTGCCAGTTATGACTTCGAAAATCCGATCAACTTAGCCGAAGACGAAGGTGAAGATGATTGCGAAGTGCCTGGTGAGCTTGCAAGACTGCTGCTCCAAGAAGAGAGGGCCATTCAGCCACATGAAGAGCCAGTGGAAACAGTAAATCTGGGTACTGAGACAGACATAAAGGAAGTCAAGATTGGTGCTAATCTAGAGCTCAGTGTGAAACAACGGTTGATTCAGATGTTGCATGACTCCATGGTAATCTTCGCCTGGTCTTACGAAGACATGCCTGGGTTGGATACCGACATTGTGGTCCATCACCTGCCTACCAAGGAAGAATGCCCTCCGGTAAAACAGAAGGTCCACCGTATGCGTCCAGAGATGTCCGAGAAAATCAAAGCTGAGGTTATGAAACAATTCGACGTCGGGTTTCTAGCAGTGACTTCTTACCCTCAGTGGGTTGCCAACGTGGTTCCAGTGCCGAAGAAGGATGGTAAGGTCCGAATGTGTGTCGATTACAGGGATTTGAACAGGGCGAGCCCCAAGGATGATTTCCCTCTACCTCACATCGACGTTCTGGTGGACAACACTGCTCAGCATAAGGTATTCTCCTTCATGGACGGTTTCTCAGGTTATAATCAAATCAAGATGGCTCCTGAAGACATGGAGAAGACCACTTTTGTTACTCAGTGGGGCACCTTTTGCTACAAGGTTATGCCATTCGGGTTGAAAAATGTTGGGGCAACCTACCAACGTGCCATGGTTGCTTTGTTTCATGACATGATCCATCACGAGATTGAAGTATATGTCGACGATATGATTGCAAGGTCCCAAACTGAGGAGGAACACCTTGACCATCTACAGAAGCTGTTTGACCGGTTAAAGTTGTACAAGCTGAGGTTGAACCCGAACAAGTGCACCTTTGGGGTGAGATCTGGAAAATTGCTAGGCTTCGTCGTAAGTGACAAAGGTATTCAAGTGGACCCTGCCAAGGTGAAAGCCATACAAGAGATGCCAACTCCCAAGACAGAGAAAGAAGTCAGAGGCTTTCTAGGACGGCTGAACTACATTGCCCGATTCATCTCACATCTAACTACTACCTGTGAACCAATCTTCAAGCTGTTGAAGAAAGATCAAGTAGTACGTTGGAACGATGAATGTCAGGCCGCTTTCGACAGAATCAAAGAGTATCTCCAAGAGCCACCCATTCTTATGCCACCGGTTGAAGGGAGACCTCTAATCTTATACTTGACAATACTGGACAGCTCAATGGGGTGTGTGCTGGGGCAGCATGACGAGTCTGGCCGAAAAGAGCACGCTATTTATTACCTTAGCAAAAAGTTTACCGACTGTGAGACCCGATACTCACTGCTCGAGAAAACTTACTGCGCTTTGGTATGGGCTGCTCGCCAGCTGAGACAGTATATGTTGACTCACACTACTCTGTTGATTTCAAAAATGGATCCAATCAAGTACATCTTCGAAAAGCCTGCTCTGTCCGGGAGAATAGCAAGATGGCAGATGATCTTGACGGAATACGACATCCAGTACACGACTCAGAAAGCAATCAAGGGAAGTGTATTGGCAGACCATTTTGCACACCAGGCAGTGGATGATTACCAGTCGATGAACTTTGAATTTCCAGACGAGAATATCATGGTAGTGACTGATTGTGAAGTACCTGGACCGAATGAAGGACCTGAGGAAGGATCCCGATGGTCTATGCACTTTGATGGAGCCTCAAACGCTTTGGGTAACGGTATTGGCGCTGCGATCATATCCCCTAAAAGCACTCATACCCCACTCACTGCCCGGCTATGTTTCAACTGCACCAACAACATGGCAGAGTATGAAGCATGTATCATGGGTCTTCAAGTTGCAATTGACTTAAGGATCAAGTTTCTGAGTGTCTTCGGAGATTCCGCTCTCGTGATCAATCAGATCAAAGGCGAGTGGGATACGAAACACCCAAATCTTATTCCTTACAAAGAGTATGTGTTGACATTGATTCCCCACTTCGAGGAGATAACTTTTGAACACTTCCCAAGAGAAGAGAATCAATTAGCGGACGCGCTGGCTACGATGTCTTCTATGTTCAAAGTCAAATGGGACAACGAGGCTCCCCAGATCATCATTTGGAAATTAGATGAACCTGCACATTGCTTTGATCTTGAGACCGAAGAGGTAACTGAAAAACCTTGGTATCATGAAGTGAAGAGGTACCTTGAAGCTCAGGAATACCCTGAGGGCGCCTCCGTTAATGACAAGAAGTTTCTGAGAAGGTTCGCGGTAAAGTTCTTCCTCAGCAACGGCATTCTTTACAAGCGAAACCATGATTCAATCTTACTGCGTTGTGTGGATAAGACTGAAGCAGAAAGGATCATGGCAGAGTTGCATGAAGGTACCTTCGGAACACATTCCAGTGGACATACCATGGCAAAGAAAATCCTTCGGGCAGGATATTTCTGGTCCACAATGGAAGCTGACTGTTACCAGCTTTCTCGGGCGTGTCACAAATGCCAGATCTATGCTGATAAGGTGCACGTTCCTCCAGTTCCTCTGAACTTCTTGACAGCACCTTGGCCTTTTGCAATGTGGGGTATTGATATGATCAGCGAGATCAGACCTACGGCATCCAACAGGCATCGTTTCATCCTGGTAGCGATTGATTACCTCACGAAGTGGGTCGAAGCAGTTTCCTATGCTACCGTAACCAAGAACGTCATGGCACGGTTCATTTGACACAACCTGATCTGTTGCTACGGTGTACCTGAGAGGATCATTACGGACAATGGTACCAATATTAACAACAAGATGATCACTGAGCTCTGCGAGCAATTCAAGATACAGCACCACAACTCTTCTCCCTACCGGCCGAAGATGAATGGGGCTGTAGAAGCAGCTAATAAGTATATCAAGAAGATTGTGCAGAAGATGACAGTGACCTATAAAGATTGGCACGAAATGTTACCGTTTGCTCTTCATGGGTACCGTACCTCAGCACGGACGTCAACAGGGGAAACACCCTTTTCCTTGGTCTATGGCATGGAGGCAGTCTTGCCCATTGAAGTCCAGATACCCTCTCTCCGGATAATGAAGGATGCAGGTTTGAGCTAAGATGACTGGGTCCATACTCGACTCGATCAATTAAATCTAATCGATGAAAAGAGACTCGCCGCTATTTGTCATGGTCAAACGTACCAAAAACGGATGATCAGGGCATTTAACAAGAAAGTCAGGCGGCAAGAGTATCAAGTCGGAGACCTGGTAATCAAGTGCATCATTCTTCCTCAAGGTGATCCCAGGGGCAAATGGACCCCTACGTACGAAGGGCCATTTGTGGTTAAACATATCTTCTCAGGAGGGGCTATGATTCTAACCACCATGGATGGTGACGACCTTCCTCACCCCGCCAATGCAGACATAGTAAAAAGATACTACGCATGAATTAAAGACCCGCTAGGTTGACACACCTAGGCAAAAATAAGGGCTTCCCGGCGAACCAAAAGGGTTCGGGCAAAAATAAGGGATGAAATGAAAAAATCTGTACACCCGGCAAGTCGAAAACCTGAAAAGGCGGCTTGGGCAAAAATGGGTATCCCGGTGGACTGAAAACCCAAAAGGGCGGTCCAGGCAAAAGTTAGGGATTAAAGCGTAATACTATGTCTCATTGGATCACCTTGCATCCAGAATTCGACATCAACTGTCAGTTTCAGACGGCAGCAATCAATCAGCTTCATCTTCAACTAAGCAGCAAAGTGATGAGACACTTGAAGACATAAAGGCGATAGCAGAGTTGAAACCCAGTGCATTTTTCACATAGCTGTTTTGTTTTCCTTTTCAAAATTGTATAAACTCTATGTTGTTCGGCGGCGTTCTCTTACTAGGACGTCAGCCTCTTGTACACAAAACGCCTATTTACAGGAAAATTCCAAAAATCAATACAAATTCACTTTTCCAGACAAATTGCCAATTGTTTTTCCTTTATCTGTTTTGTTTTGCAAAGAACGTCCAATGTTCATTTTTGATATATGCATTTGACATTAATTGCTGATCACAAATATTTGCATACGAAACAAGGGGCTAATTACAGGTGACATCAGAAACAGGGGCAATAATGAGTTGTCCAAGCGATCTAGTTGCTATGTCCACCAAGGTACTAAGGTAGGTTCGGTTGAAGAATGTAACCAGGATACCTTCACTCCCCAAGAATAAGACGAGATTCAGCAATACTCTCCTCAAGCAGAGTTGGTCTCCAATCAGCCCTAAAAAGGGCACAGTATCCCTAGCAAGTCAGCAATACTCTCCCCAAGCAGAGTTAGTCTATTGTCAGCCTTAAGGAAGTTGGGTATCCCCAGAAGATCTCAACATTCCCCAGCTGAGTATACAGATGTTCCTAAGCAAGCATCCCCGACAGTCTTAATATAAGATTGTTCCCTGGCGGAATACAGACACCCTAGTGGAGCCACTTCCCCAGTACAGTCCAAAAGTTTCCCCAGGAGAGTTGAATCATCCTCCCCAGTAGATTCTGGAAGCTTATCACCTACAGAGTACATACATCTCTCCCCGACCATATTCAAAGGTTATTCCCCACCAGAAATTATAATTGGGTTATCCTCAGCTAATTACCACGGAAAGACCGTCCTCGGCAAAGTTCTTCCTATCCCCCAACGAAGTTCATCAAATCCTCCAACAAAACTTATCAATGGTATCCCCAGCGGAGTTATCATCAAAGTCTCAGCGAAGTATCTTTTCCCCACAGAGTAATTCTCCACAGAGTATCTCTCCAACAAGTTTATTCCCCAACAGAGTCATCTTCTCCTACCGGCTTATTCTTGCAACCATCATCCCCAGCGGAAATGAAGAACTCTACTCTTCAAACATCAGCCCAGCATTCAACAAGCTCCCGGGATTCGTCAAGGATTTATTTTCCCAGACGAAAATACATTCATAGCCATTTCACATTTCATACATCCTGCTTACATACATGATAAAGTGCATACGACACGATCTCATGACATCATACATTTCATACATCATGACATTGCATACAACTAATGTTTTGCCTTTTCAGGAAAAGGTCAATCAATAGACGATTACCATCAACTGTCGCTGATTCCAGATTCGATACCTGTCTCTAGCCAGGGCATATCTGTGAGCGATTGATTATAGATTCGATACCTGTATCCAGCCAGGGCATATCTACATTAAGAGTTTAGAGATTCGATACCTGTATCCAGCCAGGGCATATCTGTAGACGACCAATTCTAGATTCGATACCTGTATCTAGCCAGGGCATATCTGTGAATAATTGATTGTAGATTCGATACCTGTATCCAGCCAGGGCATATCTGCATGAAGAGTTTAGAGATTCGATACCTGTATCCAGCCAGGGCATATCTGTAGACGACCAAATTCCAGATTCGATACCTGTATCTAGCCAGGGCATATCTGTGAGTGATTGATTGTAGATTCGATACCTATATCCAACCAGGGCATATCTGCATGAGGAGTTTAGAGATTCGATACCTGTATCCAGCCAGGGCATATCTATAGATGACTAATTCCAGATTCGATACCTGTATCTAGCCAGGGCATATCTTTGAATAATTGATTGTAGATTCGATACCTGTATCTAGCCAGGGCATATCTGCATGAAGAGTTTAGAGATTCGATACCTGTATCCAGCCAGGGCATGTCTGTAGACGACTAATTCCAGATTCGATACCTGCATCCAGCCAGGGCATATCTGTGAGTGATAGATTGTAGATTCGATACCTGTATCCAGCCAGGGCATATCTACATGAAGAGTTTAGAGATTCGATACCTGTATCCAGCCAGGGCATATCTGTAGATGACCAAATTCCAGATTCGATACGTGTATCTAGCCAGGGCATATCTGTGAGTGATTGATTGTAGATTCGATACTTGTATCCAGCCAGGGCATATCTGCATGAGGAGTTTAGAGATTCGATGCGTGTATCCAGCCAAGGCATATCTGTAGACGACTAATTCCAGATTCGATACCTGTATCTAGCCAGGGCATATCTATGAATAATTGATTGTAGATTCGATACCTGTATCCAGCCAGGGCATATCTGCATGAAGAGTTTAGAGATTCGATACCTGTATCTAGCCAGGGCATGTCTGTAGACGACTAATTCCAGATTCGATACCTGCATCCAGCCAGGGCATATCTGTGAGTGATTGATTGTAGATTTGATACTTGTATCCAGCCAGGGCATATCTGCATGAAGAGTTTAGAGATTCGACACCTGTATCCATCCAGGGCATATCTGTAGACGACTAATTCCATATTCGATACCTGTATCTAGCCAGGGAATATCTGTGAGTAATTGATTGTGGATCCGACACCTGTATCTAGCCAGGGCATATCTGTGAGCGATTGATTGTAGATTCGATACCTGTATCTAGCCAGGGAATATCTGCATGAAGAGTTTGAAGATCAACACCTGTAACAGGCCAGGAAATTATCTTTCTTCCTCAGGTACGCAAGTCCTCGCTAAGGAATCTCTTACGCGTTCGACAATCTCCCGATGGCATCCGTAAGCCCATCTCCACAATTACCCATTACATTTCCAAATGGCATCTATAAGCCCATTCCCGACGAGGGTCTGTCACATCCAGATGGCATCTATAAGCCCATCCTCCCATCCATCATCTCTCCAAATGGCACCTGTAAGCCCATTCCTGCTATCACATTGCTGATACTCCACTATGTGAGTGCAAATTTCTGGGCACTCTAGTGTTCAATCATCTTCCACCTTCGGATCACGAAAGGCACGCAAGCCAATCTACATCCTCAGGTTTAAGAAGATTGAACAGGGGAAACTGTTTTACCCCAAAATTTGCCCTCCCATATTCTTCAAGATTTGTCAAGATCAATCTTCAAATGGTTCAAGACTACTCAAGGGTTGCACAGTTCAAATGCCTCCTAAGCCAGTCAAAATTAGGGTTTTGGTTCTGCCAAGGAATTTGAGGTTTTCAGTGACCCAATCAAGTCCCATAAGCCTATACACATTGTCAAGCAGCTACATGCCAAGTGTCATAGCTCACAACATCAAATTGCACAGTCAAAAGCCTTATTTGCTTCACAGTCAACTGCAGGGGTAAAATGGTCATTTTGCAGTCAAAAGTCAAAAATTTTGGTCAACATCTTATTTTGAAGCCACAATCATCATTTGATCAAGTCTTGATCATGATTCCACAAGCATGGCTCAAAAATCATCAAGATGCAAGAGTTTCTATTTTTGGACAGCTGAAAAGTCAACTGTAACTTGACCAAGGCATAACTTTTTCATGGTTCATCAGAAAAATCCCATCCAATGCTCATTTTGAAGGGGATGACATTTCCTACAACTCATCTTCACATTCCAAGTCCAAGAAATGCTCTCACAAAAAGTTATCAATTTCTACATTATAGGTTAATTTCAAAAGTCAACAAAAAGGCATTTTAAGTCAAAGACCATAACTTGAGATTGGTAAATCCAAATGACATGGGACCAAAGGCATTGGTTAGAGGACTTCAATACCTTTCCAAAATGTCCAAGAACATGTTCATATGATCAAAATTGAGCAAGATATGCATTGGAGAAGTTGGGAAATTTTCATGAATTTGCAAAAGTCAACTATCCTTAAAACTTCATTTTTTGACAAAAGGGCCCACTTTCTTCCACTTGATTCAGCCTTGTCATGCCACCCACGTGTCCCATGATTAATTTCAAGATCAAACATTTATTTTTCCATTTTATTTAATTTGTATTGATTTAATTCATTTTAAATCCATAATAATTCAAATAAAATCTAAAAATTAATGGAATAGCATCTTTTGGATTTGAACAACTTTCATATACCATATGCCAGCTAGCCAATTCGTGCCAAGCCTTTTTTGTGCATAAAATCCAAGATTTGAACCAAATATGGAAAGGTCTTTTAATGGTGGTCAACAAAATCTCAAGACTTCAATACACCAAGGTTAAGGCCCAGTTGCTGACCTAATTTTGTTCACACATACATAAGCAAGCTGTACCAACCTAAGACACGACCTAAGCATTGCTGAAACAGCCAAAAACAAAACTGAAAATTGTTGAAAAAGTAGGAGATCAAAAACGGTGTTGCAAGCATTTTCAGACCAAAAGGAGCATGTGATCCTCTTCCTTGCCATCCCCTGAAGCTAACACGACCCTTACCACGTCCTAAGAATCCCTATACAGCACTGTAAGTACTCACGAAGTCACCTCTGAACACGAAATCTAAACTCCTTATTCTTGCATTTTTTCTCAAAAACATTGGCATATTCATGTTTCTTGTTTAATTTCTAACCTGGTGGCAATATTTGATTTCGTTTTTAAGCCTCATATGGTGATATCCGCGCCTAGGGTTTGTGTGTGTTGTTTTTAGGCGTTTTGTTTTCAGGTGAAATCAAAAGAAATCATAAGCGTGGATGAACTCAGGAGACCTGTACGAAACCAACCATGGTCTTGGAATGTTTTTTGAGGCCTAGGGACGATTCTAAGCAAAGCCTATGAAACTACCTGCGGATAAAAATCCGCAGGTAAATAACCAACAATTTTGTTGAAGAAGATGATGATGCGTCACAGCGTGATTGGCCGTTTCAAACAATCGCACGTTTTTTTTATTTTTTAAGCATATGTGTTGATTCACTAATATATTAACCACTTGTTATTATTATTTCAATTGAACAAGGCAGTTGGGTTGGTTAAGACGTGCAGGCATAGTCCTTTGGGACCTGGGTTCGATTCCCAGGTCCCCCAAAATTTCCATACTATTTTTCTTTACACGCTTGTGTGCAGATTTCCAAAGAAGGTGTACCATATACCTCACAAATCAGCGCGCCAAGTGGCCATTCTCACAGATCTGAAGGCCATAAGGTGTTGACCACCATGTTCCAAGTCAAAGCATGCTCTGGACAATTGCAAAAAGTCAAAAAGGCTGGCTGGTTAATGGGCTTCACAATTCCAAATTCACCCCCTTTTGGGCCCAGAACCCCCTTGGTTCATTCCTTCTTCCTTTTTATTTTATAGTTTATTTATTAATTATTTTTCTAATTATTATTATTATCACTAAAATTAACATAATTAATTTTTTCACAATAAAATTCAGAAAAACCAAAAAAAAAAACATTTTTATTAATTTCAATTACTTTTTTGTAAATAAATTCATTAATTAATTTAGTTGTTTAATTAGGTTAATTGTAATCTTTTTCATATTAAATAAAATCAAATCTAGAATTAGGTTTTTTCTCTGACACTTTTAATTTCTTTTTTTATTTTATTTCATTAAAAAAGAAACATAAAAAAACAAAAATACTATTTCTTGTAAATAACTAATTAATTAGATTAGGTTTAATTTTAATTTAATTTCAAAAAAGGACCAATTTCAATTCTTTCCTCAAAAAGGGTCAAAACCCTAAGGACGTCCCGATTCAATCTTTCGCGCGCATGTTTATTTTAATTCATTATATTTATGTATCTGCTCCGGAAATGTAATAGTTAATTAGAATTTTATCGCTTTCTTTTAATTTCTCGCATTTTCCAAACGGGTTTGTTTTTTGGCAATGTATAGACCCGCGCCTTGTAATAGCGTAGATTCAACTTTCCGCAATTAATTTTCCGCACTCTTAACTGTTAAATATGCATGCAAGACTTGTATGGAAAATAAAATCAATCCGTAGCTCACAAATAACATGTACAAGATAAATATAAACTGAAACAACACACATGCACATGCCACTCTTAGGGTACGCCTCACTGGTTGCCTCGACGTGGTCGTCAAGTATAGGGTGTTTTAGAGGTCGCCCTCCTGTCTAAAGATCCAGTTGCCTCGAAACAGTTGCCTCGGATAAAAAGGATCTAGGACATTAGGTTTACCGCTAAGGCGTCCTACCATTGCTTTGGTGACTACACTGTCCCTCATAATCGAATTGACCCGAATAACTCCAACGATGGTGCTTCCTACTTCTCAATAGTGGGATGGTACTGTCCAAAGGACTCTTACACAGCCTAATTCCTTAGAGTAGGTATATTTCTCCTGGGTACTTGCTCTTTCAAAAAAACAAAAACAACTTTTCGCACCTACACTTTCAAAAAGTTTTCAAACAAATACTTCATACACTCTTGAGGACTGATACGAGAGTTACCTAGCAGTTTTCAAAACAAATTTTTTCAAAACCCACATACACTTGAAAAGCAAATAAATTTTGAAAACATAAGAGCAAGTACCTAAGAGCCCGTGGATAACCACGGATAGAAAGGGTGCTAACACCTTCCCTTTCTATAAATCTACCTCCCGAACCGAGAAACATTCTCGAAAAGGAATTTTGCTGTGCTTTTGTCCTTTCCTTGTTGGAGAACATAAAAGACGGTGGCGACTCTTGCTTACCGCGACATTTCGCGAACCAGCTTTAAAAACAGTCAGTTCTATTTCCACCGATCACATATGGCAACTTCATAGTTTGATTATTTCTCTAGTTGCTTCAGGTGCCATCCAAATACTCGAATGGAAAATGGTCTTATAAGTAAACTCAATCAAAGACAAGTAATTATCCCAAACACCTCCTTGTTCCAACACACAAGCCCTCAAAATATCCTCAAGTGATTGAATCGTCCTCTCAGTCTGACCATCAGTTTACAGATGATAAGTAGAACTCAAACACAACTTCGTATCCAACACATTATGAAAATCTTCCCAAAATCTAGAAGTAAATCTCGTATCCCAGTTTTACACAATACTAGACGGAATACCATGCAAATTTAAAATACTCTTAATGTACAGCTTTGCAAGCCTCTCCATCGGATAATCCATTCTCATAGGAATAAAGTGTGCAGTTTTGGTCAACCTGTCCATAATAACTCAAATAGCTTCATAATTACTCGGTGTTCTAGGTAAACCAGAAACAAAATCCATATAAATACTATCCCATTTCCATTTAATAATAGATAACGGTTGCAACAAACCAGATGACTTCTGATGTTCAATCTTTGACTTTTGACAAAACAAACAAGAATACACAAATTCCACAATCTCTTTCTTCATACTTGACCACCAAAACAATTTCCAAATATTGATACATCTTAGTAGCTCCATGATGAATACTTAATCCACTATGTTGCCCTTCCTCAAGAATACGCTTCTTCAAATCATCTATATTTGAAACACAAACTCTATCAAGACATCTCATGATACCAGTCTTATCAATCCGAAAATCACCAACTCGACCTTGATTGATCAACGTCAACTTATCCACCAAAATCAAATCAGATTTCTGACCTTCTCGGATCTCATCAAGAATGCCACTAGTAAGCTTCAACATACCAAGCTTAATACAATAAGAAGTCTATTCACAAACCAAACTCATATCTCGAAATTTCTCAAGTAATTCCAACTCTCGCACCATCAACGTCGACATATGCAAAGAATTCTTACTTAATGCATCAACCACGACATTCGCTTTACCAGGATGGTAATTTAGACTAAAATCATAATCCTTAAAGAATTCCAACCATCTTATTTGCCTCATATTCAACTCTTTCTGATCAAACAGATATTTCAAACTCTTGTGATCATTAAACACATCAAATCTTGATCCAAATAAATAATTCCTCCAAAGTTTCAATACAAATAAAGCAGCAGCTAAATCCAAATCATGAGTCGGATAATTCCTCTCATGCACTTTAAGTTGCATTGAAGCATAAGCTACAACTTGTCGATTATGCATCAACACACCTCTTAGACCCATAAATGAAGCATCACAATACACACCAAACAATTCTTCCGGATCAAGAAAAATCAAAATAGGAACGATTGTCAACCTTCTCTTAAGCTCTTGAAAACCAACTTCACACTGTGCAGTCGAAATAAAAGCTTGACCATTACTAGTCAATTGCGTCAACGATAAAACTAACTTAGAAAATCCTTCAATAAACTTTTAATAATAACCTGCTAAACCAAGAAACTTCTAATCTCAGAAACAAATTCCAAAGCTTCCTATTGAGACACAACCTCAATCTTCGACGGATCAACAACAATACCACCTTTCTCAACAGGCTAGAACATCCTATTTACCATATCATTGTTATATTTGTTTTACTAAAATTGATGCTCGTACTAAAAGCAAGGAACTAACACCTATCAACAATTTATCAACATTATTTATATCATTTAAATGGGAGTCTAATGTCTCACATCATTTTTCTTTAAGTGACTTGAGGGATTACTATAGTTGTAACTCTGTTGATCGATCTGAGATACATGACACATACATGCTTGATGTTCTCACTCCATAATTTCTTAGCTCTTTGAAAACCTCAAGTTTTCCAAACCATCACATCAAGGTTAATATTGGAACACCCGTTATGTTAATGCGGAACATTGATCAATCTGAAGGATTGTGTAATGGTACACGGATAATTGTGAGAAAGATGGTTATGCATGTACTTGAGGCACATATCATAGGGGGAAAACAACATGGGAATGTTGTATATATTCCCCTGATGGATATGTCCCCTTCTCAATCTCCTTGGCCTTTAAATCTAAGCTGGAGACAATTCTCAATAATTGTCTCATACGCGATTACGATTAACAAGCCACAGTGTCACTCGTTAGATTGGATGTGTCTTTATATTCCTCGGGACATTTTTACTCATGGACAAATATATGTCGCACTGTCGAAGGTTACCAACAATAAAGGAATCAAGGTATTGGTACACGATGGCAACATCACATCTAAAGTTTCAACACAAATGTGGTTTACAAGGAGGTTTTCAACAACGCTTGATTGGTCCTTCTTCTAATCCATATGTAACCTTAAAGTCGTGTACATTTTTTTGTGGGATAAATTTATTTGCACAAATTTCATATTGTATCCCATGGTTTTCGTTGGTTGTGTTTTGCAGTGTTAATATTATGCTTTATTATGGCAAGATGTCTTCTTGTTTTGTTGTTAATATACACACTGCAAAACGCATCAATTCAGATAAAAACGTTGAATTTTGTTGGAAACTCTACAGGAAACATGGTGTTGTAATGTATACAGATGGTTTATCTGAAAGTAACCTCTTTGTCTTTTATGTGGTTATTTATTTATATAAGGAACTCACAATTACATGATAAGTTAATCAATACGGTAGTTGCTTAGGAATATCATCAAAGTAACCTACAACACAATAACATAAAATCATTTCATTTACGCATAACGAAACTTATATACATGACATGTTTTTGTTGACAGCCCTTACATCCAACCCGGATCTTATTGTGTCTCTGGCTCTAAACTGGTATGACTCGTAAAACGCATCCCATTCATAAGCTAATTTTGTACGATTTAAATCATCAATGTTCAAAATTAATAGCATTTGTAACATGTCGTTGTCACCACAGAGTGTCAAAACCTCATAATCGTTGGATCTCAAGACACAAGCAAATTCTTGCTATAATTTCTACATAGATATTAAAGGAACATATCAGTCAACGAGGTTTCATCTATAGCTTAATCCGAAATATTTAATTGAAAAATAAATTGCACTTAACCAATTTTCTTGTCGACACACTTTTTGATGTAAGATCAACATCCAATGCATATATTCCTTCGTGGTTGATAAACCTACTATGAAAGTTGGGTAACTCCTCATTTATGGTTATCTCTTTAAAACCGAAAACCTAAAAATTATTGTTCCCGTAATATGCGACAAAGACAACCACGTCATTTGGAAGTGAGTAATAATTATGGAGCTCCTTCCATCCACTGACAAGAATTGGATGATCCTCATTTTTGTTAAACACTATGGTATGATAAATACCTTTGTTGTTTAGAATCGTCCATCTTTTCCCTAGATCTACAATGTGAGTTCTTGCAAACAAGGGCTCGATCTCCAGAAATGTCTACGACTCCAATAAATATAACATATATAAATTTAATTTCCAGAAACATAGCATGTATTCTTACATATTGGTTTGACCATTAATTAAAAAAACTAACAACCACCCTTACTTGGAAGCCTAACTTTGCAATTGCAAATGTGTCCATGAGCTTTGTGTGAACCCGTATTCCACTTCTATCCATGGATGTAACTTATTTATCTTAGCAACATAGGAACAAATATGTTTTGAGATGGTAGAATTAGTGACTTCAAAAAAGGATCTCAAGTGGTATTCTTATCCCTAAGGATGAGTTATTTGTACTGAACCAACGTTCTTCGAGTGGGCACAGTAAGGGCCCAATTATTTATGACACACACCAAACTATTGTGACTTTATTTATGTCACCTTTATTGTTGTGAGTTGTGAAAAGGATGCACGTGTATATAGTGGTCCAATTTGCTTTGAAACTGATTTTTAAAATCACACTACAAATAATTATAACAACAATATCTCCTCAATATCTCCTCTTATTGTCCGTCTCCCACCATATCACAATTATTATTTAACCACACTATCAAAAACATATTGTTATACTTTTTTTAACAAAACACTCCTTAAAACCTTTCAGACATTACCATGAGATATTTGCCTCTCCTCTACTATCATTCACCATTGTTGAAATTGCTACAAATTTCTAGAATATTCTAAATATAATATGTATGGTAATGGTAGAATACCCTAGAAACTATAGTGTGTATGAGTATGGTAGAATAATCTAGAACTATAAGTGTATGTAAAAGATAGAAGAACCTAGAACTATCATGATACTAACATATCATGAAAACTCTAGAAAAATCTAAAGTAATGTAGAAACATTCACCACCATTGAGAGGTTGGTGACTTGAGCCTATAAATAGGAATTTAGTATCTTGTAATGTATCATCCAAGAAATCAATGTCATAGCCTTCTTTTTAAACAACTCTCTAAAACTATCTTCTATTAACTATCAACTACACCACTACTAACAGTGGCATCAGAGCTACGTTCGGTCACACATTGGGCGTAGTTAAATTAATACATATCATTTCAAATTCCTCCCAACTACTTCAAAAATTTTGCTTGTACTATTAAACCACTCCAATATTTGTCTAAGACATAGATAACACCACTAAATCATTAACTATTTCTGTCCCTATTTTCAATGGTGAAAATTTTGATTTCTGGCGGGTTAAAATGGAAACGTTTTTTTCTTCTCAAGATTTATGGGACATAGTAGAAAAAGGATTCATTATTCCCGCAGATACTTCAACTCTTAATGCAGCTCAAGAAAAAGAATTGAAGAAAAATAAACATAAAAATCCAAAGGCATTGTTCACCTTGCAACAAGCGGTAACTGATACAATTTTCCCAAGAATTATGGGAGCTAAGACTGCCAAAGAAGCGCAAAACACATTGTAGGAAGAGTTTCAAGGAAGCGTTAAGGTACGTGCTGTCAAACTTCAATCTCTAAGAAGAGATTTTGAACTATTGAAGATGAAGGAGTCTGAGACAGTTAAAGATTACTATTCTAAAGTTAAAGATATAGTTAATCAAATGAGAGCTTTTGGAGAAGACATTCTTGACAAGAAAATTATTGAGAAAATTCTAATTACTATGCCACCAAAGTTTGACCCAATCGTGACAACAATTGAAGAAACCAAAGATCTATCCACTCTATCAGTGACATAACTTGTGGGCTCTCTTGAAACATATGAGCAAAGACTATATAGGTATAAAGAAGATACACTTGAAAATGTCTTCCAGTCAAAGCTCAAATTTCATCCCCAAAACAAAGATAATGGAGGAAAGAAAAATTATGGAGAAACTTCAAGAAGAAGAGAAGGTTCTAGGAATTTCCTTAAGAACAAAACAGATAAAACCCCTCCATGCATTATATGAAAAATATTGTGCCACAAAGAGAAAAATTGTTGGTTCCATAATATGTCACGATGCAACCATTGTAGAAGTTTAGGCACGTAGAGAAAAATTGTCGCAACAAAAATAGGCATCAAGCTAATATCGCAGACGAGAATGATCAAGAACAATGTATGTTCTATGTTACTCAAGACTCGGTCAAAGAAAAAGGAGGAAGTTGGTACTTGGATAGTGGATGTAGCAATACATGGCCAAGGATGAGACTATTTTCAAAAGCATTGACGAGTATGTCAAAGTCAAAGTTCGACTAGGAAATGGCAGCGTGCTTGAATCAAAAGGAATAGGCACTGTCATGGTGGAGACAGATAAAGGTACGCAACTCATCCATGATGTCTTACTAGTCTCCAACCTTAAAGAAAATCTTCTAAGCATTGGCCGAATGATAGAGAGAGGCTACACACTTCACTTTGAAGGAGGAGTATGCAAAATATTAGACAAAAAAAAATAAAAAGGACGAGATAATCCAAGTGAAGATGAATAAGAGCAATAGAAGCTTCCCGCTAAATTTAAAACATACAACTAACATTGCCATGAAGGTACAAGTTGATGATTCATGGCTCTGGCATCGAAGATTTGGCCACTTCAACACACATGCCTTAAAGTTATTACATGAGAAGAACATAATGAGAGATTTTCCAAGAATAAAGGAGAATAATGAAGTATGTGAAGGATGTCTCCTTGGTAAGCAACACCGATTTCCATTCTCAACAAGCGGAGCATGGAGAGAAAAAGATTTGTTGGAGCTAATTCATACTGATGTCTGTGTACCGATGAAGACGCCATCACACGAGAACAACAGGTACTACATACTCTTCATTGATGACTTCTATAGAATGACATGGGTATATTTCCTAAAAGAAAAATCAGAAGTCTTTGGATTATTCAAAAAGTTCAAGGCCCTTGTTGAAAATCAAAGTAGAAAACAGATAAAAGTACTAAAAAGTGATCACGACAAAGAATACACCTCCCGCGAGTTTGACAGATTTTGTGAGGATGAAGACATAGAGCGACAACTTATAGTTGCATATTCTCCTCAACAAAATGGTGTATCTGAGAGAAAGAATCGCACAGTTATGGAGATGGCTAGATCGATGCTCAAGAAGAAGGGATTTCCTAACATATTATGGGCTGAAGCAGTCTAAACTGCTGTTTACATACTTAACAGATGTCCAACTAAGTCAGTACAAGATAAGACTCCAATTGAAGCTTGGAACGGGAAGAAGCCATCAGCAAAGCACCTAATGGTCTTTGGATTTATATGCTACATTCATATTCTAGACGTGAAGAGGCACAAGCTTGAAGAGAAAACTATACGAGGTATCTTCCTAGGGTATAGCACAATCTCTAAAGGCTACCGTGTCTACAACTTGCAAACTAAAAAACTCATCATCAGTCGAGATGTTGAAGTTGATGAGAATGCTTCTTGAAATTGGGATAAAGAAAAAGTGGAGAAGAACATCCTTATACCAGCTCAACTACCTCAAGAAGAATATGAGGAAGAAGGCCCATGTGAGCCTTCTTCACCTCCACCACAACAACATGATCAAGAATTATCATCACTAGAGTCTACTCCAAGACGAGTAAGATCTTTGATGGACATATATGAAACATGTAACTTGGCCATACTTGAACCTGGAAGCTTTGAAGAAGCATCAAAGTGAGAAGTATGGGTCAAGGCTATGGAAGAAGAGATAAATATGATCGAGAAAAACAACACATGGGATTTAGTAAATCGTCCCCATGGAAAATATATCATTGGGGTTAAGTGGGTATATAAGACAAAGCTCAACCCTGATGGCACCATACAGAAACACAAAGCAAGGTTAGTAGCTAAGGGTTACTCACATCAACCTGGGATTGACTACAATGAGACATTTGCATCAGTAGCTCGTCTTGATACCATTAGAGCTCTAATAGCTATTGCGGCATAAAGAAGGTGGAGTATCCAACAACTAGATGTCAAATCAGCCTTCCTCAATGGTGTACTTGAAGAAGAGATCTATGTGGAATATCCACAAATATTCATTTCTGAAAGAGAAGAAAGCAAAGTGTTAAGACTAAGAAAAACACTTTACGATTTGAAGCAAGCACCTCGAGCATGGTATAGCAGAATTGATCAGTATTTCATAGATCAAGGATTCAGGAGGAGCAAGAGTGAGCCTACACTTCATATCAAGTCTCAAGGTCAGTATACTCTCTTACTTTCTATATATGTAGATGACCTTATCTACACAGGAAACAATACCAAGATGATGATGGAGTTCAAAGAAGACATGATGAAGACCTTTGAGATGACCGACCTTGGTTTGATGAGTTACTTCCTCGGTATAGAGGTAAGTCAGAGAAATGAAGGGATATTCATCTCGCAAAAGAAATACACAGAAGGCTTACTTAAAAAATTCAATATGTACGGTTGCAAACCTGTCGCTACTCCACTCATAACAAATGAGAAACTACAGAAGAATGATGGAACACCAGAAGATGATGCATCCAAATATCGAAGTCTAATTGGAAGCCTTATATATTTGACAGCTACACGGCCATACATAAATGTATGCTACAAGTCTTCTATCAAGATTCATGTAAAGCCCAAGTCAAATATACTTTGGAGCAGGAAAAAGAATTTTAAGGTATCTACAAGGAACAAAAGAGTTTGGTATATGGTACACTACCGAAACCAACTCAGGATTACTTGCTACATCGATAGTGATTGGGCAGGTTCGGTAGATGACATGAAGAGCACCTCTGGCTATGCTTTCTCACTAGGATCGGGAATTTTCTCTTGGGCGTCGAAGAAGCAAGCTACAATTGCTCAATCAACAGCAGAAGCAGAGTACGCGGCTGCTGCTGAAGCAACGAGTCAAGCTATATGGCTTCGCAGGATACTTGAAGACATGGGAGAAAAACAAGACAATCCTACTAAAATTAATAGTGACAACAAATCATCAATTGCAATGGCGAAAAATCCAATGCATCACAGTAGAACAAAACACATAGCAATCAAGTATCACTTTATTAGAGAAGCTGAAACAACTAAGGAGATCAAACTCGACTACTGTAGAACGAAAGAACAAATTGCAGACATATTCACGAAGGCGTTATGGAGACCAAGATTTGAAGAACTTCAAACTATGCTTAGAGTTACAGAAATTTGCATCAAGGAGGCTTGTTGAAATTGCTACAAATTTCTAGAATATTCTAAATATAATATGTATGGTAATGGTAGAAAATCCTAGAAACTATAGTGTGTATGAGTATGGTAGAATAATCTAGAACTATAAGTGTATGTAAAAGATAGAAGAACCTAGAACTATCATGATACTAACCTATCATGAAAACTCTAGAAAAATCTAAAGTAATGTAGAAATATTCACCACCATTGAGAGGTTGATGACTTGAGCCTATAAATAAGCATTTGATATCTTGTAACATATCATCCAAGAAATCAATGGCATAGCCTTCTTTTTAAACAACTCTCTAAAACTATTAATACATCATACATTGCACATTCAGAAACTACACAACTCATTAATGTAAATAAAGCATCCTGAACTACAATATACTTCACTTAGGAGAAACTACACAACTCATTAATGTAAATAAAGCATCCTGAACTACAATATACTTCAGTTAGGATTAACATAAAACTGAACTAACATATATTAATTATACACAACATTACGTTATACATAAATGCCTTACACTACAGAGACTATTGAAAGTTGTCCATGGATACGGCTAAATAACATCACATATGTATACCGGTTCATTCCTACATTAAAACGGCTTTAATGTTACAAAAACTACATTACTACAAAAACCTGGTAATAACTTCCACGTCATTCATGGACATACGCCATCATTTTCGCTTCCAAAAAACCATATTTAACTTCCACTGCTTAAATCCCAATCAACCGTCCTCAACGTACCCCATTCTCGCGCTCCACACTAACTAGGATTTCCTCGCCGGAGGATATCTAATACAAAAGTACAACACGTCCCCCACCTATAACTTCCTTTCTTTGGAAAATTTGTACCATCTACGGGCAATGCACGTCTCCATCGTCTCAGGCCTCCTTTTCAACGCACGTTCATGATAAACATGTAAGTTTGTCATACAACAATATGGTACATTGTGATTCAACAAGGCATTTCTTAACCACCCCTAGAGGAATTTGTTGCACATATATGATACCAATTGAGTATACGTCACATGTCGATGGAGAAAATCTCATACAAAAATGGTATCTTCTTTAACTTACCAAAATATTTGTGGAAATAAAATTTGTTGACTCGACCAGTTTTCCTCGTCCTCCTCTTAGATTATGAGAGTATATAGCCTGCATGAAATGAAAATACAACAATTACATCCTTTACGAAACATACTTCGTGACCACACATATAAAATTCACACATATAGACATATATTATGGGCACCTACCAAAGGACCATCATCCTGCAACACATCGTTCTTTTCAACACCTCCGGCATTTCCCTCCACAACTTTACCCTTTAGATCAACATTAACATCCGCTCCTACCGAAGGTGCATGCTCACGCTCCACTATAGGATTTTCAACACCTCCATTCTTGCCATCTCCATCTTTATCCTTTTGAACTGCACTTTTTCCAGATAGTCTCTCATGAGCATTTAAGAAATCCAAAAATATGTCGGCAACCCTTTATTCTTGGTCCGGTTGGACTACAAAACAGATGTAACAATATTTATTAGCTAAATCTATT
Source organism: Vicia faba (assembly GCA_948472305.1). NCBI lineage: Eukaryota > Viridiplantae > Streptophyta > Magnoliopsida > Fabales > Fabaceae > Vicia > Vicia faba. Next base: position 843,786,255 of record OX451740.1, read on the forward strand.
TGCATGCAACATGAATCAACCCCTATTGTGACAGTCAAAATCAACAATAAACCACTACCTGAAAACTTGACCAATAAAGTGTTAATCACAGTTACAAAAGACCAGATTTTTTCAAGGAAAACCTTTAAACTAAAACAACCACATGCATTGTCATCCTTCGTTGATCGGAGACGTAAATTGGAGAAAAGTGTGACTATGAAATCCGAATCTATGAAACTTATCGAAATTGATTATGTTGCATTGATGGAGGACATGAGTTCGTTTGACCTTCCATGATTTGAGGTTTCGAGTGGTCACCTTCCATTGTTAACGTTACTGTTGTAACTCTTCCGTTTCTAATTTCGCAATGGGCGAGGAGAAGTTGTTTGGAAAATGTAAACAAACAAACATATATCATTACTTACGTGGGTACTCTTTTAATACAATGAATGTTTTTTAAAGTCTCAATCAAATAGAGACATTTTTACCACTACAATTGATGGGTGAAAGTTGATGTAGTACTCGTTTTCATTTAAGCAAAAGTGTTTCCAGTGATACCATTATTTTGTCGTTTTCGCGCATCGGACTACTGACAAACTGTGTCTCATCATACTGACAAACTGTGTCTCGTAAATTGTATCCTGCCCTTTTCATTTACTTTCACTTTTGCATTCATAAGTTACTGTTTTTTTCTGACAAAGCTAGAATCAAAAGGAGGTAAACTCCCGTGTCTTTGGGAACTCCTCTTTCCATCTCAAACTAACTAATTTAATTTACTCCTATCAATTTAAAGACACATGTTAAAGACCTTAATACTCTATCCTTCCATTTTAAAATGATTTCCGTTTAAAAATTTTGTATATAAATTAAGAAATATAATAATGTTTTCATAAAATATTATACTTTTATAAAATTAACTTTATTAATATATTAAAAAAAATATAGAGAATAAAAAATAAATGACACAATTAAAAAAAAAAATTATATTAAAAAAGTGAGAACGACAATTATTTTGAAACAATTTTTTTTTACTAAAATGATATTCATTTAAATCGTAGAAAATAATATACACATTAATCTTTAACTTTAAAAATATTGGGCACAATGTCTTAAATTAAAAAAAAATTGTCTAAATAAATCTCTTTATATTTACAAATTTTTAATATATGCTAATTACTTAATTATGTATTAAATTGAAATTTAAAATATTATTTTAATTAAAAAAAATCATTAAAAAATTGTATAATTATAATATGTTTCTTCATGTTTTTCTACACTTTGCTTTTTCATATTTTTCTATATGAAAAAATATGTATTGCCCTGATATTAAAATATAATACTAGTAGTTATCAAATAATAGTTATGGGGGCGACCATAACGATCTCGGCTAACTATTCAGAAGAAGTTATAATTTTTTTTTAAATCTTATTAGTATATAAGAACTATTTTATTGATGATTACATAATATTTAAATTTTATGTATCAAATGATTCTTTACAATCGCGCCAGACAAATAACAAGTTTGTTATTTCCTCTCTATTATATATAGAAAAGGCGTCTATTAAAATACTTATTTTTAAATTTAATTTCATTTGACTTTTCTCCCTCGCACATACTAACTTGAGCGTGGAGTGGTAACCTTTTAAGTCATCTTCCTCTCTACCGCACTAGAAGCTCAAATTTGCCATTACCTATGATCCTTAATCCCCATTTCTGCTTCTAGAACGAAACATTAGAACCGTATGTAGAAATCGACTTATGATTCTCGCATTTTTTATGATTACTCATTTGATATCTGATTCATCAATTTGAAGCCTGCTTAGGCCATCGATTCGAGAGCGCTCGAATTCAATTACGAATATGTGTTATGTTCGATCCAATTAAGCATTATTTCAACTCTGATTTCCTAAATTTCAAGACCTCTGATTCATACGCTTCCAAGTATGACTGGATCCAAAGATACTCATTTTGTCGCTATCGCACGCGCAAATCAGAACTAAGAGAGAATGAAATTGCGACAATAATGATAGGAAAAGAAATGTAGCGGTAAAGATTTGAGATTAAGCCATCAATTGACTTATCTCAACACAATGAAGTCGCCACCGCACTTTATTGTTTCCAAAGGGAAATGGGAAAAAAGCGAACAAAATCCACAATGAAATAAAAGACCAGAGATCGAGGTACGAAGGTCGATTATGCAAAGGGAAGGTATTAGCACCCTAAGCATCTACGGTACTCCGCAGGATCCACTTTGTTTGGTTTCTTTTAAAAGGAGTGTCATGTAAATGTTTACTTGCTAAAGGAAAATAATGAATGAGTATTTGTAAACAAAAGAAAATGAAATGTTAATTTTAATATTATTTTTGTTGCTCGCCTTGGGTCATAAGACTTAGTGCCTACATACTCCCTCGTGCAATGGGAAAGTCAGAGGACCGTATTTCGGTTAAAAAAGACTTGTTTGTTGATTGTTTTTAAACAAGGAGACAAGTCGTTATTGTTAGGAGAGAAATCTCGACTAACGCCCACAAGGTGTGAGAAAGATGGACCCTGCGTCAGCAAGTGTGAGGGTTAGAGAACGCCTCTAGTACTCAAGTGGAAAAGTCAACACCTTTATAACCATAGAGATATGAGAATGTTGCTCGACTATCAATGAATCGTGTCAACTCGAAAATTTTTTTGAAGGGTAAAGGTGCTCGAGCACACAAAAAGGTTTGAATGAGTTGAAGTGTTTTTCTTAATTTCGAAGGATGTCGAAGTATGATTAAGTGAATTGAAGTTTGTTTAAAGAAAAGAAGTTTTAAAAGAAAAGGAACTCAACAAAGTCGAAGTTTATTATGAAAGCGATTCGAGTTTATAAACAAAGAAGATTTTGAAAAAAGATGAGAAGGTTTTTGAAAATTAAATAATAGAAGAAGATGAAGAGAGTGTCCTATGTACAGGAGGGTAAAAGATAAGGTAAAAGTTAGGAAAAAGAAACGTTTAACCAACAAGAAGCAAACAATTGACATAATGAGCCAATGTAGAATTCTCATTCTTTGGATTGAAACCAAGCAAGTAAAGATGTTAGACCTCTTGAGAGAACCAAACTTCAAGTGTATTAAGCCTTCACAAAAATTGGACATAGTAACGGTTGTATACAGATGAATTCCAGATTACAGACAAAGTATGTAATCACAATAACCTGCACGCAAAATAAACAAACAACTCAATGTCTTGAGGTAAACCTAAAGAACTTCAGACAAAATATCAATTAAGGTCACAAGGTCTCCAATATAAGCCAAGGTTTCTATTCCTAAGTCCAAGAAGTCTAATACTCCATAATACCAAGGATAGTAACCAAATAGTCTAAGTATCATTAATATTTTTTCATGGTTCATGTTGATTATTAAGTATCTTCAAAAAGAAAAGAAAAGCTCAAGTGAGAAAAATAAAAATGGCATAAAAGTAAATGCTCAAGTGAGCAAAGATGAAAATAGCATGAAATATAAATGCTAAAGTAAATAGTACATAAAGTAAAAGCATAAAAATAAAAGCATAAAGTAAAGTCAATTGTTAAGAATTAGTTGTTAGTTGGATGACCATATTGAAACTCATTAGAGGATTGGTAGAACCAAAGCCTCTCAACAACAAGTTGCATTAGCTTTTTGTCAAATATATCATCTATTTAAGAATTCTCAAGGCAACATTTAATGATCAACGATGTTTAAGTGATTCGCGTTAACCAAAATTTATGAAGATCCATTAGAGGATTGGTAGAACCAAAGCCTCCACACAATGAATCTCAAGATTATTGGATTAAATGGATCAAATTAACATACTTGGGCTTGCAAACATAGGTTTGGGCCACAAATGATCATTTATTCGAATCGGGACAAAATTTAGCGCTATGTTAAGCAATCGTAAGTGGACTTATGTAGAAGTCGCGCCTATTTTGAGGCCGGTCAATAGCAATCTATATATTTCATGTTTGGATAAATGATATAGATATCATTATCCCATAACATGTAATACAATAAGAAAGGGGAATAAGACGAAGAGGGAAGGAATTAGAGTTTCAAATATCATCAACATCATTCGTCCATTTTAATGGATTGAGTTTATCAACCTATCAACACTCATGACCCAATGATATTGAATAATTTGTCTCAAGATATTCTTCAGTTCAGTACCACATGCTATTTCAAGAATTAAACAAGAATCATGTACAAAAGTTTTCAATTTACAAACATTATTCAAAGGTAAAACCCTAAATGCACACCTAAGACAAGAATAGTTTTAAAATATGAAAATAACTTGAAAATTTATGAAATTAAAACCCTAACTTCCTAAAGTCCTATAAAAGTCAGAAATAAAATTTGGAGTCCATGGATTGAGGTGGAAATTTGCTTTAGAAATGTAAACTTGGAAACTAGCAAGTTTAAGCCTTAAACTAGATGGTTTTGAAAAATAATTTATGAAAAATATGAAATCACATTTTAAAATTCCAGAAAAATGATTTTTATGGTCTCAATATTTTCAAGCACTCCAAACAACTTCATTCCTGATTTTATAGGCATCGGAAGTTAGAACTTTAAAACAATTAATGTGCATGATCAAGCAAAAACCCTAAAAGAGGAAATTAAGTTCACAAATTAATAAATTATATCCAAAGGCCAAATAAATTTGATATAAAATAACCTAAATGTCAAGAAAATTAAAAGGATCAGAAAGCATATTTTTCTCGAATTTTATCTCAAAAGGAAAAAAGAAATATAAAATTATTTACATAAACTAACAAAAATTAATGCAAATAAAAGATATTATGTCCAAATGATTTTAAGATGTAACCAAATATTTTTATAAAATTGGAAAAAAAATTCAAGTAATAAACTTAGAGAGGAGTCCAAAAATATTTTTTAGACAATTTTTGACTTCATAGAAATAGGAAAATAAAATTCAATGTTTTAAAAGAATAATAAAACCCTAATTATTTACATGAATTTATTTAATCAAGAAAAATGATAATAAAAAATGAAATAAAAATCCAATTAAGAAAATATATTGAAAAAGAAGTCTAAAATAATTTTTTCATAATTTTTGAAGTGAAGAAAATATTAAAATAAAATTTGAGAAAACAAAAGAAGAATTAATATTCAAAGGCAATTACACATGTTTTTGCCAAAATGCGCTGTAAAAGGAACTAGAACCATGTTCAATTAAAACAAGACACCTCATCATCTCTACCAAATACCATAATATACAGATTTTTCAGCTTCAACACAACACTTTCATGGCACGATATATTGCTCATTTCTTGATGAAATTCAATAGTTCCAACACCAAAGTTCAAGATAGAAATTAGTAGAACATGATAGGATCAAAAATTGTATGAAATGATGCCTTGATGAGTGAGAAAATCACGCGTGAAGAATGCTACACGAACACTTTTTTTTATTTGCACATTACATCAAACAATTTTCAAACTTGATTTTCTCCCTCAATTTCCACCAATTTAAACGATCCAAAAATGAAAATTGATCAGAAAAATGCAAGGATTATGAATATGCTCTTAGATTTTGCAAAAAAAATCATGAATTTAAACAACACACAAAGTTGTAGTAAGAGAGATAAAAATGGATCATATACCTTGTAATGAATTTGATGATGTTGGAGCTCAAATAAAGAGCTAGCACTCCAGAAATACTTGACTTGAAACTTCACTAATGATTTAATAGAAGGATGAAGGAACCTTGGAAAAAAATGGAGGATGCTTGCTTGAGAGAGAAAGAGAGAAGAAGAATGGAGATTGGATTGTATGTGAGGAAAACTGAAGAGAGATGGAGGAAATTGATGAGAAATTAAGAAGATGAATGGTGGAATTGAAGATGAAGGAGAAATGGATTTTCTGCTATGTGTTGTTTCGTTTCCTGTTAGCTCACTTTCAATTCAACTCTTCTCTATTTATAACACAAATCAAACTTAGTTTTTTCAAATTATTTCATGACCAAAAAGTCCCTATTGATGAAAAATGACGTTAAAAACTAAAAGTATAAAAATTAGTACAATTTAAAATATTTTTTTTTAATTTTTCTGAATAAAAAAATAGAGATCGAAAATGACCAAAAACGATAAAAAAATGGACAAAAATCTATCGGAAAAAATGAAATGAACACATTAAAATAAACTACTTGTGTAAAAGATTAAAGAAAAATTATTAAAATGATCAAAATTGAAATAAAATGAGAATAAAAATATCAGGTTGAACAAACGCTTACGATTAAAAATGAGACTTCAAACTGTACCGAAAAAATAAAGCGAGCATACCGTCATAATCTACGCGAAATGCAGATTCATTAAATGATCGGTAAAATGTGAAAACTTGAAATATTTTTCTCACTAATTTTCCGCACAGTATCAAATCGCTTTTAACAGTCTGTTTGTAGAATCAAAATATTTTTATTATCGACATATAAAAAACTTGGAGCAGTGCAAGAAAATAGTAAAGAGATAAAAATGCATGAAGTGAAATGTCGGGTATTTTTTAACTACAGAATAATGCAAATGTCGATTTAAACAAACTTTTGGTTAACTTAAACACGATTTAATGATGAAAATGTGATGAATGAAGCTATCTATTAATGACCGTGGCTAAATGATAAAGTATGATATGAAAGTGCGACTGAAAAAATTAGGGGCGAAATTTAGGGTACAATAGCTGCCCCTATTTAATCATTTTTTAGCCAGATAGGCGGAAAGTAATTAAATACAAACAAACCCGAATTTTGTCCCCGATGCGATGAGATGATAACACATGTTATAAGTGAATGCATGGACTCCTTTTTTGACATATATATATTTTTAATAATGTATGAGATGAGACGGATTCTGTGGGAATATGGAAAGACTTGAAACTGAAAACTTATGGTAGCTCAGATGAAATGACGTGGAAAAACACGCTAGGGAAACAACAAGATATTTCTGGATATTTGTCAGGGTGACAAAGAGTAACCATCAATACTTGGAAAAAAGAGAGGTAAAACCCGAGAAGGCAAGCAGTGACATCCAAGAATGGCATTGAATGAGGTGAGTAACTCTATGGAAAATACAATCAGAAGCATCTAGAAGAACAATAGATGTGCGATGAGACCAAATCTGAAGCTACATCAAAGTCGTCCAGGAAAGACGCTGGACGGAAAAGAAACACAACATCCAGTATTGGCTTTAAATGAAGGGAAAGATCAACGTCTAATAATGGCTTTAGACAAGAGAAAAAGATCACAACATCCAATACTGACTTTGGATGAATGGAAAACTCAATGTCTAATAATGACTTTAGACGAGAGAAAAGATCACAACATCCAATACTGGCTTTGGATGAATGGAAAACTCAACGTCTAATAATGGCTTTAGACGAGAGAAAAAGTCACAACATCCAATATTGGCTTTGAATGAGTGGAAAACTCAACGTCTAATAATGACTTTAGACGAGAAAATGTCACAACATCCAATATTGGTTTGAATGAGGTGATACAAATTGTGGCATCCAATAATGGCTTTGGACAACAACAAAGATATCAACATCAAATATTGGCTTTGGATGAAAACAAAAGATAGCAACATCCAATATTAGCTTTGAATGAGTGGAAAACTCAACGTCTAATAATGGCTTTAGATGAGAGAAAAGGTCACAACATCCAATACTGGATTTGAATGAGGTGAGACAAATTGTGGCATCCAATAATGGCTTTGGAAAACAACAAAGATATCAACATCTAATATTGGCTTTGGACGGAAAAAAAGTTACGACATCCAATATTGGCTTTGGACGGCAACAAAAGATGATGGCATCTAATATTGACTTTGGATGGAAGGAAAGGTAACAACATCCAATATTGGCTTTGGACGGAAACAAAAGATGGTGGCATCCAATATTGGCTTTTGATGGCAACAAGAGATCACGATATCCAATATTGGCTTTGGACAGCATAGAGAAACATGATACCTAAGATTAGCATTGGTTGAAAAAAGTACAACTCATCCAAGATTAACATTGGACGAAAGAGATGAAACAACCGAACTGACATTTGCTTTGGTAGGTGCCAAGTAAGTTGGACTTTGATCTCAAGGTGACATGTCAATTGCAACAAGACCTCGAGAAATGAAAATGAGAATGAAACACTCTTGTTATGCATTATGTATGAATTTTGTTATGCATGATATGTGAGTGATCTATGCATGTAATGCCAACGTTTATGACAATAGAGTTTGACTCTTTTGTGGAGGTAAGATTGGAAGTTTGATTCCTTAACACGGAGAACTCTGCCAAATTTTATTGGAAAGAAAATGTCTTTAGCCAAAATTTGTTTGTAAGCTGTATTGAACTGATGATATTCTGAGGAAGGACATGGAGAGCTGCTTGAGGATTTTTCCCAGATTAGTTGACTGTTGAAGATAAATTGATCATGGCTTCAGTTGAAAGTTGCTTGAAATGAGATGATCACAGCTTCAACTCTGAAATGACTATTGGAGATAAACTGATCATGGCTTCAGCTTTGAAATGATTATTGGGAAGGAATGCCCCAGTATGAGTCTTGAAAATGATCTTCTGGCTAACCAATTTTGAGAAAACTCGCACTGAGCAACAAATATTGAACTGATTCGCAAATGGATATGAAAGATACTTGCCCCTGATAGGAGTTACTGACCAAGTTTCTCAGCTGTTTGAAATTCCTTGACGAGGAAAGCTTGTTTGAAAGAAAAATTGTTTATTCAAACATGGTAATTTTAATGCAAAATTCATGCAAAAGTTTTTGAATTCAAAATCATTTATGAAATGATATTACTGGTGTATAGAAAATGCATCACTGGTTAAAACACAATGGTTTATTCTTTTAAAGTGAAAGAGAAAGCAAAGGCATTAACGTTCCAAGACAAATGATTTGCAAAAGATCTTAGGAGTCAGTTTACGCAACTTTGTTGTAGTATGCTTTCAAAAGAAACCGGGCTTCAATTAGGTCTTTTGAGGGTTGTAACATGGTCTGGTTCACAGTTTAAGAAATAAAGGATAAAGGCTCAAAGTTTATTTGTACCTAACCCAATCTTCGCGATGTTCTTCAATCCCACATTCAGTTAATTCAGAATATGCATTCAGGTTCTAAGAGATTTTGGAATTTCACTCATGGTAGCAATGACGATGGCTCAGAAGCTAAGGAATTTTTGAGACGGCAGTCACTTCTTTTTACATCATCTTGTTGCTTTGAGGACTTTTGTCAACTCTGGTGGAGAATTTTGAGGATTTGAAGTCCTCTTCTAATTGAATTTATTATTCCCAACTTTTTCCTGAACTGTTTCATTTGAAATTATAGTCAGCAGGATGCCCCCGTTTTTTTTCTAAGTTTCCTTCAGAGGTTTTGACTTAGCGGGATTTTTCTTTTGATTTTTATTTTCATTTCACTTTTCTTTTTGGAAAGATAATGACTGCCTTGCTCAATGATTACGGGGAACCATCTTTGTCATTTTTTGTTTGAGAGCGTCTTTGACACTTCTTGCTGTGTGTAAAGAAAAGCTTGATCGCGACCTTTATTGAAAGTTGTCTTGTACGATTTCTCTTGTAATTGAATGCACAACCAAATTAACTAAGAACTACCCATCCCCGAGTTAAGATTGCGGGTTATTTCGTATAGAAAGAAACTCTAACTTCTAGGCTCAAAGGGGTGAACGAGGGATTAACTTCCTTATTTCTCCAGTGTTTGGGAGTTGAAGCAATGCCTGTATATCCTCAACAAAGTTTTATTCGAAAGTAAACCAGTAACAATTATGGGTATTTCGTTTTCATCATCCTCCCTCAAATATTTGCATAAACAAAAGCTTGATAAATGGAGTAAACAAGAGAAATATATTTGAAAGCGTTAAATGAAAATGATTTGAATCAAAACATTGCAATGCTCATTTCATTAGAATTAACATGGAAGTACAAACATAATGAAAGCAACAATTTTAACATAATCAAGGGAAAAATTCAAACAAAAAGAAAGATGGCCTAGTGACTAATCAGTAACAAGGATGAGCTGTCCTGACTGAAACACTGGCTTTAGGAAGTGATTTGAGGGTACCCCGACTCAGTCTTCAGCCATTTTGTTTTGGCAAAGGATTGTTGTTAACATTAGGACCTGTCTCCTTGAAAGTGAGAAGATTTTCTTTCACCAATTCTTGCACTCTATTTTTCAATGCATAACAGCTTTCTAAATCATGACCGGCAGCTCCCTGATGAAATTCACAGTGAAGGTCAGATCTGAACCCGGCTGGAGGAGGATTTAGAGGAATCAAAGTCCTAGTTGTAATCAAGCTCTTCTAAACCATTGCAGGATACAATTCAGTGTATGTCATAGGGATGGGATCAAATTGAGCCATATTCCCTACATTACGATTCTAATTCTATGCAATATTCTATCGTTGAGGGACCTGAACTGGTTGAGCATTGACCGCAGGAGTAACAACTTCTACTTGTGATTGATCAATGTATTTAGGCCTACGGCGAGGTCATATTCTCTCAGTTGAGACAACATTAGCTTCTACCTCTTTCTTCTTCTGAAAGTTCCCAAGGTATTTATTTGCACCATTAGAAGATTTAGCAGCTTTAGATACTTTACCGTTCTTGATTCCTTCTTATAATCTTTGGCCAATTTTCACCAGGCCTGTGAAGCTGGAGGACACACTACCAATCATCTTATCCCAAAAGAAATGGGACAAAGTATCCATGAACAAACCAGTTAACTCTTTCTCTGCCAGAGGTGGTTCAACTCGAGATGCCAATTCTCTCCATCGTTGAGCATATTCCTTGAAAGATTCTTTCTCACTCTGAAACATATTTTGTAGTTGGCGATGATTAGGTGCCATGTCAAGGTTGTATTTGTACTGCTCTATGAAAGCATCAATAAGATCTTTGAAGCATTGGATACGACCTTTCTCAAGTCCGATATACAATTTCAATGAAGCTCCACTCATACTATCTTGGAAACAATGGATAAGCAGCTTGTCATTCTTTATGTAAGCAGACATCTTTTGAAAGTACATCAACAAGTGGCTTCTTGGATAAGTATGCCCCTTATATTTTTCAAACTCGGGAGTCTTGAACTTTGCAGGCATAACCAGATCAGAAACTAGGCACATATTTTCAGTAGCAATACCAAAGACATCATTACCTTCCATAACTCGGAGTCTCTTCTCTAAAGTATGATATTGTTCTTTGAACTCTTTAAACTCACCAAAGTCTCCCTGACTCATACTTCGAGGACTGGAAGCATGGTAATTAAAGAGAGGATTCCCAAAAGCAGCTTGTGCAGTTAACCTATGAACGATTGGTTGAGGTTCAACGAGAATTGGAGCCTGAAATACTGGTCGGGAAGACTGGCCAACCATTAAAGTAATTGCAACAAGCAGAGAGTAGTTATGAGGTAACCCAAACTCTGGCCATGTAGTAGATGTATGCTGGATAGGTTGAGTGTCAACAGCAGCAGTTAGGATTTCATATATCACAATCCTTTGAGGTGGCTCTCCTCTAGAAATCAGGACTTGAATCATCTCGGTAATTTTGGCCATGCCTGACTTCAACTCATCGATTTCCATTCTGACTTCCATGTTGTGTTGTTCTTGGTTTTCCATTCTCAATCTGACAGCAACTCCAGTCCCATAGTTGTGTTGAGGAATCAACTTGATGGTAGACGACTAACTGGAAGAAAGAAGCAACTGGGAATAAGATCCTGAACAACCTGGATGTATGTAGAATGATGTAGAGGATGCAAATGATATGCAATGTTATGCAATACACTATACAGTAACAGGATCACATGGTTCAGAGTCACGAGCCTGGAGTCAAAGGTACAACCCATAAGGTATGGACTAACGGCTATCACTTACCGAACAAGGTTCTAAGAGGTTTCCAGAGTCTACATCCTTCCTTCAGATATTACCAATGTCCCGATTAACTCGGTAATTAACAATATTCTCAGGAAAACTCGTCCGAGCGTAGTATCATGTGACAACTATTTCCAGATTACTCTGTCTTAGCTTTCTCACTACACCTAAAAGTCCAAGATGGATTAGGTATTCTACGGTCCTCAGCTTCAACAGGCTCCCAGGTCGAATGCAGTATGTCTTCTCGATTACTCAGTAAATGACACTACAATCAAATGGACCTCTACTGAGTGGGGGATCTCATGTCTCTTTTTTTGGGATTACTCCCTCAAAGTTAACATGACTATACCGTCCTTCCTATCTTAAGGTTGCCCAAAGTCTGGGTAGAAGACTTATAAGAAATCACCAAGCCCCTAAAAAACATGAAAATCCAGACAAACATATATACAACATAATGGGAAATAATAAACAGCAAGTAAAACAATATATAAACACTCATAGAAAATAAACAAACAAAGCTAGGATTGACCCACTTAGGGATGGACCAACAATAGGTCAATCATTCCTCAGTGAAGTCGCCACTTTCTGTCGCACGCGTAAATCAGAACTAAGAGAGAACGAAAGTGTGACAGTAATGATAGGAAAAGAAATGTAGCGGTAAAGATTTGAGATTAAGCCATCAATTGACGTATCTCAATACAATGAAGTCGCTACCGCACTTTATTGTTTCCAAATGGAAATGGGAAAAAAGAAAACAAAACCCACAATGAAATAAAAGATCAGAGATCGAGGTACGGGGGTCGATTATACAAAGGGAAGGTATTAGCACCCTAAGTATCTACGGTACTCCGTAGGATCCACTTTGTTTGGTTTCTTTTAAAATGAGTGTCATGTAAAGGTTTACTTGCTAAAGGAAAAGAATGAATGAGTATTTGTAAAAAAAATAAAATGAAATGTTTTTTTAAAATTATTTTTGTTGCTCGCCTTGAGTCGTAAGACTTAGTGCCTACGTACTCCCTTGTGCTATGGGAAAGTCAGAGCATCGTAGTTCGGCTAGAAAAGACTTGTTTGTTGATTGATTTTAAACAAGGAGACAAGTCGTCATTGTTAGGAGAGAAATTTCGACTAACGCCCAAAAGGTGTGAGAAATATGGACCATGCGTCAGCAAGAGTGAGGGTTTGAGAACGCCTCTGGTACTCAAGTAGAAAAGTCCACACCTTTATAACCATAGGAATAGGAGAATGTTGCTCGACTATCAATGAATCATGTCTCAACTCGAAAAAAGTTTTGAAGGGTAAAGGTGCTCGAGCCCACAAAAAGGTTTGAATGAGTTGAAGTATTTTTGTTAATTTCGAAGGATGTCGAAGTATGATCAAGTGAATTGAAGTTTGTTTAAAGAAAATAAGTTTTAAAAGAAAAGGCACTCGACAAAGTCGAGGTTTATTATGAAAGCGACTCAAGTTTATAAACAAAGAAGATTTTGAAAAAGATGAGAAGGTTTTGTAAAATTAAAGAATAGGAGAAGATGAAGAGAGTCTCCTATGTATAGGAGGGTAAAAGATAAGGTAAAAGTTAGGAAAAAGAAACATCTAACCAACAAGAAGCCAACAATTGACATAATGAGACAATGTAGAATTCCCATTATTTGGATTGAAACCAAGCAAGAAAAGATACTAGACCTCTTGAGAGAATCAAACTTCAAGTGTATTAAGTCTTCACAAAAATTGGGCAGAGTAACGACTGTATACAGATGAATTCCAAATTACAGACAAAGTATGTAATCACAATAACCTGCACACAAAACAAAAAAACAATCCAATGTCTTGAGGTAAACCTAAAGAACTTCAGACAAAATATCAATTAAGGTCACAAGGTCTCTAATATAAGTCAAGGTTTCTATTCCTAAGTCCAAGAAGTCCAATACTCCGTAATGCCAAGGATAGTAACCAAATAGTTTAAGTATCATTAATATTTTTTTATAGTTCATGTTGATTATTAAGTATCTTCAAAAAGAAAAGAAAACTCAAGTGAGCAAAATAAAAATGGCATAAAAGTAAACGCTCAAGTGAGCAAAGATGAAAATAGCATGAAATGTAAATGCTAAAGTAAATAGTACATAAAGTAAAAGCATAAAAATAAAAGCATAAAGTAAAGTCAATTGTTAAGAATTAGTGATTAGTTAGATGATCATCTTGAAACTTGTATTTGGAACTCATTAGAGGATTGGTAGAACCAAAGCCTCTCAACAACAAGTTGCATTTGCTTTTTTTCAAGTATATCAACCATTTAAGAATTCTCAAGGCAACATTTAATGATCAACGATGTTTAAGTGATCCGCGTTGACCAAAATTTATGAAGATCCATTAGAGGATTGGTAGAACCAAAGCCTCCACACAATGAATCTCAAGGTTATTGGATCAAAGGAATCAAATTAACATACTTGGGCTTGCAAACATAGGTTTAGGCCACGAATGATCATTTATTCGAATCAGGACAAAATTTAGCGCTATGTTAAGCAATCGTAAGTGGACTTATGTAGAAGTCGCACTTATTTTGAGGCCGGTCAATAGCAATCTATGTATTTCATTTTTGGATAAATAATATAAAGATCATTATCCCATAACATGTAATACAATAAGAAAGGGGAATAAGATGAAGAGGGAAGGGATTAAAGTTTCAAATATCATCAACATCATTCGTCCATTTTAATGGATTTGGTTTATCAACCTATCAACACCCAAGATCCAATGATATTGAAGAATTTGTATCAAGATATGCTTCAAGCCAGTACCACATGCTATTTTAAGAATCAAACAAGAATCATGTACAAAAGTTTTCAATTTACAAACATTATTCAAAGGTAAAACCCTAAATGCACACCTAAGGCAAGAATAGTTTTAAAATATGAAAGTGACTTGAAAAATTATGAAATTAAAACTCTAACTTCATAAAGTCCTACAAAAGTCAGAAATAAAATTTGTAGTCCCTGGATTAAGGTGGAAATTTGCTTTAGAAATGCAAACTCGGAAACTAGCAAGTTTAAGCCTTAAACTAGATGGTTTTGAAAAATAATTTGTGAAAAATATCAAATCGCATTGTAAAATTCCATAAAAATTATTTTTATGGCCTAAACATGTTCAAGCACTCCAAACAACTTCATTCATGATTTTATAGACATGGAAAGTTAGAACTTTAAAACAATTAATGTGCATGATCAAGCAAAAACCCTAAAAGAGGAAATTAAGTTCACAAATTAATCAATCAGATCCAAATGCCAAATAAATTTCATATAAAATAACCTAAATGTCAAGAAAATTAAAAGGATCAGAAAACATATTTTTCTTGAATTTTATCTCAAAAGGAAAAAAGAAACAGAAAATTATTTAAACAAACTAACAAAAATTAATGCAAATAAAAGATATTATGTCTAAATGATTTTAAAATGTAAACAATTTTTTTTGTAAAATTGGACAACAAATATTTTCAAATAATAAACTCAGAGAAGAGTCCAAAAATATTTTTTATAAATATTTTGACTTAATAGAAATAGGAAAATAAAATTCAATGTTTTAAAAGAATAATAAAACCCTAATTATTTATATGAATTTATTTAATCAAGAAAAATGATAAAAAAAAATGAAATAAAAATCCAAATATGAAAATATATTGAAAAAGAAGTCTAAAATAATTTTTTCATAGTTTTTGAAGTGAATGAAATATTAAAATAAAATTTGAGAAAACAAAAGAAGAATTAATATTCAAAGGCTATTACACCTGTTTTTGCCAAAATGTGCTGTAAAAGGAAATGGAACCATGTTCAATTATTGAAACAAGACACCTCATCATCCCTACCAAATGCTATAATATGCAGATTTTTCATCTTCAACACAACACTTTCATGGCACGATATATTGCTCATTTCTTGATGAAATTCAAAAGTTTTAACACCAAAGTTCAAGATAGAAATTAGTAGAACATGATAGGATCAAAAATTGTATGAAATGATGCCTTGATGAGTGAGAAAATCGCACGTGAAGAATGCTACATGAACACTTTTTTTGATTTGCACATTACTTCAAACAATTTTCAAACTTGATTTTCTCCCTCAATTTTCCACCAATTTAAACGATCCAAAAATGAAAATTGATCAGAAAAATGCAAGGATTATGAATATGCTCTTAGATTTTGTAAAAAATTCATAAATTTAAACAACACACAAAGTTGTAGTAAGAGAGAGAAAAATGGATCATATACCTTGTAATGAATTTGATGATGTTGGAGCTCAAATAAAGAGCTAGCACTCCAGAAATACTTGACTTGAAGCTTCACTAATGATTCAATAGAAGGATGAAAAAAGCTTAGAAAAAAAATGGAGGATGCTTGCTTGAGAGAGAAAGAGAGAAGAATATTGGAGATTGGATTGTATTTGAGGAAAATTGAAGAGAGATGAAGGAAATTGATGAGAAATTAAGAAGATGAATGGTGGAATTGAAGATGAAGGAGAAATGAGTTTTCTTCTATGTGTTGTTTCGTTTCCTTAGCTCACTTTCAATTCAACTCTTCTCTATTTATAACACAAATCAAACTTAGTTTTGTCAAATTATTTCATGACCAAAAAGTCTTTATTGATAAAAAAAATGAAGTTAAAAACTAAAAGTATAAAAATTAATACAATTTAAAATATTTTTTTTAATTTTTCTGAATAAAAAAATAGAGACCGAAAATGACCAAAAACGATAAAAAAAATGGACAAAAATCTATCCGAAAAAATGAAACGAACACATTAAAATAAACTACCTGTGTCAAAGATTAAAGAAAAATTATTAAAATGATCAAAATCAAAATAAAATGAGAATAAAAATATCAGGCTGAACAAATGCTTACGGTTAAAAATGATACTTTAAACTGTACCGAAAAAATAAAGGGAGCATACTGTCATAATCTACGCGAAACGCAGATTCATAAAATGATCGATAAAATCTGAAAACTTGAAATATTTTTCTCGCTAATTTTCCGCACAGTATCAAATCGGTTTTAACAATCTGTCTGTAAAACCAAAATATTTTTATTATCGATCTATAAACAACTTGAAGCAATGCAAGAAAATAATAAAGAGATAAAAATGCATGAAGTGAAATGACGGGTATTTTTCATTTATAGAATGATGCAAATGTCGATTTAAACAGACTTTTGGTCAACTTAAACACGATTAAATGATGCAAATGTGATGAATGAAGCTATCTATTAATGATCATTACTAAATGATAAAATATGATATGAAAGTGTGACTGGAAAAATTAGGGGCGAAATTTAGGGTACAACAGTCGCTACTGCAGTTCAAGTAGCGATCAATCAACTATCTCCTCCGCGAGGCATTGGGAATCCAAGAATAAAGGTTCCATTGCATCCATATCTGGTCCAAGGTCCTCAAATAGTTAGATATGTCCTAATTCCTTCATTGGACCTCTGATTCCACCTCAAGTCTCACAACCTGAAGACTTACTTAGTTTCCAACTATTGTGAGCGTGTGGGAGTTGGGAAGTGATGTGTCCTCGTCTCGTAACGACATGTAAGGAGTCATAAAGAAAGTGGGTCACGCTTCTCTGAATATTAAGAGATAAATTTCCCAGTTTTTGAGTGTTTTTTATTTCCAAAGAAGTCTTAAATCCATGCCCCGGGGGTTATAAATATTCTAACATCATAATAAAGAACATATTGAACTACAACATATAAACACACACATACAGAAGCTTCTCACCCCCACGTGAGCTAGCTCCCAACCCTACAACAACCTTAAAGCCTAAAAAACTCTTAATCATTAGGGGTAGTCATGAATTTTTACTTTTAGCAAAATTAATTAGTGCTCACTACGGGGTTCTAGTAAAACTGGTCGGAGCCACCATCACAACATTTAGTCGAAATATGGTTCTCACATTCATCCTCTTTTTCCATCACGGTGAACAAAAACATGACAAATCTGGCTAGCAAGTAAGTTGGCGGAGATGAAAGTGTCATAGCAGAGATGTGTGCTAATATGGACATCTTCATCGCCAGAATCAAACCCTAGATGATAATGTTCTTCATATAACAAGAGACATACATGGTGAACGAATTTGAGGTATTAAATCCCTAACCTTTATAAGACGAGATATGGAAGGAACCCATCTCGAGAACTTCAAGTTGCCGTCGTTAGTTAAGTTTGACAGATGTAGTGACCCATATGAGCATGTAAACTCCATTAACACCTATATGACCATCATTAGGACACCTGACTCCTTGAAGTGAAAGCTCGTGTCTAGAACTTTTAGAGACATAACCCTGAGGTGGTATATGAGCCTCCCCAAGCTCTCTGATGCTAGCTATCAAGATCTGGTAAAGAAGCTAGTCCACCAATTCACTACAACAGGGCAGATGAAGTTGACCACCACCAGTTTATTTAAAATTCGCCAAGGTCCCTTGGGTCATTGAGGGACTATCTTTCACACTTCAATGAAGTAAAAATCAAGGTAGTTCATCCAAACCAGAAAATATTTGTAGGAGCATTTCAGAACAGGCTTTGGGCAAGATAATTTAATGAATCCCTATCCCAGAGGCCAACGACGTCCTTGGTTGAAGTAGTAACACGAGAAAAATGTTACATCAAGGGATGGGAGAGCAATGCTAAAAATAAGGCCCGGGATGAAAAAGATGGAACTCTCGACATAGGCAGCTCATGGAAGAACCAGTGCATGTTGCCCATAAGGGACACAATAGGATTCAAACGAAGTAGAAATACACCAAAAGCTTCATTCATTTGAATGCCAGTCGAGAGAAAATATGGTAAGAAGTTTTACATATGCATAACATCCTTCAAATGCCAACTCAAAAGACGAACCTCTTGGGGCCTGGTCCTCATAGTTGGTTCAAGTTCCATAAGGTTATGAGACATAAAACAGAAGACTGCTACCATCTCAAAAAAGAGAGATATAGCGCCTCATCCAAGAGGGCAACTAAAAAAATTACGTCAAGGGAAGCTGCACTAGAGGACCAGGCGAGTCCAACTCTCAAGGGTGAGATTCATCAGATAGTCCGTGATCTAAAAAAGGGAAAGAGCCAACTAAGGGAGGTTAGGACAAATCTATTCGCCATACCTTAACAACACACACGAGGATTTTCTAGAGTTAGAGATACCAATTCTCCTATAAGGGGTATGCTTGCAGAAACCTAGCTATTGATGATTTTCCCAAGGATTATGAGGCATGCAAATTAGAAGCTCATGAAGCCAAGATAGCCTTTTCCGAAAAGGATGCAACTAGCATTCACTTGCATAGCCATTAATGCACCATCATTGTATAACATGATCATAGGGCGACCCTCTTTTAACCAACTAGGGGATGTCTTATCTACCTTGTATCTATGTATGAAGTACCCTCTCCTAGATGAGTGAGTTAGTATTATCCAATGGGACCAGGAGATTTCTAGAAAATGCTATGCAGAAAGCTTGAAGATAAAGAATATCATAATAGTAAGCATGGACATCGTGGGCATAGAGGCAATGGTAAACCACATATGAAGTTATAGTATATGAAGTATTGACCATTTCAAAGGGGGTGAACGCATAGGTTGTGGAAGAAAGTATCCCGCTAAGAGAAGACTGCTAGGGAAATAAGCCTCATTTGGTTTAGATTGTTGATGTTTATTTTGTTTAGGTGAGTTATACTCTCAAATGTTTTTCTAAGGTAAATGATGTTTTCATAGGGGAACTATTTTCCTATGTTATTAAAGTAGCACATGGTTTTTAATGAGACCTTCACTTTATTTATATAAGTTTGGATTATGATTGATTTACCTGCAGGATTTCATGGAGTGAAGGTATGTTAATGAGAGTTCCTTAAAGTGTATTTGAAATGTTGGATCCTTATGTTGGAATCTTTTTCACCTTTATAGGGGGTGAATAGATCCCCAAGGTGAAATTAACCTTTTAAAGTATCTATTTTAAAAACAATGAAAAACTATGGCAAGCGGAAGATTAAGCCTAGATCGAACAAGTAGTCTAAACCTAATCGGCTATTATAAACTCAGATATTTGTTAGAAACCAAATGGAATGCAAAACAATGATAAATAATTACTACAATAGATTCTCAATTAATTGTTTTATTATGAACACGATGTAAAGTTATTTCCAATGAAATTATTGATAAAACGTAAACTAGCAAATTATCGAACACTTGGTGTGCAATCGATTTTTTAGATTTTCCTTTGAACTTTGTTGATATGAAATACCAATTACAATCTAATTGATTGTAATGTAATTAACAAATCAATTTCAAATATATCTACCAAAGGATTTGTCTACATGTATCGATTATACAATAAGTTAATTTAATAATTTTCTATTGAAAGTATATAAAAGTAAATGAGAGAGAGAGAGAGATGACACAAGGATTTGTTTAGGAAGTTCACTAATCATTCATATTATGGCTACATCTGCCCCCAATTCCATTTGAAATTGAGATATCAAATTCTTACTTTGCAAAAAGTTGATTACAAGAAAAACGTAGCAATCCAATCCTACAAACCATATGTTTTATGTTGATTCTAACCCTTTCTCTTCCCTTGATCTTGAGCTCGACAAAGTATCCTGTTAACACCAATTGATTCATCATGTCACACTACTACTATGAAAGAACCATTGTTCTTTAAAGATTTTACTCGATCAAATCCAATTGCATATTAGTTTGTCCTAAGATTTACAAACAATTCACCATCTCACGCTACTCCTTCGACACAATCCACCGTATTTAAAGATTTAACTCAATCAAATACAATATTTGTGAAATCTTGTATAAACCCCCAAATCAGTACTATGATCTTGTAGGATAAACCCTAAGGTTTTTACCAATGAAACCCCCAAAAAGTCTCAACCCAATCTTAGGTTACACCAACCTAAATTGAACATTATCAACCCAAGTCTAGATGACACCCAAATAAAGAATGATTATGTGTAATTTTCTTGTGTGTATGCATAGACGAGAGGTTGAATATGAGGAAATTTTTTTGTATGTGTTTATAGTTTAATCAACTTAGAAAGTATGCATGTATGAAGTATTTATATGTGTGCAAGTTAGAGGCAAAAGGGAAACTTAGAAATTGAAAAAAAGTGTAATTTTTCAGAAAATGTTCAACTTGCATCGACACATATAAGTCATGTGTCGACACATGTAATGGCATGCATCGATGTTTTGCAGTAAAGCAGAAACCAAAAGTAAGTATTTTTAGTTTTGTTTTATTGCCTCCACAAAGATTAGTGTGAGGGAAAAAATATCGTTAAATAGTCTCCACGTCTCTGAGCTTGGTTTTGAATGGTTTAAGCATAAAGTGCAAAAAGTAAAATATATGAACAAGTAAAATTAAAGTCAAAACCATCTGCTATGGTTATAAAACATGACTAAACCATACTCCTTTCTATTTATTGACACAATTTTCACTAGTCCAAACAGATCAATATAGAGAAGTTCCTATGGTCTGGAGGTAGAAACAACATTATTTGCATTAAATTAAGTTTTTTGAAAACTTGCCCTTCTGACATGCTTCACAAAGAGATTTTGAATAAATCTTCAGAATAAAAAGGCTTCTGACTAAATTAAGCTTGTCTAGATGACATACTCTTCTCATACTAACATAGCCCAATCATCAATGCCATGTCAAATGCTCTTTATTAGCAAATATAAGATATTTTAAGAAGAGTTCTTTAAGATCGGAAAGTACGATCTTAGAGATGGTGTTTTTCCTTTTTACCACTAGATGGAATAGACTCATTCTTCTAACTAATAGCAAAGCAAGATTCTTTAATAAGGATAACATTATAAAAATTTTCACTTAATTTATTTAAGGACAACACATTATGTATTACTCCAATAGCTTATTTAAACATTAGATAGAGAGAATAAAACCATTACCAACTATTTCAGAGCTTATGATCTTTTCCTTTTGATCACCTCTGAAACCCATGATGCCTACAGGATTAAGTTCCAGGATTTGGAACATATGCTTTCTTCCCACCATGTGTTACAAGCAGCCAGAGTCTAGGTACCATGACAGGTGTTTCAACTGTGTTGTTAAGGATATCTACAACATAGATGATTTTTTTCTTGGGTACCCATGTGTGATACGGTGGGAGAACTGACTTGAGTTTTGCGTTTGTATTCGCACTTGTTCGGTTTAGCAAGAGTCGCCACCGACTTTTTATTTTATCCTAAGGAAAGGTTAAAAAGCACAGGAAAAAACCTTTTGAGATGTTTCGTGGGTTCGGGGGGTAGATTATGAAAAGGGAAGGTATTAGCATCCTTTTCATCCATGGTTATCCATGGGCTCTTAGTTACTTGTTTTAGATCACTTGCCTTTGATTTTCAATTGCTTGAAATGGTGTGTATGTGTGTTTTGAAAATGTTTTTGAAGAAGACGCCTTGTCTAGGCAACCATTGTAATGACTCGTGTTTGAGTGTTTTACAAAGGTGTGTATCTTTTCGAAAAGATGTTTCAAATGTTTTTTGAAAGTTTGTTTTGAAAGTGTTTGTGAAGTGGGTTTTGAAAAGTAGGCAAGTGTTTTTGCAAGTTTGATCAAGTAACTAAGAGTTTGTCTACCCCTAAATTTACTCAAAGGTTTTTTCTCATGTTTTAACCCTTTTAACAATTTTGTTCCACCATTGTATTTGGTGGACAATCTTGCATTAGGATGTTAACGGGACAGGCGCGGGTCATCGTATGGACCATGAATGCAATGGTGCCAAGTGTCTTTGGCAATTTTGCTTGAAGGGACTATGATCATTTTTTGATTAGGCAACTTTCGAAAGCGTCATCGAGGGACTTATGATCATTTGAATTGTTTTGCCAAAGAAACTCGACGTGCAAGCATGGCCCATTTTGGAAGGCAACAAGCGGGATTACCCTAGGGGTGCAAGTGTGAATTGTGTATTTGATTTCATGTATTTGTCTTGTATTAGGTTATCTAGCGTTTGATTTTATGTACATACAAACCCTAGGTCTAACCATGGTATATTTGAAAGCGATAAAATTGCGAGAATTTAAAGTCTACGCTATTACAAATAAGTATCCGGGAGTGGGGGTACAAATATTTACAAATAGGGATGAGACTTTAATGGGAGAGTAGTGTCCAAATAAATTACAACCAAATCGAATCGATCGCAATGTAAAATGTATCAAATGTACAAGAATAAGCAGATATATAATGTAAATGTGTCAATGTATTTGTGTAAGTGTATGATTTATTTACAAATGAAATAAAAAAAAAAGTTAATTTTGGATATTTTCATGTTTAGGGCAAAACCCTAATTTTGTAGATAAATAGTATTTATTATTTATATCATATACAATATTTATTAATTATGTACAAAAATAAATAAAAAAAGAAGTATATTGTAAAAAAGTGATTTTTGAGGTTAAATATTAATAAAAGAAAAAATGTATTATTTTTGTATTTTTATCCTAAATATTCTAATAAATATATAAGTATTTATATTATGTATTAAATATATACAAAAATAAAATATTTATTATTTACAAAAAAAAGTATATTTTTTTAGGAAATGTTTTCAAAAGATAAAATAAAATGAAATCAGAAAATAAAATGTATTTGTATTATTTTTTAGTATTTCAAATAAAAAGTATATATATATTTATTTACACACATATGCCTAACAAAACAAATAAATGCCAAATAAATATAAAAAAAATGTGGAAAAATATTTTTAGTGTTTTTTCATGTTTGAGCAAAAATATAAAATCAGAATCAAAAATAAAAAATCAAAAATGACAAATATATCACATAATGGGCCAGGGGGGTGTATGTGGAAAAATATGGTGTAAACAGAAAAACAAAGCCAGGCCCAACCCAAGGAGTTGTCTTCAACCTCCAGCCATTCAAACAGAACAAACACGCGCGTTTTCCTTATCCAATACAGATCCTGATTCCTTGCCTTTTAACAAAAACTTACAACATCAAAAGTGTAGAGTATCTTGTCACGATTCCAAATATATAAAAAAGTTGTTCTAACTCTCAGAAATGAGAGAGAATTTCTCCTCCCCCAATTTTTAACCTAAGTTTTTCCAAATGTTCAGGTTCCAATTTCTCTTAACACACACAATATAAATGAAAAGTAATGATATGGGTAGCTTCAGGGTCATGAATAGAACATACTTTCTTCACAAACCTAAGCCTAGATATGCTTGGATAGAGAGATAGAAGTTCAAACTTTTACCTGTTCAGCTTGAATCGTGTGCAACAATGGAGGCACTTTCAATGCAGTGTGAGGACTTGTACAACTTGCTTGAGGTCCAAGTTCCTCTATGCTTGGCTTGCTTTGAATCTTACTGAATCGAGCTACAGAAGTCAACCTACACAGATGAAAAATGAAAATGGCACACTTGGCTATGGCTGTTACAGTTCCAGTTCAATGCTTGGAATAGCTTCAATGGATGATAGGGAGTGTGTTTGAAGAGGTTTCAGCCAAAACGCACGATAGGAATGGACTGTGGGATTCAAGCTGCAGCCTATGCCCTGTTTTGCCACAAAATTGTGTTTTTATGTATATGGAGGTTTGAGAGATGGTTTGGTCGTGTTTCAGACTTGGTTTGATGTTTGGAAACTGCTCATGAAGTTTGTTTAGGCTTTTCTTGACAGGAATGTGAGTTGTTGTTCAAAATGCAAGTTTTCTTCCTTCTTAAGCAAAAGTTGCCAAGTTAGGTTACAGGCTCCTACAGGCCCCTCAAGCATGCTGAAAAGTTTGTTCTTGATCAGTGGGATATGCCCATACATTTGTGCCTCAGAGATTTCCTTGTACCTCTTTGATTTGTGAATTTACATAAAGTGCACCTTTTCAAAAATGGCTAAGTTACTTTTTCTAATTATGGATTAAACTTCCATGTAATGACCAAATGAGAAAAATAACATCTTGGCACAAAGGTTTAGCATTGAATTATTGAGTGCAAATGGGATTAGAGGCCTGTAACCTAGCTTGTGCAAGCTGACTTGAAAAATGCAAAGTGTTATGAACATGAAATTGGCCATGAACAAAGTGACTTTTGCCCATCTTGACAAATTCGAATCTCCCTAACCACAAGGGTGTTTGATGAGTTCTTGGACAATTTGGAAAGCTTGGAATGTGTAACACAATCCATCTTTGTAATGCAAGTTGAAATTCCAAGTGCAAGCATGTGAAAAGTGGCCATGAAGTTGGGCAAAAATCCTGCCTAAAATAGGTCAAAAAATTTCTAAGTTAAGAATGTTTTGCACTCCTATTCCAATAATCATAACTTGAGCTAAAAGATTATTTTGAGGAAACTTTGTGAATAAAAGTTGTAGATTTTGCAATGGACTATAACTTTCATGTTTTGAGTTTTGTTTGAATCCAAATGTATCTTGATGAAAAGATGGGACAAAGTTAGGAAAAAATTAGGAAATTTCATAACTTAGAAAATTTCTAAGTTATGAAATTTCTTCATTTCAAACCCTAATTTGTAATTTTTGATTTCTTGATGAACAAATTTCATAATTTGACATGCCTTGATGAAAAATGGATCTTGGCACTTGATTTTGACCAAAAAGTCAAAGTTTGACTTTTCAGTATACAGTCAAATTTGATCAGTTGATTGGAAAATTCATCTGTCAATCTTGTGCATTTGGGATCTTTTGAACTTGTTGAATGTGTCAAGACCATGTCATTGAGTCCTTGAGTCCATATGTGAGCTTGGTTTGCCATTTGCTAGGTCAAACAGTCAAAAATTGCCTTTGTGCAATCAAAACCCTAAAAATGACCATTTTGCCCTTTTGGTGATCTGATCAAATTTCTTGTGGAATTGTGATCCAAACTTGACCAAATGGTTCATATGAGTTCAACATGTTGATGAGGGTCAAATTTCATGAGGTTTGACTGTCAATTGGCCACAGTTGACTTTTTCCTCAATACAGTTGATTTCCAAGTCAACTGTCCAATTGACTGGGCAAAGATTGGAATCAAGGCTTGAAACTTGGTATGGATAAACTTGTGAGTCCAACATGAAGCATGAAAGTCATCTTGGGAATTTTAGGTCAAAACATCTTTGTGCAAACTCAAACCCTAATTTGGGTCAACAGTGCAAGGAGGGGCCTTGAGCAGAGTAAACCCTAACTTGATCTTGAGCTCCAAGGGTCTTGTGATGAGAAAATATTGATGAAATGAGAGGGCAAATTTTGGGGTACAACACCATGATTTCTTGGGTCCTCTCTTGTTAGTTCCTCCAGATTTTTTAACAACTTTGGGGTTTAACAGCAGAATTATCATATTTACAAGAATTAAAACGAGAAGGTTTTTCCAAAGGTTTTGCTAAAGGTTTTGCCTTAGGTTTAGAAAAATATTTATCTTTTTCTTTTCCTTTATCTTTAGACACAAACCTAACAAAGGAAAAATGGGAATGAAGAGTATTAGGTTTGTCTTCCTTATCAAAATTATATTTATCATAAGAGTTATAACCAACACCATTTGTCCCATTTCTACTCATGCCATCGATCATAGAAGCCATTATGCTTCTTCCTATGCCTCTAGCTAGCAACTTCTGAAAAGCTTTGTCATATTTCATAATGACATCATCGGTACTCTCAAAAGCTTATGGAAGAGTGTGATACGGTGGGAGAACTGACTTGAGGTTTTGCGTTTGTGTTCGCAAATGTTTCGGTTTAGCAAGAGTCGCCACCGACTTTTTATTTTATCCTAAGGAAAGGTTAAAAAGCACAGCAAAAACCTTTGAGATGTTTTCTTGGGTTCGGGAAGTATATTATAGAAAGGGAAGGTATTAGCACCCTTTCTATCCATGGTTATCCATGGGCTCTTAGTTACTTGCTTAGATCACTTGTCTTTGCTTTTCAATTGTTTGAAATGGTGCTTTGTGTGTGTGGTTTTTAAAATGTTTTGAAAAAGATGCCTTGTCTAGGCAACCATTGTAACAATTCTTTACTCAAATGTTTTACAAAGGTGTTTGTCTTTTTGAAAAGATGTTTCAATGTTTTTGAAAGTTGTTTTGGAAGTTGTGTTTGTGAAGTGTGTTTTGAAAGTAGGCAAGTGTTTGTTTTGCAAGTTTGATCAAGTAACTAAGAGTTGTCTACCCCTAAATTTACTCAAAGATTTTTCCTATGTTTTAACCCTTTTAACAGTATTGTTCCACCATTGTATTTGGTGGACAATCTTGTGTTAGGATGTTAACGGGACGGGCGCGGGTCATCGTTTAGACCATGAATGCAATAGTGCCAAGTGTCTTTGGCAATTTTTCCTTTAAGGGACTTGATCATTTTTAGGCAACTTGAGAAAGCGTCATCGAGGGACTATGATCATTTGACTTGTTTTATTTTGCCAAAGACTCTCAACATGCAAGCATGGCCCATTTTTGAAGGCAACAAGTGGAGTAACCCTAAGGGTGCAAGTGTGATTGGTGTTGTCCATTTTCATGCTTTTTTGTCTTTGAATTAGGTCAAGCTATTTGTTATTTAGTTTTTGCATACAAACCCTAGGTCTATCATGGCATAATTAGAAAGCTTTTAAATGCAGAATTTTAAAGTCCTAAATTATTACAACATGATTATGGGGATGGGGGTACAAATGTTTGAATGGGGGTATTTGACAAGAAATTTAAATCTAGGCTATTACATCCATATCGAATATACAAGTATTTAAATGTACAATATTTACAATGTAAATAAATATCAAAATGCAATGTATTATGCACAAAAATGGTTTTTTTATGTATGTAAAAGTATTTTTCAATGTAAAATATAAACAAAAATAAAAAGGTTAATTTTTTGATATTTTTATGGTCTTTAGGGCAAAATCCTAGTTTTCTAAATAAATAATATTTATTTATTAATATTATACAATATTATATATTAATTTATACAAAAGAATAAAAAAATAAGTATATTGTAAAAAGCATTTTTGATGTCAAATATTAACAAAAATAAAAATGTATTATTTTCATATTTTTTTCCTAAATATTTAATAAAATATGTATAAGTATTTATATTATATATTAAATATACTAAATATATACAAAAATGAAATATTAATTATTTACAAAAAAAGTATATTTTTAGAAAATGTTTCCAAAATGTAAAAAAAAAATAATAACTGAAAAATATATTTTTTGTATTATTTTCTAGGGTTTTGAATAAAAAGTATATATATTTATTTACATGTATAAGCTAAATAAAACAAATAAATGTCAAATAAATGCAAAAATGGGTGAAAAAATATTTTTAATATTTTTTATATTTGAGCAAAAAATAATAAGTCAGAATCAAAAAGAAAAAATCAAAAATGATCAAAATATCACAAAATGGGCCAAGGGGGTGTAAGTTAGAAAAGAGGGTGCAAAAAGCAGGTTGACTCAGGCCCAACCCAAGTCAACTCTGTCTTCAACCTCCAGCACATGTTT
Organism: Vicia faba; assembly: GCA_948472305.1. Lineage (NCBI taxonomy): Eukaryota > Viridiplantae > Streptophyta > Magnoliopsida > Fabales > Fabaceae > Vicia > Vicia faba. Next base: position 843,814,586 of record OX451740.1, read on the forward strand.
GAACAAGAAAACGCACGCTTCCTTCTACATCTGCTATCTCTTGATTCCTTGACTTTTAACAAAAACTCATAACACAAACATTATAGAGCATCAAGAGACGAATTCATACATATAAAAATCTTAACCTAACTCTCAGAAACGAGGGAGAATTTCTCCATCCCCAATTTCTGACCTAAGTTTTCTTCCATGTTCAGGTCCAAAATTCTCATAGCACACACAATATAAATGAAAAGTAACTATATGGATGGCTTCAGGGCTATGAGTAGAACATGCTTTCTTCACAAACTTAAGCCTAACTATGCCTGGATAGAGAGATAGAAGTTCATATTTTTACCTGTTCAGCTTGAGTCGTGTACAGCAATGGAGGTATCTTCAATGGAGTTTGAACTTTGGTACAGCTTGCCTGAAGTCCAAGGATGCTTCCCCTATGCTTAGCTTGCTTTGAATCTCTCTGAATCAAGCTATGGAAGTCAACCTGCAAAACTGAAAAGTGAAAATGGAAAACTTGGCTATGGATGTTACAGCTTGTATCTAAGGCTTGGGATAGCTTCAATGGATGGTAGGGAGTGTATTGGAACTTGTTTGGGCAAAAACGCACGAGTGAATGATGCTGGCCAAGTCAAACTGCAGGAATGCCCTGTTTCTTGTAGAAAAATGGTGTTTTGATGAATGAGGAGGTATTGAGGATCAAGGACTCGTGTTTTAGGTCAGCTTGGGTGTATGAAAAGTGTTTACAAGGTTTGCTTCAGTTGGTGTTTTCAGGAATGGGAGATTGGAGTGAGTTTGCAAGTTTTTCTTCCCATGTAAGCAAGGAGATGTCAACTTGTGATATAGGCCTGTACCAAGTCCTCAAGCATGCTGCATACTTTGTTCTTGATCAGTGGGATTTGCCTACCAACTCTTGCCTCAGAGATTTTGCTTGTACCTCTTGGATTGTGAATTTGACATAAAACACCTCTTTATCAAAATGGCAAATATGCTTTTTCCATTTAAAGGTTAATTCTTTGTGTAATGACTTAATGCATAAAACAATGCTTGAACACAATGGTTTGGCGTTTAATTATTGAGTGTGACGAGGATTAGAGGCCTGTAAGCTAGCATAAACCATGCTGAGTTGAAAATGCCAATGTTATGAACATGTATTTGGCTATGAACAAAGTGACTTTTGCCCAACTTTGCAAATTCGATTCTCCCTAACCACAAGGGTGTTCGATGAGTTCTTAGACAATTTGGAAAGCTTGGAATGTGTACTACAATCCATCTTTGTAATGCAAGTTTAAATTACAAGTGGAACCATGTGAAAAGTGCCCATGAAGTTGGACAAAAATCCTGCCTAGAATAGGTCAAAATTTTTCCAAGTTAAGAATGTTTTGCACCCTTATTCAAAAAATCATAACTTGAGCTACATACTTCCTTTGAGAAAACTTTGTGAATCAAAGTTGTAGATTTTGCAATGGACTACAACTTTCATGTTTTTGAGTTTTGTTTGAATACATTTGTATCTTTGTGAAAAAAGGGGACAAAGTTAGGAAAAAATAAGGAAATTTTATAACTTAGAAAATTTCTAAGTTATGAAATTTCTTCATTTTAAACCCTAATTTGCCATTTTGGGTTTCTTGATGAACAAGTTTCATAATTTGACATGTCTTGATGAAAAATGAATCTTGGCACTTGATTTTGACCAAAAAGTCAAAGTTTGACTTTTCAGTATACAGTCAAATTTGATCAGTTGACTGGAAAATTCATCTGTCAATCCTGTGCATTTGGGATCTTTTGAACTTGTTGAATAGATCAAGACAATTCCATTGAGTTCTTGAGTCCATATTTGAGCTTGGTTTGCCATTGGTTAGGTCAAACAGTCAAAAATTGCCTTTGTGCAGTCAAAACCCTAAAAATGATCATTTTGCCCTTTTGGTGATCTGATCAAATTTCTTGGGGAATTGTGATCCAAACTTGACCAAATGGTTCATATGAGTTCATAATGTTGATGTGGGTCAAAAATCATGAGGTTTGACTGTCAATTGGCCACAATTGACTTTTTCCCCAATACAGCTGATTTCTAGGTCAACTGTCCAATTGACTGGGCAAAGATTAGAATCAAGGCTTGAAACTTGGTATGGATAGACTTGTGAGCCCAACATGAAGCATGAAAGTCACTTTGGGAATTTTAGGTCAAAACATCTTTGTGCAAACTCAAACCCTAATTGGGTCAACATTGCAAGGAGGGGTCTTGAGCAGAGCAAACCCTGATTTGATCTTGAGCTCCAAGGGTCTTGTGGTGAGAAAATATGGATGAAATGGGAGGGAAAATTTTGGAGTACAATAGTTTCCCCTGTTCAATCTTCTTGCACCTGAAGAGTTAGATTGGCAAGTTTGCCTTTCGCGTCTCGAAGGTAAAAGGAGATTGGACACTAGAGTGCCCTTAAATTTGCACTCGTCGAAACAATGGATGCGGGAATGGGCTTAGAGATGCCATTTGGAGATGGGCTTAAAGATGCCATCTGGAGGGGTGACAAAACCTTGTCTGGGATGGGCTTAAAGATGCCAACCGGAATGAGTATCAGAAAGGTGTCCATGTTTTGGAACATCTCTGAACTGGGGGTCTGAATAAGCAATAGATTGCCATCCGTATCTGGAAGCATCCGTAAAATGTTTTCAAAAGCTGCATCTGAACAAGCGATAAATTAACATCTGTGTTTGGAGAATCCGTAAACTGTTTTCAGAAGTTGAAGAATCTGAACAAGCGATAGGTTAACATCCGTGTCTGGAGAACCCGTAAACTGTTTTCAGAAGTCTTGAAGTTGAATAAGCAATAGAGCAGCATCCATGTTGGGAAGCATCCGTAAACTGTTTTCAAAAGCTGCATCTGAACAAGCGATAGATTAACATCCGTGTTTGGAGAATCCGTAAACTGTTTTCAGAAGTTGAAGAATCTGAACAAGCGATAGGTTAACATCCGTGTCTGGAGAACCCGTAAACTGTTTTCAGAAGTCTTGAAGTTGAAAAGCAATAGAGCAGCATCCATGTTGGGAAGCGTCCGTAAACTGTTTTCAAAAGCTGCATCTGAACAAGCGATAGATTAACATCCATGTTTGGAGAATCCGTAAACTGTTTTCAGAAGTTGAGTCTGAACAAGCGATAGATTAACCTCCGTGTTTGGAGAATCCGTAAACTGTTTTCAGAAGTTGAAGAATCTGAACAAGCGATAGGTTAACATCCGTGTCTGGAGAACCCGTAAACTGTTTTCAGAAGTCTTGAAGTTGAATAAGCAATAGAGCAGCATCCATGTTGGGAAGCGTCCGTAAACTGTTTTCAAAAGTTGAGTCTGAACAAGTGATAGATTAACCTCCGTGTTTGGAGAATCCGTAAACTGTTTTCAGAAGTCTTGAAATGGAGAAGGAACTGGTGTAGGGTTTCCCGATGATGAGTCCGTGTAAAACTGCATCTGAATATTTGTTAATGATAGCCTTCATTCTTATCCTGAAAGGGACAAAATGTTAGCTAAACACAAAATTATGTTGCATGAAATGTATGATGCAATGTATGTTCTATCAATGTTTATGAATTGAATGTAATGAATGCGCATGTAAGCTGATGAGCTATCTTGCTGAGGATAGATGAATCCTGGATGGCTGGAGATAAAAGAATCTTGACTGCTGCCGGGGGAAGTAAATCCTTGACTGCTGCAGGGGAGTGCAAGAATTTTTGATTGTTGAGGATGAGACATCCTTGTTGACTACTGTTGAGGAATCAAGAGCTTGGGTTGTATGCCAATCTACCGGGGATTCCTGTCTCGAGGAGATCTTCATTGGGGAATATCTGAATATCCTGTGAGGAACTGAGAATGAGAGTCTTGATTCGGTCTGGGGAATGCAAGATCTTCAATTGTTTGGGGATCTTAGGACCACTGCTGGGGACTGAAAATCCTTGGTGACTTGCGGGGCTAGAGAATTCTGATGATCTCTACTGGGGAGTCTAGAACCTGGGAGGCTCATGCTGGAGGAGTAAGACTGAGAATCTTCAATCTGATGGGAAGTATCTCTGCGGGGAGACTGTTCACTAATCTGGTTTCGCTGGGGATTGATAGTTGGAAATTTTAGCTCCGCTGGGGTTTAACAACTTTGCCCTCAACTGGGGATAAGATCTTCAGATTTTTAAGGCTCCACTGGGGATACTGAAACTTAACTCTGGTGAATTGAGTTCTGGAAGGCTCTCTGGCTGGGGAAATCAGTTTTGAGAAAGCTTTTTCTGCTGAGGATCCTGAAGTTTAACTCTGTTTGGAGAATTTAGTTCTGGATTTTGACTTTGTCGAGGAATTTGGAGTTTAAATCTGCGGGGAATTTCTTCTGAAAGGGTATCAAGATATCTATCTGTACCTTCACCCTATCAGCAATCATCTTTCTTGATTTGTAAGGAAATGATTATGTTCAAATGCATATGCCTATTTAACAAAACATTGGACGTTTCTCAAATAAAACATAAGTGTAGAAAAGCAAAAAGAAGACAAAGCAAACTTCTGTATTTAGAAAAGTATTTGTATTAACTTTTTATGAGTATCTTTGTACAAAGGAGACAGACACCCTAGTAAGAGGATGTTGTCGTAAAGAATTGAAAATTTTATACAAAAGAAAGATGGCTATGTGCAACAATTCTATGGGATCTCATTCTGTTATAGCCTTCACAACTCTGAATATCTTGTCCATTCAAATGCTTCGTTCGCCGATGACTGGATTGATCAGAAGCTTGGAACTGGTTGATGAAGAGATTGTTCTTTAAAGTGATCCGACGAGACATAGTCATATGCTTTAATTCCCTAAATTTTGCCTGGATCTCCCTTTCGGGTTTTCAATCCACCGGGAAACCCCTTTTTGCCCAAGCCGCCCTTTCGGGTTTTCGACTTGCCGGGTGTACAGATTTTTTTTATTTTATCCCTAATTTTTGCCTGAACCGCCCTTTCGGGTTTTCGGTTCATCGGGATGCCCATTTTTGCCCAAGCCGCCCTTTCGGGTTTTCGACTTGTCGGGTGACTTTATGCGTAGTATCTTTTGACTATGTCTGCATTCGCATGGTGTGGCAAATCGTCGCCGTCCATGGTGGTCAGAATCATTGCACCACCAGAAAATATGCTTTTGATTACAAATGGTCCTTCGTAAGTAGGAGTCCATTTGCCCCTGGGATCACTTTGCGGCAAAATAATCTGTTTGATTACGAGATCTCCGACTTGATATACTTGACGTCTGAATTTCTTATTGAAAGCCTTGATCATCCGTTTTTGGTACGTCTGACCATGGCAAATAGCAGTGAGTCGCTTCTCGTCGATCAAATTGAGTTGATCAAGTCGGGTCTGAATCCAATCGTCTTCATTCAAACCAGCATCCTTCATGATCCTTAAAGAAGGTATTTGTACTTCCATGGGTAAGACAACTTCCATGCCATAGACTAAAGAAAATGGGGTTGCCCCTGTTGAAGTACGTGCCGTGGTACGGTATCCATGCAGAGCAAACGGTAACATCTCATGCCAGTCCTTGTAGGTGACTGTCATTTTCTGAATGATCTTCTTGATGTTTTTGTTCGCAACTTCAACAACACCGTTCATCTTCGCCCGATAGGGAGATGAATTGTGATGATAAATCTTAAACTGTTCGCATAGAGCGGTGATCATAGTATTATTCAGATTTGTACCGTTGTCTGTGATGATCCTGTCGGGGACACCATACCGGCATATGAGGTTTTGCTTGATGATGCGGGCAACCACATTTTTTGTAACGGAGGCAAAGGAAGCTGCTTCGACCCACTTGGTGAAATAGTCAATAGCAACCAGGATGAAGCGATGTCCGTTGGATGCCGTGGGCTTGATTTCTCCAATCATGTCAATGCCCCACATTGCGAATGGCCAAGGAGCTGTCAGAACATTGAGAGGAACAGGAGGAATATGAATCTTGTTAGCATAGACTTGACATTTGTGGCAAGTACGGGAATGTTGATGGCAATCTGCTTCCATGGTAGACCAGTAATAGCCTGCCCTTAGAATCTTCTTAGCCATCGTATGCCCGCTCAAGTGAGTTCCAAATGTACCGCTGTGTATCTCGGTCATGATTAACTCTGCTTTAGATTTGTCTACACATCGGAGTAAAACACAATCATGGCTGCGTTTATAAAGGATGCCGTTGCTCAGGAGGAACTTGGCAACAAATTTCCTTAAGAACTTCTTGTCATTTGCGGAAGCTCCTTCGAGATATTCTCTAGTCTGGAGATACCTTTTGATTTCGTGAAACCAGGGTTGTTCCACTACTTCTTCAGTATTAATCTCATGACAATACGCAGGTTCATCCATTCGCTCGATGGTGATTTGGGGAGCCTCGTTATCCCAGTTGAGTTTAAACATGGAGGACATTGTTGCCAGAGCATCTGCTAGTTGATTCTCTTCTCGCGGGAAATGCTCGAAGGTGATTTGCTCGAACTGAGGCAGCAACGTCAGGACATGTTCTTTGTATGGGATAAGATTAGGATGCTTGGTATCCCACTCTCCTTTGATTTGACTGATAACCAAAGTCGAGTCCCCAAATACGATCAAAGATTTGATCCCTAAGTCTATAGCAGCCTTGAGACCAAAAATGCAAGCTTCATATTCAGCCATGTTGTTGGTACAGCTGAAGCAAAGTCGGGCCGTGAAAGGCGTGTGACAACCTTCCGGGGAAATGAGTACCGCACCGATACCGTTTCCAAGTGCATTTGAAGCACCATCAAAGTACAGGGTCCATCGGGATCCTTTTTCAGGTCCGTCATACGGTCCGTTACCTTCAATGTTGTCCAAAGTCATGATATCCTCATCTGGGAAGTCGAATATCATGGGTTGATAATCTTCGATAGCTTGATGAGCTAGATGATCAGCTAGTACACTCCCTTTTATAGCTTTTTGGGTAGTATACTGGATGTCATACTCAGTTAGGATCATTTTCCATCTAGCTATTCTTCCAGATAAAGCAGGCTTCTCGAAGATATACTTGATAGGATCCATTTTGGAAATCAACAAAGTGGTATGAGTCAGCATATACTGCCTTAGTCGGCGAGCAGCCCATACCAAAGCGCAACAAGTTTTCTCGATCAGTGAGTAGCGAGTCTCACAGTCGGTAAACTTTTTGCTAAGGTAATAAATAGCATGCTCTTTTCGACCAGACTCGTCATGTTGGCCCAAAACACACCCCATTGAGTTATCCAAGACGGTCAGATACATGATCAACAGTCTTCCTTCGACGGGTGGCATCAGAATAGGAGGTTCTAACAAATACTCCTTGATCTTATCAAAAGCAGCTTGGCAATCGTCATTCCATTCGACTACCTGATCTTTCTTCAATAGTTTGAAAATTGGCTCACAGGTAGATGTCAGATGAGAGATGAATCTGGCAATATAGTTCAAGCGCCCCAAGAACCCTCTAACCTCCTTTTCAGTACGGGGAGCAAGCATTTCTTGTATTGCTTTCACTTTTGCTGGATCGACCTCAATGCCCTTGTTGCTGACAATAAATCCTAGAAGTTTACCAGACCTAACTCCAAAAGTACACTTACTTGGATTTAGCCTGAGTTTGTACTCTTTCAACCTGGCAAACAGCTTTTGCAGATGCTCAAGGTGTTCCTCCTCTGTTTGTGATCGATCTATCATGTCGTCTACGTAGACTTCGATCTCATGATGTATCATATCATGAAACAAAGCTACCATGGCGCTGATAAGTTGCCCCTTCATTCTTTAGTCTGAACGGCATCACCTTGTAGCAGAAGGTACCCCATTGTGTAACAAAGGTTGTTTTCTCCATGTCCTCGGGGGCCATTTTGATCTGGTTGTAGCCTGAGAATCCATCCATGAAGGAAAACACCTTGTGCTGAGCTGTGTTGTCAATCAAAATGTCGATATGCGGTAGCGGAAAATCATCTTTAGGGCTAGCCCTGTTCAAATCCCGGTAGTCCACACACATCCTGACCTTGCCGTCTTTTTTAGGTACTGGCACAATGTTAGCAACCCATTGTGGATAGGATGTAACATCCAGAAAGCCAAAGTTGAATTGCTTCATTACTTCTGCTTTAATCTTCTCAGACATGCCGGGCCTCATTCGGCGGGCTTTTTGTTTGACCGGTGGACAATCCTCTCTTGTAGGGAGACGGTGAACCACGATATCCGTGTCTAAACCCGGCATGTCTTCATAAGACCAGGCGAAGATTTCAACATATTCATTCAACAGCTGTATTAGACGCTCCTTGACCCTTGGTTCCAGATTGGCACCCACTTGTACTTCCTTCCTGTCTTCCTCTGTTCCTAAGTTGACTGTTTCCAACAACTCTTCATGAGGTAAGATGGCCCTTTCTTCTTGTTGTAGAAGTCTGGCTAGCTCCCCTGGTACTTCACAATCTTCGTCATCTTCATATTCAGCCTGATTGACCAAATCTTCAGAGTTATTGAAGGATACAACAGAATAGTCACCCATAGAATCCAGAGTGGATGGGTACCTGCATTTGTGAGTGTGGGTGTGTGTAAGGGATAGACATCCTTAAACAAACAAAAATGCAAAAGGAAAGAAAATGAACACAGCATTTTATAAATGAAAAAGTCCAATGATTCATTAAACATGGCATATGGATATGAAGAGAATCAAAACCCTTACAAATGGACCTACATACCCCAGGCAAGGCATGAGGTGAAAAAGTAGTGTGCAGATTGTTTAAGAGTAATTATTACAGACCAACAGAAAATGTTCGAAAGATAAATTACTGATCGATGAAAGTAATGGGAACAAAGTCTTTCTCCTCCCAGTTGTGTAGTCCCCCTTCGATGGTTGGGAAGATCCAATCTTCAATGTTGGCCTCTTCGTCTTCGTCTTCCAAAGCATTGATTCCATGAGGAGAAATCTTGATGGGTGTCCTTTCAATTTTTGAGCGACGCATGGCTTTTTGCCCCGCAGCGGTAAATCCCAACCCGAACTTGTTTGTTTTGTGGGGAAAGTCAGGAAATTGACCCCATGTTGAGCTCTTTCCCTCCTTCATTGCAGCCCTTGCGTCTTTCAGAGATTCCATCCTGGCCACCTGCTTGGGTTCCTCAGCTACTGCCTTTGCTACAACAACCTCGGGAGCAATTTCCTCGAAGTGTTGGAACAGTGTTTCAATAAATTCACCCTCCACTTCTACATACCGAAAGGAGTTCAGGTGACTGATCATATATTCCTCTTCACCGTGTACAGTTATGACCTTTCCCTTGACAGGGTATTTCAGCATCTGATGCAGGGAGGAAGTGACTGCCCCAACATTATGTATCCATGGTCTCCCTAGCAAGCAAGAGTATGACGGACGGATGTCCATCACATAGAAAGTTGAGTGGAACACTTTAGTTCCCACCTTGATAGGGATATCGACCTCCCCATGCACCATTCTTTTAGACTCGTCAAAGGCCCTGACAATGATATTACTCGGTTTCAGCTCCAAGCCTTCACAATCCAACCGGTCGAGAGCTTTCTTAGGCAGCACGTTTAGAGAAGAACCGGTGTCGACCAAGACATGGGCAAGAGTAGTTCCTCGGCATTCAACTGACACATGCAATGCGTCATTATGCTTTCTTCCCTTCGGAGTCAGGTCAGCATCAGAGAAACCCAGGCCGTTGTCGGCGTTAAGGCTGGCTACGCAATCCTGGAATTGATCGACTGAGGTTTCTTGGGGTACATGGGCTGTCTTCAAAAACCTTATCAATGCTTTGGCATGAGCCTCCGAACAAAGTAGCAATGCTAACATGGAGATCTTCGAGGGAGTTTTCCCCAGTTGCTCTACAACGTCATAATCACTTTTCTTTATTATTTTCAGAATCTCCTCCATTTCTTTCTTAGAGGTTTCAGGGATGACCAATGGCTGAGCCCTCGTCCTGACGAGCTCATCTTGGATCCCTTTCCCCTTATCAGCAGAAGTAGGAGGGACAACTGTAGGAGTGACATCTTCTTCAATCAACGGAATTCTTGTAGAAAGTTTTATCGGTACAGGAGTAACCTTGGCAGCAGCTGAGGGTCCAAAGATTGCCTTTGGAGGGGCAATCTCTGGAGAGAAAATTCTCCCACTTCGGGTAATCTTGCTCGTACCAGCAACGTTTCCAATGTCGGCATCTTCTTCGTCGGAGCTTTCTTCAGTTATCTCAACTTGTTTAACACCATGGTAGTAGATTTCTCCACCATAATTCCATGGTATTGATTTGTCAAATTTGTAGGGGACAGGCCCAGGCATGGTTATTTTCAGAGGTACAAACTTCGTAGCGGATGTAATCTTAACAGGCTTTTTAGGGACCTTGGAAAGATTGGTGGAAATGGTGATTATTGAAACATCTTCGATAGGAGTTGGAATAGCAGGAATCTTTTCGAAAAGAATTTGTTGGCTGTCCATTAGGCCTTGGATGCCTATCTTCAGCAATGGACAGTCGATTGGTAGGGAGGAACAACAGTAGCAGTCTTCTTTACATCCTGGGAAAATCCCAGCCTTCAACAGATTCAACTTGATTGTCAATAGTGGGGTCATCAGATCATCAACAGCAGAAACATACAGATCTTCTTCAATAGCATGGACATTGCGACCATGCTTCGGCATTGGAGCGGATATTACGTTTGGCTTCTCTGGAGCATCGAACTCAACCTCTTTTGCATCTATCAAGTCTTGAATTTTATGCTTAAGCGCCCAACAATCGTTGGTGTCATGCCCGATGCTGTCAGAATGATAGGCACATTTAGCATTGGGATGATAATGTGGGGAAGATGTGTTCACATTTTTTGGTGCCTCTTTGATAGTGGTGAGACTTAGCTTCAACAAATAGGGAAGAACTTGTGCAGGCGTCATATTGATGCGGGTGAACTGCCGTTGTGGCCGTTCTACCCGTTGCTGGTTAGGTCTAGACTGATTGTTACGAGGCTGATCATTTGATGAATTTTGGATCATCACGGCCCCCACAGTCGGCCGGCGCTCAGTTCTTCCCGATCTTTTCTGAGAATATATAACAGCTGCTTCCTTCTTGGCCGGAAATGACTTTTTAGCAGTTGTAGAGGCAGAGGCATCCTTTTGAATCTTTCCATTCTTAATACCAGCTTCCACCCGTTCGCCAGTCAGAATCAATTCAGTAAACCCTGCGGAAGAGCTCCCGATCAAGTGGTTGAAGAACGGGCCAGATAGGGTCCCCAAGAACATATCAACTAGTTCCCTATCTGAAAGAGGTGGCTGCACTCTTCCAGCCAAGTCACGCCATTTCTGGGCGTATTCTTTGAATCCCTCATTTGAGGCCATCCCCATACTTTGTAACTGAGTACGGGTTGGTTCCAAATCAACGTTATATTGATACTGGCGATAAAAGGCAGATGCCAAGTCTTCCCAGTTATGAACTTTTGACCTCTCAAGTTGGTAAAACCAGTCTAGTTGTGTACCGGACAAGCTATCCTGAAAGAAGTGTACCCAAAGATTTCTGTCGGATGTATGAGGTTGAATTCTTCTGACATATGACCTCAAGTGCATCTTCGGGAAAGACAACCCATCATATTTTGAAAAAACTGGCACCTTAAACTTTGGAGGGATCACAATCCCAGCAATCAATCCCAATTCTTCAAAATCTAACCCAGGAACCCTTTGCAGCTCCATAGCTGCCAGTCTATCCTCCAGGTTTCTGTACTTGTCGTCCGCTGGCGGGTATTGCTGCTCTGAGTAGTCTTCATCTTCCTCAACCTCTTCCTCTTCAGCCTCAGACTCAGAAGGTAGTGCAGCTCCTTTTCCCTTACTGGTTCCCTCATCAGATGCGGAGGGAAATTCAAGAACTCTTCTAGCTTCATTCTCAAACCTTCTTCCTAGTGTAGCTACCCCAACTCTCTTCTTCTTCTTTTTTCCTTTTTCTGGCTCTTTGTTCCCCAACAGTGCTTTTAGATCCTCCTGACCCTTTGCCAAGGTCATAAGGAGCTGTTGAAACTGCGAGTTTTGTGACTGCAGATCTTTGACCGTCTGTTCAAGATCCATCTTACTGAAATAAACAGTAGAAAGATAAGGAAATCTGGTGTGAAGACCTGTTTATGCATATGATGAATGATATGTTTATTCATGCAATGCATTCAAGGATTTAGAAATTCAAAATTGTTGCAGACAAAAAGAACACACGTCATATTAATAAAAAGAAATTTTGTCAGTACATAAATGCCCCATGGGCCAAATATTACAAAAACTTCTTAAGGTAAAAAGACGTTGCGCATCCTCTTTGGTGCGATGTAAGTGTTGAGGGTCTCCTCCTCATGAATTCGGCGGGTAAGCTCCAAAATCTTCTTCTCACTGGCGTAGAAGCTGGCTTCAAAAGTATTATGTTCCTCCTTGAGTTGGATCCAACTCTTCTGCATCTCCTCCCATGATGTTGGCATGTCAGGATATAGGATGGTGTAGGGAACCTCTCCTTCCTTAACGGGCTCTTTAATCAAAGGGAGAATATGAGGGTAAGGCATCATAAGACTCTGGGCTCGGGTTCGTACCCACTTGAGACAAGGCTCAAGAGGGATGGAGTTCTTGTGCCCCAGTGTCTTGCTATCTACCTTGTTAGGCATCCTCCAAGCTCTGATGAATCTTTGGCGAAGTCCTTGCGCATCATTGTCGAAGTCAAAAACTAGGTCAGGAATCAGCATGTCATGAGGGCCATCCCTCCGTGCATATCCAAATTGTCTCAAAGCTAGACAAGGGTTGTAGGTAATGCCCCCTCTAATGCCAAGTAATGGAACATTAGGGAACTCACCACAACGATCGACGATGATGACATTTTCTCTGGACCGAGAACACCAATGTACATCAGAGTGTGTGAGGGTCATCAATCGTTGTGACCACCTTAAGCCTTGCTCATTCTTTAAAACAGATTGTGGAAGGTGCAAAATAAACCACCTTGAAAGGAGAGGAGTACAACACATGAGAACACCTCTCTTCCTCATTGTTCGTGTGTAAAATGAATGGAGGATGTCCCCAAGCAATGTAGGTATGGGATTCCTTGACATGAAAATCTTGACAGCATTGATATCTATAAGTTGGTCAGGATTTGGGAACAAGACCAACCCATAAATGAGGAGTGCCACAATTTCTTCAAAGGCTTGCAGATCTAAGGAATTCCAACACTCTTGTGCCTTCTCAAACAAGAATTTTTCCAGGAAGCCTTTGACACCACTTCTAGTCTCCCAATGCCCCTTGATGTCAGATGATTGCAAGTGTAGTGCTTGAGCAACATCTTCAGGCTTTGGTTCTTTTTCCGTACCGTTGTAGGGTAGTTGATTAAGAATAGGAATTCTCAGGAGTTGAGAAAATTCCTCCAAAGTAGGCACAAATTGATAATCGGGGAATGTGAAACAGTGGTGAAGGGGGTCAAAGAACTGGAACAACACTTTCACCATGTCCTCTTCAATGTTGGTGTTGACTAGGCTGAGCAGTCTACCATGTCTTTCACTGAAGAGAGAGCTTTCCGGAATTCTGGATGTAAGCTCCTTGAGTTGAGGAGGGATTCTCACAAGGTTGACTTGGATAGTTTTCCTGCGAAGAATTTCCATGACCTACAAAACAAGAACAAAGATGAAGATCCAAACCCTTGAAATGGTTAGCGGATGCACATGATGCTTTATGATGTTCATGATGTATGCACAAACATATGTACAAGCAAGTCACACAAAGCCCTAGTTTCAGGCTTGCATGAGGTTTCATAGGTAAGTACCCTCTTGAGTGTAGTTGGCTTAAAAACCTGTCCTATAAATAGTAACCGGGTTCTAAGGAGCTCAATATCATCAGATTGTTTTCCATGTTCATTGTTTTGGTTTAGCCACTTAACTAGCGACCAAAATATTCCAAGAAAACAACCCTCAATGAGTGTAGTATCGAGTATCTACCAACTTCGGACTGCACCAAAGCCGGTCATCTCACTACCCCTAATAAAAGGCCAAGAAGGTCAAGTAAGGTTCTAGGTCATTAGTGCTTAGTGACATCACTCAGCGGCCCCGTACTCTCCTTGATTGAACTCAAGGGTTACCGGTACTCACAAATATGTTGCACTAATATAGCTATTGCTTCAACCGTGTTGGTATACCCCGCATAGTTTCCACAACGTATTGCTATCTATGAATGTTTCCCAAATCCGGGTGTAGGATTTCAAGCCCAAACAAGAGAACCAAGATGTAAAGCAATCAAAGCAAACAATTAGTCATGCAAAAGGGTGATCTAAGCCCAAAGGTTACTCCACTTTTTTTTAAAATTCTCCCCAGCAGAGTCGCCAGTTCTGGCGATACGGTGGGAGAACTGACTTGAGGTTTTGCTTTTGTGTTCGCAAATGTTTCGGTTTAGCAAGAGTCGCCACCGACTTTTTATTTTATCCTAAGGAAAGGTTAAAAAGCACAGCAAAAACCTTTGAGATGTTTTCTTGGGTTCGGGGAGTAGATTATAGAAAGGGAAGGTATTAGCACCCTTTCTATCCATGGTTATCCATGGGCTCTTAGTTACTTGCTTAGATCACTTGTCTTTGCTTTTCAATTGTTTGAAATGGTGCTTTGTGTGTGTGGTTTTGAAAATGTTTTGAAAAAGATGCCTTGTCTAGGCAACCATTCTAACAATTCTTTACTCGAATGTTTTACAAAGGTGTTTGTCTTTTTGAAAAGATGTTTCAATGTTTTTGAAAGTTGTTTTGGAAGTTGTGTTTGTGAAGTGTGTTTTGAAAGTAGGCAAGTGTTTGTTTTGCAAGTTTGATCAAGTAACTAAGAGTTGTCTACCCCTAAATTTACTCAAAGATTTTTCCTATATTTTAACCCTTTTAACAGTATTGTTCCACCATTGTATTTGGTGGACAATCTTGTGTTAGGATGTTAACGGAACGGGCGCGGGTCATCGTTTAGACCATGAATGCAATAGTGCCAAGTGTCTTTGGCAATTTTTCCTTTAAGGGACTTGATCATTTTTAGGCAACTTGAGAAAGCGTCATCAAAGGACTATGATCATTTGACTTATTTTGTTTTGCCAAAGACTCTCAACATGCAAGGATGGCCCATTTTTGAAGGCAACAAGTGGAGTAACCCTAAGGGTGCAAGTGTGATTGGTGTTGTCCATTTTCATGCTTTTTTGTCTTTGAATTAGGTCAAGCTATTTGTTATTTAATTTTTGCATACAAACCCTAGGTCTATCATGGCATAATTAGAAAGCTTTTAAATGCGGAATTTTAAAGTCCAAATTATTACAACATGATTATGGGGATGGGGTTACAAATGTTTGAATGGGGGTATTTGACAAGAAATTTAAATCTAGGCTATTACATCCATATCGAATATACAAGTATTTAAATGTACAATATTTACAATGTAAATAAATATCAAAATGCAATGTATTATGCACAAAAATGGTTTTTTTATGTATGTAAAAGTATTTTTCAATTTAAAATATAAACAAAAATAAAAAGGTTAATTTTTTGATATTTTTATGGTCTTTAGGGCAAAACCCTAGTTTTCTAAATAAATAATATTTATTTATTAATATTATACAATATTATATATTAATTTATACAAAAGAATAAAAAAATAAGTATATTGTAAAAAGCATTTTTGATGTCAAATATTAACAAAAATAAAAATGTATTATTTTCATATTTTTGTCCTAAATATTTAATAAAATATGTATAAGTATTTATATTATATATTAAATATACTAAATATATACAAAAATGAAATATTAATTATTTACAAAAAAAGTATATTTTTAGAAAATGTTTCCAAAATGTAAATAAAAAATAATAATTGAAAAATATATTTTTTGTATTATTTTCTAGGGTTTTGAATAAAAAGTATATATATTTATTTACATGTATAAGCTAAATAAAACAAATAAATGTCAAATAAATGCAAAGATGGGTGAAAAAATATTTTTAATATTTTTTATATTTGAGCAAAAAATAATAAGTCAGAATCAAAAAGAAAAAATAAAAAATGATCAAAATATCACACAATGGGTCAAGGGGGTGTAAGTTGGAAAAGAGGGTGCAAAAAGCAGGTTGACTCAGACCCAGCCCAAGTCAACTCTGTCTTCAACCTCCAGCACATGTTTGAACAAGAAAACGCGCGCTTCCTTCTACATCTGCTATCTCTTGATTCCTTGACTTTTAACAAAAACTCATAACACAAACATTATAGAGCATCAAGAGACGAATTCATACATATAAAAATCTTAACCTAACTCTCAGAAACGAGGGAGAATTTCTCCATCCCCAATTTCTGACCTAAGTTTTCTTCCATGTTCAGGTACAAAATTCTCATAGCACACACAATATAAATGAAAAGTAACTATATGGATGGCTTCGGGGCTATGAGTAGAACATGCTTTCTTCACAAACTTAAGCCTAACTATGCCTGGATAGAGAGATAGAAGTTCATATTTTTACCTGTTCAGCTTGAGTCGTGTACAACAATGGAGGAATCTTCAATGGAGTTTGAACTTTGGTACAGCTTGCCTGAAGTCCAAGGATGCTTCCCCTATGCTTAGCTTGCTTTGAATCTCTCTGAATCAAGCTATGGAAGTCAACCTGCAAAACTGAAAAGTGAAAATGGCAAACTTGGCTATGGATGTTACAAATTGTATCTAAGGCTTGGGATAGCTTCAATGGATGGTAGGGAGTGTATTGGAACTTGTTTGGGCAAATACGCACGAGTGAATGATGCTGGCCAAGTCAAACTGCAGGAATGCCCTGTTTCTTGCAGAAAAATGGTGTTTTGATGAATGAGGAGGTATTGAGGATCAAGGAATCGTGTTTTAGGTCAGCTTGGGTGTATGAAAAGTGTTTACAAGGTTTGCTTCAGTTGGTGTTTTCAGGAATGGGAGATTGGAGTGAGTTTGCAAGTTTTTCTTCCCATGTAAGCAAGGAGATGTCAACTTGTGATATAGGCCTGTACCAAGTCCTCAACCATGCTGCATACTTTGTTCTTGATTAGTGGGATTTGCCTACCAACTCTTGCCTCAGAGATTTTTCTTGTACCTCTTGGATTGTGAATTTGACATAAAGCACCTCTTTATCAAAATGGCAAATATGCTTTTTCCATTTAAAGGTTAATTCTTTGTGTAATGACTTAATGCATAAAACAATGCTTGAACACAATGGTTTGGCATTTAATTATTGAGTGTGAAGAGGATTAGAGGCTTGTAAGCTAGCATAAACCATGCTGAGTTGAAAATGCCAATGTTATGAACATGTATTTGGCTATGAACAAAGTAACTTTTGCCCAACTTTGCAAATTCGATTCTCCCTAACCACAAGGGTGTTTGATGAGTTCTTGAACAATTTGGAAAGCTTGGAATGTGTAATACAATCCATATTTGTAACGCAAGTTGAAATTACAAGTTGAACCATGTGAAAAGTGGCCATGAAGTTGGACAAAAATCCTGCCTAGAATAGGTCAAAATTTTTCTAAGTTAAGAATGTTTTGCACCCTTATTCCAAAAATTATAACTTGAGCTACAAGCTTCCTTTGAGAAAACTTTATGAATAAAAGTTATATATTTTGCAATGGACTATAACTTTCATGTTTTGAGTTTTGTTTGAATCCATTTGTATCTTGGTGAAAAAAGGGGACAAAGTTAGGAAAAAATAAGGAAATTTTATAACTTAGAAAATTTCTAAGTTATGAAATTTCTTCATTTTAAACCCTAATTTGCCATTTTGGGTTTCTTGATGAAACATTTTCATAATTTGACATGTCTTGATGAAAAATGGATCTTGGAACTTGATTTTGACCAAAAAGTCAAAGTTTGACTTTTCAGTATACAGTCAAATTTGATCAGTTGACTGGAAAATTCATCTGTCAATCCTGTGCATTTGGGATCTTTTGAACTTGTTGAATGTATCAAGACAATTCCATTGAGTTCTTGAGTCCATATGTGAGCTTGGTTTGCCATTGGTTAGGTCAAACAGTCAAAAATTGCCTTTGTGCAGTCAAAACCCTAAAAATGACCATTTTGCCCTTTTGGTGATCTGATCAAATTTCTTGAGGAATTGTGATCCAAACTTGACCAAATGGTTCATATGAGTTCATAATGTTGATGTGGGTCAAAAATCATGAGGTTTGACTGTCAGTTGGCCACAGTTGACTTTTTCCCCAATACAGCTGATTTATAGGTCAACTGTCCAATTGACTGGGCAAAGATTGGAATCAAGGCTTGAAACTTGGTATGGATAGACTTGTGAGCCCAACATGAAGCATGAAAGTCACTTTGGGCATTTTAGGTCAAAACAT
The DNA here is from genome assembly GCA_948472305.1 of Vicia faba. Taxonomy (NCBI): domain Eukaryota; kingdom Viridiplantae; phylum Streptophyta; class Magnoliopsida; order Fabales; family Fabaceae; genus Vicia; species Vicia faba. Next base: position 843,832,858 of record OX451740.1, read on the forward strand.
CTTTGTGCAAACTCAAACCCTAATTGGGTCAACATTGCAAGGAGGGGTCTTGAGCAGAGCAAACCCTGATTTGATCTTGAGCTCCAAGGGTCTTTTGGTGAGAAAATATGGATGAAATGGGAGGGTAAATTTTGGGGTACAAAAAAGAGTTCTCGTGCTTTTAAGGGCACAATTATTATCTTTAGGACAAAAGTTTTCTTCATTTAAAATGGAGAGGTCTTCCTTAAGCTTGTTGTTTTTAGAAGATGTGAATTCATGGGAATTTTTAAATTCCTCGAATTCAATCTTTAGTAACTAATGTTTTTCCAAAAATTCAAGTAAATAGGAAGTTAATTCAGAATGAGTAAGATCAGAAAATACCTCTTTGGAGAATACCTCTTTTGTGTCTGATTCAGATTCTACTTCATCTTCTGGAGGGATCTTTTCAACAAATGCTCTAACTTTATCCATCAGCGCCATGTTAGCACGTTCTTCTTTTGAGTCGTCTTTCGAGGAGTTAGAATTATCCCAGGTTTCCATCATCCCTTTATTCTTGCTTTTGAGAGCTTTCTTCTTGGGCTTGTCCTTCTAAAGTTCAGGACAATCATTCCTGTAGTGTCCTGGCTCATTGCACTTATAACAAGTGACTTCTTTGCCACTAGACTTCCTTTAACCAAAAGTAGACTCGAAGTTACCACCAGTCCTTCTAGTACTTATGAAATTATTGCCTAGATTTCTCTTCCAAAGACGGTTAACCCTTTTGGACAACAGTGACAACTCATCTTCATCATCATCAAAATATTCTTCTCAATACTCAATCTCTTCAACTTTAAGAGCTTTGGACTTCTCAAATCTTCAGACAAACTTGAGCGCAATAGATTTCCCTCTCTTTTGAGGTTCATCCTGTTCTAGCTCAACCTCATGACTCCTCAGAGAACTCACTAGTTCTTCTAGATAAGTGTTATTCAAATCCTTTGCAAGCTTTAGTGCAGTTAACATAGGCCTTCGTATGGATGACAAGTTTCTGATAATCTTCTTCACATAATCTGATGTAGAATATCCTTTGTTCAGAACTCTTAGTCATTCAACTAAAGTTTGAAATATTGAAAACATCATCTCAAATGAATCAAGGCCAGAGCCTTGTTCTCATTGACTTGATCATTTCCGTCATGAGTCATTATGAGAGAGTCAAATATAAACTTAATTGAGTCTTTATTTGTGATCTTCTCATACTCCGTGTAAGAAATAGCATTCAATAAGATGGTTCTTGCTTTATGATGATTCTTACAATCCTTCTTTTGTTAAACAGTCATAACCTTCCTTTCAAGTTGCTTTCCATTTGCATTTGTAAGATGTTTGTAGCCATCAGCTACCATATCCCAAAGATCAACATTATGACCTAGAAATAAACTTTCTAATTTGTCTTTCCAGTACTCAAATTTTTCACCATAAAAAATGGGAGGTTTAACATTGTAGCTATCTTCATCAAAAATTGGAGTTGGTGGTGGTAGTGTAGAATTAACCATAGTGTTTCTAAAACTCTTATGGATCTTTATCTAACACAGTTAAGTGTTTGATATAAATCAATACCAGAATCAGAGCTCTGATGCCAATTAAAAGTGCGAGAAACACAAGAAAGAGGGGGGGGGGGGTTGAATTGGTTTTCACCAAATATAATCTTTTCGTGACTCAAATAAAAAGCTTAAGAAGTGAATAAAAATAAATGAACACAATTATTTTTATCCTGGTTCACTGTTAACTAAGTTACTCCAGTCCATCCCGCAAGGTGATTTTCCTTATACGCAAGGACTTAATCCACTATAATTAACCAGATTATAGAAAATCGCAATAAGTCTGATTAACCTCATTGGCACCACCAATAATTCAGTTGATCCTTATTGAAAATCCACTATGACTGTAACCAAAGTCTTCTTGAGAATTCAGACTACACAGAGTCTTTCAAGGAACATATCAATAACCGTTGATTACAAAGATGTGTATACAAAGATGCTTCTGTACAAGCATATTACAAAATGTTTAAGTACAACAATACATAAGTGTTGATAGCAAGATACGAACAAAATCTCATTTCTTATTTACAAAACTACACAAAGAATTTCTCTATAGAGTTTATGCATCATTTTGGTGTAGTTTTGTAGAACTGATTTATTAAATTTCAAATTCTTCCAAGTACTCTTTTATAGCTGAAAAAGAGATTCGTTGAAGGGTAGAATAGGAAACACAAATACATTTGTTTTTTTCCCAACGTTCATGGTGATACTGGTAGACAATATTACAAAAAGGTTTGTCCTTATGCCGCTCTAGAGAGTAGAGGTTACAATGTACTTTTGTAATTTTATATTCACCATCACACGCAATCCCTTAGTCTTTATCTTTGTATTTTATATCTTCAGAGGCTTCTGATTTGTATGTTTGTTAATTCTCTATTTTTGTGTTTGGTATTATGTTTGGTAAAACGAACTTAGTAGAAACATGTTGAATGAAGATGTTCCATCATCTAGTTCCACATGTCAAATATGATGTCCCGTGAAGATTCTTTCGACATCGTGATTCTGTACACTTGGACTATTATATTTATTAGTTGTTATAGCTGCATAATATTCTGGAATTATTATGCTGTACAGTTTGAAGATTGAGAAGATTCAAGCTGATTTCAAGGAGTATTCTTAGATTCTAATTATATATATAATTGCGAAAAATAATGATTGATGTCTGTTGTACCCCAATTTTCCCCCCTAAGATCCTTTCATCATACCATGTTGATTCAATCACAACAAGATCACATTAGGACTTTTGGTTCTTCTCCCTATCATTTAACTTTGCTCTTTTTGAGGAGTTACCAAGCACCTTGACTTGTTTTCTTTTATGATCATGAATATTTTGCTTTGATTTTTCTCTTATTAATAAAATGCAATGTTGGTTTGCCTTACTTGTTAATAATGTAGGTAAAGGCTATGAGGTTTAGCAAGTTACTTCATGGGTTCATGAGTTTATTTCCATGCCCTAGTCAACATAGCTTGAGGAGTTCAAACTTCACTATTGGAGTGGTTTTGGAAGAAATAGAACGACAAGGCTTACTTTGGTTCAACATATTTCAAAGTTATCAAAATTGATTCAAAAGTACAAGGGGTTGAATGAAGAAGTTGTCATGATTGGACAAGGTCTTGTTCCTATTGGTCACAAGAGCATATTTATCTCAAATTTAAAGATATGGAAGTGGCTTTGGTGGCTATGAGTCCTCATCATCATCCTTAATAACTTCTATTCACAAAGAAATAATATTGGCACAAGAAGTTTGTTCAAACTTGTTAAAGTTCCTCAAAGCATTCTCTTGATCTAGAGGCTAGGGTTTTGAACTTCAAAGGAGCATATCTTGCTCACCTTTTGGTACTTTTGAGTGATTCCAAATACATCTTTCTCTTAAAATAGTTACCAACAAATCACTTCAAAAGTTCCAAGGAGTTTTCATGTGGAAGGAACTTGGTAAAGAAGAAATATTACAGGTCATCCAAATGAATCCATAATTTTCCATATGTGACTTCAAATAGTCATAACTTGGTCAATTTTTATCACCTAGAGTCCATTATTTTTCCATGATGATCTTGAAGATGTGTACTTTTCTCCTTATTTTATGTGTAAAGTGAGAAAATGGATGTAAGTTGCCTTAAGAATGCAAAAGATTATAGGTCATTTCATGAATTTTGGCCAACTTTAACAAGTCATAACTTGCTCAAATTTTGGAGATTTTGGATGGTTCAAATTTCAAAATGTCATTCAATAGGTCTACTTCATTACATATTTTATGGTAAAGAGCAAATTCTAAGTGGAAGGCCATGTTTGGATACAAAAGATTATAGGTCATTTTTGAAGAAGAATTTGAAATATTTCTAAGTATGGAAAGTCAACTCTTTTTCTTCAACTTTGACTCCATGTAACTTTCAGCTCAAGCATCTATTTGATTCCATTCTTTTTCCATTTCAAAGCTTGTAACCTCATCTTTTCGAAGCATCAAGAATTATGCCCTAAGACCCCTTGAGTTGGAAATGCCATGGATTTGAATTTGGTAACTTGAAATTGAATTTTTCACAAAGTAAGGATTTTGAAATATTTGTTTTGTCTTCTAAACACAAGTTTTCCATGCGTTTTTGTTTCTAATCATGATTAACAACTTCCCAAAAGTGTTTAGCATCATGAAACACACGATTTAGCTGAGTTCTGATCAAAATTGAGTCACACTTTCTTCATGATGCAGACCCACACGAATTCCCTCCAAAACGCATCATTCACTCTTCCTTTTGATCCCATTTTCTTCTCCTATAAATACATGAACTATCCCATTAGTTTTCCCAAGCTTAGAGAGCCAAGAACACCCTGCCAAAACCTCACACGAACCCACTTTTTTTGAATTCATTTTTTGAAGTTTAAGCTTCCTTTTCCAGAATTCTTTGGCATTCTTCATCCTCGAACTTCATACAAACTCTCCAGCACTTAAACCAATCAAAACGACCCATAATTCAAGCTACAAAAGTCTAGTTTTAGAGCTTCTTACTTGAACTTCGAAAAGGTAGAATTCTCCACCAATTGAATCCAAATCAAGTACTAATCTATTCTACTCATTTGTCTGATTCTAATGCTGCTTACAATTTTTAAATCCATTGAGAATTGAGAGAGAAATCTCAAATTGAAGGTGCTCGCTATTTTCCGAGTTTTTGATTCATATATCTCTCCATACCTTATATAAATATGGCGCGATGGTTGTATTAGAATCGTCTTGAAGATACGAGTTCAATGATGCTAGCCTGGGATCCTAACTTTTCCATTTGAAGGATCTCACAAAATCCCCATTTCAGGGTGTCTGGAGGTTGAAGACGATGACATGTCTCGTCTCAGCCAATGATAGTGTGCCAAGCGTTTTAATTTCATTGGTTGCCCTTTTTCTGATCACATGTGTGTTTCACTAAGGTCTATATCAAGCACAGCGCATCTGGTCCATTGGATTAGCTTACTAACGCGTTTTGACTTTGATATGATGGTCCACATCTTTTTGATTTTATTTTATTTTCTGATTTTATATTTTATTTGATTAAATTTTCAAAAATTCATAACTCTTTTATTTTTTATCCAAAAATTATGAAAAAATTCACAAAAATACTTTGAATTATATCTGATCTCATGAATATTTTTTCACATTTTTATTTTTACATTTGGTATTTTTTATATTTTTTGTATTATTAGCTTTCTTTTAATTACTTAAAAAATACTTTTTGGCATTTTTTTAATTCTGAAAAAATTCATAAATATTATTTTGCATATTTTTGACTTTCTGAAAATTTTATGGAATTTTATGTTGAGGTTTACTATTTTTGATCTATTTTATGTTTTAGAAATTTAAAATAGTTTAAAAATAGTTTCTGACTTTTAAACATCACCAAAATTTTTATAAAAATATTTGGATCCATTTCTGATTTTTCTATGGTCTTATTTTTCATTTCTTGATTAATTTGAATATAATTGATATTTTCCTCATTATTTTCTATTTTTAAACATTTTTAACCCTTTTAATGTACATATGAAATATATTATTATTTTGTGATTATTTTCTGGTTGTCTTGAGTTGATTTTTTGATCATGAGTTTATTAACATCATTAGATCTTGGGTGTTGAGTTCAACTCCACCAAAATGGATGAATGATTTTAATAATAGTTTTATTAAATTTTTAATTAAAAAGTGGTTTATTCATCTTTTTTCCCTAATCCTCTTCATCTCACCCCCTTCTTATTGCACTAAATTTTGTTGGAGCATGATCCCTATATCATGTCTCAAAACAAATGGTCCATAGATTGCTATTGACCGACCTTAAAATAGGTGCGACTTCTATATAAGTCCACTTACGATTGCTTAACATAGTGCTAAATTTTGTCCCGATTCGAGTAAATGATCATTTGTGGCACAAACTTATGATTGCAAGCCCAAGTATGTTAATTTGATCTCTTTGATCCAATAACTTTGAGATTCATTGTGTGGAGGCTTTGGTTCTACCAATCCTCTAATGGATCTACAACATATTTGGTCAATGCGGATCACTTAAACATCGTTGATCATTAAATGGCACTTGTTAGAATTCCAAATGGATGATATACTTGACAAAAAGCAAATGCAACTTGTTGTGTGGAGGCTTTGGTTCTACCAATCCTCTAATGAGTTCCAAATGCAAGTTTCAAGATGGTCATCCAACTAACCACTAATTATTGACCTGTTTTATCTTATGCTTTTATTCTTTTTTATGCTTTATGTACTATTTATTTTTCAGCATTTACATTTCATGCCATTTTCATCTTTGCTCATTTGAGCATTTATTTTCTTGTCATTTTTACTTTTCTCACTTAAGCTTTTCTTTTCTTTTTCTTATGATACTTAATAATCTACATAAACCCTAAAAAACTCTTAATGGTACTTGGACTATTTGGTTACTATCCTTGGCATTATGGAGCATGGGACTATTTATTGGATTTAGGATTAGAAACCTTGGCCTATCTTGGAGACCTTGTGATCTTATCTGATTATTTTGTCTGGAGTTCTTGAGGTTTACCTCAAGACATTGGGTTACTTGTTTGTTTTTGTGTGCAGGTTTTTGTGATTACATTCTCTGTTTGTAATCTGGGTTCACTCGTATACAACCGTTACTCTGCTCAATTTTTGTGAAGACTTAATACACTTGAAGATGTCTAGTATCTTTGCTTGCTTGGTTTCAATCCAAAGAATGAGAATTCTATCTTGGCTCATAATGTCAAGTTTTGGCCTCTTGTTGGTTAGATAGTCCTTATCCTTAGCTTTTACCTTATGCTTTAGGATAGTCTCTTCTTCTCCTCCCATTTTCTTTAATTTCAAAAATCTTCTCTCTCCTTTTGAAAACCCTTCTTGTTTTTGAAATTTGAAACACTTTCTTAATAAACTTGGACTTAGGTCCATGAATTTTCAAAACATTTTCATCAATAAACTTCAATCAACTTAATAATACCTTGACATTTTTTTTGTGAGAAGACTAAAAGTCAATCAATATCATTTTAAACCATTTTGCCACTTTGGATTTTATCTTTAAACTTTTCTCAAAAGATTAGACTCCTGTCAATCCTTGTAGTGATGCAAACAACTATACTTCTACAATATGCAGTGAAGTGAGATATTTTCCACTTGGGTGTTGAGTGAGGCATTGTTGATTTTTAAAATCCAATCCATATCCTCCACTTTGAGATGATGCAAATTCTCGTTTCTCATGATTGTGGGTAGTAAGTATGTTTTCCACACGGACAATGACGATGGTGTCTTATCTCTTAAAATCGACCAACACACTTGTGTTTCAAATTTTTAAAAGAGGAACTACGTGTACCCTGATCCCCTATTGCACGAAAGGTGGTACGTAGGCACTAAAGGTTCGCAACCGCGGCGGGTGTAAAAATCATAAAAATATTTCTTTTCTCACCTCCACCATCAATTTTATATACGACACATTTTTATAGCCAAAATATACAGATTTTACAAAGAGGTTCCTGCGGAGTACCGTTGATGTTTAGGGTGCTAATACCTTCCATTTGCATACCCAACCCCCTTACCTCGAATATTTACCCCTCTTTTGGGTTATTCTCTCTTTTCCCATTCCTTTGGAAAAAATAAAGCGCGGTGGCAATTTTTATTTTGATTTGTATATAGTCTAGTCAATCCAATGGCCTAGTCTTGAACATATCTACCGTTACAGAAAAATGGAGACTTCACTGGGGAAAGATTGACCTCTTGCTGGTCCATCCCTAAGTGGGTTGAGCCTATCTTTGTTTATATTTGTATATGTGTTATTGTGTTTATGTGTTATATTTTTTATATATGTTTGTTTGGATTTTCCTGGTTTTCAGGGTGCTTGGTGATTACTCATAAGTCCTATACCCGGACTTAGGCAAACTTTAAGATAGGACGGGCGGCATAGTCATGTTAACTTTGAGGGAGTAATCCCAAAAAAGGAGGCATGAGATCCCCCACTCAGTGGAGGCCCCTTTGACTGTAGTGTCGTTTACCAAGTAATCGGGAAGACGTACTGCTTTCGACCTGGGAGCCTGCTGAAACTGAGGACCGTAGAATACCAAACCCATCTTGGCCGTTTAGGTGTAGTGCGGAAGCTATGAAGGAGTAATCCGGAAATAGTTGTCACGCGATACTACGCTCGGACGAGTCTTTCTTTAGAATATTACTAATTACTGAGTTAATCGGGAAGTTGGTAATATCCGAAGAAGGATGTAGGCTCTGGGAACCTCTAGAACCTTGTTCGGTAGGTGATAACTTTTTAGACCAATACCTTATGGGTAGTACCTTCGACTTCATGCTCGTGACATTGAACCTATGAATCCTATATGTGTGATCTTGTGTGTGATTGTTGCATCATGCATCCATGCGCTCATAAGCATCTTTTAAAGAAAACAATATTTCAAGGGATTTAAGGGTTGACTATTTGTGAATATCTCAGGTACTTTTAACCATGGATTCTGGAAAGAGAAAGACCGGGAAATACAGTTTCAAGGATCCTAAGATAGATGAGTTGGTCAGTCTAATTCCAGAGATCGAGTGTTCTACAGACTATCGGAAGAAGTATGGATCCATTATTCCTCTCATGAAGCTGAAGATGAAGGAGGGTATTCTCTTAACCTTGGTCCAGTTCTATGATCCAGTGTATCACTGCTTTACTTTTCCCGATTATTAGTTGATGCCTAAACTAGAGGAGTATTCTTATCTATTGGATTTACCCGTTACCGATCGTGTTCCTTTTACTGGTTTGGAGGGTGAGTCAAAACCACATGAGATTGCTGCTTTGATTCATCTGGGGAAGTTTGAGGTTGAAGCCCATATGACTACTAAAGGAGGGATTAGAGGATTACCAACTCAGTTCTTATTGGAGAAAGCTCATTACTTTGCCATAATGAAGAGTACAGTTGCTTTTGAGGCCATCTTTGCTCTACTTGCTTACGGATTGTTGTTATTTCCTAATGTGGACAAGTTTGTCGACATTAACGCTATCAGGATTTTCATGATTGGAAACCCAGTTCCTACACTGTTGGGTGATGCTTATTACTCCGTTCATCTTCGGAATTCTTATCATGGGGGAATGATTATCTGTTGCACACCTTTGTTATACCGGTAGTTCATCTCTCATATGCCTCAGTCTGATGCTTTTTGAGATGTCAAGAAGGAACCCCGTTGGGCTCCTAAGATCGTGGCACTTACTCACTCGGATATTGATTGGTATCATCGAGCTTACCAGGATGTGGAGATTATTGACAATTGTGGTAGTTTCCCCAATGTGCCTCTTCTTGGTACAAAGGGAGGAATTAACTATAACCCTGTTCTTGCACGGCGACATCTTGGTTATCCGATGAGCGATAAACTGGACAGTATTCATTTGAGTAGTTTCTTTCTGAAGGAAGGAGAAGACCACAGGGAAGCTAGGGAGCATATTACAAAGGCCTGGCATCACATTCATAAGAAGAGTATGAAGGATTTGGGACCTAGGGGTGTTGTTTCTTTGAAGTCATATCTTCAGTGGGTCCGATCGAGAGCCATTCAGTTGAAGATTCTGTATACTCGGGAGACACCCATGCCTGACCTATTTGTGAAGACCACTCCTCCCTTATTAGATGATCTAGAAGAGCTGTAACTCGCTTTGGTTAGGATGAAAAAGGAAAGGGATGCTTGGAAGAACAAGTTCTAGACTTTAGAGAGTTCCTACAGAGCAGACCTGAAGCAGAAAGACGATTTGATCGAGATCCTTGAGAGTCGAGCAGTAGAGTCTATGGAGAGGCAAGGGGATTTATTTTCTCCTAAGCCTCAAACAGGTGCTGGTTACTCACTTCCTGATCCAAATGATTGGAAAGAGGTTGCTATCAGACATGTGGAAGAAAACTGGAGGTTGAGGGCTCAGATTGCCAGGCTCATAGGGAAGCGCCAGCGTACAGATTGATCTCCATCAGTTCTTTTTCTCAGGATTTTAGATTGTATTTTCATCTTGTACTTGGGATCATTGAAACTTGTAATCCATTTTGAAGTTATTATAATAAAAAATTTCAGTGTTTTAAAAGCTTTATTACTTTGATGTTTGCAATATGTCTATAAATCTTAAATCCCTTGAAATATTAAATAATAAAGTAAAAATAATCATGTGCATTGCATATCATGCATCATATTGCATATATTTCTTGCATTTTTTATGCATACCCAGGTGTCTTACCCAGCTTTTTACTTTATTCAACAAGCTTACTCATCACTACAACACTCGGGCTAACTTCAAAAAGAAGATGGACAACTTAGAATAAGAGAATCGCGAGCTGCACAAAGAAGTTTATGCTTTGAAGGCCGGAATGGCCAATCTAACTGCTCTGATGGAAGCTCTGGTGGCTGCTCAGAATCAGCCACCGAGTGTTCAACCTCAACCAACAAGGGCAAGTACTGAAGTTCAGACTGTTCCTGTATCCGCTACTTCGGCTGTTGTTCAAAACCGTATGCCTCAAGGTTATCCATGGGGAATGCCAGATGATTTTACACCTGAAGGTTTCAATCTTGGCCCTTGAGATGCTCCAGTGGTTTAGACTGTTGTTACTCATGCACCTCCTATGGTGCATACTGTTCCTGCTGCACCTCCGTCGGTGAATTTGGTTCCATTTGTTAATGAAGATGTTTGTCATCCTTTCCCTCCACCGAGTGAAGACTTGGGTCTCTATGACAGAATGGATGATTTTCAAGAGCAGTTTGATAGAATGCAAAGAGAGATGAAGGCTCTTAGGGGAAACGAGCTATTTGGGCAAAATGTGAATGAGCTGTGTTTGGTCCCGAATGTTAAAATACCTGCTAAGTTCAAGGTCCAAGAATTTGAGAAGTATAAGGGAAACACTTACCCTCGTGCTCACTTGGTGATGTACGTAAGAAGAATGTCTACCCACACCGATGATCAACGTCTGTTGATTCACTTTTTTCAGGATAGTTTGACCGGTGCAACGTTGAAATGGTATATGAGCTTGGACAACACCAACATCCATACTTTTAATGATTTGGGAGAAGAATTCATCAAACAATACAAGTACAATGTGGACATGGCGCCCGACCGTGACCAACTTAGGGCCATGGTTCAGAAAGATAGGGAATCGTTCAAAGAGTATGCGCAGAGATGGTGCGAGGTAGCCGCCCTAGTGATTCCTCCCATGGAAGAGAAAGAAATGACTAAGATTTTTCTGAAGACGTTGGGCGATTTCTACTACGAAAGGATGGTAGCAAGCACACCAAATGATTTTACAGAGATGGTAGGAATGGGTGTCCGCCTATAAGAGGCTGTAAGAGAAGGCCGTTTGACGAAGAGTGAAGGTTCCGGAGGTGTGAAGAAGCCATCTTATGGGTTTACTAAGAAGAAAGAGGAGGACACAGATGTTGTTATACAAGAGAGGAGAGTAAACTCTCCTAGAAGGAATTATCAGCGTCACCAGCAAGTCGCCTTAGTTACTTCTGTAATGAGTGCCGCTCCGACTACCGTTGCTTATCAAAGACAGTCCCAGTAGGGGAACCAAGGGAATAATCAGAGAATGGAGAACTATGACCCTATTCCCATGAGCTATGTAGAGTTACTACCAGCATTGATTCAGAAGAAGTTGGTCCAGACACGACCACCTCCCGTTGTACCATCACCATTGCCATGGTATTACAAAGCAGATCAAACATGTGCTTTTCATCAGGGAGCACCAGGGCATAGTGTTGAGAATTTTTATCCTTTGAAGACTAAAGTGCAAAAGTCGGTGAAGTCTGGAATTCTATCTTTCAAGGACATGGGACCTAATGTGAAAGATAATCCTCTACCCAAGCATGGGGGAGTAAATGCTGTAAATATGGTGGCCGGTTGTCCAGGCGATTTCCGGATTTTTGACATTAATCTGGTTAGAGGAGATTTGGTGAAAATGTATGCAGACCACTGTGAATTCAGCTACTATATGCATGACCATGCCGGTTGTGCTGTTTGTAGTACAGACATACAGGGTTGCGAGAAGATAAAGGCTGATTTACAGGAGATAATGGATGAGGGTTTAATCCATATAATTAGGCCTAGGGCAGAGTATGAAGAGGAAGTGAATATGGTTTCTGGATGTCCTGGCGAATTTAGAATTTTTGATGTGGAATATTTGAATGAGGATCTCGTGCAGTTGCGTGCTACCTTTTGCCGTACTATTGGTCAGGTGGAACACCAATATGGATCTTGCGTAGTTTTCTGTTGAGAACACCGAGGATGTTCTATTGTGAGGGAGGGTGTTCAGTTGCTGTTAGACAATGGAACTGTCAAGATCACAGGTCAGAGAGATGATTATCATGAGATTGATATGGTTGAAGTTCGTTTAATGGAAGAAGAGTCAGAGGAAGAGTATGCCTCCGCGGATGAGTATTTTTCTTTAGACGAAGATTTGTTTGCCAAAAATGACCTTTTGATGCCTGATTGTGTTGAGGAAGGGGTAGACGTTATTGTACCTTGTTTTGGTGCACCCGCTCATCTTGAAGTGGAGTACCATAACAAACCAGCTGTTACCCCATTGGTAATTAGTCTTCCAGGTCCTATTCCCTACAAATCAAATAAGGCTGTGCCTTACAAATACAACGCTACGATCTTAGAAGATGGGGTTGAAGTTCCCATCCGGCCAATGCCTGATGTTGGAAATATAGCTGAAAACAGCAGAGTGACCCGAAGCGGTCGTGTGTTTGCGCCGGTTGTACGAAGAGATGTTGTTGCTGGAAAGAAAATTGCTGAGAATGATGATCCTAAGAAGGCTACAGGAGAGACTAGTGGAGCTACATTAGAGAAAGAAGTGGATGATATTTTGAAGATAATTAAGATGAGCGACTACAGAATTGTAGATCAGCTACTGCAAATACCTTCAAATATATCTATCCTAGCTTTATTGATGAACTCCTCTGCTCATAGAGAATCATTGATGATAGTACTAGACCAAGCTTTTGTGGAGAGTGACATGCCGTTAGATTAATTCAGTAGCATAATTGGAAACATTACGTCATGTAATAACTTGAGTTTCTGCAATGATGAGTTACTAGATGAAGGGAGGAATCACAACCTGGCCCTCCACATATCTATGAACTGCAAGAATGATTCGCTGTCCAATGTGCTAATTGATAATGGATCTGCGTTGAATGTTATACCGAGGAGTACTCTCATGAAGTTAAAGTATCAAGGAGCACCTATGCACCCGAGTGGCATCATTGTGAAGGCTTTTGATGGGTCGAGAAAATCTATCATTGATGAAGTGGACTTACCCATCCATATAGGACCATATTTGTTCCTGATAACCTTCCAGGTCATGGACATTATTCCCGTATATAGCTGTTTTCTAGGACGGCCATGGATACACGAAGTAGGGGCTGTCACTTTAACTCTGCATCAGAAGCTAAAATTTGTGCATGAAGGGAAGGTAGTGATCATAAATGGGGAGCATGCGTTGTTGATATCCCATCTATCCTCTTTCAGTATTGTAGAAGAGGATTAGACTGTTGTTGGAACCCAATTCCAAGCCCTATCCATTGATAACATAAGGAGAAATGAGAATTTTGTGGTTTCTGCGAAGGACACGCAACAGGTTGTGCGTAATAGTCATAATACAATTTGGGGACGACTTGTGGATCCACCCGTGAACAAGAACAGAACTGGTTTGGGTTTCTCTCTGAAGATTGGTAAAGGCGAAGGTATGAAGTCAAAGTCTACTGTGAACAGTTATCAGGATATTTTCCGTAGCGGAGGCTACCTCCATCCAATTGGTTCTGGAATTAATGTTGTCGAAGAGGATGAAGCAGAGCAGGAAGAACCGAATTATGTGACGCATGGAGTCCGAGTTCAGAACTGGGTCACCATTGATGTTCCTTATTGCATACATGTTTCAAAGTAATTTGTTTTGTTAATCTGTTTCTTTCTTTTGAAAAGCTTTCACTCTGCCCAAGGTGGAAGTATTAATGTTGTAGGGCTTATCTGTTTGCTATGACTTTTAAGATCATTAATAAAAGTTGTCTTTGCTTCCCAAATTATGTCTTTATTTTCTGCTTTTTCTTGGGAAATGGTAATAAAAAAAACCTTTCAAAATAAATAATAACTGAAAATTAATCTGCATGATCACTTGTTATATGTGTCAGTTTCTAAAAGCAATCATAAATCATAGGTGCAGATTAATTAAAAAACCCGTTGAATACAATGACTCTGCACCCTCTCCCAACTTTGAATGTCCTGTGTTTGGGGCTGAAGAAGAAGATTATGATGAGATTCTAGAAGAGGTCTCACGGTTGCTTGAGCACGAGGAAAATACCATTCAACCATATAAGGAGCCTTTGGAAGTGATCAATTTGGGTTCAGAAGAAGATCCGAAGGAAGTCAAGATTGGAGCATCATTGCATCCTGATGTGAAGAGCGGGTTGATTGAGTTATTGAAAGAGTATGTGGATATTTTTGCTTGGTCTTATCAAGATATGCCTGGTCTAGATACAGATGTTGTCGAGCATCGTTTGTCATTGAAGCCAGAGTGTCCGCCAGTTAAACAAAAGTTGAGAAGAACCCACCCAAATATGGCAGTAAAAATCAAAGAGGAGGTCCTAAAGCAGATTAATGCTGGTTTTCTTATGACGTCAGTGTATACTCAATGGATTGCCAATATTGTCCCAGTATCAAAAAAAGATAGAAAAGTCTGCATGTGCGTAGATTACAGTGATCTAAATAAAGCTAGTATGAAATATGATTTTCCATTGCCTCACATCGACATGTTAGTGGATAGCACTGCAAAATTCAAAGTATTCTCGTTCATAGACGGATTTTCCGGGTATAATCAAATAAGAATGGCTCCAGAGGACATGGAAAAACAATGTTTATCACACCCTGGGGAACATTCTGTTAGAGTGATGCCCTTCGGGTTGAAGAACGCTGGTGCAACGTACCAGAGGGCTATGACAACCCTATTCCATGATCTGATGCACAAAGAAATCGAAGTATATGTTGATGATATGATTGCCAAATCCCATACTGAAGGAGGGCATATAGAAGATTTGTTGAAGTTGTTTCAGTGTTTAAGGAAGTATCGTCTCCGCTTGAATCCAAATAAATGCACCTTCGGTGTTCAATCAAGGAAATTGTTGGGTTTCATTGTTAGCCAAAAAGGAATTGAAGTTAACCCTGATAAAGTCAAAGCAATTCAAGAAATGCCAACACCAAGAACTGAAAAGCAAGTCAGAGGTTTCCTCGAGCGTTTGAATTATATTTCCAGATTTATTTCCCACATGACTACAACATGTGAACCGATCTTTAAGTTGTTAAAGAAAGATCAAGGTTGTGTGTGGATGGATGACTGTCAAAAGGCATTTGAGAGTATTAAAGAATATTTGCTTGAACCTCCTATCTTGCTCCCTCCCGTAGAAGGAAGACCGTTGATTATGTATCTAATAGTGTTAGATAAATCCATGGGTTGCATTCCGAGACAACATGATGAAACAGCGAAGAAAGAGTTCGCCATTTATTATCTCAGCAAAAAGTTCACTGATTGTGAGTCACGGTATTCCACGCTAGAAAAAACATGTTGTGCTTTGGCCTGGGTGGAAAAGCGTTTGCTGCAGTATATGTTGAATCATACCACTTGGTTGATCTCCAAAATGGATCCAATCAAGTATATTTTTGAAAAGCCTACTCTTACTGGGAGAATTGCATGCTGGCAGATGTTGTTATCTGAATATGATATCGAGTACTGCACTCAAAATGCTATTAAAAGTAGTGTGTTGGCAGATTACCTTGCTCACCAACCGGTGGAAGATCACAAGTCTGTAGAATATGAATTCCCCGATGAGGATGTGATGTTCCTGAAAGTGAAACATTATGATGAACTATTGCTTGAGGAAGGCCCTGACCCTAAATCTCATTGGAGTATGATTTTTGACGAAGCTGTGAATGCTTATGGTAAAGGAATTGTTGCTGTGATTGTCACTCCTCATGGATCACACATTCCTTTTACTGCAAGGTTAACATTCGATTTCACTAATAATATGGCAGAATATGAGGCTTGCATCATGGGTCTTGAGGAAGCTATTGATATCAGAATCAAAATTCTATATGTGTATGGTGATTCAGCTTTGGTAATAAATCAGATTAAAGGAGAATGGGACACTCGTCACCATGGCTTGATCCCTTACAAAGACTATGCTAGAAGATTATTACCCTTCTTCAATGAAGTTGAATTCCATCATATCCCTAGAGATGAAAATCAAATGGCGGATGCTTTGACAACTCTGGCTTCCACGTGCCAAGTGAATACTTGGAATGATATACCCCGAATTACAGTTCGACGGCTAGATAGGCCCACTCATGTGTTTATGATGGAGGAGGTAACAGATGAAAAACCTTGGTACTATGATATCAAGCATTTTCTTCAGACTCAGGAATACCCGATTGGTGCGTCGAGGAAAGATAGAAAGACACTGAGAAGATTGGCATGTTGTTTCTTCCTTAGTGAAAATGTGTTATACAAGAGAAATTATGACATGGTCTTGCTCAGATGCATGGATAGACACGAAGCAGACATGTTGATGCATGAGATTCATGAAGGTTCATTTGACACTCATGCTAATGGACATTCGATGGCTAAAAAGATGTTAAGGGCAGGTTATTATTGGTTGACAATGGAATCTGACTGTTACAAATTTGCATAGAAGTGCCATAAATGCCAAGTTTATGCAGATAAGGTCCATGTGCCTCCAACACTTCTCAATGTGATTTCCTCCCCATGGCCTTTCTCTATGTGGGGTATAGACATGATCGAGATGATAGAACCCAAAGCTTCGAATGGGCACCGTTTCATCTTGGTAGCAATTGACTACTTCACCAAATGGGTAGAGGCTGCTTCATATGCCAATGTTACCAAACAGGTGGTTGTGCGTTTCATCAAAAATAATCTTATATGCCGGTATGGTGTGCCGAGTAGAATCATCACCGACAATGGCTCGAATTTGAACAACAAGATGATGACATAACTTTGTGAAGAATTCAAGATTGTCCATCATAATTCGTCTCCATACAGGCCAAAGATGAATGGGGTTATTGAGGCTGCTAATAAGAATATCAAGAGAATTATCCAGAAAATGGTTGTTAGTTATAAGGATTGGCATAAAATGCTCCCTTTTGCTCTGCATGGATATCGAACATTTGTTCGCACTTCAACAGGAGCAACCCCGTTCTCTCTGGTGTATGGAATGGAAGCTGTACTCCCTGTCGAGGTAGAGATTCCCTCGTTGCGTGTGATAATGGAAACTAAGTTGACAGAGGCTGAATGGGTCTAGAACAGGTTTAACCAATTGAACTTGATTGAAGAGAAGATAATGACAGCTTTATGTCATGGGCAGTTATATCAGAGATGAATTAAGAAATAATTTGATAAAAAGGTCAAACCTCGTGAATTTAGAGAAGGCGACCTCGTGCTCAGGAAGATCATGTCTTTCAACACTGATTTTAGGGGCAAGTGGACTCCAAATTTTGAAGGCCCGTATGTTGTCAAGAAAGCCTTCTCTGGTGGTGCATTAATTCTTGAAACTATTGATGGCGAGGAGTTCCCACGTCCCACGAATGCTGATGCAGTTAAGAAATACTTCGCCTAAAGAAATAAAAGAACAGCTCACTAAGTCGAAAACCCGAAAGGGCGGCTTAGGCAAAAAGGAGCGTCTCGGTAGGCCGAAAACCCGAAAGGGCTGTCTAGGCAAAAATTAGAGACATAAACAGAATAAATTTCCCGCTAAGTTGAAAACTCGCAAGGGAAGCTTAGGAAAAAGTTAAGGATTCTCTTGGCAAGTAACTATGTCAGACAAGACTTGATCGTTGAAGCAACAATCTTCTCGGATCCTCACCATACTTCAACAAAAGTTGCTGCTCAGGATTTCAAAAGTTGTTAGAGGGAATAGTGGTCATTGTATCTCAATGTATCTTTTCCATTATGTATTACTATTTCCCAAACTTTGTAATCATCCATGGAGTCTCGCCATTCGCGGACTACCATTCTATTAATGAAATTCGAGCTTTTACCCAATTCTTTGTGTTCTTATTTTATTTAGCTTACAAAGACTCCATTTATTACTGATAATAACTTTCAAAGCAAAAAGATTAAAAAAGAAAAATTGACTTTTAAAAAAAAAAGGGAGAGATTTTTACAATTCAATTTACTTCGAGATTTGTGATGACACAATGATAACAAAATGAAAATTCTGGCTACAGATACCCAATGTCACATCCAATGTTATGACACTGTATCTGACTTACTATATGACAGTAAATACAAAAGCAGTAAATAACACAGTCAATTGTTTACCCAGTTCAGTGTGCAACAACACCTACTCTGGGGGCTACCAAGCCAGGGAGAGAATCCACTATAAGAGATGTTAATTCAGGAATAAACCAACCAGTTTATCTCCTTCACTTAAGACCTACCCAATGCAATTCTAATCTAAGTACAACTTAAACCTGAGTTCCTACTCACTCCCCCTCAATCACAGCAGTGATACATAAACCAATTTGACTTGAGAATTGATGAAGACACTCTTCAAAACACACTCTTGATTATGCTTCACAGCTTTTTAATCAAGTAACACAATCACTCGTGCTTCACAGCTTTGAGTGATGTACACAACTAACTTGACTCTGCTTCACAGCTTTAGTCAAGTAACATTCAAACACTCTTGCTTCAAAGCTTTGAGTGCTACACAACCCTTACAATTGAAACCTATTCCAAGACACTTATCACAATGATAATTGCTTGGAGTACAATTAAACAAATCTATACAGATTACAAACTCGATCTTCTAATTAATCAGCAGGGATGATTTCAAAAACCGCAGCTCTGTTGAATATATAGCAGCTGCAACTTCAGTTAGGGTTTCCAAAAACCTAGGGTTGATTCCGTTTGACTTAAAGTCCAGGTCACAGTACTTTGTTGATCAGGTTAGGATTGAGCGAGGTTACTCCTCAGAAAGCGCAGGATTCTGTTTAGGAAGGACTGAGTTATTTCCTGAAAAAACTCAGACTTATCCAATCCTGTAATCCTGCTAGTTCAGAACAGGATGTCATAACATCTGTTATGACATCTGAGAAAACCTGTCTACTGATTAGCTAAATGTGATCATTTTGCAAACATGCTCAGATACACACTTATGAACATCAGTATTTGAGTTACAATATTTTTCTGCATATGTACCTAAAGAGTTAGTACAACCTTAACTAGAATGTTATGACATCAGTCATGACATTCACACATACACTTGGAATTTACCAAAAATACAAGCCAATACCTAAACACCTACAAACTCCCCCTTTGGCAGATTTTTGGCTAAAGTCCCTAAACAATCAGAGATAGCAGCAGAAATAAATGATGACAGCAGAAAAATATAGTGTTAAGTACTAATTAAGCAGTACCAAATATTCTCCCCCACTTTAGCCACAAATGGGCCAAAGATTACATGTTTATAAAGTAATACAGTTATCCAAGACAAAATAATGAGATCAGCAGCAGAACACCAGACACAGCAGTAGACAACAGCAGGACATTCTTCCAAACTCCACCAGCAACACCACCACGCAGCAATCATCCTTCAAGTACTGTCATCAGACTCAGAGGAGCCACTTTCTTCACTGTTGGACTGTCCTTCATCTTCTTCCCTCATGCTTGCTTCAGCTTCTTCCTTTTCTAGCTTGGCAATTAGTGCTTCTAGGGTCCTTTTCCTAGCATCCAGATCTTTGCAAGTTTCTTTTAAGACAGCTATGACATCAGATGTTTTGGACTGGCTCTTTGCAGACGATGTCTCAGCTGATGTTATGACAATGTCTGGAGCATGGGATCCCTGAAACAGTTTGTAGTGCAGGCCAAGGGCAGGGGCTCTTTTGCAGACTGTATCTCTTGCTACAAGTATGTCAGGATATTGTGCAAGGATGATTCCACAAAGGAGGGAGGGAAATGCAATTGGTCCTTTGACAGCATAACTGCCAGCATGCTTCAAGGTTTGTTCAAAAATGTACCTTCCATAATCAAAGGCAGTCTTGGTTCCTACAGCATAGATGAATCTCCCCAATCCTGTGGAGATGGTTGATTTGTGATTTGTAGGCACCCAGTTTGCTGCACCTATTTTATGCAGGATGGCAAATTTCATGCTGAGTTTACTAGCATTCAACTTCCCTTTCAATGGCCAGCACTTGACTTGCCTGGCAGTGATGGTCAAGCATACTTCATTGTCAGTTGCCTCTAGATCAGGACAGTCCTTATTCGTTCTTCCAAGAAACTTGTTGATTTCTGATGGAGAGAACTTGACCCTTCTTCCTCTAACAAACACACTCTCAAAGTCAGCTGACCTCCCATCAGCACAATCATTGGATAGGTTCACTACAAACTCTTTAACCAGATTTTCATAACATTTGCCAAACTTCATCACAGTCTTTATTAGTCCAGCATTCCTGATCAGCTCCATGATGTCTTTGCACTCCAAAGCATCATTGTTGAGTTCTCTCTCCAAGGCTATTCTCTTCAAGCAAACATACTTCCACCTGTTTGCATTATCAGGATGATGAAAGGAGATGTTGTCAGTTGGCACTTCAGGCACTCTAGCAATCTTGCTGGAAGGGAGCTTCCTTCTGATGGGAGCATTGTCAATGTCAATCTCAAATTCTGATTCATCATCAGAGTCAGAAGTTTCAGGTTCTTTTCTTTTCTTGGAGATTGGTTGTCTAGCAGTCAGCACCTGAGCCTTCTTCCCTTTGGTCTGAATTTTTTCAGCCATCCCTTCAGCCTTGGACTTCTTAGGTTTAACAGTCTCACAACTTTTTCTTTTCATCAATCTTCTAGCAATGCTAGGGTTCACATTAGCAATCAGTTCATTATCTGAGTACTCTTCATCCACATCAATGATAGGTGGATCAGCAGCCTTTTCAGAGGGATTCTGAATGTTGTCTTTTGGTGTCACGACATCCTCAGTGACATCTATATTTTCAGAACCTTCTACATTTGGACTCTCAGATTGATTCAGAGGAATAGAAATCCCCGGTACAGATTGGTTGCCACTCAGAATGCTAGTAACCAGTCTAGCAATGGCTTGGTGTACTTGCACTGTTCCTTCTTTATTAGGTATATTAGATGAAGGAAGAGAAGAATTACCAGAGACTGCAGCTTGAGCTCTTCCTGCTTTTCTGGTCCTGAGTTTCTTGATTTTGGCTGGATTAGTTGCCATCTCCCTGAGAGGAGTGACCTCAAGTACTTCAGATTCTATGCATGTCGTGATTGCCCTAGAATCGTGATCAGATGACGATGATGATGAGTGAGACGAAGCCGCCATAGTGGAAGATGATGTTTGAGACATTGTGTTTAACGTTGAGTAGCAGTAGCACTTTGAGAAAGCTCTTTGATTGGGAGGAGAAA
This sequence comes from Vicia faba, assembly GCA_948472305.1. Classification (NCBI taxonomy): domain Eukaryota; kingdom Viridiplantae; phylum Streptophyta; class Magnoliopsida; order Fabales; family Fabaceae; genus Vicia; species Vicia faba. The sequence continues at coordinate 843,854,347 of OX451740.1, forward strand.
ACCGGTTGCAAGAATGAGAGAGATAGGGAGTACAAGGGAGTCTTTTCAACTTCTGAAGGCTTTTGAAGGAATTGTGAATGACTATGATCAACCCACTAAATATAGACTTAATAGAATTAATCCCTTCAACCCTTGTTTTCAGCAAAACTAATTGCTATAATTTCTCATGTTGGTGAATACCCAATCTGCCCTTCAAATTTTCAAGTTGATTTCCAACAAGCGCCTTGATAGAAGAATCAGTTAGCTGAAGCTCAGAGAACCTATGTTTCAGTTCAAATGATTTCTTCTCTCCAAAGTCAATAGGGTTTAAGGAAATGTTGAATGTTTTCAGATTATCACACCACAATGTCACAACATCTTGTGTAACATTGTCTTCAGGTAGCATCTGTGTTGACCAGAATTTTTTTGAACAGAATTTATGAGACTTGTTCATATCACATATATTATCAGCCTGTAGTTTAGGAGTTCTTCTGACATCTTCCATAGGAATATCTCTTTTCATTTCTTCAAGTTTATGCTGCCACTGTTTCATATCTTTTTCTTCTTTGAAGTTTTGACTCAAGGTGTGGATATCAGTGTTCTCAGGCTGCCACACATAACAGTTATTTTTGGATTTTATTCCTCTCATTACAATATCTAGTTTATCATTAAACACTAGACATTCAGATCTTGAGAAGTTGACCATGAATCCTAGATCACATAATTGACTGATGCTGATGAGATTAGTAGTCAACCCTTTTACCAGCAGTACCTTATTCAGACTTGGAACTCCAGGGTAGTCCAAATTGCCAACTCCTTTGATTTCTCCTTTAGCACCATCTCCAAAGGTCACAAAACTGGTGGTGTGAGGCATAACATTATTGAGGAGATTTTTGAATCCAGTCATGTGTCTGGAACATCCACTGTCAAAGTACCAATCTTCCTTTGTTGAGATCTTCAGGGAAGTGTGTGCTATCAGTGCAATAGCCTTTTTCTTCCATTGAGGAGCGTGTGGTACCCTTTTAGACTTAGGTTCGACATCTGATTTCTGATTAGGATATCCATGTAGTCTGTAACAGAAGGGCTTTATGTGACCATATTTCCCACAATGATGACATCTCCATCTTTGGTACCTCTTCTTCATGTGTCTCTGTCCTTGATGTGGAGAGTAATGTTGAGACATCTGGTTTGACATTAGCTTCCTGGTAACAACTTTCTTTGTTTCCACAAATCCTAGGCCAGATTTATTTCCCATATTTTGTCCAGCCTGAAGAATCTCTTCCAATTTGTCTGTCCCATTTGTCAACATCTTGACTGATTTGGTCATTTGATTCAGTTGTGAGTTCAGCAGTTGAACTTCTCCTTCTAAATGACTTATAGTTTCAAGATTTGCTCTCTTTTCAGCCTCTAGCTTTACAATGAGTTTTGATTGTTTCTCATTTTGCACACAGACTTCACCACTTCTGATACACAATTTCTTGTAGGTATCAGCCAGTTCTTCAAATGTTACTTCTTCATCACTGGTGTCACTTTCAGAAGTACAAACACTAGTTAGGGCAGTAACTAGTTTGGCAGATTCTTCTTCAGAATTGCTTTCTGAATCATAGTCAGACCAGGTAACAGTCATTCCTTTCTTTTGCTTCTTAAGAAAGGTAGGACATTCAGCTCGAATATGTCCATATCCTTCACATCCATGGCATTGAATTCCTCTGCCTTGGTTTTCCTTATCTTCTGATCTTGGTCTTCTGCTGGAACTGTCAATGTCAGAAGGAATGTTGTGAACATTTGACCTTGACTTTGGGTCCATTCTTTTGATGAGCCTGTTGAACTGTCTTCCAAGCATGGCAATGGCTTCTGATATGTTTTCTTCTTCATCCTCCTTGTGTTCAACATCAGTGTTGGTTACAAGTGCTATGCTTTTGTTCTTCTTGTCACCATTATCAGTGATCCCCATCTCAAAAGTCTGAAGAGACCCAATAAGTTCATCCACTTTTAACTTGCTAATGTCCTGGGCTTCCTCTATGGCAGTTACCTTCATTGCAAATCTTTTAGGCAAGGATCTGAGAATCTTCCTCACCAGTTTTTCTTCTGACATTTTTTCTCCCAGTGCTCCTGAGGTGTTGGCAATCTCCAAGATGTTCATGTGAAATTCATGGATGGTTTCATCTTCCATCATTTTTAGATTCTCAAACTTAGTGGTCAACATCTGAAGCCTTGACATCTTTACTTTGGAAGTGCCCTCATGAGTAGTTTTGAGGGTGTCCCAAACTTCCTTGGCCAGTTCATATTGATGTACTAATCTGAAGATGTTTCTATCAATTCCATTGAACAAGGCATTTAAGGCTTTTGAATTTCCCAGAGCTAACTCATCTTCTTCTTTACTCCAATCTTCCTCAGGCTTCAGACTGATTGTCCCATCTCTTTCAGTTATGGTGGGATGACTCCATCCTTTGTCAGCAGCTCTCCATGCCTTTTTGTCCAGAGATTTTAGGAAGGCAATCATACGAGGTTTCCAATAGTCATAATTAGTTCCATCCAGAATGGGTGGTCTGTTTCCAAAAACTCCTTCTTTGTCCATAGTGCCAGAAAGTGATATCCCTAGATCTCACCCAGTAATACAGGCAGGGTGCCTGCTCTGATGCCAATTGAAAATTCTGGCTACAGATACCCAATGTCACATCCAATGTTATGACACTGTATCTGACTTACTATATGACAGTAAATACAAAAGCAGTAAATAACACAGTCAATTGTTTACCCAGTTCAGTGTGCAACAACACCTACTCTGGGGGCTACCAAGCCAGGGAGAGAATCCACTATAAGAGATGTTAATTCAGGAATAAACCAACCAGTTTATCTCCTTCACTTAAGACCTACCCAATGCAATTCTAATCTAAGTACAACTTAAACCTGAGTTCCTACTCACTCCCCCTCAATCACAGCAGTGATACATAAACCAATTTGACTTGAGAATTGATGAAGACACTCTTCAAAACACACTCTTGATTATGCTTCACAGCTTTTTAATCAAGTAACACAATCACTCGTGCTTCACAGCTTTGAGTGATGTACACAACTAACTTGACTCTGCTTCACAGCTTTAGTCAAGTAACATTCAAACACTCTTGCTTCAAAGCTTTGAGTGCTACACAACCCTTACAATTGAAACCTATTCCAAGACACTTATCACAATGATAATTGCTTGGAGTACAATTAAACAAATCTATACAGATTACAAACTCGATCTTCTAATTAATCAGCAGGGATGATTTCAAAAACCGCAGCTCTGTTGAATATATAGCAGCTGCAACTTCAGTTAGGGTTTCCAAAAACCTAGGGTTGATTCCGTTTGACTTAAAGTCCAGGTCACAGTACTTTGTTGATCAGGTTAGGATTGAGCGAGGTTACTCCTCAGAAAGCGCAGGATTCTGTTTAGGAAGGACTGAGTTATTTCCTGAAAAAACTCAGACTTATCCAATCCTGTAATCCTGCTAGTTCAGAACAGGATGTCATAACATCTGTTATGACATCTGAGAAAACCTGTCTACTGATTAGCTAAATGTGATCATTTTGCAAACATGCTCAGATACACACTTATGAACATCAGTATTTGAGTTACAATATTTTTCTGCATATGTACCTAAAGAGTTAGTACAACCTTAACTAGAATGTTATGACATCAGTCATGACATTCACACATACACTTGGAATTTACCAAAAATACAAGCCAATACCTAAACACCTACACAAAAAATGGTGATCCCAGGAATGAACAAATTCCGGTTGTTTTGAGAAGATTTACTTCTTTCTTGAAGGTTCTCTTAGGTCATTTTGCTGGTATGTGCACGATCCTTGTATGTTTCTCAGATAGTTAAAGACGATACCAATCGGTGTAAGGTGCAGTATTGGGTTCGTGATCCCATTGTCTCCAGTCAAGTCTTGGTTCACTTTTAATTTTGGGTTTTAATGATCAGAATCCTCTGTCCCAGATTCCCCAGCGAATTCTTCCCTCATATGATGAAAGGTTTTATTCCATTGGTGTGCCGAGATGTTGCTCTTTCTGCAGTATTGGCATTATTGTTGGTATTTATTTCCAAGGCAACTAGACCAGGGCAGTATCTTTTCAGAGAAGTGTTGAAATGATTATCAACCTTTGGGTTTTCACCCACCAAGTGCTGGGTTGGATTTAAAATCCCCATGGGTTTGACCTCTTTCTATATTGATGACTTTCTGATTCACCGGGAAGGCTATCCCAGGGCATCTTTTGTTGGAATAAGTGTTCATAATGTAAAGTTTCAATCCACATCTTTCTCCAGGGAGGTAGGCTTGAATTCCCCAGTGTGGTCTGTTTGTTTCAGCGTCAGTATGCTTTATTTGAGGCTGGTCTTGCAATCTCTAGTAGGTGTGTTACTTTTGAAGAAAAACTGGTTTCTCTAATGAAGCCGGAAGGAGGATGTTCTATCTCGGTATCTATTTAATTTTTGTACCTCTGAATTATGTTTCTCTTTAGTAAAGTTAAATGTAGACATTAGGATTGGTTTCCGCAGTTGGCTTTTACCTTTCTTAGAATGATCTTTCTGGTTGAAGTCTAGCCAAGTGTTGTTAGTACCTGAGGCGGTTTTGTTTGTTTGTTCCTACTGTTTGTGTATCTGTTTTACCAACATATGCACGATAACACTCATACATTCATACATACATCATGCATGGCTAAAATTGACAAATCATTATTCATTGACATTATGTTCGGACCTTCCTGCAACGCTCTTTGCTTAGATGGATTTAGTTTTCCCTCTTGAGTTTATTTCTCAAAGGATGTATCTTCATTGACTGTCTTGCTCCAGTTTATTTCTGATTTGGATCTGTGATTGCATGACAATATTAGTTACTTTGGATTTCTGAAAACTTCGAGTTTTGGTTTGTGCATTTATTTTGTACGAGAAGACTTTATCTCCTCAGCAGGAATATCGTGGCATTTCCCCGGGAAGTCATATTTCTATCCCTAGAAAGTCATTTCTTTTTGCAATTCTCCATGACAACAAGTAACAAGTCTCTTTATTTGAGACAACTTATGTTTGATCTTTTCCAGGTAGATTTCCTTGGTTAAAGAAGAAGTTGAGACCCGTTCTAGGTGAAACACCAGAATTTTGGGGAAAACTTGATATATTTTCTCTTTCTACCTTCAGTGAACGTTGGTAGGACATCGACAGTGAACATCGGTGTTTATTATCTTTTTGCTATCTTCAGTGAACATTGATAGTTCATCGTCAGTGAATGACGATGATATGATATTTTCTCTTTCTACCTTCAGTGAATGTTGGTAGACCATCGGCAGTGAACGTTGGTGTATATTATCTTTTTGCTATCTTCAGTGAACATTGATAGTACATCTTTAGTGAACGACAATGATATGATATTTTCTCTTTCTACCTTCAGTGAACGTTGGTAGACCATCGGCAGTGAACGTCGATGCTTGTTATCTTCCTCTCTGATTCAATTCTTTTGGTCCACCAGTGATTTATTTTCCTGGTGGGGTTGCTCCTTTGTTTCTTCATTTTTGTGGCATCCCCAATGATACTTTTCATCTCTTTGGTACTGTTCATATACATTCATATGCATAAGCATTTGCATGGCATCTTAGGGCTAAAAATAGGGTTTGTTTTATATTTAAGTATCTTCGATCACGTCGACACGAAGATTTTCAACCTTCATATCTTCGAATAGAAGAAACTTAAATAAGGGCAGCTGTTGTACCCCAATTTTTGCCCCCTAAGATCCCTTCATCATACCATGTTGATTCAATCACAACAAGATCACATTAGGACTTTTGGTTCTTCTCCCTATCATTTAGCTTTGATCTTTTTGAGGAGTTACCAAGCACCTTGAATTGTTTTATTTTATGATCATGAATATTTTGCTTTGATTTTTCTCTTATTAATAAAATGCAATGTTGGTTTGCCTTACTTGTTAATAATGTAGGTAAAGGCTATGAGGTTTAACAAGTTGCTTCATGGGTTCATGAGTTTATTTCCATGCCCTAGTCAACATAGCTTGAGGAGTTCAAACTTCACTATTGGAGTGGTTTTGGAAGAAATAGAACGACAAGGCTTACTTTGGTTCAACATATTTCAAAGTTATCAAAATTGATTCAAAAGTACAAGGGGTTGAATGAAGAAGTTATCATGATTGGACAAGGTCTTGTTCCTATTGGTCACAAGAGCACATTTATCTCAAATTTCAATATATGGAAGTGGTTTTGGTGGCTATGAGTCCTCATCATCATCCTCAATAACTTCTATTCACAAAGAAATAATATTGGCACAAGAAGTTTGTTCAAACTTGTCAAAGTTCCTCAAAGCATTCTCTTGATCTAGAGGCTAGGGTTTTGAACTTCAAAGGAGCATATCTTGCTCAACTTTTGGTACTTTTGAGTGATTCCAAAGACATATTTCTCTTTAAAGAGTTACCAACAAATCACTTCAAAAGTTCCAAGGAGTTTCCATGTGGAAGGAACTTGGTAAAGAAGAAAGATTACAGGTCATCCAGATGAATCCACAATTTTCCATATGTGACTTCAAATAGTCATAACTTGGTCAATTTTTATCACCTCGAGTCCATTCTTTTTCCATTATGATCTTGAAGATGTTTACTTTTTTCCTTCTTTTATGTGCAAAGTGAGAAAATGGATGGAAGTTGCCTTAAGAATGAAAAAGATTATAGGTCATTTCATGATTTTTGGCCAACTTCAACAAGTCATTACTTGCTCAATTGTTGGAGATTTTGGGTGGTTCAAATTTCAAAATGTCATTCAAGAGGTCTACTTCAGTCTATCTTTTTTGGTCAAGAGCAAATTCTAAGTGGAAGGCCATGTTTGGATACAAAAGATTATAGGTCATTTTTGAAGAAGAATTTGAAATATTTCTAAGTATGGAAAGTCAACTCGTTTTCTTCAACTTTGACTCCATGTAACTTTAAGCTCAAGCATACATTTGATTCTATTCTTTTTCCGTTGCAAATCTTGTATCCTCATCTTTCCAAAGCATCAATAATTATGCCCTAAGACTCCTTGAGTTGGAAATGCCATGGATTTGAATTTGGTAACTTGAAATTGAATTTTTTACAAAGTCAGGATTTTGAAATCTTTGTTTTGGCTTCTAAACACAAGTTTTCCATGCGTTTTTGTTTCTAATCATGATTAACAACTTCCCAAAAGTGTTTAGCATCATGAAACACACGATTTAGCTGAGTTATGATCAAAATTGAGTCACACTTTCTTCATGATGCAGACCCACACGAATTCCCTCCAAAATGCATCATTCACTCTTCCTTTTGATCCCATTTGCTTCTCCAATAAATACATGAACTATCCCTTTCGTTTTCCCAAGCTTAGAGAGCCAAGAACACCCTTCAAAAACCTCACACGAACCCACTTTTTTTGAATTCAGTTTTTGAAATTTAAGCTTCCTTTTCCAAAATTATTTGCGCATTCTTCATCCTTGAACTTCATACAAACTCTCCAGCACTTAAACCAATCAAAACGACCCATAATTCAAGCTACAGAAGTCTAGTTTTAGAGCTTCTTACTTGAACTTAGAAAAGGTAGAATTCTCCACCAATTGAATCAAAATCAAGCACTAATCTATTCTACTCCTTTGTCTGATTCTAATGCTGCTTACAGTTTTTAAATCCATTGAGAATTGAGAGAGAAATCTCAAATTGGAGGTGTTCGCTATTTTCTAAGTTTTTGATTCATATCTCTCTCCATACCTTATATAAATTTGGCGCGATGGTTGTGTTAGAATCGTCTTAAAGAGACGAGTTCAATGAAGCTAGCCTGGGATCCTAATTTTTCCATTTGAAGGATCTCACAAAATCCTCATTGCAGGGTGTCTGGAGGTTGAAGACGATGACATGTCTCATCTCAGCCAATGATAGCGTGCCAAGCGTTTTAATTTCATTGGTTGCCCTTTTTTTGATCACTTGTGTGTTTCACTAAGGTCCATATCAAGCACTGCACGTCTAGTCCATTAGATTAGCTTACTAACGCGTTTTGACTTTGATCTGATGGTCCATATCTTTTTGGTTTTATTTTATTTTCCGATTTTATATTTTATTTGATTAAATTTTCAAAAATTCATAACTCTTTTATTTTTTATCCAAAAATTATGAAAAAATTCACAAAAATACTTTGAATTATTTCTGATCTCATGAATATTTTTTCACATTTTTATTTTGAAATTTAGTATTTTATATATTTTTTGTATTATTAGCTTTCTTTTAATTACTTAAAAAATACTTTCTGACATTTTTTTAATTCTGAAAAAATTCATAAACATTATTTTGCATATTTTTGACTTTCTAAAATTTTTATGGAATTTTATGTTGAGGTTTACTATTTTTTTTATCTATTTTATGTTTGTTTTAGCAAATTTAAATAGTTTAAAAATAGTTTCTGACTTTTAAAAATCACCAAAAATTTTATAAAAATATTTGGATCCATTTCTAATTTTTCTATGGCCTTATTTTTCATTTCTTGATTAATTTGAATATAATTGATATTTTCCTCATTATTTTCTATTTTTAAACATTTTTAACCCTTTTAATGTATATATTAAATATATTATTATTTTGTGATTATTTTCTGGCTGTCTTGAGTTGATTTTTTGATCATGAGTTTATTAACGTCATTAGATCTTGGGTGTTGAGTTCAACTCCACCAATATGGATGAATGATTTTAATAATAGTTTGATTAAATTTTTAATTCAAAAGTGGTTTATTCATCTTTTTGCCCTAATCCTCTTCATCTCATCCCCTTCTTATTGCACTAAATGTTGTTGAAGCATGATCTCTATATCATGTCTCAAAACAAGTGGTGCATAAATTGCTATTGACCGGCCTCAAAATAGGTGCGATTTCCACTTACGATTGCTTAACATAGCGCTAAATTTTGTCCCAATTCGAATAAATGATCATTCGTGACCCAAACTTATGATTGCAAGCCCAAGTATGTTAATTTGATCTCTTTGATCCAATAACCTTGAGATTCATTGTGTGGAGGCTTTGGTTCTACCAATCCTCTACTGGATCTACAACACCTTTGGTCAACGCGGATCACTTAAACCTTGTTGATCATTAAGTGGCACTTGTGAGAATTCCAAATGGATGATATACTTGACAAAAAGCAAATGCAACTTATTGTGTGGAGGCTTTGGTTCTACCAATCCTCTAATGAGTTCCAAATGCAAGTTTCAAGATGGTCATCCAACTAACCACTAATTATTGTCCTGTTTTATCTTATGCTTTTATTCTTTTTTATGCTTTATGTACTATTTATTTTTCAGCATTTACATTTCATGCCATTTTCATCTTTGCTCATTTGAGCATTTATTTTCTTGTCATTTTTACTTTTCTCACTTGAGATTTTCTTTTATTTTTCTTAAGATACTTAATAATCAACATAAACCCTAAAAAACTCTTAATGGTACTTGGACTAATTGGTTACTATCCTTGGCATTATGGAGCATGGGACTATTTCTTGGACTTAGGATTAGAAACCTTGGCCTATCTTGGAGACCTTGTGATCTTATCTGATTATTTTGTCTGGATTTCTTGAGGTTTACCTCAAGACATTGGGTTGCTTGTTTGTTTTTGTGTGCAGGTTTTTGTGATTACATTCTCTATTTGTAATCTGGAATTCACTCGTATACATCCATTACTCTGCCCAATTTTTGTGAAGACTTAATACACTTGAAGAGGTCTAGTATCTTTGCTTGCTTGGTTTCAATCCAAAGAATGAGAATTCTATCTTGGCTCATAATGTCAAGTTTTGGCCTCTTGTTCGTTAGATAGTCCTTATCCTTAGCTTTTACCTTATGCTTTAGGATAGTCTCTTATTCTCCTCCCATTTTCTTTAATTTCAAAAATCTTCTCTCTCCTTTTGAAAACCCTTCTTGTTTTTTAAATTTGAAAAACTTTCATAATAAACTTGGACTTAGGTCCATGCATTTTCAAAACATTTTCATCAATAAACTTCAATCAACTTAATAATACCTTGACATTTTTTTGTGATAAGACTAAAAGTTAATCAATCTCATTTCAAACCATTTTGCCACTTTGGATTTTATCTTTAAACTTTTCTCAAAAGATTAGACTCTTGTCAATCCTTGTAGTGATGCAAACAACTATACTTCTACAATATGTAGTGAAGTGAGATATTTTCCACTTGGGTGTTGAGTGAGGCATTGTTGATTTTTATAATGCAAGCCATATCCTCCACTTTGAGATAATGCAAATTCTCATTTCTCATGATTGTGGGTAGTAAGTATGTTTTCCACACGAATAATGACGATGGTGTCTTATCTCTTAAAATCAACCAACACACTTGTGTTTCAAATTTTTAAAAGAGGAACTACGTGTACCTTGACCCCCTATTGCATGAAAGGTGGTACGTAGGCACTAAAGGTTCGCAACCACGGCGGGTGAAAAAATTTTAAAAATATTTCTTTTCTCACCTCCACCATCTATTTTATATACAACACATTTTTATAGCCAAAATATACAGATTTTACAAAGAGGTTCTTGCGGAGTACCGCAGATTTTTAGGGTGCTAATACCTTCCCTTTGCATAACCAACCCCATTACCTCGAATCTTTCCCCCTCTTTTGGGTTATTCACTCTTTTCCCATTCCTTTGGAAATAATAAAGCGCGGTGGCGATTTTTATTTTGATTTGTATAAAGTCTAGTCAATCCAATGGCTTAGTCTTGAACATTTCTACCGCTACAATGTCCTATCTTTTAGGAGATAATTCTGCAATGCCTCTACCATATCCAGTTGTGTTTGAAGAAGCCCAAATCTAATATATTGAAGATTATAAAAGGAAGGCTCCAACCCTAGTACAAGTGTGGAACTTACTATGTATTTTGATTAGGGTTTGTGTGCATATTATGAGCCTCTTGATTATCATGTTGATGAAAGAGTAGGACTGTACTTTTGAGTTGTAAGTTATGTCAATCATTCCAAAGCTTTGAAGCAGTGAATGATTGTGTGTCTTTGAAGTGTAACTTCAGTGTTTGTTCTAAATGTTAAGAATTGGTCAATCATTATGACTGTGATTGGAAGGGATTTGAGAATGGTCGTATACCTAGGTGAGTCTTAGGTAGAAGTTATGAACGACTAATGATTAATTGAGTAGATTGTAAACTAGGTGAAAGTTTGTTGTGGATCTATGAGTTGATATTATCAAGTTAACTTGGTCCCTGACTTAGTAGCCCCCAGAGTAGGTGTGTCAATTCACCAAACTGGGTTAACAATTTTGTGTTTTCTTTATTTTTCTACACCGTGTTTATCGTTCATATTGTTCATTGTATGTAAATTCAAAAAAAAGTGTCTCGACATCCTTTAGGACATCTATGATCTGAATACCAGAATTTCAATTGGTATCAGAGCAGGCATCCTGCTCTGACTCTGGGTGAGATTCAGGGAAGTTACTTTTTGGTATAATGAACAAGGAAGGAGGATTTAGGAACAAACCACTTGTTCTTGATGGAATAAACTATGATTATTGGAAAGCTCGTATGGTGGCTTTCATAAAGCCCGTGGACAGTCAGGATTGGAAAGCTATAGTCAAGGGATGAGATCCACCAAAGGTTGTTGGCCTGGATGGGAAGGTTACTGATGTTTTGAAGGTCGAAGAAGACTGGAATGATACTGATGAAAAATCATCAGAGGGAAAATCTAAAACATTGAATGCCCTATTCAATGGAGTGGACAATAACATCTTCAAACTGATAAGAAATTGTATTGTTGCCAAAGAAGCTTGGGAGATTTTGAAGACTGCTCATGAAGGAACCTCTAAGGTGAATAAATCAAGACTCCAAATTCTTACCACTCAGTTTGAGAAATTAATAATGAAAGAGGATGAGAGTACCCATGATTTCCACATGAATATTATCGAGATAGCCAATGCATTTGTTTCCCTAGGAGAAAATATGTCAGAAGCCAAGTTGGTAATGAAGATTATCAGATCTCTTCCAAAGAGATTTGACATGAAGGTGACTACCATTGAAGAAGCCCAAGATATAAACAAAATAAACATTGATGAGCTCATGGAATCTCTGCAAACCTTTGATTTAGAGATCAATGAAAAATCTGAAAAGAAGAAGAACATTGCATTTGTCTCTAGTGTTGAAGACTCAAAAGATGAGTGTGACCTTGATACAGAAGAAGGAATATCCAATGCTATTGTATTGCTTGGAAACAATTCAACAAAGTGTTGAATAAAGTGAAAGGAAAGTCAAGATTAAATGCCAGGAACAAGTCTTTCGACAAGTCCTTCGACATCAACAAAAGTAAGGATTTTGGAAGAAGGTACAAACCTGAAGCGAAGATAAATAAAGGAAGAGGAGTTCAGTGTCATGATTGTGAAGGCTTTGGACACATAAGAGTTGAATGTCACACTTATCTCAAGAGAAAGGCGAAAGGTATGTATGTGTCATGGTCAGATGAAGACTCTGAAAGTGATCATGAAGAGGAAAGGACCAAACAGGTCACAACCTTGACTGGGACTTGTGTCTCGGATAAGGATTTAGTTTGTGAAGAGCTATATTTTGATGAGCTTGCTGAGGCTTACAAGGAATTATGCCTCATAAATCAAGAGATGATTCGATTGGAAGAAAAGCAAGAGAAAATTATTTCCCAACTAAATGCAGAAAATGTAGAGTATCTGTCTACCATCTCTGACATGGAGGATAAAGTGCTTAAGCTAAATTCACAACTTGATAGTATGACCAAGTCCATAAGAATTCTAAACAGCAGTTCTGATGTACTTGATGAGATTATCAATTCAGGGAAGTGTGCTGGAAATGTTCAAGGACTCGGGTATGTCAACCAATCTGTGAAGAACATGGGCAAAAGGGATGAAGTAAAATTTGTTCACCCAAAGAAAGTGGTGGAACAAAAAATGTCAAATAAAATGTTTCAACATGAGCATGAATAACAGATAAATCACTTCGGAAATAAGTATAAGCAAAGGAGGTGATATTACCGTGATAGGTTTGGCCACATACAATTTGTCTGCTACAAGTTATATGGCTATCCCAAATATAAAGCACAATTCATAAGAAAACAAGTAGTTAATAAAGCAAAGAAGAAATGAAGCTTAAGAAAGGGAATGTTTGGACTCATAGATCATATACCTCTCATAGATTCAATAAGAAAGGGTTGGTATTGTGATAGTGGTTTTTCCAGACACATGACTGGTGTCAAGAAATTTCTGGTGAATGTTAAATCATGTCCCACTAATTATATCACCTTTGGAGATGGATCAAAAGGTAAAATAAAGGGTGCTGGAAAGCTACACCATTCAGGACAGCATAATCTTGATGATGTGTTATTTGTTAAGGGGATTAATGCAAATTTTATTAGTATTAGTCAAATGTGTGATCAAAATCTCAAAGTTAACTTCACTGAATTTGAAAGTTCAATAACAAATGGTAACAATGAGATCATCATGAGAGAAATCAGATCTAAAGACAACTGTTATCGGTGGTCTTGTCAAGAAAAAAATTATCCATCCACAAGCTTAATAACAAAAGAAGATGAAGTGAAGTTGTCTAAAAAACTTAGCCGTCTACATTTGAGAGGTATGAAGAAAAGTATGTCGAAAAAGTAGCCAAAATTACCTCCCAACTGAAAGCTGAGAAAGGAAAAACATGTGATGTTGGTCGAATAGGGAAGCAAACCAATATGTCAACTCCAAAGTCGCATCACAAAATTGCTTCTATAAGAGTAGAAAAATATCTTATGAAGTCGATGGAACCTGTGCAGATTGACAAAGTTGGTAAAAAGGGGATTATTGATGTAACTGTTAAGGATTCCTTAAAGTCTGCCTGGATGAACCTCATTAACAAAAGATCACATAGAATTGAAGCTTTCAAGGGGTTATAGAAATTTCAAATGGGGAGGAGTGCAATAAGTTCTCTATCCCTTATCCAGGTTGTTGTGATTGGAACTGCCAAAGGAAGGAACAAAAGGTCTCTACAAAGGGATAATTTGAATGAGATCTTTTTTGAGGTGGTGACAAGTGAAGTTAGTGATGTGACTCCTAATACTTGTGATAGACTCAGAAGTGTAAAAGGTTATTTGACAGGGGAAAGGGGTGGAGGGTCATCTAAAGACAATCATGTATGTCTCATTCCATGGATGTAGTGTGCCTCTACTGCTATTGCTAATGAAGGTTTGTGTTAAAAATGTCCTATCAAATGCTACGACATATTTTATGATGTATGAAGTTAATATTGGTTTATTGCTTCTTGGTTGTCGCTTTAAAGGAGAATAATAGATCACTATTGTGAGGAATACATCTTCTACAAGTGGTTCATCATGAAGTGTGTTGGTCTCCAATGTCTATTGAGGATTTGTGAATGAAATTCTCAGACTGATGTTGGGACATCATCTCAGTTTTTTAAAGCTTCAAAAGAAAGGAAGAGCTTTATATGATAATTCTCTAGTCATGACTGTTATCTTAATTTTAGGTGTCTAGTTCCTCTCTTGATGGAAAGATAGTAGTTGGTGAAGTGGTTGGAGTATATTTTTGTTTGGCCATGGTTGGTGCATTCAATGGAAAATTATGGTCTTGCTCGAAGACTATGGCTAAGACTGGAGTCCGTCCATTTTTGGAGGTGTTATAGTGTGTAAAGCTCAACAGGGTGTCATGACAATTGTAGGTTGATCCTGACGTGTGAAGCAAGCTTTGCTGAAAAGGGGAAGCTGTTGTTTTAAAGATTAAGTGTAGGCTCTAACGGCATGTTTGCCTACATCTAGTTTCTTATGAATACGAGTTCCCTTGAATTGAAGAAGTTACATATTATAGTGGTAGAAATGTTGAGACTAAGCCATTGGATTGACTTGACTTGCACAAATCAAATAAAAATTTCCACCTTGCTTTATTGTTTCCAAAGGAAATGGGAAAAGAGCGAATAAACCCAAAAAAAGAGGGGGAGAGAATCTAGGTACGGGGGTTGGTTATGCAAAGGGAAGGTATTAGCACCCTAAACATTTACGGTACTCCGCATGAACCTCTTTGATTTTTTTTTTGTATTTTGACTATAAAAGGTGTATATAAAAATAGGTGGTGGAGATGAGAAAAGAAGTATTTTTTATAATTTTTGCACCCGCTGTGGTTGCAAACCTTTAGTGCCTACATACCACCTTCCGGGCAATAGGAGATCAGGATACTCGTAGTTCACCTTAAAATTTTAAAACACATGCGTGTTGGTTAATTTTAAGAGAAGAGACATCATCGTTATATCCGAGTGGAAGACATAATTACTACCCACAATTATGATAAAGGAGAATTTGGATCATCTCAAAATGGAGGATATAACTTGGATTTTAAAATCAACAAAACCTCATTTAACACCCAAGTGGAAAATATCTGACTTTACTACATATCATAGAAGTATAATAGCTCGCATCACTACAAGAATCGACAAGAGTCTAATCTTTTGAGAAAAGTTTAAAGTAAAAAGCAAAAGTGACAAAATGGTTTGAATGAGGTTAATTGACTTTTAGTCTTCTCACAAAAATGTCAAAGTATGATTAAATAGATTAAATTTTGATTAAGAAAAGATTTTTGAAAATGCATGGACCTAAGTCTGAGTTTATTATGAAAGCGGTTCAAGTTAGAAAACAAGAAGAGTTTTGAAAAAGAGGGAGACGATTTTGAAATTAAAGAAGATGGGACTATCCTAAAGCATAAGGTAAAAGCCAAGGAAAAGAACGATCTAACCAACAAGAAGCGAACACTTAACATATGAAGTCAATGTAGAATTCCCATTTTTTGGATTGACACCAAGCAAGCAGAAATAGTAAACCTCAGAGAAATACCAAGCTTCAGATGAATTAAGTCTTCACAAAAATTGGGGAGAGTAACGACTATATACAGAGGCATTCTCAGTCACAGACAAAACACATAATCAGAATAACCTGCACACAAAGAAACAAAAACAACCCAATACCTTGGAGTAAACCCCAAGATCTTCAGGTAAAATAACAACAGAGCCACAAGGTCCCAAGTATCAAGACTTCTAATCCTAAGTCTGATAGATCCACAACTCCACAATGCCAAGGATAGTAACTAAGTAGTCCAAGTAACCTTAAAGTTTTTTATTGTTCAAGTTGATTATTAAGTGTCTTGAAAAAGAAAATAAAAGCTCAAATGAGCAAAGATAAAATGACATAAAAATAAATGCTCAAGTGAGCAAAGATAAAATGACATAAAGATAAATGCTCAAATTAGCAAAGATAAAAAAGTCATGAAATGTAAATTCTAAAATAAAAATGTTACATAAAAGTAAAGGCGTAAAATAAAAAGCATAAAGTAAAAACATAAATAAAGTCAAATGTTAGTGAATTAGAAGTTAGAGGTTAGTTGAATGGCCATCTTGAAGTTTGCATTTGAGAACTCATTAGAAGATTGATAAAATTAAAGCTTCTAAAAAACAAGTCTCATTTGCTTTTTGTCAAGTATATCATTCATTTTAATTACTCAAGGAAACCACATATGATCAACGATATTCAAATGGTTCCCTTATACCATAGTTCATAAAGCTCATTAGAGAATTGTTAAGATCAAAGCCTCCTAACAATGATCTTCAAAGTTATTGGATCAAAGGTTTCAAATTAAACATACTTGGGCTTGCAAATATAGATTTGGGCCACGAATGATCATTTTTGAATCAAGACAAATTTAGCGCTATGTTAAGCAATCGTAAGTGGACTTATGTAGAAGTTACACCTATTTTGAGGCTGGTCAATAGCAATCTATATACCAATGTGTTAGAGAAATGATATGTAGATAATTATCCAATAACATGTAGTACAAGTAAAACCAAGAATGAGATAAGATGAAGAAGGAGATGATGTATCAGATGAAATTAGGGTTTCAAATAACATCAACATTATTAATCCATTTTGGTGGATTTGGTTTTTCAACCTATCAACACCCAAGATCCAATGAGGTTGATGAACTTATCCCAAAATAATACTCAAATCAGGACCAAACAAAAAAAACATTTAATAAAACAATATTTAAATGATTAATAAAAGGGAAATAATTTGTAAAATACACAAAAATATATTAAAACACCAAATAAAAATCCTAAAAAAAATCAGAGGTCAAACAGGAGTCAATAAGTGTTGACAAAAATTTTCAGAATTTTTTAAAGTAAGAAACTATTTTTAAAATTTAAAGAAATAAGCAAAATAAACCAAAATTTGTGAAAAATAGTAAAATAAAAAATAAAAACAAAATGAGACCACCTATATTTGTCAAGAGGTCATTGGATCCTTTCATAATTTTTTCAGAATTTAAATATCAAGAAAAGTATTTTTAAACAATTAAAACAAGTCAAATAAAGTGAAAAAAATCATGAAAAATACCAAATCACGAAATAAAATTGTGAAAAAATAAAAATCAGAAAGAGAAAAATCAAAAGTATTTTTGAGAATTTTTTTTCACATTTTTAGAAGTTGAAATGAATTTTTTATGAATTTTTGAAGTTTAAAATAATTAAAATATAAAATTAGAAAATAAAAATAAAGTAAAAAAGATGTAGACCATTTGATTAATGTCAAAATACGTTAGTAATCAAATCGAAGGGATCTGGCGCGCTGTGCATGATATGGATATTAGTGAATAAACCATTGAATCGTTAATTAAAAACAGATTTGAAAAAAATGTGTGACACCATGTCATTGGTTGAGAGATGACACGCTGATCATCTTCAACCTCCAGCCATGCGTGAATTTATAGGTCTCACAAACTGTAAAATCAGGAGCTCACCGGTGTCATTCGCTTCGTCTCTTCAATATGATTTCAATGGTACCCTCGCGAAAAATTTATATTAAACACATCTTAGTCGATTTGGAAAAAACTAGAGAGTTTTTGAAGAATTTGAATTTGCAAACAGACGCATCAAATGCATCAATTAATCAAAATTAAATCATCAACAAGCATCAATGAACATCATAGATCATTTCAGTAATTTGATTTAAAAGAATTGATGCCTTAAACTACCTGAACAAAGTATGAAGAAATTGCTTTGAAACTTGACTTGACTTGCACAATTTAGTGGACTTCAAGACTTAATATTTCTTTTGTTAGCTTCAGTGAAGTTCAAGGAAGAAGAATCAATAAAGAAATTAGAGCTGGAAGTACTCTAAATAGGAATTCAAAGTTGCATAAATGGAGCTTTGCAAGTGAGTTTGGCAGGGCTTCTTTGGCTCTTCAAGCTTGTCAAAATGATGTAGAGAGAGTCTCTATTTATAGGAGAATGTGATGCAATGCTTAGAGAAGGTAAATGATAAGTAATCAAGTGAAATGACGTGCATCCTGAACATGAAAAAAGTGTGACTTCTAACTCATCAAAACTCAACTAATTCTTGCATTTCAACCCTTAATCCAGCCTTAGCAACTTTGTTAAACCTGTTTTAGTTGAAACATGCACACAATTTGTATTTAGAAGCCACATTAACCAATTTGCAATCTGACTGTTTTGAAAAAACCAGTTTCAAGGTGCCAACTTTGAATCCATGGTGCACACAACTCAATAGGCTTTATTACATGATTCTTGAAGCATTTAAAAGAAAATGTCACAATATTTATAATGTTCTAAGAAAGACTCCATTTGGATAATTGAGATGGAAGTTATGTCCTCCTGAAATCGTGAAAAACAAACTGATTTTTGTACTTAGAAATATTTCTAAGTGTTGAACTTCAAAATGACCTATAATGTTCTTCAAAATTACATGACCTTCCACTCAAAACTTGATCTTGATATATGAAGATGACATGAAGTAGACCTCTTGAATTGAATTATGGAATTGAGATTACTCAAAAATCATAAAAATTGAAATAGTTATGGTCTTTAGAAAATGATGAACAAATTCGAAAAAACTTACAAAAGACCTGTAATCTTTTCAATTCTTCAACAAATTTCCAAGCATTTTGAAGTCTTGCACATTGAAACAAAGTTGTAATAGACATCCCAAATATTACTTTGGAAAAAAAATTGGGATCAAGGAGATAAAAATTGACCAAGTTATGATCATTTGAAGTCAAACCCTAAGATTCCAAGGTTTTTCAAGGAGACTTGTAATCTTTCTCAACCATTACTGATCTTCCATTCAAACTTTTCCTTAGATCCCTGAAGAGAGATTGTTAAGGACCATTTAAATAGAATCATGGATTTTGACACAATCAAAAATCTAAAAAATAAGCAACATGTGGTCCTTAGAAGTCAATAAACCCTAGCTCAAAGAGTGTCAAAAATGACTTGAAACCCCTTTCAACTTTTGATGATCTTTCTTGCACAATTGGATCTTGTAATGTGAAGAGAGGTTTTGGTATATGATGATAAGAATCCATATCAAAAAGAACCAACTCAAAATGTTGAAAATTGAGAGAGTTATGCACTTGTGATCACTGAATCAAGCATCTGCTCAATTAGGTCATACTTGTTGAATCAACCTTGAATATTTTTGAACATTTATTGGAAAAATAAAGCATGATGAACAATAAAAGGCCTTGAAATAATGTTGTTTTGAAGCACACTCAAAGATGGAGCTTAACTCCCTATGAAACTTGTTGAATAAGGCATGGAAATAAACACATGAACCTATGAATCTTCTTAATGAATGCCACCACCAACTTTGAGGAGATATTTACCTAAATAAAGTGAGGGAACTCTTTGAGCCACAAATATTTGACATCATAGACATATCCTTGAAGCTTGAGCTCTTTCCATACATTAAAGAACCATTTGACTGAGGACCAATCCTTAAACCCTATGTTAGATAGGGAGATGAATTCAATTGTGTCATCACCTAAAATATGAACATTCAAAGAAACAGATATACATAATTTGATGTTAGTTAAAAGAAAACATGTACAAGATGAACAAATCAAGTTGCTTGGTGATCCCTCAAGAGCAAACTTAAAGATAAGATGAAGTAGAAAGGTAGAACCAACCCAAATGTGTTACCTTGATGCATTGATAAAAATGAGATGATGAGAAATCTTAGGGGGAAAAATTGGGGTATAACAACTACCCTTATTTAAGTTTCTTCTATCCGGAGATACAAAGGTTAAAATCTTCTTCTCAACGTGATTGAAGATACTTAAATATAACACAAGCCCTGTTTTTGGCCCTAAGATGCCATACAATGCTTATGAATATGAAGGCAAATGACCAATTTCAAAGGTGACACAGAACGCCACTGAGGAAGCAGAAAATAAAACCAACGGACCAAAAAGAGAGTTCGACCAGGAAAATAAATTGCTGGGGAACAACACGACTCTGGGTATGGCTATAAAAGGTAAAGTCAAAACCACGATTAACGAATCCAAATGCATAGTAAGATTTCAACAACGAAAAATCTTAAAATTGAAAGCAACAAACTATCAAGGAGGTAACCATTAAGAAAATACTACCGACTCGACTGGAGGAAAGAAACTCAACTCCATTTGAGGAAAATAAATTTTGCCGGGGAAAAGAAGACTTAACTCTATTGGGGTAAAGCCAAAATAGGAGACAAAGTACCATTAACTCAATAAATGAGTAAAAAGCAATAGATAACAATGATTAACAGATAATTATGAATTATCCACTCAGAGAGGAGATAGAAAAAATAGAGTAATATCAACTCACAGGAAATTAGAAACTAACAAACCAAAGGATGCAAATAGAAATAGTAAGATGATATCGGCTCAGAGATGATGATAACCATCAACATCGAGGCTAGTAAACGAATGATTGACATCAGTACTTATGACTGGAAACACATGATTGGGATCAACACTTATGGCTGGGAAAAAAGGGTTGACATCAACACTTATGAGTAGAAATAAAGGTTGACATTAGCACTTATGGATGGGAACAAAGGTTTGACATCAACACTTATGGTTGGGAACAAAGATTGACATTAGCACTTATGGATGGGAATAAAGGATTTACATCAGCACTTATAATTGGGAACAAAGGTTGACATCATCACTTATGGCTGGGAACAAGGGGTTGACATCAGCATTTATGACAAGGACAAAGGTTGACATCGACACTTATGGTTGGGAACAAGGGGTTGACATCATCACTTATGGCTGGAAAAAAAAGGTTGACATTGACACTTATGGCTGGGAACAAAGGGTTGACATAATCACTTATGGCTGGGAACAACTTAACTCTATTGGGGGCACCAATGAGGAGAAAGAGATAAATATTGACTAATGAACGATGGTGAACTACCAACTTACGGATGAAGGTAGAAAAAATAGAACAATACTGAATTTTATTGAAGGTAAAGAAACATAAGATACACCAACGTTTACTGAAGGTGGACTACCAACTTTCACTGAAGGTAGACAAATAAAAGATAAACCGATGTTTACTGAAGGTGAACTATCAAGTTATCTGAAGGTAGAGATATAGGTAAAATACCAAATTTTACTGAAGGTGAACTATCAAGTTATCTGAAGGTAGAGATATAGGTAAAATACCAAATTTTACTGAAGGTAACAATCAAAGGATACACCAACTTTTACTGAAGGTGAACTACCAACTTTCGTTGAAGGTAGGATCTGCATTAACAATAACAAGTTTCCCAAAATTTCGGTGTTCCACCTAGAACGGGTCTCAACTCCTTATTTTACCAAGGTATTCCACGTGGAAAGGGTAATAAACTTGACCAACTTCTGGATTTCGTCGAGAACGGCAACAACTTCTTCTTTGATCAAGATATTACTTGAAAAGGATAACAAATTGTTGTAAGAATCTTTCAACAAATTGTCTTTACCATTGGAGTATAGCCAACCTCAACAATGAACTATCTCCAAAAACATAGAGACTACCATACATTGGAGTAAATAAAAAACAATATTCTCTAGGAAATAACAGACTTACCGGGGAAGTACATGTTTCTCAAATAAAGAGATTGCCACTTGCTGTTGCGATAATATTGCTGGGAAATACACCTCTGACTTCGTGAGGGAAATACCAACACATTCTTGCTAAGGGAAAAAGTCTTCACATGTAAAATAAATTCACATTCTAAATGCAGGGCTCACGTCCTAGAGAGGTCAAAATAATGTTGCTGTTAGGGACCATAAATTCAAACCAGGAACAAACCAGAGTGAAACAGTCAACTAAGACACCATCCAATGAGGAATAAAATCAAATTGGGACTGTAGCTGTAGAAATGTGAAAGACTAAGCCATTGGATTGACTAGACTTTATACAAATCAAAATAAAAAATTGCCATCGCGCTTTATTGTTTCTAAAGGAATGGGAAAAGAGCGAATAACCCAAAAAGAGGGGGAAAGATTCAAGGTAAGGGGGTTGGTTATGCAAAGGGAAGGTATTAGCACCCTAAATATCTACGATACTCCGTAGGAACCTATTTGAAAAATATGTATATTTTGGCTATAAAAATGTGTTATGTAAAAAATGGATGGTGGAGGCGAGAAGAGAAATATATTTTGTTTGTATTTTTGCACCCACCGCGGTTGCGAACCTTTAGTGCTTACGTACCACCTTTCGTGCAATAGGGGATCAGGGTACACGTAGTTCCTCTTTTAAAAATTTGAAACACAAGTGTGTTGGTTGATTTTATGAGATAAGACATCATCGCCATTGTTCGTGTGAAAAACATACTTACTACCCACAATCATGAGAAAGGAGAATTTGCATCATCTCAAAGTGGAGGATATGGCTTGGATTTTAAAATCAACAATGCCTCACTCAACACCCAAGTGGAAAATATCTCACTTCACTATATATTGTAGAAGTATAGTTGTTTGCATCACTATAAGGATTGACAAGAGTCTAATCTTTTGAGAAAAGTTTAAAGATAAAAGCCAAAGTGGCAAAATGGTTTGAAATGAGATTGTTTGACTTTTAGTCTTCTCACAAAAAAATCAAGGTATTATTAAATTGATTGAAATTTATTTATGAAAATGTTTCGAAGATGCATGGACCTAAGTCAAAGTTTATTATGAAAATGTTTCAAGTTTCAAAACAAGAAGAGTTTTTTTTTAAAGGAGGGAGAAGATTTTTGAAATTAAAGAAGATGGGAGGAGAAGAAGAGGTTATCCTAAAGCATAAGGTAAAAGCTAGGGATAAGAACCATCTAACCAACAAGAAGCCAATACTTGACATTATGAGTCAATATAGAATTCCCATTCTTCGAATTCAAACCAAGCAAGCAAAGATACTAGACATCTTGAGAGAACCCAACTTCAAGTGTTTTAAGTCTTCACAAAAATTGGGCAGAGTAACGGCTGTATACAGGTGAATTCCAGATTACAAACAAAGATCGTAATCTCAATAACCTGCATACAAAACAAACAAACAACCAAATGTCTTGAGGTAAACCTCAAGAACTCTAGATAAAATATCAAATAAAGTCACAAAGTCTCCAAGATAGGCCAAGGTCTCTAATCCTAAGTCCAAGAAGTCCATCACTCCATAATGCAAAGGATAGTAACCATGTAGTCCAAGTATCATTAATGATTTTTATGGTTCATATTGATTATTAGGTGTCTTTAAAAAGAAAGAAAAGCTCAAGTGAGCAAAATAAAAATGACATAAAAGTAAATGCTCAAGTGAGCAAAGATGAAAATAGCATGAAATGTAAAATGCTAAAAGTAAATGGTACATAAAGCATGAAAATAAAAGCATAAAGTAAAGTTAATTGTTAGTAATTAGTGGTTAGTTGGATGACCATCTTGAAACTTGCATTTGGAACTCATTAGAGGATTTGTAGAACCAAAGCCTCCACACAACAAGTTGCATTTGCTTTTTGTCAAGTATATCATCCATTTTGGAATTCTCACAAGGCAACATGTAATGATCAACGATGTTTAAGTGATCCGCGTTGACCAAAGGTGTTGTAGATCCATTAGAGGATTGGTAGAACCAAAGCCTCCACACAATGAATCTCAAGGTTATTGGATCAAAGAGATCAAACTAACATACTTGGGCTTGCAATCATAAGTTTGGGCCACGAATGATCATTTATTCGAATCGGGACAAAATTTAGCGCTATGTTAAGCAATCGTAAGTGGACTTATGTAGAAGGCACACCTATTTTGAGGCCGGTCAATAGCAATCTATGTACTTCATGTTTGGATAAATGATATAGAGATCACCATCCCTTAACATGTAGCACAATTAAAAAAGAAAGGGATAAGATGAAGAGGGAGGGGAATGATAAGCTAATTTGGATCACCATTTCAAAATTCTTTCATCTTTAAATTCAACCACTCCTCTAGATGTATTACAGCACTAAACATATCATTAATCCAAAGCACCAAAAATAAATTAAATAATTCACTCTTAGGTAGATTTGAATTGATGAACATTTATCCAACTTCATCTACATCATAAAGTCCATTGAGTTTAAAGACAAATTGGACATTTAAAATTGCAATCCAAACCAACAATCAAAAGGAGTGAGTAGAAAAATCATTTTGGATCAAAGCTACCCCAAAACAAGGCAAAAAAGTGCATTCTGTCCCTGTGCAGTCGATTGCAGTAACTGTGCAATCGATTGCACACAGTGTTATTTTCAAAAAAAATTGTGTGAAACGCTTCTGTGCAATCGATTGAACAGTTACTACAATCGATTACACACTGTTACAGTAGCAAAAACAACATTTTAAAAGGGCAATTTCTTGTTCAAACTTTCCATCAAACACCTTATTATCATGGATCCAATTGAGCATGAAAATTCCATCAAATTATGAGAAAATAACACCATTGGAATCACAAAATAATGCTCAAAGAATCAAAACCAAAGATCAACAAGAGATCACATTGTGAAAGATGAATTATCCAACTTACCAAAGGTAGATCTAGAGAATTATCAAAACAACTTCAAGAATTTGCTTCAATTCAACCACAAGAATCAATTGACCAAGCTTGGATGTAGAGAATTGATGAAGAAAAAGTGTTTGGATGAAGGTTTAGCTCAAAGATTAGTAAGCTTCAATGTAAAGCTTACTAACTTTTTGAAAATAGAGCTTTGAGTGAATTTGGTAGATGGAGAGAATTGAGAGATTTTTTAGCAAGGTGGATTTGGCTATCAAAAGCTTGAAATTTGAGTGAAATGAGGGCTCTATTTATAGAGTTTAGGATTGGGATTAGTGGTAATTTGGTAATTGATTCTTGGAGCCAAAATTTGAATTAATGATAATTCTTTCAAATATTAGAGCCAAAATTTGAATTAATGATAATTCTTCTTAAAAATGAAAAATTGGCACTAAAATTTGAATTAATGATACATCTTTCAAAAATGAAGAAAAATTGGAGCCAAAATTTGACAATTTTAAAATGCTGATTTTTTTTTTCAAATTTCACGTTGTGCAATCGATTGCACTACAGTGCAAATCGATTTGCACAGTATATTTTTTCCAAAAATTGCGCAAAAATTCTCTTTGTGCAATCGATTGCACTCTAGGAGCAATCAATTGTACAATGAAAAATGAATTTTTTTTAATTCTTTTTCTTTGCAAATAGAGATTTTAGGGAAATAATACCGGAAAACCTTATTTTCCATATGCTTCGACTCGGTACCTACAAAACACAAATATGAAAAGACAAATATTTTTTGCATTTTGATTAGAAGTTAGTCAACAACACAAGAGTAAACTTAAAGATAGGATGCAAATGTGATGAATGAAGCTATTTATTAATGATTGTGACTGGATGATAAAATATGGTATGAAAGTGCAACTGAAAAAGTTAGGGGCAAAATTTAGGGTACAACAGGGACAAAGTTCCATCCAGATAAAGAGCTGGACAGGAAGGCTAAAGCAAAATTCTTCCACGAGGGATAACTTAGTGGGGAATTGAAAGGATATACACTTTCTGCTTAAGGTTGACACCCTATTGGAGAGAGGATAACACAACTATACAAAAAGGAAAAAATATTAACAGTAACATCAATGAATGCACATGAGCAATGAATTTTAATTCATCTATGCATGATGTATGTGTGAGTGTATGAATGTTATCATGTGTATGCTGACAAAATAGAAATTTTGCACCAGATGAAGATTCCATAAGAGAGTGAGCACCAATTGAGGAAACAAAGTCCTACTTCAAGGTTTAAATTCATTAGGAAGAAAAATGGTTTGAAAATAATCAAAACACAATCTGATAGAATAAACCAATACAGTTTTCGGAATATAATAACCTTCAGGCTTCACCAGGGAATATCATACAAACTTCACTAGGTAAGACAATTCCACATCGTCTAGGCTTCAACTGGGGATTTTGTATTGACTTCACTAGAGAAGATGAAACCATGCATGCCAAGAGGAGCCCAAATGCATTCTTCAATATCAGGGTAGTGGTTGTGCAAACTTCTCTAGGGAGAATTTACGAAACTTCATGGGGACAACAACTTTAGAGGGAAACATCACCCTCTCTTCATTTGGGGAATTGAGAAGTTAACATCATAGCAAGAAGTCAAAATTATGGGTATTTTAAATCAAACTCAACACTTGGCGAGAGAAAACCCAAAAAGTTGACAATTGTTTCAACACTTCTTAGAAAAGATACTACTTTTGTCTGGCTACCTGGGAAGCACATAACAATAATAGTGTTGTAACTAGAGGGAGCAATGCTCTTCAGGAGATTACACATCAATTATTAAACACAAAGTAAGAAAGAAATCAATCAACTAAACAAATACTACATAACTTTGCAATCTCTACCTGATCATCAACTGGATGGGGAAAAATCACACTCAGCTAGAGAAACCTGAATCAAGACTTAGATGGGGAATATGGGATTGCAAACCCAACACCATATCATATAGACCTGGTATAAAATCCATCAATCCAAGGAAAAAATCACAAGTAGACTACGCGCATATCAGTAAGAGTAATCTGGGAATACTTCTTGGGGAATCTTTTCAAAACTTCGGAGTTCGTCCATCCTTGGAACCACTATTTTTGTCCCACTTGAATAACAGAATTGAGGTAAAAAGTAATTTGCAAACTCTTTTCAAAGACATGTTTTTATTATTAAGTCTTTTTGTTTTGAAAATTACTATCAATAATAAATAAGCTTTTTGCAAACAGAATAAAATAAGAGCTACAAAGAATTGGATAAAGGCTCATCTTTTATTAATAGAATGGTAATCCATAAATGGTGAGACTCCATAGATGATTACAAAGTGTTAGAAAATGGTAAATATATGGAAAATATACATTGAAATAAAATTACCGCTATTCTCCTTAACAACTTTGAACTCTTGTGTAGGGGTTTTAGTTAAAGTGTGATGAGAATATGAGAAGATTGTTGCTTCGATGATCAAGTCTTGTCTGATATAGTTACTTTCCAGGAAATCCATACCTTTTGCCTAGGTTACCCTTGCGGATTTTCAACCTACTGGGAAAATTTATTCTATTTGTGTCTCTAACTTTTGCCTAGACCACCCTTTCGAGTTTTCAGCCTACCGAGACACTCTTTTTTGCCTAAGTCGCCCTTTCAGGTTTTCAACTTAGCAAGTTGATCTTTTATTTATTTAGGTGAAGTATTTCTTGACTGCATCAGCATTCACGGGACGTGAAAAGTCCACTTGCCCCTAGAATTGATGTTAAAAGACATGATCTTTCTGAGCACGAGGTCGCCTTCTCTAAATTCACGAGGCTTGACCTTCTTATCAAAAGCTTTCTTCATTCTTTTCTGATATAACTGACCATGAAACAAGGCCTTCATTCTCTTATCTTCAATTAAATTCAATTGGTCAAACCTGTTCTGGACCCATTCAACATCTTATAACTCAATTTTCATTATTACACGTAAAGAGCGAATCTCAACCTTAACATGGAGCACTGCTTCCATACCATATACAAGATAGAATGGGGTTGCCCCTATTGAAGTATGAACGAATGTACGATACCCATGCAAAGAAAAAGGGAGCATCTCATTCCAATCCTTATAGGTAACAACCATCTTTTGGATGCTCTTCTTAATGTTTTTATTGGCAGCTTCAACAACCCATTCATCTTAGGCATGTAAGGAGACGAATTGTGATGGACAATCTTGAATTCTTCACAAAATTCTGTCATCATCTTGTTATTCAAATTTGAGCTGTTATCAGTGATAATCCTAATTGGCACGTGTGATCGGTGGATCTGGAACTGACTGTTTAACGCTGGTTCGCGAAATGTCGCTGAAGCAAGAGTCGCCACCGTCTTTTATTTTCTCCAATTGGAAAGGATAAAAGCACAGAAAAATTCCTTAAAGAGATTGCTCTCGGTTCGGGAGGTAGATTATAGAAAGGGAAGGTGTTAGCACCCTTTCTATCCATGGTTATCCATGGGCTCTTAGATACTTGCTCATTGTGTTTTCAAAATTGGTTTGTTTTGCTTTTCAACTGTGGGTTTTAAAAAGTTCCTTTGAAAATTCCAGTTCGACTCTTGTATCGGTCCTCAAGAGTGTTTGAAAAATTGCTTTCGAAAGCTTTTTGAAAAGGTGTCGGTGTGAAAAGTATTTTTGATTTGTTTTGAAATTAGAGCAAGTATCTAGAGTTGTCTACCTACCCTAAGGAATTCTTCTGTGTAAATGTCCTTTAAAGTAGTGCCATCCCACCATTGAGAGGTAGGTAGCACCACTATTGGAGTTGTTCGGGTCAATTCGAGGTTCGGGACATGGTGATCACCAGAGCAATAGGAAGATACCTTAGAAGCTACCCTCATGCCAGGTTCCCGGATCATGAGGACTTACTAAGACATCCTCTACTCGACGATCACCTTTCGAAGGGCAAGGCAACAGTGAGGCGTACCCTAGGGGTGGTGTGTGATTTATGTGTCATGTTCAGTTATTTTGTCTTGTCATGTCAAAGTGAGCTACGCGTTGATTTTATTTTTATCATTCATTCTTGCATGCATTTATTTAATAGTTAAAAATTGCGAGAAAGGTAAAGTTCTAAACTATTACAAAAGGCGCGGGTCCACATCGCTAAAATTTCCAGAACCCGATTTGACAGAAAAAATAAAGAAATAAAGGTAAAGTGCGAGAAATTAAATTTACACGGCTTTGGGAGAGGTACATAAATAATTAAAAGAAAAAGAAATAAATACGCAAATTGAATTAAAATTGGAACGAGGGCGTTGGACCCTTTTTAATGAAATTAATTTATTAGCAAATTAATTAAATTAAAGAAAAAGAAATTATTTTTTGGTTTTTCGTATTTATGAGAATTTAATGAAATTAAAAACCTAATTCTACAATTTTTTTATTTATTAAGAAAATATGACAATTATCTAAAATTAAGCCTAATTAATTAATTGCAACTTGATTTATAAAGATAATTAATTAAGAACTAATAATTAATATAGTAGAATAAAAAAAGGATGAAAAATGCTAGAAACCCTAATTCTACCAATTTTAGGTTTTATTGAAAAATGTTAAGATTAATCCTAGATTTAGAACTAAGTTAATTAATGAATTTTATTCAAAAAAATATTAATTAAATAAATATATTTTAATTTTGTCCTTTCTGATTTTTTTGTGTTTTTTTATATTATGGTGAAAATAATTAATTAAAGAATTAAATCAAAAAAACTAATTAAAACAAAAAATAGGAAAAATATAAGAAAGAGGAATTAGGAATGCAAACCATGGGGGTTTTGTTTAGCAATTTGGGCCCATTTGTTTAAGGCCTTGTCTGACTTTTTGACTAGCATGGAGCTCCGTTGACTAGTGTCTACCATGTTCTTCAGATCATGGCCTTCTGATCGTTTCCATTGGCCAAGTGGCAAGCTAGATTTGAGAGATGCATGGTGGTCTACAATACTGAAACTGCACAGAAGTATTAGTGGAAAAATAATATGGAAAGGGTGAGGGACCTGGGATCGAACCCAAGTCCTGTTGGTTATCAATGCGTATGCCTGCCAATCGTGCCACTTCACTTCTTTGTATAGTAAATAACAAACAAATAATATGAAATAAAACGCGTGTTAGTGGACTTTTTAGCGCGCAAATTTGAATATTCCAATCAGCAGTCTACACATCATCATCTTCTTCTTCGCTTCTTTTTTCCTGAAAATAGAATAAGGTTAGCGGGGGTTTTTAACCCCCCCAAAACATGCTTGATTTGGTAATAGCGATTAGGTCGTGTGGGTATATAAATTAGGCGCGAGGGTCGTTTCCAAACCGTCCAAGCCTGCTGGTTTCATTCATGGCATTATGGTGCGCTAATTTTAGCATATTCCAAAACCCCTAATTCAAAAGCTGAAGAACCCTAAAAGACAACAATGGCAGATTTGCATATAGTGTATGAAAACTCAATTCAATCACATGGTTAGTTTCAGAATCATCTAATTAACACAAATTAAGTACAAAAATGCATGGATATGGCCTAAAAATCAAAACACGATTATGCCAAAAGAGTGATACAGTTTGACTTATATCTACCAATTCTCAAGGTTTCAGGCTATGCTATCGATTCAATCTCCTTCCTTGAAGCCTCAGCAAGCCAATGGAATAGGTATTTTGACTTGAATCGCCCTCCAACTTAGTTTTCAGTATTGGAGTTTTCTTGAAAAAATTCAAGTTTGCTTATGGCTCTTCTGCGCAGCTGGGAGGTTCCTACCACTAGGGTTTTGATCAGGCTTATGTATGGATGGATTAGGTCAAAGAAAACAACCAAAAACCTTGGCATTCATGACTTTCAAGATTTGATTTTCAAGAATCTTTTCAAATATTTTTTTCATGCCCACTTGGTACAAATCATGGCCAATCACTTTAATTCCTTCCATATATGATCATGCACGAAATTTTAAACCTATTCCATGCACAAAAAGATTTGATTGCATTGGTTTGGTATTTTTCATGTATTTTAATTAATTAAATGAATTATTAATAATAAAAAAATCCAAATAAATAACTAAAATTGATAAAAAACTTCCCTTTGGGCCAAATGGTCGTGCACATGCCTTGGATGATGAATTGTGGAAGAAAAAGAGGCCCATTAGCAATTTTAGGTCATTTGAAGCAATGTTGACTTTTCAAAATATCCAAAAATTTCCCAACTTCCACAAGGCATAACTTGCTCAATTTTTAAGCTTTGCTCATGTTCTTGGACATTTTGGAAATGTCTTTGAGTCCTCTAACCAATGTCTTTGGTCCCATGTTATTTTGATTTACCAATCTCAAGTTATGGCCTTTGACTTAAAGTCCCTTTTTGTTGACTTTTGAAAATGACCTATAATGTTGAAATTGATAACTCTTTGTGAGAGCATTTCTTGGACTTGAAGTATGAAGAGGAGTTGTAGGAAATGGCTTTATCTTCAAAATGAGCTTTGGATGGAATTTTTCTGATAATCCATGTGAAAGTTATGCCCTGGTCAAGTTACAGTTGACTTTTTGAACTGTCCAAATATGGAAACTTTTGCATCTTGATGATTTTTGAGCCAAGCTTTGAGAATCATGATCAAGCATTGATCAAATGATGTTTGTGGCTTCAAAATGAGATGTTGACCAAAAATTTGGACTTTTGACTGTCAAATGACCATTTTGCCCCTATAGTTGACTGTAGTGCAATTAGGGTTTTTGACTGTGCAATTTTGTGCTGTAAGTCTTGAAACTTGGTATGAGGATGCTTGACCATGTTTGTAGGCATGTGAGACTTGATTGGACCCTTGGAAACTTCATTTTCTTTGTCAGAACCAAAACCCTAATTTTGACTGTTAGGAGGCCCTTGAACTGTGCAACCCTTGGGGAGATTTTGAAGCTTTGATTTGGCAAATTTTTGAAGAATATGGGAGGGCAAATTTTGGGGTACAACAGTTGCCCCTGTTCAATCTTCTTAGACCTAAGGATGCAGATTGGCTGACGTGCCTTTCGTAATCCGAAGGTGGAAGATGATTGAACACTAGAGTGCCCAGAAATTTGCGCTCACATAGTAGCAGTGTGATGGGGAATGGGCTTACAGATGCCATTTGGAGATTGATGGATAGGGTGATGGGCTTATAGATGCCATGCTAAGAGATGATGGAGAGTGGATGGGCTTATAGATGCCATCTGGATGTCAATCGCGTAAGAGATTCCTTAGTGAGAACCTGCGTACCTGCAAAAGAAAGATGAGTACCTGACATGTTGCGGGAACTGGTCTTCAGATGCTTTGTATAGATGTGTCCTGATTGGTTACATGAGCTGGATCTGGAGCTTCCAACGGTGATGAATGAACCAGGGATGGTTACTACCTCCGCAGTATCGGGGAGAGAACCAAAGGCGACTACAACCTCAACAGCAATCATTGAGAGAATCTTGGATAACTTCAACTTCAACAGCAATCGTTGAGCGAATCTTGGGATTACCACCTCCGCAGTATCGGGGAGAGAACCAAAGGCGACTACAACCTCAATAGAAATCATTGATAGAATCTTGGATAACTTCAACCTCAACAGCAATCGTTGAGCGAATCTCGGGATTACCACCTCCGCAATATCGGGGAGAGAACCATAGGTGACTACAACCTCAATAGCAATCATTGAGAGAATCTTGGATAACTTCACTTCAACAGCAATCATTGAGCGAAATCTAGGATTACCACCTCCACAGTATCGGGGAGAGAACCATAGGTGACTACAACCTCAATAGCAATCATTGAGAGAATCTTGGATAACTTCACTTCAACAGCAATCATTGAGCGAAATCTGGGATTACCACCTCCGCAGTATCGGGGAGAGAACCATAGGCGACTACAACCTCAATAGCAATCATTGAGAGAATCTTGGATAACTTCACTTCAACAACAATCATTGAGCGAAATCTGGGATTACCAACTCCGCAGTATCGGGGAGAGATCCATAAGCGACTACAACCTCAATAGCAATCATTGAGAGAATCTTGGATAACTTCACTTCAACAGCAATCATTGAGCGAAATCTGGGATTACCACCTCCGCAGTATCGGGGAGAGAACCATAGGCGACTACAACCTCAACAGCAATCATTGAGAGAATCTTGGGGACGATTACTACCTCCGCAGGATCGGGGAGAGAACCATAGGCGACTACAACCTCAACAGCAATCATTGAGAGAATCTTGGATAACTTCGACTTCAACAACAATCGTTGAGCGAATCTTGGGATTACCACCTCCGCAGTATCGGGGAGAGAACCATAGGCGACTACAACCTCAATTACAATTATTGAGAGAATCTTGGATAACTTCGACTTCAACAACAATCGTTGAGCGAATCTTGGGATTACCACCTCCGCAGTATCGGGGAGAGAACCATAGGCGACTACAACCTCAACAGCAATCATTGAGAGAATCTTGGATAACTTCGACTTCAACAGCAATCGTTGAGCGAATCTTGGGATTACCACCTCCGCAGTATCGGGGAGAGAACCATAGGCGACTACAACCTCAACAGCAATCATTGAGAGAATCTTGGATAACTTTGACTTCAACAGCAATCGTTGAGCGAATCTTGGGATTACCACCTCCGCAGTATCGGGGAGAGAACCATAGGCGACTACAACCTCAACAGCAATCATTGAGAGAATCTTGGATAACTTCGACTTCAACAACAATTGTTGAGCGAATCTTGGGATTACCACCTCCGCAGTATCGGGGAGAGAACCATAGGCGACTACAACCTCAACAGCAATCATTGAGAGAATCTTGGATATCTTCTACTGAGTCTTCAAAAGAAAAACTTTAGGAGTCGGTTTAACTAGACCAGAGAAAGCCTTTAACTGGATAATAACTAGGAAAATCTTTGGGAGTCGATTTAACTGAACCAGACAAGGTCTTGGAGTCTTCAACTGAGTCTTCAAAAGAAAAACCTTTAGGAGTCGGTTTAACTAGACCAGAGAAGGCCTTTGACTGGATAATAACCAGGAAAATCTTTGGGAGTCAATTTAACTGAACCAGACAAGGTCTTGGAGTCTTCAACTGAGTCTTCAAAAGAAAAACCTTTAGGAGTCGGTTTAACTAGACCAGAGAAGGCCTTTGACTGGATAATAACCAGGAAAATCTTTGGGAGTCGATTTAACTGAACCAGACAAGGTCTTGGAGTCTTCAACTGAGTCTTCAAAAGAAAAACCTTTAGGAGTCGGTTTAACTAGACCAGAGAAGGCCTTTGACTGGATAATAACCAGGAAAATCTTTGGGAGTCGATTTAACTGAACCAGACAAGGTCTTGGAATGTAGCTTGAGAACCTAACTGGATCTTTCCTAAAAGGTAAAGGTCAGTCATATGCAATGCATGATATGAATCAAGCAATGATGTTCTCAACATAAATGAGATTGTAAGATATGATGCGTATATGCATGCTATAATGTATGGGAATGCGATGTTTATGAATGTATCTTTTGTCTTAGGAAAATAAATCCTTGACGGGTGCCGGGAAGTCACTCCTGGGCTGATGTCGAAGAATGGATTTTGCTTCCGCTGGGGATGTTGGTTGCAAGAATACCGGTAGGAGAAGATAACTCCGTTGGGGAATAAACTTGGCGAATGGATTACTCTGCGGGGAGAAAAAGTACTCTAGCGATCTTGCTGGGAAGCAATACTCTGTGGAGAGAGAGGTACTTTGTTGAATTGTTGATAATAACTTGCTGGGGATACCATTGTTGTGTTGGAAGTGTTGATAGACTTCGCTGGGGATAAGAGGACTTCGTCGGGGACGATCTTTCCGTGGCTTTTGGCTGAGGATAACCCAGTTATATCCTGGTAGGGACATAACTCTTGAATAAAGTCGGGAGACGCGTTCGTGCGCTGCGAGGGATAAGCTTCCAGAATCTACTGGGGATAAGCTTACTGCTTGGGGAGATGAATTCCAATTTTCCTGGGGAACTAGATTGGACTCTCTTGGGGAAGTTTTGAACTGTCCGGGGAAGTGAATTCTTTGAATGTTTGATATACCGCCGGGGAATAATCTTTAGGTCAAGACTGCCGGGGATGCTTGTTAAGAATATATGTACTGCTGGGGAATGTTGAGCTCTGCGGGAGGATACCCAACTTCTTTAAGGCTGATAGCTTTGCTCGGGGAGAGTGCACTGACTTGCTAGCTCACTCTCTGGGGAATTAAGATATCTGGTTACGTTCTTCCGCTGAACCCATCTTGGTACCCTGGAGGACAGAACAATTAGATTGCTTTTAGACAATTCTTTATTGCCCCTGTTTCTGAGGTGGGAGAGGAAGACCTGTGAGGCGCTGATAGTGGTTGATGGACAAACCTTCTTCTGGTAGGCAAGTGACAAGATGCCGGGACATAGTTGTACGCTTTGATCCCTAATTTTTGCCTGGACCGCCCTTTCGGGTTTTCAGTCCACCGGGATACCCATTTTTGCCCAAGCCGCCTTTCCAGGTTTTCGACTTGCCGGGTGTACAGATTTTTTCATTTCGTCCCTTATTTTGCCCGAACCCTTTTGGTTCGCCGGGAAGCCCTAATTTTTGCCTAGGCATGTCAACCTAGCGGGTCTTTGATTGTGCGTAGTATTTTTTCGACTATGTCCACGCTCTTAGAATGCAGGGAGGTGCCCCTGGCTGCTTGTGTTGCCATAGTACCAGAAGATGTCTGATCGTGCAAGATTCGTTGCTGGAGTGCCCCAAGTGACTCAGGCAGAGATTTGCCCCTACTGTTTGGCTTTTGAAAGATTCTCCGAATCTTGACTGGACTGCTCCAGATAGCGGACCATGATCATGCCGTGCCCCTTGATTGGAAGTGCTTCTGTTCATTAGGCATTCGTTGTGCGAATTTCTATGCTGTTCAAACAAACGTCATATGCAAACAAAGTTATGTTAAAAATGCAAAGCCTATGTCTGTCTGGAAGATTTTGAAAATGCATTCTTTTTTCATAAAACAAGTGAATGTTTGTAAAACGTGCTGTCAACTCCATATTTATCGTAAGCCTTAAGGAGTCAGGATACCTTTCGTAACAGTATGCTTTCGAACTAACCCATGCTTCAGCTAGGACTTTTAAGGGTTATAACGTGGCCTGGTTCATGGTTTAAGAAACAAAGGATAAAGGCTCAAATTTTATTTGTACCCACCCGCTCTTCGTGATGTTCTCCAAACCTAAGCTCAGTTGACCGTGCGTTAGACCTTGTTTTGAGTCTTTGCTTTGATATACTTGTGATGGTTCGGACTTTGACAGTTTATTTTGAATAGGCAGTCATTTCCTCTTTTTTCGTTGAGGGTTTGTAGGACCTCTTTCTTTTTGATTTTTGTTATCCCTTTCTTTTTTGTCTGAACTGTTTCCTTTTTTTGGAATTACAATCAGCGGGATGCCCCAGTTTTATAAGTCTCCTTCATAGGTTTTGACTTAATGGGTTTTTATTCTTAAGAGATAATGACTTCCCGTCTTTATGATTATTCAGAACCATCACCATCTTTTGTTTTTGGAAGGACTCCTTTGATGTTATTCGTTGTGCACTTGGATCAACTGAGAGAACTACCCTGCCCCGGGTTATGATTAAGGGTTTTAATTTTCGAAAATAAAAACTCCTACTTCTTTGGCTCGAAGGGGTTGATGAGGGATTATCTTCCTTATAACTCCAGTGTTTAGGGATTGAAACAATGCCTGTACCTCATCAGCGGGGTCTGTTCAAAAGCATACTGTAAAGATCGTGGTATCGTTTTCGTCATCCTCCCTCAAGAGGCTTAGCATTATTAACCAAGAGTTGATCATCAGAAAAAATATGAAAATAATTTGCGTATAGTGAATACGAATATATTGCTTCAAAACAGACATATGTGATGCATTAATGAAATAACAATGTTTAACATGAGTAAATGTTTGAACAAAAGAAAATTACAACTTGAATTCAAATGAACAAAAAAGTGCTTTCTATCCTAGCCATGTTTTGGCATGGGAGCAGTGATCACGTTGGGAACCTCGGGCACCTCGAATTCAATCTCCTTTGCGTCAATCAAGTCTTGGATCTTATTTTTCAAGCTCCAACAATCATCTGTAGTATGCCCCGGGCTGTCAGAGTGATAAGCGCAGCGGGCGTTGGGGTTATACTTCGGTGACGTTGTATTTTGATTCTTCGGAGCTTCTTTTAGAGTTACCAGCTTGGTCTCCAGCAACTGTGGCAATATCTGGGATAAGGTCATGCTGAGCCGAGTGAACTGCCTTCTCTCGCTCTTTTGTTGGTTGTGATGTTGAAGAGCACCAGCAGGTTTTGAGATCACCACTGCATTGGAAGCTTGGCGGCGTTCTGGTCTATTCTGTCTCCTTGAACCATAGACGGCATTGGATTCCTTCTTAAAAGGTTTTTTATCGGTGCTCGATGAAGCATCCTTCTGTATCTTCCCAGCCTTGATACCAGCTTCGATCCTCTCCCCAGTCAAGATCAGATCTGTAAACCCAGCAGAAGAGTTCCCAATAAGATGGTTGAAGAATGGACCAGACAGGGTCCCTAAGAACATGTCGACGAGCTCGCGGTCAGTCAGAGGTGGTTGTACCCTTCCAGCAAGATCCCTCCACTTCTGCGCATGTTCTTTAAAACCTTCTCTCGATCCTAACGACATACCCTGGAGTTGGGTACGCGTAGGAGCGAGGTCGGCAGTGTACTGATACTGCTTGTAAAAAGCAGTAGCCAACTCCTCCCAGTTACGAATCTTGGTTCCGTCCAGCTGATAGAACCATTCGAGATGAGTCCCTGAAAGACTCTCCTGGAAGAAGTGGATCCACAAGTTCTTGTCCACAGTATACGGTTGAATCTTCCGCACATAAGACCTGAGATGCAGCCTGGGACAGGATGCCCCATCGTACTTAGCAAAAGAGAGTGCTTTGAATTTGTGTGGGATCACCACACCAGAAGTTAGAAC
The DNA here is from genome assembly GCA_948472305.1 of Vicia faba. NCBI lineage: Eukaryota > Viridiplantae > Streptophyta > Magnoliopsida > Fabales > Fabaceae > Vicia > Vicia faba. The sequence continues at coordinate 843,892,189 of OX451740.1, forward strand.
CAAGTCTCCGAAATCCAAACCAGGCACTTATTGAATTGCCATTGCATTCTGGCGGTCTTCCAACTGTTTGTACTTGTCCTCAGCAGGAGGGTATTGTTCGTCGTTGAAATCTGTCTCGTTGTCGGAGACCACTGGACTAGGCACCTCTCTCTCATGGTGACTGCCTTCCCTCACAGATGGAGTAGTCCTCTCAGTTTCAATCTGTAGTGTATTCCCAGGTCTACGTCTAGGGCTGAACAAAACAGTCCTCTTCTTCTTCTTTTTCAGGAGCAGAGTCTTCAGATCTTGTTGCCCCTGGGCCAAATTCATGATCAGCTCTTGGAACTGGGCATTCTGAGCCTGGAGGGCCTTGATAGACATCTCGGTTGATGATGAGTCAGGATTCATGATGCTGAAATAAACAGCGCAGAGGGTGAGCAACCTGTAAAAGGGATACCTGGAATGTAATGATATGTATGTATGCATGTAATGTTTTCAAGGATCTCGCGGGGTAAACAAGAAGATCGTTAGCGTTTGAATCGGTAGCTTGATTGAAGGAACTTCATGTTGTTGAGAGTCCTTCTTCAAGGGTCAAAGGCTCACCATATCCAGTGGGTCATAGCCCCTGACTTTAGTCATCATGTCTGGTTTTGGTTTCCAAACAACCTTGGTTAGGGGAACCTTCTTCAAGAGTCAGAGCTCACCATATCAAGTGGGTCATAGCCCCTGACTTTGTCTAGAGGAAAATAAATCCTCTTTGCCCTTTGCTGGGACAGTTGATTCACCCTGACCTGCATCACAAGCCCTTGAGATCCTTGAATCGGATTAGGATGTATGCAATGGTATGATGTTATGATATGCATGGGGTAATGTGAATACCCTGTTATGAGTCCCGATTAAGGACTGCAAATAAAACCTGCAAGAAATTCAGTAAACCCTGTTATGAGTCCCTATTAAGGACTGCGAACAAAACCTGCAAGAAATTCAGTAGACCCTGTTACGAGTCCTAATTAAGGACTGCAAACAAAACCTGCAAGAAACTCAAGTGTCAGACAACAAGTATGCAAATAGTCAAGTACGAAGGCACACAAGTCACACAAGAGAAACCCTTAGAGTTTAGGCCAGCGTGGGGTCTGGGTATTACCCTCTTGAAGTTGGTGGGCTCAACCTGTCCTATTAGAAGTAACCGGGTTCTAAGGGTCCCAATATCACGGGATTGCTTTCATTATTCATCGTTTCGATTTAGCCACTGAACTGGCGACCGAAATATTCCAGGAAAGCAACCCTCAATTGGGTGTAGTATCGAGTATCAACCAACCTCGGACTGCACCAAAGTCAGTTATCTCACTACCCTAAAGAGGCCAAGATAGTTCAATTAAGGTTCCTAAGGTCTGTTGATGCTTCACGACACCACGCGGAGGCCCCGTACTCTCCTTGACTGAACTCAAGAGTTACCGGTACACACCAAAGTGCCACATCAACGTAGCAGACTGTTTCAACCATGTCGGTATACCCCACACAGTTCCCTCACAACCTTGTTGCTACTTTCTAAGAAGGTATCCCCAGATCCGGGTTAGGATCTATAAAAATCCCAAGACAGTCCCACAATTTAAAGCAAACAAGGAAAGCAATTGAAAACACAGTTATGAACTAACCCTAAGGTACACCTCACTTTAAGTTAAGTCCCCAGCAGAGTCGCCAGTTCTGTGATCGGTGGATATGGAACTGACTGTTTAACGCTGGTTCGCGAAATGTCGCGGAAGCAAGAGTCGCCACCGTCTTTTATTTTCTCCAATTGGAAAGGACAAAAGCACAGAAAAATTCCTTAAAGAGATTGCTCTCGGTTCGGGAGGTAGATTATAGAAAGGGAAGGTGTTAGCACCCTTTCTATCCATGGTTATCCATGGGCTCTTAGATACTTTCTCATTGTGTTTTCAAAATTGGTTTGTTTTGCTTTTCAACTGTGGGTTTTAAAAAGTTCCTTTGAAAATTCCAGTTCGACTCTTGTATTGGTCCTCAAGAGTGTTTAAAAAATTGCTTTCGAAAGCTTTTTGAAAAGGTGTCGGTGTGAAAAGTATTTTTGATTTGTTTTGAAATTAGAGCAAGTATCTAGAGTTGTCTACCTACCCTAAGGAATTCGTCTGTGTAAATGTCCTTTAAAGTAGTGCCATCCCACCATTGAGAGGTAGGTAGCACCATTATTGGAGTTGTTCGGGTCAATTCGAGGTTCGGGACATGGTGATCACCAGAGCAATAGGAAGATACCTTAGAAGCTACCCTCATGCCAGGTTCCCGGATCATGAGGACTTACTAAGACATCCTCTACTCGAAGATCACCTTTCGAAGGGCAAGGCAACAGTGAGGCGTACCCTAGGGGTGGTGTGTGATTTGTGTGTCATGTTCAGTTATTTTGTCTTGTCATGTCAAAGTGAGCTACGCGTTGATTTTATTTTTATCATTCATTCTTGCATGCATTTATTTAATAGTTAAAAAATTGCGAGAAAGGTAAAGTTCTAAACTATTACAAAAGGCGCGGGTCCACATCGCCAAAATTTCCAGAACCCGATTTGACAGAAAAAATAAATAAATAAAGGTAAAGTGCGAGAAATTAAATTTACACGGCTTTGGGAGAGGTACATAAATAATTAAAAGAAAAAGAAATAAATACGCGAATTGAATTAAAATTGGAACGAGGGCGTTGGACCCTTTTTAATGAAATTAAATTATTAGCAAATTAATTAAATTAAAGAAAAAGAAATTATTTTTTGGTTTTTTGTATTTATGAGAATTTAATGAAATTAAAAACCTAATTCTACAATTTTTTTATTTATTAAGAAAATATGACAATTATCTAAAATTAAGCCTAATTAATTAATTGCAACTTGATTTATAAAGATAATTAATTAAGAACTAATAATTAATATAGTAGAATAAAAAAAGGATGAAAAATGCTAGAAACCCTAATTCTACCAATTTTAGGTTTTATTGAAAAATGTTAAGATTAATCCTAGATTTAGAACTAAGTTAATTAATGAATTTTATTCAAAAAAATATTAATTAAATAAATATATTTTAATTTTGTCCTTTCTGATTTTTTTGTGTTTTTTTATATTATGGTGAAAATAATTAATTAAAGAATTAAATCAAAAAAACTAATTAAAACAAAAAATAGAAAAAATATAAGAAAAAGGAATTAGGAATGCAAACCATGGGAGTTTTGTTTAGCAATTTGGGCCCATTTGTTTAAGGCCTTGTCTGACTTTTTGACTAGCATGGAGCTCCGTTGACTAGTGTCTACCATGTTCTTCAGATCATGGCCTTCTGATCGTTTCCATTGGCCAAGTGGCAAGCTAGATTTGAGAGATGCATGGTGGTCTACAATACTGAAACTGCACAGAAGTATTAGTGGAAAAATAATATGGAAAGGGTGAGGGACCTGGGATCGAACCCAGGTCCTGTTGGTTATCAATGCGTATGCCTGCCAATCGTGCCACTTCACTTCTTTGTATAGTAAATAACAAACAAATAATATGAAATAAAACGCGTGTTAGTGGACTTTTTAGCGCGCAAATTTGAATATTCCAATCAGCAGTCTACACATCATCATCTTCTTCTTCGCTTCTTTATTCCTAAAAATAGAATAAGGTTAGCGGTGGTTTTTAACCCCCCCAAAACATGCTTGATTTGGTAATAGCGATTAGGCCGTGTGGGTATATAAATTAGGCGCGAGGGTCGTTTCCAAACCGTCCAAGCCTGCTGGTTTCATTCATGGCATTATGGTGCGCTAATTTTACCATATTCCAAAACCCCTAATTCAAAAGCTGAAGAACCCTAAAAGACAACAATGGCAGATTTGCATATAGTGTATGAAAACTCAATTCAATCACATGGTTAGTTTCAGAATCATCTAATTAACACAAATCAAGTACAAAAATGCATGGATATGGCCTAAAAATCAAAACACGATTATGCCAAAAGAGTGATACAGTTTGACTTATATCTACCAATTCTCAAGGTTTCAGGCTATGCTATCGATTCAATCTCCTTCCTTGAAGCCTCAGCAAGCCAATGGAATAGGTATTTTGACTTGAATCGCCCTCCAACTTAGTTTTCAGTATTGGAGTTTTCTTGAAAAAATTCAAGTTTGCTTATGGCTCTTCTGCGCAGCTGGGAGGTTCCTACCACTAGGGTTTTGATCAGGCTTATGTATGGATGGATTAGGTCAAAGAAAACAACCAAAAACCTTGGCATTCATGACTTTCAAGATTTGATTTTCAAGAATCTTTTCAAATATTTTTTTCATGCCTACTTGGTACAAATCATGTCCAATCACTTTAATTCCTTCCATATATGATCATGCACGAAATTTTAAACCTATTCCATGCACAAAAAGATTTGATTGCATTGGTTTGGTATTTTTCATGTATTTTAATTAATTAAATGAATTATTAATAATAAAAAAATCCAAATAAATAACTAAAATTGATAAAAAAACTTCCCTTTGGGCCAAATGGTCGTGCACATGCCTTGGATGATGAATTGTGGAAGAAAAAGAGGCCCATTAGCAATTTTAGGTCATTTGAAGCAATGTTGACTTTTCAAAATATCCAAAAATTTCCCAACTTCCACAAGGCATAACTTGCTCAATGTTTAAGCTTTGCTCATGTTCTTGGACATTTTAGAAAGGTCTTTGAGTCCTCTAACCAATGTCTTTGGTCCCATGTCATTTGGATTTACCAATCTCAAGTTATGGCCTTTGACTTAAAGTCCCTTTTTGTTGACTTTTGAAAATGACCTATAATGTTGAAATTGATAACTCTTTGTGAGAGAATTTCTTGGACTTGAAGTATGAAAAGGAGTTGTAGGAAATGTATTTATCTTCAAAATGAGCTTTGGATGGAATTTGTTTGATAATCCATGTGAAAGTTATGCCCTGGTCAAGTTACAGTTGACTTTTTCAACTGTCCAAATATGGAAACTTTTGCATCTTGATGATTTTTGAGCCAAGCTTTGAGAATCATGATCAACCATTGATCAAATGATGTTTGTGGCTTCAAAATGAGATGTTGACCAAAAATTTGGACTTTTGACTGTCAAATGACCATTTTGCCCCTACAGTTGACTGTAGTGCAATTAGGGTTTTTGACTGTGCAATTTTATGCTGTAAGTATTGAAACTTGGTATGAGGATGCTTGACCATGTTTGTAGGCATGTGAGACTTGATTGGACCCTTGGAAACTTCATTTTCTTTGTCAGAACCAAAACCCTAATTTTGACTGTTAGGAGGCCCTTGAACTGTGCAACCCTTGGGGAGATTTTGAAGCTTTGATTTGGCAAATTTTTGAAGAATATGGGAGGGCAAATTTTGGGGTACAACAGCACGCTATACCGACATATAATATTGTTCTTGATAAAGTGTACTACTACCTGCTTGGTGACATTAGCATAAGAAGCTATTTTTACCCACTTGGTGAAGTAGTCAATTACTACCAAGATGAAACGATCTCCATTAGACACCTTGGGTTCAATCATTCTAATCATATCAATACCCCACATAGAAAAAAATCCATGGAGAAGAAATAAAATTGAAGTGTTGGAGGCACATGAATCTTGTCAGCATAAATCTAACATTTATGGCATTTCTTCATAAATTTCTAACAATCAGTTTCTATTGTCAGCTAATAGTAACTTGCCCTAAGCATCCTCTTCTCCATCGAATGTCCATTGGCATGGGTACCAAAATAACCTTCATGGATCTCATGCATCAACATGTCTGCTTCGTGTCTATCCACGCATCTGAGCAAGACCATGTCATAATTTCTCTTGTATAACACATCTTTATTAAGGAAAAATCTACTTGCCAACCTTCTCAATGTCTTTCTATCTTTGTTCGATGCACTAACCAGAAACTCTTGGGTCTGAAGAAAGTGCTTGATATCATAATACCAAGGTTTTTCATCGGGCGTCCCCTTTGTAGCAAACACATGAGCTGGTCTATCAAGATATTGAACTGTAATTTGAGGTACATCATTCCAAGCATTCACCTGGTACATGGAAGCCAAAGTCGCTAAAGCATCTGCCATCTGATTATCATCTCTAGGAATATGCTAGAATTCAACTTTATTGAAGAAAGTAAATAACCTTCTTGTATAATCTTTGTAAGGAATCAAGCCAATGTGAAGAGTCTCCCATTCTCCTTTGATCTGATTTATTACCAAAGCTGAATCACCATATACATCAAGAATTTTGATTCTGAGATCTATAGCCTCTTCAAGACCCATAAATATTCATACTATGCCATGTTATTGGTACAATCAAATGTCAGCCTTGTAATGAAAGGGATATGTGACCCATGGGGAGTAATAATTGCAACACCAATTCCTTTTCCATAAGCATTTATAGCTCCATCAAACACCATACCTCACCGCGATTCAGGCTCCGAACCTTCCTCAGGAAAAGGTTCATCACAATCTTTTACTTTCAAAAACATCACATCCTTATCAGGGAAATCATACTTAATAGACTAATAATCGTCAACCGATTAGTGAGCAAGGTACTCTGCCAATACACTGCCTTTAATAGCCTTCTGAGTATGGTATTCAATATCATATTCAGACAATAACATCTGTCAACAGGTAATTCTTTCAGTAAGAGCAGGCTTTTCAAAAATATACTTAATCGAATCCATTTTTGAAATTAACCAATTAGTGTGATTCAATATATATTGTCGCAATCGCTTTACCGCCCAGGCTAAAGCACAACATGTTTTTTCTAGCATAGAATATCGTGACTCACAGTCAGTGAACTTCTTGCTGAGATAATAAATGGCATATTCTTTTCTTCCTGTTTCATCTTGTTGTCCCAAAATACATCCCATGGAGATATCTAACACAATCAGATACATAATCAATGGTCTTCCTTCAACAGGAGGGAGCAAGATAGGAGGCTCAAGTATATACTCTTTAATGCTTTCAAATTCCCTTTGGAAATCATATGTCCACACATAACCTTGATATTTCTTTAACAACTTGAAGATTGATTCACATGTTGCAGTCATATGGGAAATAAATATGGAAATGTTATTAAAACGTCCAAGGAAGCCTCTAACTTACTTTTCAGTTCTTGGGACAAGAATTTCTTGAATTTCCTTAACTTTATCAGGACCAACTTCAATTCCTTTTTGGTTGATAATGAAACCTAGTAACTTTCCTGAACGAACACCAAAAGTACACTTATTTGGATTCAAACGAAGACGATACTTCCTCAAATGCTGAAACAATTTCGATAAGTCTTCTATGTGCCCTTCCTTGGTATGAGATTTGGAGATCATATCATCGACATATACTTCAATTTCCTTATGCATTAGATCATGAAATAGGGTTGTCATAGCCCTTTGGTATGTTGCACTAGCGTTCTTCAACCCGAAGGGCATCACTCTGTAATAGAATGTTCCTCAGGGTGTGATAAAAATTGGTTTTTCCATGTCCTCAGGAGCCATCCTAATTTTATTGTATTCGGAAAATCCATCCATGAATGAGAACAATTTGAATTTTGATGTACTATCAACCAACATATCAATATATGGCAATGGGAAATCATCTTTCGGACGTGCTTTATTTAAATCTCTATAATCAACACACATGCAAACTTTTCTGTCTTTCTTTGGTAATGGAACAATGTTGGCAATCCACTGAGGGTATACTGATGTCACAAGAAAACCAACATCAATCTGCTTCAAAACCTCTTCTTTAATCTTCACTGCCATGTTGGGATGAGTTCTTCGCAACTTCTGCTTGAGTGGTGGACGTTCTAGATTTAGAAGCAAATAATGTTCCACAATATCAATATCCAAACTAGACATATGTTGATAAGACCAAGCAAAGAGACCACATACTCTTTCAACAACTTAATCAACCTGCTCTTTACATCAAGATGAAGCAGTGCCCCAATCTTGACTTATTTCAGATCTTTCTCTGAACCCAAGTTAATCATCTCCAACAGCTCTTTATACAGATGAATGGTATTTTCCTCGCGCTCAAGCAACAGTGAAACCTATTCTGGGATTTCATCATATTCTTCTTCAGCCACATATACAGGATATTTAAAGTTGGGAGAGGGTGCAGGTTCATTGCACTCAACAGGTTTTTTTTAATTAATCTGCACATATTATTTATGATTGATTTTAGAAACTGACACATGTAACAAGTGATTATGCAGATTTATTTAAGTTATTATTTATTTTAAAAGGTTTTTTATGATTACCATTTCCAAGAAAAACAGAAAATAAAGACACAATTTTAGGAATCAAAAACAACTTTTATTAATGATTTTAAAATTTAAAACAACAGACACAACCATACAACATCATTACTTTCACCTTGGGCAGAGTGAAATATTTTTTAAAAGACAAACAAAAAAAACCAATTTATTTTGAAATGTGAATGCAAGAAGGAACATCAACAGTGGTCCAATTCTGGACTCTGACTCCATGTGTCACAAAGTTCGACATCTCTTGCTCTGACTCGTCTTCGAGAATAGCATTAATCCTTGGAGTAGTCGGATGGAGATATCCTGCACTGTGAAAGATATCTTGATATTTACTCAAAGCGGACTTCAGCTTCAATACTTCCTTCTTTATGGAAAAACCCAAACCCGTCCCATTCTTGTCCACAAGTGGATTAATAACCTGCCCTCACACCTTGCTAGGGCTTTTTTGTACTACCATCTACGCATCCTTAATGAGGTGATAGAATCTTCATGCTTCCTTATATTATCAATAGACAAAACTTGGAACTGACTTCTAACAACGGCTTCACCGTCTTCTACAATGCTGAAGGAAGACAAATGAGATATCAATAGAGCTTGCTCACCATTCACAATAACTACCTTTCCCTCACGGATAAAATCTTGTCTTAGTATCTTGATAACCATTGTGTTATTCAATAATTGATCATACTTTGTAAAAAATCAGATTTTATATAAGATTAACCTTGCGTTCCGGGACTGTTGGAGCAAGTATGTGCATTGAAGAGGATTGTTCTTCTTGAACTTAGTGTTGAAGATATTAAAGGTTTTAAGAGACTTTAATCTTCCTATAGATTAGATTGTAAGGAATCACCTTTGGTGTGATTAGGCTTGTGCAATTATTCTTAACGATAGTGAAATCTCTTCTGTGTTGGCAAGAGGACAAGAGTAGTCTCGGTCTGTGAGGGGAACCAGTATACATCTGGTGTTCGTTTACTTTCTACACTTTATTTCTTTCATAACCATAATAATAAAAATAAGAGCTTTAAAAAGAAGGCAAAAATTTACCATCGCCTAATTCACCCCCCTCTTAGGCGCATTATTAACTTACATTTGGCATCATAGCAAGTTAAGGTAACTTGTTCCTATACGATCCAGAATGGATTCCGCACAACCAACTTTGAAATATGGTGGTAGTAACAAAAAGGCTCCTTTGTTTTGTGGTGATAACTTTCTCCTTTTGAAAATTCACATGAAGGTTCATCTAGAAGCACAAGGAGAAGAAATATAGGATGTTGTCCAAAAATGTCCGTTTACTCCGGTGTATGTTGTCAATTGTGTTGGAACATCAAAGCCTAAAACATCATGGGATGACGATGATAAGAAAAAGGTACTTTATGATAAGAAAGAAATTAATCTTCTTCAAGGTGCACTTTGCATGGATGAATTCTTTCATGTTTCGGCATGCACAAATGCAAAGGAAATTTGGGATACTTTGGTTGAAACACACGAAGGAACGGTCGAAGTCAAAAGATCAAGATTGAATACAATGAGTCAAGAGTTCAATATGTTTAGAATGGAACCCGAAGAATATATTCTTAATATGCAAAAAAGATTTGTTTATTTGACGAATCATTTAAAATCTCTTGGAAAGACTCTCGCCAATGGCGAACTTAACCTAAAGGTGCTTCGATCTTTAGCTAGAGAATGGCAACCGAAAATAACGGCTATTTCAGAAAAGAAAAATTTATCCAATATGTCATCTGCAACTGTATTTGGTAAACTTCAAGAGTACGAGACGGAACTTGGAAGACTTTCTAAGCATGACAAATCAAGAAAATAAATAAAAAGCCATTGCTTTGAAGGTGGAATCCAAGGAAGTCGCTATTGAAGAAAATCCGGAAGAAGATGAAAATTTCATGCTTCTTGTAAAAAGGTTAGGTAAATTCTTTGGTCCTGCAATACAATGAGAGAACTGACTTGAGTGTTTTGTGTTTTATCACAAATGTTGCAGATAGCAAGAGCCGCCACCGACTTTTCTTTTATCCAATAAAGGAAAGGGTGAAAAGAATTTGAAAGACCTTTTGAGAATTTTATTGAGTTCGGGGGGTAGGTTATGAAAAAGGAAGGTGTTAGTACCCTTTTCATATGTAGTTATCTACGGGTTGTTAATTTCTAGCTCATTTTGAAAATGCTTTGTGTTTTGTGTGTTTGCAAATATTTTGAAAAAAATGCCTAGGTAGGGCAATTTTGTAATGATTCTCGTATCATTAAGAATGTATAAAAAAATGTTTGTTTTGAAAATATTTGTTGAAAGGGAGTGTTTGGAAAGATGTTTTGAAAATGCCAATGTAAGGCAATTTTGTAATGATTCTCGTATCGTTGAGAATGTATACAAAAAATGTTTGTTTTGAAAAGTGTTTTATTTAGGAAAGAAATTATTAATGGGTAAAAAAACCTAAATATAATTTTTTTAATCATTTTATGATTAAATAAAAAGAATTAAAAAAAGTAAGTAATTAAAATAAAATAAAGAAAATAAAATGGGTCGGGGGGCTGTAAAAGTATAATGGGGGTTGAAAAGAAAACTGTTAGACCCAAAACAGTTTTTTGTTTAATGCTGAAAATAAAAATAAATAAAAGAGTTAGAATGAGCCTGAACTGTAAAAGTAAAAGGGGGGTGAGGAGCAGTAAGAATGTTGGGCCCAAAAACAAGGAACCCATACATTGAATTGGTTTTAGTGTGGCTATCCCCAAGGAGTGTACCATGCGCTTGCCTTCTGGAGCCCTTGATCTGACTTTTTGATGATCATGTGGTGAGCGACTGAGGGTGTATAGCATGTGCGCTGGGCTTGTTTACATGGAATCTGCAAGAAATAAATGTGAAATAAATAAAAGGGTACCACTGGGGCTCAATCCCAACTCCCTATGGTCATACACACACTTCCTTTACCACTAGGGTGACTATACATCTGTTAGTTTATGCACAAACCAATCAGTATATTACAAACTCATTTTCCAATTTCCATTTTCTTTTTCATCCCTGCGCGTGAATCAGAACAACAACACCACCATTCTTGAATTTTAAAACTCCTCAATTTATCAACCTTTTTGAAAACTTTCTAAACCAAACTTTCTTAGAATTTCACCACGAATTCAAGTATGTAAATTGTAAAAGCTATAAATTAAAGATGAGCATGAATTTTGTTTAGTACCAAACTGAAACCTAATATTTCAGAAATTTTAGTTCCAAAATTATGAACACACAATCAATAAAAATGAAAAGTAAGCATATGTTTAGCTTCATAGACATGATATCTACATTTTATCTTCATAATGTATGCACAAAGGATGCTTAAATAAGGAGTTCAAAGTTTTAAAACTTACCTCTTGAAGTGAAATCTCAAAACATGTATGGATGCCTCAAGATGCAAAGTGATGATTGATTAAGCTTCCTTGGACCTCTCTGAAGCTATTCCAATCCTTACTTTATGCTGAAAGTTACTGAATCACTCCAGGCAAGTCAAGTTGCAGGGTGCTGTTTTTGAAAATTAAGGATGATGAAGATGAGGTTACAATGATGATATAGGGCTTTGGATATGTTCTATATGAGTTATAGAAGCTTTGTGAATGATTTAAAATGAAAACACACGAGTGGATTAGGTGTTTGGAGTTTAAGGTCAGAAGTTATAACAATGGAGGATTGGTGTGCAAATTCTGATTTCAGGGAGTTTGAGAGAGTTAGAAGGCTTGTTAACTCGTGCTTTGCTTGAAAAAAAGTGCCTCTATTTATAGAGAAAAGGTTTTGAAGGCTCAAGAAATCAGAACCCAAATATAAAAAGTTATGGTTTTTTGAAACATCACATGTGGTTTCTAGAGAAATCAAATTTCAATGTATGGTACCATTGCTCATAGAGTGGTTAAGCACTTTAAATACAATTCTTCTGACTTTTTTAGATGGAGTGTACTCATAGGGAACAAGTTAGAGGCTCAAGGAGTTGACATTATGCATAAAGCTTGCTTTTTAAGAATGACAATGGTGCCTTTCTTCCAAAAATGGAAAAGTGGTTTGTGTAAACATTTAATTATGGTGAGATTTGCAAGTTAGATGGCCTGCAAAGCAAGATTATGCAGTATAGCATGAAAATTAGATTATGTGTTTATCAAGTAAATGACTTGTAATTCAAGAATGGATGTCCAACTTCATCTCTTCAAATCTCTTAACTCAAGCATGATAATAATGTGTCCTTGGACATTTTGGAAAGCTTGAAACATTGTCTACAACCTTCATGTTTACCACTTTGGCTAAATCAACTTGGAACTTGGTGAAAATTTGTCAAGAAGTTGGGACAAAAATCTGACCAAACTTGTTGAAAATTTCTCTAAGTGTTTAGATAAAAATGTCATCACTTCATGGGCCTATATCTCCTAATCCAAGAATTTTTTGGACATAATCCATCAAGGACAAAGTTTTAGAATTCATCAAGCTCTACAACATTCATGTTTAAAGTTTCCCTTAAATCATCTTGCATCTTAGTGAAAAATGGACATGAAGTAGTGAATTTATCAAGGTCAAAACACTTAGAATTTTTCTAAGTATTGGAAAATTTGACTTTTTGTTGACTTTTCTTGACTTTGTTGATTATTGATGATCAAGCTTGATAAATTTTAATGTCTTGATGGTTCTTGATTTTTGAAATTTAATGTTGACCAAAAAAGTTAAAGTTTGACTTTTTGTGTGCCTGTTGACTTTTCATCAGTTGATTCAAATTTTCAACTATTAATATCTTGCACCTTTAGAAATGTCTTAACTATGTAATTAGGTCCATATGTTGTGTTTTAGTCCTTAAGATCATGCTTCAAGTCATTATGTCATATACTAGGTCAAAAGTTAATGATCAGTCATTCTCAGTCAAAACCCTAATTTTGAAAATTTTGTCCCTTTGATGATTTGAATGCTTTCCTTGAGGAATTATGATCAATCCTAGATCAAATGATTAATATCACATCATAATGTTGATGTTGGCAAAAAATCTTGAAGTTTGACTTTATGTTGACCATAATTGACTTTTACCCAATACAACTGATTTTCAGTCATCTGAGCAATTGATTGAGCAAATTTGTGATGCAAGACTTGAAACTTGGTATGAGAATTCTTGGAGACTTATGTTGAACCATGAAAGTTACTTGAGGCATTAGAAATCCAATTTTCCTTGAGAAAACCAAAACTCTAGTTGAGGGCCCAATGCTTATGAGGTAAGCTTGTCTTATTAACTCTTGAGAATCCTTGAGCATTTGAGAATTTTTATGAGGAATGTCTTGAAAAAAAGGGAGGGAAATTTTTTGGGTACAACAACTGCCCCTGTTCAATCTTCTTAAACCTGAAGATTTAGATTGGCATGTCCACCATTCGTGACTTAAATGTGGAAGATGATTGAACAGATAAGTGCCCAAAAATTTGCACTCCCTTGTGCACAAAGTAATGTTGTTGGTTGATTATGCTGGGAATGGACTTAAACATGCCATTTGGAGAGGTAATGAAGAGTTGTCGAAGATGGGATTATAAATTCCATCCAAAGTAACGGTTGATAGAGAAATTAGACTAAGTCTACACTCGACTTTAACTAGGAGAAGTATTCGAATAAATCTTTGGTCGATTTAATTTCAGACAGAAAATGTCTACTGGAAGGAGTATCAGAATAAATCTTTGGTCGATTTAATCTGATCCAAGAAAAAGTCTACTGGGAGAAGTATCTAATTAAATCTTTGGTCGATTTAATCTGAGCCATTAAAATGTATACTGGAAAAAGTATCAGAATAAATCTTTGATCGATTTAATCTGATCCAAGAAAATGTATACTGGAAGAAGATAGGAATAAATCTTTGGTCGATTTAATCTGATCCAGAAAATGTCTACTTTTCTTTAACTGGAAGAAGTATCAGAATAAATCTTTGGTCGATTTAATCTGAGCCAGAAAATGTCTACTTGCCTTTAACTGGAAGAAGTATCAGAATAAATCTTTGGTCGATTTAATCTGAGCCAGAAAAGGTCTAGTGGGAGAAGTATCAGAATAAATCTTTGGTAGATTTAATCTGAGCCATAAAAAGGTCTACTGGAGAAAGTATCAGAATAAATCTTTGGTCGATTTAATCTGAGCCAGGAAGATGTCTGCCGAGAGAAATATCAGAATAAATCTTTGGTCGATTTAATCTGAGCCAGAAGATGTCTGAAGGAAGTACTCATCATGTAGATATTCTCCCCGTCTTGTTTCAGGAATTGATCTTGGACCTATTGGTGATGATATTTGTATGCTGATTGATCTTTCTTGAAAAGGAAAAGAGTTAAATGTATGCAATGTCATGATGTATAAAATGCATTGCGTAATGATGTTCTAAAAAATAAATGAGACTATGCTACATGTGTTTCGTAGGCATATGCTATGATGTATGAATGTGAAATATTGTGAAGTGTATTTATAAGCTCGTGTTGTATTTTGTATGGGAAAATAAATTCCTGACTATTATTGGGGATGAAAAGTATGTGTATCTTCAATCTTGTCTAGAATGCTTCTGCTGGGGAGTCCTGCTTGCTGTTTGAGGAAACTCCACTGAGGACTGTTGACTTCTGCTTTGGGGAGAAGAGTTCAAGAACCTTGGTCGACCGTTGCTCTTCTGGGGAATTTAATTCTTATGTACCCGATTGGGGATAAAAGAGATGGATAACCTTCCGACTTATCTGGGGAGGATAATTCTTATATACCCTGACTGAGGATAAATGAGATGAATAACCTTCTGAATCATTTAGGGAGGATAAAGTTAACTGGTATCTGGTCCAGTTCCAGGTTTCGTAGCGACTCCCTGGGGATAGTGGTGACTTCACTGAGGGGAGGAATTTTGACGGTGATTCATGGAAATCTAGGGCATAGACTCAAGTTGGGGAGACCGTAATCTGTTGGGGGAAATAAAGCCTCTTGGAGAAATAAACCCTACTGTCAGAGAAATATTCTGCTGAGGAAACAAACTCTCTTGGGGAAATTGAATATACAGTTTTCAAACTTAGCCGGGGAAGAGAATTTCCATGAACTGTACTGATTGGAATTCTGTAAGTTGGGGAAATTGCGGGGAATGTATCCTTATTGGGGATGAATTAGTGAAGATTACTTTATGGGGATAATCTCATAAAAGTGACTCTGTGGGGATTTATGGACAGCTTTAACATTATCCTAACTCCCAAAGTCTTAATTAAATGCTTATTCTTATTCTTGTGCATATATTTGTTAACAATTAATCATGTTCATATGCATATGTTCATTCAATTTTAGTCATTGGACGTTTTTGCAAGTAAAACAGAAAACATAAAAATTTGAACATTAAGGTGTACTTGTATTGATAATTTGCCCATAAACAGGCAATTTTATACAGAGAGACGGAAATCCTTGTAAGAGGAAGTCATCGTGAAATGAAAGAGTACAAAGTGAAAGCAGAATATATAGCTATGTGGAAATGATCTCGTTGGGTTCCAACTCTGCTATTGTCGTTATGTCTTCGAACATATCATCCCTTGCTGTCAGAAGAAGTTGACTGAATTGATTTTCACCATTTGAACTTGACGTTGGTAATAAAGCTTATTGTAAGTGATTCAATAGGACATAATCGTATGCTTTAATCCTTAATTTTGGCATGGACCGCCCTTTCGGGTTTTCAGTCCACCAGGATACCTTTTTTGCCCAAACCTCCTTTTCAGGTTTTCGATTTGTCGGGTGTACAATCTTATATATATATATATATATATATATATATATATATATATATATATATATATATATATATATATATATATATATATATATATATATATATATATATATATATATATATCCCTAAGTTTTTCCCGAACCCGTTTGGTTCGCCGGGAAGCCCTTATTTTTCCTAGGCTAGTCAACCTAGTGGGTCATTTTTACGCGTAGTATTTTTTTACTATGTCCGCGTTCCCAAGGTGCGGGAAATCTTCACTGTCCATGGTGGTTAGTGTCATAGCACCACCCAAAAATACTTTCTTGAAACAAATGGCCCTTTGTAGCTGGGAGTCCATTTACCCCTGGGATCACCTTGTGGTAGAATGATGCACTTTATTACCAAGTCACCAGCCTGATATACTCGATGCTTAATATTCTTGTTGAATGCCATGACCATACGTTTCTGATACATATGACCATAACAAACAGCCGCAAGCCTCTTTTCGTCAATCAAATTCAACTGATCCGACCTAGTCTGAATCCACTCGTCTTCGTCTAAGTCTGTATCTTTCATAATCCTTAGAGAAGGAATCTGAACTTCGACAAGCAAGATAACTTCCATGCCATAGACCAAAGAGAATGGGGTTTCCCCAGTTGATGTCCGTGTTGAAGTGGGATAACCATGAAGAGCAAAGGGTAACATCTCGTTCCAGTCTTTATAAGTCACAACTATCTTTTGCACAATCTTCTTTATGTTCTTGTTGGCGGCTTCCACTGCGCCATTCATCTTTGGTATGTATGGAGAAAAGTTATGGTGCTTGATCTTGAACAACATGCAGAGTTCAGTGATCATGGTGTTGTTGAGGTTGGTACCATTATCAGTGTTGATTCTCTCAAGGATACCATACTGACAGACGAGGTTATGCTTAATGAAATGAGCCATAACACTCTTGGTAACTAAGGCAAATGAAGATGCTTAAACCCATTTTATGAAGTAGTCATTGGAAATGAGAATGAAGCGATGTCCATTAGAAGCAGTTAGCTTAATTTCTCCGATCATATCACTTCCCCACATCGCGAATGGCCAAGGAGCAGTCATGACATTCAAAGGAACCGAAGGCACATGAACTTTATCATTATAGATCTGGCATTTATGATAATTTATCGAGTGGTGATGACAGTCAGTTTCCATGGTCGACCAATTGTAACCCGCTCTCAAGATTTTCTTAGTCATACTATGCCCGCTGGAGTGCGTACCAAAGATTCTTTCGTGCATATCCTCCATAATTTTCTCTGATTCCTTCTTGTCCAAACAATGAAGCAGAGTTTAATCATGGTTCCGCCTCTACAGAATTCCATTACTCAGGAAGAACATAGCTGAGAACCTCCATAGGAATTTCTTGTCATTGATAGGTACTCCTTCAGGGTATTCTTGGGCTTCAAGGTACCTTTTCACTTCATGAAACCAGGAGTTTTCTTCTACTCCATCAGTATCAAGTTCATAGCAGTGTGCCAGTTCATCGAACCTTTCAATGATAATTCTGGGTGCCTCGTTATCCCATCTGAGCTTAAACATGGATGACATGGTAGCTAAGGCGTCCGCCAACTGATTCTCTTCTCTTGGGATATGCTCAAAGTTAATCTCTTCGAAGTATGAAATCAAGGTTAGCACATGCTCTCGGTAAGGGATAAGATTCATATGTTTCGTATCCCAATATCCCTTGACTTGACTGATTACCAAGGCTGAATCCCCATATACGCTCCAAAATTTGATTCTTAGGTCAATAGCAGCTTTAAGACCCAAGATGCATGCTTCGTACTTAGCCATGTTGTTAGTGCAGTCAAAGCAAAGTCTGGAAGTGAAGGGTGTATAGCAACCTTGAGGAGAGATGATTACAACACCAATTCCATTGCCAAGCACATTAGAAGATCCATCAAAGACCATAGCCCATCAAGATCCTAGCTTAGGTCCTTCATACGGTCCAAGTTCTTCACAGTCTGTTATTAGCATGATGTTCTCATCCAGGAATTCCCAGTGCATAGACTTATAGTCGTTTACAGCTTGATATGCAAAATGATCTGCCAATACACTTCCTTTGATTGCTTTTTGAGTAATGTACTGAATATCATATTCAGGTAAGACATTTGTCATCGGGCTATTCTTTCGGAGAGAGTTGGCTTCTCTAATATGTACTTAATGGGATCCATTTTAGAGATAAACAGAGTAGTATGAGTCAACATATACTGTCTTAGTCAGTGATCAGCCCATGCCAAAGCGCAATAAGTTTTCTCGAGCAGTGAATATCTTGTTTCACAGTCGGTAAAAATTTTGCTAAGGTAGTATATTGCATGCTCTTTTCGACCAGACTCGTCATGTTTCCCCAACACACACCCTATTGAATTCTCTAGCACTGATAGGTACATGATTAGAGGTCTTCCTTCAACTGGTGGCATCAGAATCAGAGGTTCTTGTAATTACTCCTTGATTTTATCAAAAGCCATTTGACAGTCATCTTTCCACTTCATTACTTGATCTTTCTCCAGCAGTTTGAAGATTGGCTCACAAGTAGCAGTCAAATGAGAGATGATCGGGCAATGTAGTTTAGTCGTCCTAAGAAACCTCTGACCTCCTTCTCAGTATGGGGAGATGACATTTATTGAATAGATTTAACTTTTGTAGGATAGACTTCAATATCTTTACCACTGACGATCAAACCTAATAGTTTTCCAGACCTTACCCCAAACGTGCATTTGTTTGGATTTAGCCTTAGTTTGTACTTCTTCAGCCTCTCAATCAGCTTGTGTAGATGGTCAAGATGTTCTTCCTTAGTTTGTTACCTATCTATCATATCATCAACATAGAATTCTACCTCATGATGAATCATATCATGGAATAAATATACCATGGCTCGCTGATAAGTTGCCCATGCGTTCTTCAACCCAAAAGGCATGACCTTGTAATAGAATGTGCCCCACTGTGTGACGAAGGTAATTTTCCCCATGTCTTCAGGCGCAATCTTAATTTGATTATAACCCGAGAAACCATCCATGAAAGAGAATATCTTATGTTGAGTAGTGTTGTCAACCAAGACACCTATATGTGGAAGTGGGAAGTTATCTTTGGGGCTTGCCCTGTTTAGATCTCTGTAATCTACACACATACGTAACTTATCATCCTTCTTTGGAACTGGAACAACATTGGCAACCCATTGAAGATACGACATCACTGCTAAGAACCCTTCATTGAACTGTTTCATGACTTTAACCTTGATCTTCTCGGACATCTTGGGACGCATGCGACGAACTTTTTGCTTAATCGGATAATAACCCTCTTTCATTGGCAGAAGATGAACCACACTATCTGTATCCAGCCCTGGTATGTCTTTGTATGACCAAGGAAAGACCTCAACATATTCGTGCAACATATGAATCAATCTTCTCTTGACACTGCCTTCCAGGTTGGCGCTAATCTTGACTTCTTTCCTATCTGCCTTAGAACCCAAGTTTACCGCTTCGACCGGCTCTTCATGTGGTTGAATGGCCTTTTCTTCATGAATCAAGAGTCTAGCGAGCTGTCCCGGTATCTCACAATCTTCCTCACCTTCGTCTTAGGATTGGTAGATTGGATTTTCAAAGTCATTAACGACAATAACAGGATCATTATCAACAAGATCCAGAGTGGATGGAGATCTGCAATGTAGTGTGTGGGTGTGTGTAAGAACACATAGCTATTTAAAAGTGTAATAAAGTAAAATAAAGACAGAGAGTGCAAAATTTGAATGCAAAACGTCCAATGTTTTTCATTAAATGAAGATATGACATATGAAATGACAACACTTAACAAATGGACCATTCTTCCCCGGGCAAGACACAAGGTTTAAAGTCATTGTTTAAAGAGAAATTACATAGCCAAATTTCTTAAAACGATAAAAACGGAAATAACTATTACTCATGGTTGAAGGAGATTGGTAAAAAGTCTTTGGTCTTCCAGTTGTTGAGTCCACCGCCAACGGTTGGGAATATATAGTCGTTCAAGGAACCATCACTATCAGTATCTTCCAGAGAATTGACTTCATTATTGCTAATACAGAAAGGAGATCTTCCAGCTCGAGCACATCAGACTGCCCTTTGACCCTCTGTAATAAAACCCAAACCACATTTGTCAGATTTGTGAGGGATATCAAGAAGCTGACCCCAAATAGTACATCCGCCTTCTTCTATCACAACCCTAGCATCCTTCATAGAATCCATTCTTGGTGTGTCTTTGATAATCTTGGGAGCAGCATGAGTATCTCTAGCAACAAAAATCTTTAGAGGGATTACTTCAAGTGTCTGGCAGGGAGTTTTAATGAATTTACAATCCATTTCAACATATTTGAAAGAATTCAAATGGTTGACCATATTTTATTCTTCTCTACAGACTGTAACGATCTTCCCTTTCACTAGATACTTCAATTTTGGATGTAGGGTAGAGGTAACAACACCTGCCCTATAAATCCAGGGGCGTGGAGCAAGCACGAATAGGCCAGACCAATATCTGTTACATAAAAGTGGAGTTAAAAACCTGAGATCCCACCTTGACCAAAAGATCAACTTCTCCATGCACCATCCTTTTTGACCCATCAAAGGCTCTTAGCACAATATCGTTGGGTTTCAGCACCAACCCTTCGCAGTCTAGTCTATCCAGAGCACCTTTTGGTAATACATTCAGGGAAGAACCTGTATCAACTAACACATGCGCCAAAGTAGTGTCCTTACACTCAATAGAGATGTGCAGGGCCTTATTATGATTCTTCCCCTCCAGAGTTAAGTCAACATCAGAAAAGCCTAAACCATTATCAGCAGTTAGGCTTGCAACACAATTCTCAAACTGATCAGCAAAGGTCTCTTGTGGTACATGAGCATTCTTCAGAAATTTCAACAAAGCCTTGGCATGTGCTTCCGAGCATAATAACAAGGACATCATGGATATTTTTGAGGGTGTTTTCCCCAATTGTTCAACTATTTTGTAGTCACTTTTATGATTGATATTCATAATTTCTTCTATCTCTTCATTTGTAACATCTTTTGAGAATGCCTCTATCCGGGCAGGCTCAATTACTTTCTCGTTTCCCCTGGCTTCAATAGTTGACCCAACAACAGATATATGAACAGGTGTATTGATAGTCTTTAGAGGAGAGATCTATGGGGAGAAGATCCTTCCTGTTCGGGTAACTTTGCTTGTTTCGATAATATTATTGATATTGGTAACTTCAGAATCTTCATCTTCGATAATCCATGGCTCTTGCTTATCACCATGACAATAAACTTCTGCCCCATAGTTCTAGGGAACAACTTTGTCAGAGGAATATGGGACTGGCCCCGGTGCAGTAATGATCAGGGGAGCCACTCTTGGCTCAGTGGGAATCCGTGTAGGGCCTCTAGAGGCGATCCTTATAGGAGTATTGGAAATTACGATTATAGAAACATATTCAAGTCTCAGCTTTTGAGATATACTTTCATGCAAACTCTTCATGGACGGGATTTTCTCGAACAAAATTTCACGACTATTAATCAAACGATGAATACCCTTCTTCAGCCACATACATCCATTAGTTTGGGAAGCACAATGGCAACAATTTTCAGGACAACCCAGAAATAAAACGGCTCGCAACAAATTCTTTTTAACGGTTATCAAGGGAGTGGTCAAGTCACTTATGGTGGAGACATATGATACATCATCAATAGCATTAACACCTTTACTATGACTGGGAATGGGCGCAGTAATCACATTAGGGGTCTCAGGAGGATCAAATTCAATTTCTTTTGCATCAATCATGTCTTGGATTTTGCTTTTTAGGGCCCAACAATCATTAGTGTCATGCCCAGGACTATTGGAATAGTATGCACACCTTGCATTTGGGTTATACTTCAGAGACGATGTGTTGGGATTTTAAGGAGGATCCTGCAGTGTTATCAATTATGCTTTCAAGAGATGTTGTATTGATTGAGCCAATGGCATATTAATCCTAGTGAATTGTCTCCTCGAAGCGTCTGACCTACGCTGATTTCCTAGTTGTTATGGTCGAGCAGGTGTTGGATTAGAGATTAACACAACCCCTACAGACTGATGACGATCATTCTTACTACGGCTTCTCTAGCCATAGACAATGTTGGTTTCTTTCTTTCCAATGAATGGTTTCTTCATAGTACTAGAGGATGCAGCCATCTGAATCTTCCCGCTTTTGTTACCACTCTCAACTTGTTCGCCCGTCAAAATCAGCTCGGTAAACCCTGATGAAGTACTCCCAATCAACAAGTTAAATAATGGACCCGTCAGAGTGCCCATGAACATGTCCACTAATTCTAGGTCAGTCAAAGGGGGTTTCACCCTTCCAGCCAAATCTCTCCATTTTTTAGCATACTCCTTAAAGCCTTCGTTCGAGCCCATAACCATACTCTGTAATTGCACACGAGTTGGTGCAAGGTCAGCATTATATTGGTATTGTTTGTAGAAGGAAACAGCCAAGTCCTCCCAATGTTAAGGATAACAGCCCGCTTCTTGGTTTTCTTTTTCGTGACGAGGAGCGTCGTCATCTCTTGTTGTCCTTTGGCTAGGTTCAGGAGAGTCTCTTGGAACTGTGCATGTTGAGTTTTAAGATTTTGACAGTTTGCTCGAGAGCCATCTTATACTGAAATAAATAGTAAATAGATGTGGAAATATGTATCGGAAAACCTGCTTATGACATGATGCATGGTATATGGATGCAATGTTTTCAAGGACCTTTAGGATATTTAAATTTTCTAGCCAAAAAGGAAACAGAAACAAAGATTGTATTAATAAGTTCAAAAGTTACAATTACCCCTTGGGCTTACAATGAAAAAGAAAAAAAAGGTCTCAAAAAGACATTAAAATGAACTCCTAAAACCTAAGATTCAAGTCTCCCACAGACGATTCCTCTTTGTGTCGATGTATGCATTAAGGCTTTGCTCCCCGTGAAGTCGCTTTGTGAGCTCCAACACTTTCTTCTCGCTTGCATAGAAATGAGCTTTAAATGTGTATCGTCCTCCCTTGAGTTGAATCCACGACTGCTGCAATTCTTTGAGGTCAGTAGGCATGTCTGGATGAAGGATGGTATAAGGAATATCCACTTCGGCAACAGGCTCCACAATTACCGGTAAGATAGCTGGATATAGAATCATGAGGTTTTGAGCGCAAGATCGTACCCATTTGAGATAAGGCTCCAGAGGGATATAATTATTATGCCCCAAAGTCTTGCTATCGATCTTTCTTACCATGCTCTAAGCTCGTATAAATCTTTGATGATAACCTGGAACATCATTCTCGTAGTCGAACATAATACCCTGGAAAAGCGCGTCATGAGTAGCATCTCTTCGAGCATAACCAAATTTTCATAGAGCCAGAGAAGGGTTGTAAGTAATACCTCCCCTAATGCCAAGGAGCGGAACATTAGGTAATTCCACACAACATTTAAATATAGTAACATCTTCTAGAGATCGGGAACACCAATGAATATCTGAATGAGAGAGCGACATCATCCTTTGAGACCACCTCAAACCTTATTCATTCTTCAATACTTATCGGGGAAGGTGAAAAATAAACTACCTAGATAGCAATGGTATGCAACACATCAGAGCCCCTCTCTTCCTCATAGTACGAGTGTGAAGATAATGCATAATATCTCCAAGCAAAGTAGGCACAGGATTACAAGAAAGGAAGATTTTGACAGCATTCACATCTATGAGTTGGTCTGGATTAGGGAAAAATACTAACCCATAGATTAGAATAGCCGAGACCTCTTCATAATCTTGAAAATTCAAAGCCTCTAAAAATAGTCAAGCCTTCTCTAACAGAAATTTAGCCAGAAAACCCTTGACTCTACTCCTTATTTCCCAATTAGCTACAACGTCGGACCGCTTCAAACGCAAGGCTGATGCAATTTCCTCAGGTTGTGGATATTTCTCTAAACCGGTGAAAGGTGTTTGATTGAGAATAGGTACTTCCAGTAATTGAGAAAACTCCTCTATTGTGGGTACCAACTGATAATCGGGAAAGGTGAAGCAATGTTGTACAGGATCAAAGAACTAGAATAGAACACTCATCATATCTTCTTCAAAACCCAAGGAAACCAAACTGAGAAGTCGACCATGCCTTTTGATGAATGGAGAACTTTCAGGAACTCTAGAGACTAATTCCTTAAGTTGAGAAGGTATTTTCACAAAGCTAATTTCGATAGTGTTTCTGCGAGCAGAAGCCATAACCTACAAAAAAGAACAAAGATAAATCACTAGGTCCTTGAAATGGTTAGTTAAAATGCTATGGCATGATGTCATGATGTTATGATGTCATGTTCGAACAATTAATCATACACAAACAAAGTACACAATTCCTTAGGTTTAAGCTTGCATGGGGTTTATAGGTAAGTACCCTCTTGAAGTTTTAGTTGGCCCAATCTGTCCTAAAAGAAGTAACCGGGTTATAGGAATCTCAATATCATTAATCTTTCTTCATCGGGCATTGTTTCAGCACAAGCATCGAAACTGCAACCTAAATATCCTGAAAGTCTGGTCTCAATGAGTGTAGTATCGAGTATTAACCAACTTTAGTCTGCACCAAATCCAACTATCTCACTACTTTCTAATGGCCAAGTTGTTCAACTAAGGTTCTATGGTCAATTAGTGCTTTATGACACCACACAACCGCCTCGTATTCTCCTTGGTTCAGCTCAAGGGACACTGGTACCAACAAATGTGTCACACTAACATAGCCATCACTTCAACCATATCGGTCTATTCCGTTCAATTTTCACGATCTATTGCTACTTACCTAAAATGCCCCAAATCCGGGTATTGGATCTATACAAGAAATAAACCCAAGCACATCCCAAAATATAAAGCAAACAAGGCAAACAAGCAAAGTAGTAATGATGATCTAGCTCTTAAGGTAACCCCACTTTTAGTTTCATTTCCCCAGCAGAGTAACCAGTTCTGTAATACGGTGGGAGAACTGACTTGAGTATTTTACGTTTTATCGCAAATGTTGCGGATAGCAAGAGTCACCATCGACTTTTCTTTTATCCAATAAAGGAAAGGGTGAAAAGAAAAGGAAAGACCTTTTGAGAAATTTCTTGAGTTCGGGGGGTAGGTTATGAAAAGGGATGGTGTTAGCACCCATTTTACAGTAGTTATCTACAGGCTCTTAATTGCTAGCTCACTTTTATAAATGATTTGTGTTTTGTGTGTGTTTCCAAATATTTTGAAAAAAATGCCTAGGTACGGCAATTTTGTAATGATTCCCGTATCATTAAGAATATATACAAAAAAAAATTATTTTGAAAATAGTTGTTGAAAGGGAGTGTTCAGAAAGATGTTTTGAAAATGCCAATGTAAGGAAATTTTGTAATGATTCTCGTATCGTTGAGAATGTATACAAAAAATGTTTTTTTTTTCAAAAGGGTTTTATTTAGGAAAGAAATTTTATAATACAAATCCTAATTCTAATTAATTAAAACCAAAGGGATTAATTAACTTTTATTTTTTTCAAAAAATTAAATTAATGGGTAAAAAACCTAAATCTAATTTTTTTAATCATTTTATGATTAAATAAAAAGAATTAAAAAAAGGAATTAATTAAAATAAAATAAAGAAAATAAAATGGGTCTGGAGGCTATAAAAGTAAAATGGGGGTTGAAAAGAAAATTGTTAGGCCCAAAACAGTTTTCTTTTTTGATGCTGAAAATAAAAATAAATAAAAGAGATAGAATGGGCCTGAACAATAAAAGTAAAATGGGGGGTGAGGAGCAGTAAGAATGTTGGGCCCAAAAACAAGGAACCCAAACACTGTATTGGTTTCAGTGTGGCTATCCCCAAGGAGTGTACCATGCGCTTGCCTTCTAGAGCCCTTGATCTGACTTTGTGATGATCATGTGGTGAGGGAATGAGGGTGTATAGCATGCGTGGTGGGATTGTTTGAATGGAATCTACAAGAAATAAATGTGAAACAAATAAAAGGGTACCACTGGGGCTCGAACCTAGGTCCTTATGGTCATACACACGCTTCCTTTACCACATGGGTGGCTATACATCTGTTAGTTTATGCATAAACCAATCAATATATTACAAACTCATTTTCAAATTTCCATCTTCTTCTTCATCCCTGTGCGCGAATCATAACAACAACACCACCATTATTGAATTTTAAAACTCTTCCATTTCTCAACCTTTTTAAAAACTTTCTAAACCAAACTTGCTTAGAATTTCACCACGAATTCAAATATGTAAATTATTAAATCTATAAATTAAAGATGAGCATAAATTTTGTTTTGTACCAAACTGAAACCTAATATTTCAGAAATTTTAGTTCTAAAATTCTCAACACACAATCAATAAAAATGAAAAGTAAGCATATGGTTAGCTTCGTAGACATGATATCTACATTTTATCTTCACAAGGTATGCATAAAGGATGCTTAAACGAGGAGTTCAAAGTTTGAAAACTTACCTCTTGAAGTGAAATCTCAGAACACGTATGGATGCCTCAAGGTGCAAAGTGATGATTGATTAAGCTTCCTTAGACCTCCCTGAAGCTATTCCAATCCTTACTTTGTGCTGAAAGTTACTGAATCACTCCAGCAAAGTCAAGTTGCAGGGTGTTGTTTTTGAAAATTGAGGATGAAGAAGATGAGGTCACAGTGATGAAACAGGGCTTTTGATAGGTTCTATATGAGTTATAGAATCTTTGTGAATAATTTAAAATGAAAACGCAAAAGTGGATTAGGTGTTTGGAGTTTAAGGTCAGAAGTTGTAACAATGGAGGATTTGTGTGCAAATTCTGATTTCGGGGAGTTTGAGAGATTTAGAGGGCTTGTGAACTCGTGATTTGCTTGCAAAATAGTGACTCTATTTATAGATAAAAGGTTTTGAAGGCTCAAGAAATCAGAATACAAAAATAACACATTATGGTTTTTTGAAACATCACATGTGATTTTTTGAGAAATCAAATTTCAATGTATGGTACCATTGCTCATAGAGTGGTTAAGAACTTTAAACACAATGCTTCTGACTTCGGGAAGAAGTTAGAGGCTCAAGGAGTTGTTGATATTATGCATAAAGCTTGCTTTTCAAGAGTGGCAATGGTGCCTTTCTTCCAAAAATGGCAAACTAGTTTGGACAATGCTTAAATCAAATGGACCATAATTCAAAAGTTTGTGTAAACATTTAATTATAGTGAGATTTGCAAGTTAGAAGGCCTACAAAGCAAGATTATGCAGCATAGCATGAAAATTGAATTATGTGTTCATCAAGTAAATGACTTGTAATTCAAGAATGGATTCCCAACTTCATCTCTTTGAATCTCTTAGCTCAAGCGTGATAAAAATGTGTTCTTGGACATTTTGAAAAGTTTGAAACATTATCTATAACCTTTTTGTTGACCACTTTGGCTAAATCAACTTGGAACTTGGTGAAAAATTGCCAAGAAGTTGGGACCAAAATCTGACCAAACTTGTTGAAAATTTCTCTAAGTGTTTAGATAAAAATGTCATGACTTCGTGGGCCTATATCTCCTAATCCAAACATTTTTTGGACATCATCCCTCAAGGGCAAATTTGTAGAATTAATCAAGCTCTACAACTTTCATATTGAAAGTTTTCCTTCAATCATCTTGCATCTTAATGAAAAATGGTCATGAAGTAGTGAATTTATCAAGGTCAAAACACTTATAATTTTTCAAAGTATTGGAAATTTTGACTTTTTGTTGACTTTTCTTGAATTTGTTGATTCTTGATGATCAAGCTTGATAATTTTGAATGTCTTGATGGTTCTTGATTTTTGAAATTCAATTTTGACCAAAAAAGTCAAAGTTTGAGTTTTTGTGTGCCTGTAGACTTTTCATCAGTTGATTCAAATTTCCAACTATCAATCTCTTGCACCTTTGGAAATGTCTTAACTATGTAATTAGGTCATGATGTTGTGTTTGAGTCCTTAAGATCATGCTTCAAGTTATTAGGTCATGTTTTTGCAGCTGGATTTAAAATCAAGAGTCGCCACTACTAGTTTTTATCATAAGGAAGGGCATCTAATAGGAAAACCTAATTCGTAAAGCAAAGATTCTAAGTTTCAGATTTCTTTAGACGAAAGGAAGGTGTTAGGCCCCTATAATCTACCTTATTCTTAAGGATACTAGGTTTAGGTTTAGGTTTTAGGCAAAGTAGGGTTTTAATTTTTAATAGGGGAACTCGCCACGATTTTAGTCGTATGCCTACGTTTCCTCTTATGAGGAATCAGAGTTCCAATTCGTAGTTCGTATGGGTTTATGTTTTTTAGGGGTTGCAAAAGTATTTTGAATTGCCTCATTTTGTCCGGGTGTAAAGATAACAGAAGTTTGGACTAAATGTGCGATTAGTCAAAATATATTTGGAACCCTTTAGCAAAAATTATTGTTTAGATTAGTTTATTGCGAAAAAGAGATTTGATATTTGTTAAGTATATTTTAAACATATTAATTGCAAAAAATCTAATTAATGCATGATTAAAATATTTAATGCAATAAAATATATACATGATTTCTTAAAGAAAATAGTTACTTTAAATGATAATAATAATAATAATAATAATAATAATATTTTAACAAAATTTAAGCATTTAAGAATAATAATTATTATATTAAAAAAATATATGAGGAAATAAGAAAATAAGATAATAAAAAAATTATAAAATAAATAGAAAATTAAACTAATTTCAGGGGGTGCATTTTTAGTTCATAAGTAAAAGACGGGGGTGTAAACAGTGAGTGCCTGAATTCATATATTGAATTTAGGCCCAGTTGGCCTGGGGGTGCGTTTTTGAACTAGTAAGCAGAAAGGGAGGTGTTCTGAGAAGCTGGGCCCAAGTTCAGATATTATACTGGGCCCAAAGGTAGGGGTGTCACGATGTCTTGAATTTAGTAATTGTAACGAAAGGGGGTGTAGATCTTAATGGGCTAGGCCCAAACACGTTTGCAAAAGGGTGCCTGAGTAATTGTATACGCGAGGGTGTACGGCATCCTGGTGAGACTTGGTCTTATGACCGTCTGATGAGGATCATACAGATAGATTCGAGGGTGCATACTTATAACCGTAAAGCGCATGCATGGGATGGTAACAAAATATAAGTTTTTATTACATTTTATTTTTCATTCAATGACAACAACTATCCTACTCTCTCTCTCTCAACCCCGTTTTATTTCTTCTAAATAAACCTAGCCCTAAATCAAGCTACTGCGGCGATGCTCCCAACCGGATCAACCCTTTTATACCTACAACGCCACCTTAATTAAAGCTAAGAAATTATTACCTCTTGTAATTATGTATTCTATATTCTGAGCTCCTAGATTTCTGACCCTTTCCCTCTTCTGATTTTGCAGATTCTGATTGGCTTACAAAGACGGTGTAACAGCGGCGGACTACGAGGCGACGATAACGGTGATTAGGGTTTCAGATGTTGAAACCCTAATCGTTCTCTTCCTCCGTATTCAACAAAAATGCAATGGTATTTGAAGTTCTTCTTTTTTGTCTTCTTCCGTCTCAAATTCTTCGACCTCTTTCTGTATTTTTTATTTCAGTCTTTATAGAGCCAGGGTTTGTCAATTAGGGATGCTGTTACGAGTTGTTAGGGTTTAGATTTAGGGATTTCATAGATTAGGGATTCGAAGATTGTAATTGATTCAAAATTTATTTGTAATTTTTCATAAACATTGATTATGAGATTTTTTTTTGGATTTTGTTCATACTAGATTAGATTTTGTAGTATATGATTCTATATTATAGAGATTTAATCTGTAATGAAATTTCTGGGTTTTTTATTCTGTGTAGTTTTAGTTTTGGACTATCAAGATTTGATTTTATTGAATTAATTCTATTTTTGCAACTTAGGATTTAGTTTAAGATTGATTTGGTTATAATTTTTATAGTAAGTGTTAATTGATAAAACGCACATAATTTTGGCTTGATTGGTACAAGAATTGTTACTTTGGGTCTGCAATGTACGTTATTATTATTTTTGTTTTATCCAGCATGTGTCTTAATGGTTTTGGGCCTAATCAATATTTTCTACCCATCACAACACTGTAAACAACAATACTTGTTTTTTTTTCGTTACTACAAACAACATTATTTCATGTGAACTGGGCCTTAGCTTCCTAAAATTTTTGATCCGACAAATCCTTTTTTTTTCAAAACAAAAAACCCTTAATAAGTTATATAAATAATTAATAAAACATTTTACCAAATCTATTAATAATTTGTAAAGAAATATTTTTTTTAGTAAAATAGAAAAAGTTTTAATGATAATGTTTTTTCTTTTAAAATAAAACAAAAGCGCCAAATGGCCAAACTAAAACTCCATGGGCCTTCCGTTTCTAAATGTAACCCCTCTTTTCTATTCAAAAACCCAAAAGAAATAGGCCAAACGAAATAGGCTTGCAAATTGTATTTTCACCCTCTCTCTTTACTAAAAACCGCAAATCTCTATTGGGCCTTATATGATTAAAATCTTAATTTATTTTTGCACCAGTTTCCAATATTCGAATCTCATGGGCCATTAGCCAACATGCTTCACAAATGGGCCTATGGGTATATGGGTCTTTCTGATTAAGAAAGCCCCACTCCCTTGAATTAAGACACACCCCTCTGTTGACTTGGATTCTTAAAAATGAGCCATCAGATATTGCTGGACCATCCTTAATCAAAACATTTATTTTTCACTTTTAATCTTTAAACTGTGATCATAAAGATAGGGCAAATTTGGGGTATGACAGCTGCCCCTATTCAATTATCTTCCAATCGAATAGCGTGAGAACACACAAGTCTTGTGCATTCTGATTGGGAGTTTATTGAATACTTAGAATACCCCAAAATTTGCTCGACAAACATAAGGTTACGCTGATATAGCATACCCTTAAGAGTCTTGAGAAGAATAGGCAAAGTTGATGATGTGTCGCTTACCAGGACTTGAAAACGAGGATGATATTTTAGAAATATTGTGTGTTTTGGTTTTCTTATTCATTCATTTGGTGGATGAATAAAACAACACTTAATAACGCATGGCTGCTTGGAGACTAAGGCAATGGGTTATGTTTGCGAATAAGGAAACACACTGTTGCATGGAGTCTTAGGCAATGGGTTAGGTTTGCGAATCGCTGCGTGGAGTCTTAGGCGATGGGCTAAATTTGGATTTCGAACACCGCGGCATGGAGTCTTAGGAAATGATCTATGTTGGGAGTGTCACATATTACTGCATGGAGTATTAGGTAATGAGTGAAGAGAAGGAAACACATCTCTGCATGGAGTCTTAGGAAATGGGTCATGTTACACTGCTACATGGAATCTTAGGCAATGAACTAAGTTTTGTGCATTACCGCCTGGGGTCTTACGTAATGAACTTCATTGTAGATGAAAACATCACTGCATGGAGTCTTGGGTGATGGGCTGCATATATCACGACTTGGAGTCTTAGGTGACGGATCTTATTTGGATTTCGAACACTGCGGCATGGAGTCTTATGCAATGTACTGGGTTTCACCCATTACTGCGTGGAGTCTTAGGTAAGGAGATACGTTGTAGAGAAAACATCACTGCATGAAGTCTTAGGTGATGGATATATCATAGCATGAAGTCTTAGGGGATGGGTTGAGTTTTATAGAAGAAGTGTGCATTGATGGTTAACCCTTAGATAGCCGAATCAATGGTAAGATTGTTGACTTGCTGGTTCTCTGTCTTTCAACTGAGATGAACAATTTAATAGGTTCGAGGGATGATGATGATTCTTCTTGACGTATGTCTTGTATGATGTATGTGTATGATGTATGATATCTTAGATTGATGTGGAACCCAGTAGTGTATGTGCATTGGATGTCTATGTATGCATATGTTCAAAATGTATGTATGTTTTTAAAATGTTAAAAAAGTATTTCATACATTCTCTCCATTGAACCATTGGTTTTGAATTACCAATTCCCTGGCGTTGTATGTTGCATTGTTGTGGTATCTTTGAACTGATTTGAACATGGTGAAAAGTTTTTAGCAAGATCTTGATGGATGTATTGTAAGCGTAGGCGTAGGTGTAGACGTGTGTACAGACGTAGACTTTTGTGTTGTAAGTGTAGGCATAGGTGTAGACATGTGTATGGACGTAGAGGTGGATTTTCTTTTTAATGTTTTTCTTACCAAAAATGTATTTTCGATGTTTTATCAAATGCTTTTATTTGTAAATCCCCCAAGATGATTTCAACACAATATTCACAAGCAATAAGCGTAGTATTTTGTAAACAAGTCTGAAAAAGGAAAACCAAAATTTGAAAGATGAAAGAGAAAAGTAAATGTTTTATTGATATGCCTCTGAATAGGCGAGTGTACAAGATGTAATTACTTGAAGGAGGTAATTACAGAAAGTTTTTAAAACTGTAAATGGCAATGAAAATGATAATTACTACTGCTGTTCCCCGACTTCCTTTCAATAGCTCATGTCTCATTTGCTTTTGAGTTGAATGATTTAAATCCATCTCTCCCTTCATGGTTCGTAGTTGTAGTTCTTAGAGTGGAATCTTTTTGTTCTTTATTTCTTTTGCATACAATCCCTAATTTTTGCCTGGATCGCCCTTTCGGGTTTTTAATCCATCGGGATAGTTTTTTTTTGTATGTCCCTAATTTTTGCCTGGATCTCCCTTTAGGGTTTTCGATCCACCAGGACATTCCTCTTTGCCTAAGTCTTCCGTTTAGGGTTCGAGCTTAGAAAGCTTTTTATCCATAGTATTTTTTGATTGCGTCTGAATTTGTCGGGTGCAGTATTTCTTCCCCATCCATTGTTGTAAGGATGAGACCACCACCAGAGAATGATGTTTTTACTACGTATAGACCTTCGTAGTTGGGCGTCCATTTACCACGTGATTCGAGGCGAGTTAGCAGAATATTCTTGAGCACTAAATCCCCTTGTTTGAATATTCTACGACAAACTTTCTTGTCGAAGGCCCTCCTCATCCACTTCTGATGCAATTGAGTGTGGTATAGAGCTGTCAAGCATTTTTCTTCGATGAGGTTGAGTTGATCAAGTCGCGCCTGAACCCATTATGCTTCATCCAACTTTGTTTCCATTAAAACCCGAAGTGATGGTATTTCTATTTTAACCAGGAGTACTGCCTCCATGCCATATACCAGAGAGAAAGGAGTCGCACCTGCTGATGTGCATACGGAAGTGCGATAGCCATGTATAGCAAAGGGGAGCATTTTGTGCCAACCTTTGTATTTCTTCATAATTTTCTGAATGATCTTATTGATATTTTTGTTGGATGCCTCAAATGATCTTATTGATATGGTGAGGAGTTATGATGTTCGATCTTGAAATTATCGCACAGTTCCTTCATCATCTTGTTGTTCAAATTGGACCCGCTATCTGTAATAATCCTGTTTGGAACCCCGTATCTACATATGAGTTTTTCTTGATAAATCGCATAACCATTTGACTTGTCACATTGGCGTAGGATGCCGCTTCTACCCATTTGATGAAGTAATCGATGGCTACCAATATGAAACGATGTCCGTTGGATGCTTTCGGCTCGATCATGCCAATCATATCAATTCCCCACATTGAAAATGGCCAATGGGAGCTCATGACATTCAGAGGAGTTGGCGGCACATTTATCTTATCGGCATAGATCTGTCATTTGTGAAACGTTTTTGTATAGTGATTATAATCGACTTCCATTGTTGACCAATAGTACACTGCTCGCAGAATCTTTCTAGCCATGGCGTGCCCATTTGTATGAGTTCCAAAAGTTCCCCTATGGATTTCTCTCATGAGCGTATCTGCTTCTTGCTTCTCCAAACATCGGAGTAGTACCATGTCGTAGTTTCTTTTGTATAGCACACTATTAATTAGAAAGAATTTTTAGGCTAACCTCTGTATGGTTCGCTTGTCAATGATAGAGGCATTTTCTGAATATTCTTGCTTTTTAAGGTATTTCTTGATGTCTTAAAACCAAGGCTTGTCATCCGACCCTTTTCCAATAGCAAGGCAATGTGCGAGCTCTTTAAAGTGTCTGATTGTGATGCGTGGTTCGTGGTTTGTCCAAGTTACTTTGAACATAGCTGATAGAGTTGCCAGAGCGTCCGCCATTTGATTTTCTTCTCGTGGAATGTGACTGAAAGTGATCTCTGTGAATTCTGTAACCAACTTTAAAACATGATCCCGATATGGAACCAGTTTCGTATGTTTAGTATCCCATTTGTTATTTACTTGGTATATGTCTAATGAGGAGTCTCCAAATACTTTGAGGTTCTTTATTCTCAGACCAATGGCAGCTTCCAGTCCTATTATACAAGCTTCGTACTCGGCGATGTTGTTGGTACAATCAAAACACAACTTTGTAATGTAAGGCTTGTGATGATTCTTTGGAGAAGTCAAGAATGCACCTATACCATGCCCCAGTGCATTTGAAGCCCCATCGAACATGAGGATCCAACGTGCCCCTGGCTCGGGTCCTTCATTAGTTCCTGGTATTTCATAGTCACCCATAACCATGACATCTTTGTCTGGAAAGTAGAGCTTCATAGGTTGATATTCTGATAGCAGTTGGTGAGCTAGATGATCAGCTAGTATACTACCCTTGATGTCCTTTTAAGTGAAATTTTGGATGTCACATTCTGATAATATAATCTTCCATTGGGCGATTCTCCCTATAAGAGCTGTTTTTGCGAACACATACTTTAAAGGATCCATTCTTTCTATTAACCATGTGGTGTGGGTTAACATATATTTCCTCAACCTCTTGGTAGACCAAGCCAAAGCACAACAAGTTTTCTCGAGGAGCGAATACCTGGTTTCACAATCAGTAAATTTCTTGCTGAGGTAGTAAATTGCATGCTCTTTTCTTCATGTTTCGTCCCGCTGTCCCAAAACACAACCCATTGATCCTTCGAGAATTATCAGATACATGATGAGTGGTCTTCCAGGAACTGGTGGCATTAAGATTGCTGTTTCTTGTAGATACTGATTTATTATTTCGAAGGTCGTCTGGCAATCGTCATTTCATACTACAATTTGATCTTTTCACAATAATTTAAATATAAGATCACATGTGGCTATTAAATGCGATATGAACCTTGAGATGTAATTCAATCTCCCTAAGAAAACATGAACTTCTTTTTCTATCCTTGGCACTGGCATCCCTTGTATAGCTTTTACCTTGTCGGGGTCAACCTCGATACCATGTTGACTTACAATGAAACCCAGCAACTTACCTGATCTGATGCCAAATGTACATTTATTCGGATTTAACCTCAGTCTGAACTTGTGCAACCGCTCGAATAACTTTTGTAAATGTATGATGTGTTCCTCCTCCGTATGGGATTTGGCAATCATATCATCTACGTACACTTCAACCTCTTTGTGAATCATATCATGGAATAGTGTGACCATGGCCCTTTGATAAGTTTCCCCTACATTTTTGAGACCAAACAACATTACTTTGTAGCAGAAGGTTCCCTAACGTGTCATGAAAGTAGTCTTCTCTATGTCTTTGGGTGCTATTTTGATTTGATTAGAGCCTGAGAAACCGTCCATGAATGGGAATACTGAGGCTTGATCCATGTTGTCTACCAAAACATCTATGTGAGGTATTGGGAAGTCGTCTTTGGGAATTGGTTTGTTTAGATCTCGATAATTCACACACATGCGTACCTTGCCATCTTTCTTGGGTATTGGAAAAATGTTAGCTATTTATGGCGGATAATCTACCACTAATAAGAACCCTGCGTCGAAGTGTTTAAGAACCTCTTCTCTAATGTTGCTAGACATATCTGGACGAGTTCTTCCGAGTTTCTGTCTAACTGGAGAACAACCTTCTTTGAGAAGTATTCTGTGCACCATAATATCGATATCTAACCCTGGCATATCCCTGTAAAACCATGAAAATATATCCATGTACTCATGCAATTGCTTGATCCACCTTTCTTTGACGCTCTGCTCTAACATTGCCCCTAGCTTGATTTCTTTCAAATCTTCCTATGTGCCTCTATTAATAGTCTCAATAGCCTCATGATACGGTTGTATGTTGTCGGCCTTTTGCTCTATTTCCCTCGCCATTTCTTCAGAAAGTTCAAGATCTTCATCACCTTCCCCTTCGGCTTGGTTGATGGGAGCATCAAAATTATATCAGATCGCATCAATAACATTATCGGTGGTTTTGGGCATGGATCTACACATTTATCATGTTTTGGTGTGGATTTTGGTATATGAACTTCGAAAATGCATATGAAAAGAAAGTATTTCCATTTTTAAATGTAAGATATAAATGCAAGAGAAAGACAAGGATCTTAATTGAAAACAAAATATAACTTTTATTAATTGTAAAATGTCTGAAACAAAACGGGGGGACCCTTACAAGAAACCCCTATTCCTCGGGCTTGACATAGGTTCTTTCAAGACAAGAAAAATTACTTAGGAAAGAAAAGATCTCAGGAATATCCACGGCAGTCCAGCTTTTGAGTTCTTCTCCTGGGGCGCATTCTCGGATGAAGTCAGTTTCCCTTTTGGTGTTGACTTTGTTGGATATCATTGCCAAATGCCCACCATGCTCTATTCCCTTGTTGACAAAGGTCTCTTGGATTGGAGGAAACCGTACTTTACCCTTAATAGTAGTTTTTGATAGTTCATAGCCCAAACCGAATAGATTCTTCTTCTCGGGAATTTCTAGGAGCTTTCCCCAACCTTTCGAGGCACCATCTTCCATTGTTGTTTGCAAATATCTCCACGAGGTTACCTTAGGCTTATAACTTTTCTCGACTGGTAAAGTCACCATTGAAGCAACTTCCAGGACTTGGAATGGGGGTGGATACATAATCTTCGTTGGCACTAATATATATCTATGATTCAATGTGACTTACGAAGATGTCCTCCTCACCGTCGAATATGATTAATTTCCCTTCTACTAAGAACTTCAACTTTTGATGTAAGGTTGAGGTGACTGCCTCCGCTGCATGAATCCAAGGTCTCCCCAGTAAGCAAGTGTACACCGACTATATATCCATGAATTGGAAAGTGATATATAAGATATGTAGCCCAATTTTGACTGGAAGTCCACCTCTCCCAATACTAAGCTTTGAGAACCGTCAAATGCTTTCACTATTGTAGATCTTGGCCTCATCACAATGTTATCTAATGTTAACTTCATCAGACTTAATTTTGGTAACACGTTGAGGGCAGAGACAGTATCGGTGAGAACTCTAGATAGGTTGGTAGTACCTATCTGAATGGAGATATGTAGTTCCATGTTGTGAGCTCGGCCTTGTGGTGGCAATTCATTGTTACTAAAACCCATATATGATTCGGATGTTATATTTGCTACGACAATGTCAAATTGATTCACGTTAATTTCCTCTGCCACGTGTGCTGAATTCAGTACCTTCATTAGAGAGTCTCGGTGCACTTCAGAGTTGAAGAGTAGCGAGAGTATGGAGATTTTAGCTAGGGTTTAGTGAAGCTGATCCACCACCCTATAGTCACTTCTCTTGATTATTTTCAGATACTCCTCGGCCTTTTGATTAATAAAGTTTTTGCTTGGAGGTTCTTTTTCTTGACTCATTTCCCCCACTGCTTTTCCCTTATCCTTTATTGAGGTCTCATCTTTCTTCTTGGGTGGTTCAGATCCAAAGACTCGACCACTTCGGGTCATACCCCATGTCCCTGCTATATTTGAAATTTCAGGTCCTTGACTTGAAGATAGCTTATTTTCTTGTTTCACTCTATTAATGTACATGGTTGAGTCATAACTCCATGGTACTGCTTTGTTACTTTCATAAGGGATAGGTGATGGTCCCTTAATCATCATCGTGGCCTTTGGAACTACTAATATTTGTAGAGCCTTCCTTGGTGCCATCCTAGGGGTTTCTTTCGATTCTTCCCACGGGATCACCAGAGTCTTCTTGTTAAGATTTGGGCCTTGGCAAGGGATTACCAATGGCTTCTTCCCCTCAATCGCAGCTATGTATTTTTCTTCAGGGTATGGTCTGAATTGGAATATCCCCTGGTCCACTAGCTTTTGTAGCGTTGTTTCAAAGGCTTCATTATGTTCCAATAGGAACCCACAGTCCAATAGATAATCCTTCAACAAGTTTATCAGGGCCTTTGCTTGTCTGGTTGCCCCAAAGTTGGTGACTACTTCAATTGTATTTATTGTCGGCCCACCATGCGGAGGCATGAGATTTGTTTTTATCTTAGGTTTCTCAAAAGTGATGTCTTGAGATTCTAAAAAATCTTGAACCTTGTGCTTGAATGCCTAACATTGTTCTATGGTGTGTCCAGAAGAATTAGCATGATATTTGCATCTAGCATCAACATTGTATTTTCGCAGGAGTGGCCCGACTGAAGGAGCTAGAGGTTTTAGTTCCACCAAGGATGCCTTGACCAAGTGTTGTAATAACTGGCTAGGTGGCATGGGGAGTGGATCAAAATTTCTCTGCGGACTTCTAAATCTGCCTTGTTGTTGTCCTTGTGGGATCATTAATAATTGTTGTGCCCTTGGTTGTGAGGCCACAACATTAATTTCTCCCTCTTTTCTTTTTGGGAAGTTCAGAGCATGTCTTTTTGAATTATAGGGGGCGTTTGATGGTCCCCTGCTATTTTCCCACTGTTTATTCTAGTTTTAATTTTTTCTCTGATTGTCACTAGATCTGAAAATCCCAAAGAGATACTTCCTACCATCTTCTCATAATATAACCCTTGCAAGGTTCCCATGAACATATATACTAACTCCTTTTCCAACAGTGGTGGTTGCATATGGGATGCCATCTCCCTCCATCTACGAGTGTACTCATTGAAAGACTCTTCTTTCTTATGGGACAAATTCTGGAGTTGCATGCGGGTAGGCGCCATGTCCAGGTAATATTTGTAATGCTTTAAGAAGGCATTGGCCAGATCTTCCCATGTTCGAATGTGAACTCATTTCAGTTGCATATACCAGTCTAGAGATGCCCTGCTTAAGCTATCTTGAAAACAGTGAATCATCGACTTTTGATCGTGGGCATGGGCATGCATCTTCCTGTAATACATACACATATGATTTCTTGGAAAAGTGGACCCTTTGTATTTTCCAAAGTCCAGTACTTTGAACTTCGTAGGAATTACCACATCAGGAACTAAGCCCATCTCGAGAGCGTCTACTTCGAAGGCCTCAAAACCCTCCACATCTTTTAACCTTTCCTCCAAAGCTTTATATTGATTCATCACCCATGGATTATCAACAACATGAGTACCAACCGTCTTTAAGGGTGCCTGATTGACATCCTCTAGGTCTTGGTCTCCATATTGCAGGTCCAAGTAGTTGTCTGCATTATTGATCGAAATTTGTAGGGTATGAGATGCCCCTGATTTTGATGGAGGTTGGATAAACCCTTCAGTCTTATCTTCTCTTGTCTCTTGTTGGGCCATGACGGGCTTTTGGGGTCCTGTTTCTGGCTCTTTTCTTAGTTGGTGACCACTTGATGCTCCGTTCGTTTGAGCTATTTCTTTGAAAGCTACCCTGGGAATCTGATCTTGTTTATCAATGATGTTCTTTAGAGCTAGGAGAACCTGACTCAGATCTCCTTTCATTAAACTCACATCACCTTTGACCTGGTAGAGATCCTCCTTGAATGCAACCTGATTCTCTTCGATTTGTTCCATTGCTTTTTGCTGCTAGGCCCTTGTTTGATATGGAGGCCAAGGAGGTGGTGATCTTATTCTACCAATGATTTAACTGGATAGATTTTGAAAAAGATGAGCTTTGGTATGAAATGCGAGTGTTTGCGAATGCATGCATGCGTATGATCATGTATGAACAATGTAATGGTTTCTTATTTTAAATGTCTTATTCACTTGGGTATATATTTATCTTTTGCTTCTTTTATCTTTTTTTATTCGGTGAATATCTTAAAAATAGATACTCAAACGAGATACAGAAACAAAATGCCTTTATTGAAAGTAACATAATCCAGATATTGAAAAATATTACAACTAAAATCAAAACTTGTTTGTATGAAAATAAACAAAGGGAAATAAGTCTTCTAGGTGCGCTTGTGGATGTCTGCTCTGAAACCATCGACCATTTCTCGACAAAGCTTGAGAAAATCTTCAACATCCTTTGGAAGAGGAACCATTAAACTTTCTGCGTCTCTCAAACCTCTAGGGATATCCAAAATGAGATTGTTGGCTAGGAAAGCGAGCCTTACGTGTTTATCCTTGCAATATCGATACTCTTGATAAAGATGTGGGATTATCTAATGGTTATCTCTCCCATCTTGAGAGATCTTTGTATACTGCTCTTCCCAATACATCTTTTCAACCCTCAACTCCGTATAAAGCCTCTGTTGGATAAGGAAATCTTTTTGGAGACCTTCTAGCTCTAGGCACATATGCTGATATTCTTCAGTTCTCTGAACCAGGAGTCTTTCCGCCTCTATCCTCTCAAGGCGTTCTTTGATCCCTGATTCTTGGTTGTCCTGAAGTCCGGTGGTGAAGTACTTTATTTGCCCTTCTTGATCTAAGGAATCTTGCGCCAAACTTTGGATCTGGGCTCTTAGGTCTTCCTCTAGCACTTTCTTGTCATGTGTTGCCTTTTCGTACCATCTGGTTGACCTCCCGATTTCAGTAGCAGCATCTTCTAACCTTTGGTTATGGGAATCTAGATTGAAAGTTGCACTAAAAAGTATTTTAGTTGTACGCTTCCGTTTGAGACTCTCCTTTTTCAATGCCTTTTGATCTCTCTCAATTTGTTGGTCCTTTGACTCAAGTATGAGCTGCATCTACTTCTTTTCTTTGGTCAAATTGAGGAGGTTGAGTTCTAGTTCTTCTTTTTCCCTCTGAGCTTGCTTTAGGGCACTCTTCAAATCGTTAATTTCTTCCAAGGATATAGGCGTGACCTCTGGGACCTCTGACTTGTACTCTGGATCTATATCAAATGGCAACTTGATAATTGTAGCCTATCTCAGACCCATCTAGTGTAGGGTTCTCTTGATATGGCATTCTTTCTTTCGGCTTTCATTTTATTAACCTTATTCCAAGCCCAGATGACCCTGTTGAGCAACCCTTGGTTATTTATACCCATGTCGTGGATGATCAAAAGTTGGAGTTGTTTGTCCGAAGGTCTGTTTGCCAAAGGATACCCTATCTGTCGTAGGGCCAAAGTAGGGTTATAATTAATACAACCTCTAGATCTATGGAAGTCCCCGCAGATAATAGTGATATCACCAATATCGAGCTTCCTTACATACCATAATACCGAGTTTGCAGTGAGAGACCTTAATTTCTGAGGCCACTCGCGTTTGGTTAAGTTCGATATCATATAGTCTTCTTTGTAAAGATGGGTCATGAACCAGGTATACAAAAGTGGGATGCAACAATTTAAAGTTCCTTTTCTCTTTTCGTACATAGCATGTAGTGTGTAATAAACGTCAGCAAGTAGAGCGGGAGTTGGATCCGTATTAAAAACTTTCGCACCCCAAAATATGCTAATGGCTGCAGGGTCAATATAGTCTACATTCCGTGGAAATAAAATTACACCAAAAATAAGAAATCCTAAATAATCGATGCAAGGCTCCCACTCTTTATAATTAGCAAACTCGAGTGCCTTAGCTGCTAGGTATGTTCTCTTGATTCCTTGTATTGTACTCTCTCTTAGGTAATTTTGAACTAACTCAGAATAAGGGATCCCTAAGCCCTTTGCCAAGACTTTGACTTTAATGGCTTGCCCGATACGTACATAGGCCTTCTCTTTAGAAAAGTTTAGAATTCTGTCAAATTCTTCCAGAGCCGATGCTAGCTGGAAGTCTTGGAAGGTGAAACATCTCAGCGGAGGGTCGTAGAACTGAATAAGGGCATAAACAACATCTATTTAAACCTCTACTCTGGTCAAGTCAAGGGTATCCCCGTAGCGGTGAGCGTACATCTTCAAAGCTCTTTCAGATAATTTCCCTTTTATGGCTTTGATTTCAGATATGTCTGACTTGAGGGCATTGACACGAAAAAGTTGTTTTCCTTTAGTATCCATTTTCAAAGATAATCACTAAAATCTTGATTTTATTTCTTTTTGTTTTTTACCCTGTGAATAAGACAAATAAAAGAAACAGATGATGAATATATAAAGTGTATGAATGCATGGATGTATGGTTTAGTGACGGGATTTTGGGATAGGTACCCTTATAAGTTAGGCTCCTAATTTTGACCTACGGTTCGTCTACCCTCCCAAAAGGTGGTTCCTTAAGGGTATCATGAATATCACCAGAGGGAAAAGTCATAAGGGCCTCCCTTAGGCGGGCCTCTTTACGAACCGATACTTTCGTCTCAAAGTCGTGAAAGGTATAGTCATGAGATTTTGGTTATGGTTGATACAAAGAGTCATGGGTGGCCTTCCAAAGTCCTACTCGTCAAGAGGATATCTCTTGATAAGTGTTCCTTTTGCGGAATTCCACAGACTCTAGACGAAGTCGTCACATAAACCCGCAGGGATGATATATCCCCTAAGCTAATAGATGAACCTTCATTCTAAGGGTTTTTGAAAAAAAAAATTCAAAAATAAAAATCCCGCCACATAGTAAATATATAATGATATAAAATAGACAATAATAAATAAATGCAATAAATAAATAAATAAAATAAAATAAAACCTAAAATAAACTTAAACCTAAAGGAAAGTCTTCTAAACCTAGGGTTGAAGTCCCCAGCAGAGTCGCCAGCTGTTGTAACTGGATTTAAAATCAAGAGTTACCACTACTAGTTTTATCCTAAGGAATGAAATCTAATAGGAAACTCTAATTCGTAAAGCAGAGATTCTAAGTTGCAGACTTCTTTAAACGAAAGGAATGTGTTAGGCACCTTTCATCTACCTTATTCTTAAGGATACTAGGTTTAGGTTTAGGTTTTAGGTAAACCAGGGTTTTAATTTTTAACAGGGGAACTCACCACGATTTTAGTGGTATGCCTACGTATCCTCTTATGAGAAATTAGAGTCACAATTCGTAGTTCGTATGAGTTTGTGTTTTTTAGGGGCTGCAAAAGTATTTTGAATTGCCTCGCATTTTGACCGGGTGTAAAGATAGCAGAAGTTTGAACTAAATGCGCGATTAGTCAAAATATATTTGGAACCCTTTAGAAAAAATTATTGTTTAGATTAGTTTATTGTGAAAAATAGATTTGATAATTGTTAAGTATATTTTACACATATTAATTGCAAAAACTCTAATTAATGCATGATTAAAATATTTAATGCAATATAATATATACATGATTTCTTAAAGAAAATAGTTACTTTAAATGATAATAATAATAATAATAATATTTTAACAAAATTTAAGCATTTAAGAATAATTATTATTATATTAAAAAAGTAAAGGAGGAAATAAGAAAAAAAGATGATAAAAAAAATAATAATTATAAAAAAAATATAAAATTAAACTAATTTCAGGGGGGGGGGGGGCATTTTTTAGTTCATAAGTAAAATATGGGGGTGTAAACAGTGAGGGTCTGAATTCAGATATTGAATTCAGGCCCAGTTGGCCTGGGGGTGCGTTTTTGAACTAGTAAGCAGAAAGGGAGGTGTTTTAAGAAGCTGGGCCCAAGTTAAGATATTGAACTGGGCCCAGAGGTAGCGGTGTCATGCTGTCTTGAATTTAGTAATTGTAACGAAAGGGGGGGTGTAAAACTGAACGGGCTAGGCCCAAACGCGTTTTCAAAGGGCTTCCTAAGTAATTATATACGCGAGGGTGTACGACGTCCAGGTGAGACTTAGCCTTACGGGCGTCTGATGAGGATCATACAGATAAATTCGAGGGTGCATACTCATTACCATAAACGCGCGTGCATGGGATGATAATAGAATATAAGTTTTTTATTACATTTTATTTTTCATTCGTTTACAACAACTATCCTACTCTCTCTCTCAATCCTATTTTCTTTCTTCTAAATAAACCTAGCCCTAAAACATGCTATTGTGGCGGTGCTCCCAACCGGATCAACCCCTTTGTACCCACAATGCCACCTTAATTAAATCTAAGAAATTATTACCTCTTGCAATTCTATTTTCTGTATTCCGAGCCCCTGGATTTCTGACCCTTTCCCTCTTCCGATTTTGCAGATTCTGGTTGGCGTACGAAGACGGTGTAACGGCGGCAAACGGTG
This sequence comes from Vicia faba, assembly GCA_948472305.1. Classification (NCBI taxonomy): domain Eukaryota; kingdom Viridiplantae; phylum Streptophyta; class Magnoliopsida; order Fabales; family Fabaceae; genus Vicia; species Vicia faba. Next base: position 843,936,326 of record OX451740.1, read on the forward strand.
ATGCGACGACAACAGCGATTAGGGTTTCATATGTTGAAAACCTAATAATTCTCTTCCTCCGTATACAACAAACTGCGACGGTATTTGAAGTTCTTATTTTTCGTCTTCTTCCGTCTCAAATTCTTCGACCTCTTTCTGTATTTTTTATTTCAGTCTTTATAGAGCTAGGGTTTGTCAATTAGGGATACTGTTACGAGTTGTTAGTGTTTAGATTTAGGGATTGAATAGATTAGGAATTCGAAGATTGTAATTGATTCGAAACTTATTTGTAATTTTTCATAAACATTGATTCTGAGATTTTATTTTTTTGATTTTGTTCATACTAGATTAGATTTTGAAGTATACGATTCTGTTTATGGAGATTTAATTTGTAATAAAATTTCTGGGCTTTTGATTCTGTGTAGTTTTAGTTTTGGACTGTCAAGACTTGTATTTATTGAATTAATTCTATTTTTGCAACTTAGGATTTAGTTTAAGAATTGATTTGGTTATAATTTGTACAGTAAGTGTTAATTGATAAAACACACATAATTTTGGCTTGATTGGTACAATAATTGTTACTTTGGGCCTGCAATGTACGTTACTATTATTTTTTGTTTTATCCATCATGTGTCTTAATGGTTTTGGGCCTAATCAATATTTTCTTCCCAGCACAACACTGTAAACAACAATACTTGCTTTTTTTCGTTACTGCAAACAACATTATTTGAGGTGAACTAGGCCTTAGCTTCCTAAAAGTTTTGATTCGACAAATCTTTTTTTTTAAAACAAAAAGCCCTTAATAAGTTATATAAATAATTAATAAGACATTTTACCAAATCTATTAATAATTTGTAAATAAATATTTTTTTAGTAAAATAGAAAAAGTTTTAACGATAATGTTTTTTCTTTTAAAATAAAACAAAAGCGCCAAATGGGCTAACTAAAACTCCATGGGCCTGTTGTTTCTAATCTTACCCCCTCTTTTCTATTTAAAACCCCAAAAGAAATAGGCCAAACGAAATAGGCTTGTAAATTGTATTTTTACCCCTCCCTTTACTAAAAACCGCAAACCTCTATTGGGCCTTATATGATTAAAATCTTAATTTCTTTTTGCACCAGTTTCCAATATTCGTATCTCATGGGCCATTGGCCAACATGCTTCACAAATGGGCCTATGGGTATATGGGTCTTTCTAATTTAGAAATCCCCACACCATTGAATTAAGACACACCCCTCTGTTGACTTGGATTCTTAAAAATGGGCCATCAGATATTGTTGGACCATCCTTAATCAAAACATTTCTTTTTTACTTTTAATCTTGAAACTATGATCATAAATATAGGTAAAATTTGGGATACGACACATGTACTAGGTCAAAAGTCAATGATCAGTCATTCTTAGTCAAAACCTTAATTTTGACAATTTTGCCCCTTTGATGATTTGAATGCTTTCCTTGAGGAATTATTATTAACCCTTGATCAAATGATGGATATCACATCATAATGTTGATGTTGGAAAAAAATCTTGAAGTTTGGCTGTATGTTGACCATAATTGACTTTTTACCCAATACAACTGATTTTCAGTCATCTGAGCAATTGATTGAGTAAATTCGTGATGCAAGACTTGAAACTTGGTATGAGAATTCTTGGAGACTTATGATGAACCATGAAAGTCAGTTGAGGCATTAGAAATCCGATTTTCCTTGAGAAAGCCAAAACCCTAGTTGAGGGCCCGATGCTTAGGAGGTAAGCTTGTCTGATCAACTCTTGAGAATCCTTGAGCATTTGAGAATTTTTATGAGGAATGTCTTGAAAAAAAGGGAGGGAAAATTTTGGGATACAACAGGTCCTAAAAATAATTTTGGTAATTATAACATTGTCAAAAGGAAGAAATTCTCAAAGAACAAAGATAAAGAAGCCTACACATCAAATGTTACATGCTATGAATGTGGAAACCAAGGCCATATCAAACCGGATTATCCAAACCTCTCCAAGAAGGATGGAAAAAAAGGAAGGAAAGACTCCAAGTACAAGAAAGCCTACATCTTTTGGGATGACAATGAAGTTAGCACATCATCCAAATCGGAGAATGATGAATGTGCAAATTTATCATTGATGGCTACTCATGAATCTGACGGATGATGAAAATGAAGAGGTTAGTACAAATTTTATCTTTTATGATGAAAATTCTCAAGGTTCAATTGATGAACTCCTAAATAATCTAAAAGTCTTGTATAAAAAGATATAAACACAAAAAAAGGAACTTATTTATTTTCAAGAAAAGATTGATACTATGAACAAGGATCTTGAATGTCAAAAACAAACTTTTCTTAAAGAAAAACAAGACTTTGTATGCAAAAAATATGAACCATATACTTTTCAAATTGTTTAACTAAATAGAGTTATTGAACGATATGAAAAAGGTCAAATTGGTTTGGGAGTATTTCTTAGCCAACAAAGATATCCTAATGACAAAAGTGGACTTGGTTATTCAAAATAAAATAAATCAAGTTCCAACAAAACCATTTTCATAAAGGATAGTAATCAATCCGAAACCAATAAAGTCAACAATGTGCAAATTAAGAATAATCATCAAAAGAAAAAGAAAAGAGTTGTTAATAAAAAACAAGTTCCAAGGTATAAGAGAAACTTTATTCAAAATTGTTTTTATTATGGTATTCTTGGCCATACACCTATTGCTTTCTATGTTAGAAACTTTAGTATGACAAGTGGACACTATGTATGGATTAAGAAAGGAACTAACTATCAAGGACCCAAGGCAACTTGGGTACCTAACAAGAAATAATTTCTTTTATTTTCTAGGCATGCTTGAAATCCACTCAAAATCTATGGTTTCTCGATAGTGGAGGTTCGAAGCATATGACGGGAGATGTTAACAAATTTTCACATCTAACATTAAAATCCAAGGGGTATGTCACCTATGGAGATAATACCAAATGAAAAATTCTTGGCATTGGCAAAGTGGGTGCAACATATTTCACATCCATTGAAGATGTACTCTATTTTGAAGGACTCGAGAACAATATTCTAAGTATTAGCCATCTTTGTGACAAAGGGTTCAAGATAAAATTCAATAAAGATGAATGTTTGATCATGGACGAAACAACCAATGAGGTGAAACTCAAAGGTAAAAGAGTTAAAAATATTGTTATGATTTCCTTAGATGAGTTGTCTTTGAAAGTAAAATGTCTTATGGTAAACAATAATGAATCATGGTTATGGCATAAAAGGGCAGCCCATATACATATGGAACATTTAAATAAGTTGACCAAACATGATCTTGTCATTGGCTTACCAAAGATAAAATTTGTCAAAGATAAATTGTGTGATGCTTGTCAAAAGGGAAAACAAACTAGATCAACTTTCAAATATAAGAATATGGTGTCTACTACAAGGCCACTACAATTGTTGCATATGGACTTGTTTGGTTCATCAAGAACAAGAAGCTTCGGAGGTAATGTATACACTTTAGTTATTGTTGATGATTTTTCTAGATATTCTTGGACTTTGTTTCTTGTGCAGAAAAGTGATGCTTTTAAGGCATTTAAGAAATATGCAAAGCAAATTCAAAATGAAAAATCATTAAATATTGTATCCATAAGAAGTGATCATGGTGGAGAATTCCAAAATGCATCTTTTGAATAATTTTGTGAAGAACATGGTATCTATCACAATCTTTCAGCACCAAGGAATCCAAAACAAAATGGAGTAGTTGAAAGAAAGAACCGATTCCTAGTGGAACTTGCAAGAACAATGCTAAGTGATGCAAATCTACCAAAATATTTTTGGGCGGATGCGGTTAGTATGGCATGTTATGTTGGAAATCGAGTTATTATTAGACCTATATTGAAAAATACTCCATATGAACTCTTCAAAGGAAGAAAGCCAAACATTGCTCAATTTCATATCTTTGGATGCAAGTGTTTTATTCTCATCAATGACAAAGAAAATCTTGGTAAGTTTGATGAGAAATCCGATGAAGGTATATTCCTTGGTTACTCTCTTTCAAGTAAAGCTTATGGAATATACAACAAAAGAACTTTAACTATAGAAGAATATATGCATGTTTCTTTTGATGAAACTAACCCCTCAAAAGAGGATATAGTCTCTTGTGATGATGATGATATTTTAGATACGCCAATAGAAGATGCTACCAAGGCCAATCAAAATAACAATCAAGATTCTTTCATAGAAGAAAATTCTCAACAAGATCTACCCAAAGAATGGAGAACTCATTGAGATCACCCAATTGACAACAATATCGGTGATATTAGTAAATGAGTGTCAACAAGACTCAATCTTAAAGATGCATGTCTACACATGGCAATTGTATCTCATATTGAACCTTCCAAAATAGCCAAAGCTTTGTTGGACGATCATTGGATGATTTCTATGCAAGAAGAATTAAACCAATTCAAAGGAAGTCAAGTTTGGGAACTAGTACCAAGACCAAACTTAAAATATATCAGTAGAACTAGATGGGTATTCAAAAATAAACATGATGAAAATGGGATAATTGTACAGAACAAAGCAAGATTGGTCGCACAAGGATACAATCAAGAAGAAGGAATTAATTTTGAAGAAACCTTTGCTCTGGTTGTATGGTTAGAAGCAATTAGATTATTATTGGCTTATGCTTATTCTATGAATTTTTAGCTTTTCCAAATGGATGCCAAGAGTGCATTATTGAATGGATACATCAATGAAGAAGTCTATGTCAAACAACCTCCTAGTTTAGAAGACTTCAAGAATCCTTCAGATGTCTTCAAGTTGAAAAATACACTTTATGGCTTAAAACAAGCACCAAGGGCATGGTACGATCGACTTAGCAATTTTCAATGTGAAAAGGGCTTTGAAAAGGGACAAGTGGAAAAGTCACTTTTTATCAAGAAGATAAAAAATCATACTCTACTTGTTCCAGTGTACCTCGATGATATCATCTTTGGATCAACAAATAAAGACTTGTGTGAAGAATTCTCATCCATGATGCAAGGAGAATTCGAAATGTCCATGATGGGAATTGAACTACTTTCTTGGATTACAAATTAAGAAACTTGCAACAAGAACTTTTATTCATCAACCAAAATATTGTAAAGATTTATTGAAGAAATTTGACATGGATGCATGAAACCTATTTCCACCCTAACGGGTTCGGGAACTTATGTGGATCTTGATGAACTAGTGTGCCCATAGACGTGTCAAAATATCGAGGAATGATTGGCTCCCTATTATACCTAATAGCAAGTCGACCCGACATCATTTTTAGTTTATGTCTTTGTGCTAGATTTCAAGCCAATCCAAAAGAGTCTTATCTTGCTGCAGTTAAAAGCATTATGAAATATCTTAAGGGAACAACGAAGCCTCCATTGAGTGAGGGATCACATGTCTCCTTTTTTGGGGTTCCTTCTTCAAAGTTAACATGACTATACCACCCGTCCTATCTTAAGTTTTCCCAAGTCCGGGTATAGGACTTATAAGAGATCACCAAGCACCCTAAAAACCATAAATATTTAGACATATATATATATATATATATATATATATATATATATATATATATATATATATATATATATATATATATATATATATATATATATATATATATATATATATATATATATATATATATATATATATATATATATATATATATATATATATATACAAAAAATAAACGCACATACACAAATAACTAAAGATAGACTTAACCCACTTAGAGAATGTTATCCTCAGCAGAGTCGTCATTTTTCTGTAGCGGTAGAAATGTTGAGACTAAGCCATTAGATATCCTGAATCGCACAAATCAAATAAAAATCGCCAGTGTGCTTTATTGTTTCCAAAGTGTTGTACCCCAAAACTTTCCCTCCCATTTTTCTTCAAGACATTCTCATAAGGTCCTCATATGCTCAAGGTTGCTCAAGAATTGATCAGACAAATTCTCCTCCTAAGCAATGAGTCCACAACTAGGGTTTTTTGTTTCACATGGAAGTTTGGGTTTTAAAGGCCTCAAGTGGTTTCCATGGCTCTTCATATGTCCCTAAGAATACTCATGTCAGGTTTCAAGCCTTGCATCACAAGTTTGCTCAGTCAATGGCTCAGATGACTGAAAACAATTTGTATTGGGTAAAAAGTCAACCTTGGTCAACATACAGTCAAACTTTAATAATTTTGGTCAACATCAACATTTTTAAGTGATATCTATCATTTGATCATGATTTCTCAAGAAAAGCCCTCAAATCACCAAAAGTCAAAAGTTGCCAAATTAGGGTTTCTTTAGGAGAAGTCAACTAAACTTTGACCAAGTATAACTTTCACATGCTTCATCATCTTTTACCCCAAAAAAGCTCATTTTTAATTAAATTCAATTCTATACAACTTTGTTTCTCTAAGCTCAAGTACAAAACATTCATAATTTGAGAGATATAAGCCAATACATTACAGGTCATTTCAAAAGTCAACAAAAAGAAACTTTTTGTCAAGGCAACTTACATTAAGATAAAATCTTCAAATGCAAAAATTATAAACATAGAGATTGTAGAGGACATCTAAATATTTCCAAAAAGCCAAAGTTTATCTTCAAATGATGCAATTCGAGAGAGTTATGATTGGTGCAAGTTTGACAATTTTTGCGAAAATGCATGAAACTTCATTTGAGCAATCTTGAACTTATGGAGTAACGGGCCTAACTTTTGAGGTTTAAACATGTTTATAACATGTTAGAGGACCTATAAGCCCATTTATACATTACTTTTATTTTTTATTTTATTTATTTTGATTTTATTCAAATTAAGTCAAAATAAATCAAATAAAATGTGAGTTGATGGACCAAGGGGCGTGGGGGCTTCATTTGGATATCTTCTAGAAGGCCAAAGAACTCATAAGAGCTTTCCAAAACCGTGAAAACATGTTCGAAAAAAGATTCTTAAAGTTTGAAATGTTTTTAAAACAATTTTGGAAAGATTTCAATGTGTTTTCTTTGCAAAGAATTGTGATATAATGATACAAGATCCTTGCCTTGTTTTGATCCATTTTCATTCCTCTATAAATACATGCAACACTCAAGTGCCAAAAAAAAGGTAGTTGCCATATAAGCAAGGTTTCAAAATCACAAGTTTTCAAAGAAAGGTGCAAACTCGTATCAAAATTTCCAACCACTTTCAATCAAAACCAAGCCTTAAATCGTGTTCTCGAAGCTCCTAGAAATCTCACCAAGCCCAGAAACAAATCTATTCACGTCTGGAATAGCTTACACATTCCCACCAGGTTTGGTAATTTTCTTGAATTCGAATCTTTTAATCTATGCATATTTAACTAATTTCGTGTTCACTGATGAGTTCATCGTGGTGTTTAGAACAGGTTTGAATAAGAAAATGCAAGCTTTAACGCTGGGATGATGTATTACCATGGCTAGGGCACGATCGGATTCTCTCTTTGAAACTCCATTCCCACTAATTTATTTCCTTTTTACAATTAAAATCAAAACATATAAAAATTAGAATATTACATAAAATCAAAAAAACAGTCTTTTAGGTTTTCTTAATTAACTTTTTAAATTTAATTCAATTTTAGGTATTATTTTTTAATTTGTAAAATTAATTAGAATAATTAAGTTTTTTTTATATTTATTAACTTAAATCATTTTCTACAAAAATACACAAAAAAAATTAATTTCTAACATTTTAGATTTTAGGAATTTAAAACATCTTTTCTAACATTTTCTTATTTATTTGCCCCTTTACTTTCTTAGATAAATTGTATAGGTCGCACAGTTTTTTTTGTAATAGAATTAGTTTTATTTCTTGCAAATTTATATTATTGTATCTTCCCCAAAGCCTTGTAATAGCTTAATTAGGATTTACTTTTCCACACTTTACTTTCTACACCTATATTATGCTTGCTTGTCTGTATATATTTAACTGTTAGTAATAGGCTTGTATCACAAGATTTAAAATCAATCGTTAGATAACCCTAATCAAGATAAATAACTAAACTGAATCGCTCTTGCACACATACACCTCTAGGGTAGACTCCTTTGTTGCCTTCAGAATAACAATGGTCATGTCCCTCGAACGTAGGGATGCCATAAGAAAAGACCCTCGATTAAAGTCATCATAAAGATCATAACCCCGCGATGTCCCTCGAAGTTGCCCACGAGAAATGATCTTGTCCCTTGATATTGCCTACGAATATATGATGACAGTCCCTTCGAATTGCTAAGATATCCCTATATGTTGCCTTCGATGACCATAACGACGATCCTACACATGTCCCTTCACATTCAATGGATGGGGATACCTACCAATTCATGGTATGGATAGCACCATCCCTAACGTTGAAAGAAAAGGATAACGAAAGACCTTTCAGTGGGTAAGATACCCTTAATTGCTTGCTCACAAACTAAAGCAATTTTCACACCTCACACTTTCAAAACAGCTACTTTCAAATGCTTTATAAACACTCTTGAGGACTGATACAAGGGTTATTATAAAGTAAACTGCCTTACACTGGCATTGTCAAAACATTTTCAAACATGTCACACACAAAGCAAATAAAAGTCAGCTAAGAAATTTAGAGCCCGTAGATAACTATAGATGAAAAGGGTGTTAACACCTTCACTTTTCATAACTTACCCCCCGAACTCAAAATATTAAAAAGTCTTTCCTGTTCTTTTCACCTTTCCTAAGTAATGGATAAAATAAAAGTCGGTGGCAACTCTTGTTATCCACAACATTTGCAATAAAATGCACCACCAAGTCAGTTCTCCCACCGTATTACACAAAGGAAATGGGAAAAGAGCGAATAAATCCAAAAAAAATGGGGTGAGAATCTAGTTACGAGGGTTGGTTATGCAAAGGGAAGGTATTAGCATCCTAAATATCTATGGTACTCCGCAGGAACCTATTTTGAAATTTTGTGTATTTTAGCTATATAAGGTGTATACAAAAATAAATGGTGGAGATGAGAAAAGAAGTATTTTTTACAATTTTTGCACCCGCCACAGTTGTAAACCTTTAGTGCCTACGCACCACCTTGCATGAAATAGGGGATTGGGGTACTCGTAGTTCACCTTAAAATTTTAAAACACATGTGTGTTTGTTAATTTTAAGAGAAGAGACATCATCGTCATATCTGAGTGGAAGACATACTTACTACCCGCAATTATGATAAAGGAAAATTTGCATCATCTCAAAGTGGAGGATATGGCTTGGATTTTAAAATCAACAAAGCCTCACTCAACACCCAAGTGGAAAATATCTCACTTTATTACATATCATAGAAGTATAATAGTGTGCATCACTACACGAATTGACAAGAGTCTAATATTTTGAGAAAAGTTTTAAAGTAAAAAGCTAAAGTGTTAAAATGGTTTGAAAGAGGTTAATTTAATTTTAGTCTTCTCACAAAAATGTTAAAGCATGACTAAATTGATTAAATTTTTGTTAAGAAGATATTTTTGAAAATTCATGGACCTAAGTCCGAGTTTATAATGAAAGCGGTTCAAGTTAGAAAACAAGAAGAGTTTTGAGAAAGAGGGAGAAGATTTTGAAATTAAAGAAGATGGGAGGAGATGAAGGGACTATCCTAAAGCATAAGGTAAAATCCAAGGAAAATAAAGATCTAACCAACAAGAAGCCAACACTTGACATATGAAGTCAATGTAGAATTCTCATTCTTTAGATTGAAAACAAGCAAGCAGAAATACTAAACCTCTGAGAAATACCAAGCTTCAGATTAATTAAGTCTTCACAAAAATTGGGAAGAGTAACGGATGTATACAGGGGAATTCTCAATCATAGACAAATCATATAATTAGAATAACCTGCACACAAAGAAACAAAAATAACCCAATGCCTTGGAGTAAACGCCAAGAACTTCAGACATAATAACAACAAAGCCACATGGTCCCAAGCATCAAGGATTCTAATCCTAAGTCCGTGAGATCCTCATCTCAATTATGCCAAGGATAGTAACAAAGTAGTTCAAGTAACCTTAATGTTTTTTATTGTTCAAGTTAATTATTAAGTGTCTTCAAAAAGAAAATAAAAGCTCAAATGAGCAAAGATAAAATGACATAAAAATAAATTTTCAAGTGAGCAAAGATAAAATGACATAAAGATAAATGCTCAAAGAATTGGTCTCAAAGGTTCCCGAAAGCACTCAGTTCAACAAAAGACATGGCATTTGCTCAGCTTGGTTATCTCCGGTTTTGAAGAAGGCATGATGAGCGTTTTATTCCAGTTCTTTGATCCTAAACACCATTGATTTAATTTCCTCAATTATCAGTTAGTGCCCATAATGGAAGAGTTCTCTAAGTTACTTGGGGTGCCTATCCTGGATCAAATACCCTTCACTGGTTTAGAGAAAGATCCAAGACTTGAAGATATTTCCACATCCTTGCACCTGAAACTGTATGACATTGCATCTAATTGGGAAACCAGGAGTGGGGTTAAACGTCTCCTTGGAAATATTTTGATGGAGAAAGCTCAATTGTTTCTAGATGCCATGAGTTTTCATGCTTTTGCAGATGTTTCGGCTTTACAAATCTATGGTTTGGTACTACTCCCCAATCCGGACCAACTTATAGATGTGAATGCCATTAAGATATTCCCCACTCATAATCTCGTGCCTACTTTTCTCAGAGATCTCTACATTCTCTTCACACTCGTACTATGAGGAAGCGAGGAACTCTCATGTGTTGCATACCTTTGCTATCCAGGTGGTTTATTTCGCACCTCCCCCAATCAATAATGAAGAATGAACAAGGTTTAAGGTGGTCTCAAAGAATAATGCCACTCTCTCATTCAGACATTTATTGGTGTTCCCGATCCCAGTAAGACATCATTATTATTGACCATTGTGGAGAGTTCCCTAATGTGACACTCCTAGGCATAAGGGGAGGAATTACTTACAACCCTTCTCTAGCTTTACGCCAGTTTGGTTATTCTCGAAGAGACAGTCCTCATGATATGTGTTTAACTCCAAAATTTCCCTCTCTATTTTCAAGACATTTCTCAAAAAAGATCTCAAATGCTCAAGAAGTTCTAAGAGTTTGATCAGACAAGCTCACCTCCTAAGCACTGAGCCTCCAAATTAGGGTTTTGTTTTTATCAAGGACAATTGAAATTTTGATTCCTAAAATTACTTTAATGGTTCATTATAGGTCTCCAATATTGCACATACCAAGTTTCAAGTCTTGCACTACAAATTTGCTTAGTCAATTGCTCAGATGACTGAAAATCAACTATATTGGGTAAAAAGTCAATTATGGTCTAAATAAAGTCAAACTTCATAATTTTTGGCCAACATTAACATTTTGAAGTTATATTTATCATTTGACCAAGGGTTGATCATAATGCCTCGAGAAAAGTACTCAAATCATCAAAGGCGCAAAATTGTTGATATTAGGGTTTTGGCTTAGAATGTCTGATCATTGACTTTTGACCTAGTACATGACCTAATGGGTTGAAGAATGATATAAAGGATTCAAACGCATCATCTTTACCTAATCTAATGGCTCAAATAATTTCTCAAAATCAATGGATTGATAGTTTAATTTTGGATCAACTGGTGAAAAGTCAACTAATACATAAAAATCAAACTTTGACTTTTTGATCAACATTGAATTTCAAAGATCAAGATTCATTAAGATACTAAAAAATATCAAACTTGATCATCAAGAATCAAGAAAGCCAATAAAGTCCACAAAAATTCAAAGTTTTCAATACTTAGAAAATTTCTAAGTATTTTTTAACCTTGATAATTTCAATACTTCATGACAATTTTTCACCAAGATGAAAGATTATTCAAGGAAAACTTTCAACATGAAAGTTGTAGTTCTTGATGAACTCCACAACTTTGTATTAGAGGTTTGATGTCCAAAAATTCTTATATTTCAAGATATAGGCTCATGAAGTCGTGACATTTTTAATAAAACATTTCGTGAAATTTTGAACTAGTTTAGGCAGATTTTTAACCTAACTTCTTGACCAATTTTCACCTAGTTCCAAGATGATTTAGCCAAAGTGGTCAACATGAAGGTTGAAGACAATGTTCCAAGATTTCCAAAATGTCCTAGAAATTTAAGAGATCATGCTTGAGCTAGGAGAATCGAAGAGAAGAAATTGAGCTTTCATTATTGAATTATAGGTCATTTTGATGATGAACACTTGATCAAATCTCAAGCCATACTGCATAAATCTTGCTTTGCGGGTTTCTAACTTACAAATGACTTCATAATTAATTGTTTACACAACTGTTAGGTCTATGATCAAAGGATTTTAGCCATTGTCCAAGAGATTCATCCATTTTTGGCACAAAGTAACATTGCCATTCTTGTAAAGTTGCTTTAATCACAAAGTCAACTTGTCTTGAGCCTCTAACTTGTTTGTTCTAAACACACTTAACATACAATATAAGATAATCATTTTTAAAGCTTCTAACTACTCTAGATTGCTTTGTACTTCTCCTTGGGACAATGTTTGTCAAGATTGCTTCAAAAACAAGTCAAAAAACCATAACATGTGATCTTGTGAATATGATCACTTCAAGCCCTCAAACCTCTTTCCTATAAATAGAAGCACTATTTTGCTAGCCAAACACGAAAGCACAAGCCTTGAAACTCCATCAAACACTCCCAAACTTATAATTTCTCTCAAACTCCATTTTTGAGGCATTTCTGACCTTGAATCCCAAACTCACATTTCACTCATGGGTTCTCACTCAAAATCAATCACAAAGCTTTCATACATCATTTAGAACCTATCCAAGACCTTGTTACACAACTGTAACACCTCTATCACCATCCTCCATTTCCAAAAACTGTCATCTGCACATTGACTTCTACAAGAAGATTCAAGCACTCTCAGCATAAAGTAAGCTTTGCATTAGCTTCTTAGGATTCTAGTGAAGCTATCCAGATCATCACAACACCTCCAGGAGTGCTCAAACTCCGAACACGATTTCCAGTTTTGAGGTAAGTTTTCTCAACTTTGAACTTCTCATACAAGCATCATTAATAGTTATTTTGTAAAGATAAAATGTAGAGATCATTTCCCTGAAGCTAACAATGCCCTTAGTTTTCATTTATCTTGCCTAAGTGATGCGGATTTTGAAGTTGAAGTTACAGAAAAATTAGGTCAAAATTTGGTACCAAGCAAAATTCGTGTTCATCTTTGAGTGTTAGTTTAAGTTATTTACATATTTGAAATCGTGATGAAATTTCTAACAAGTTTGATGTTTACAATTTCTGAAATGATTGAGAAATGAGTAAGTTCAGAAATTCAAAAATGGTGATGAAGAAGCTGGCGCGAGGAAGAAGATGAATTTATAACTAGGATTGAGTTTATTTTAAATTTAGCGCAACATGCATTATAACCGGATGAAACAACCACCCTAGTGGCAGGAGAAGTGTGCGTAAGGCATTAGTATGCACGGACCTGGTTTCGAGCTCCAGTGGTACCCTTTTGGTTTTTTTCTTATTATTTCTTTGTTTATCTAGTGCATACATGTTACACGCTCCCACCATGAAGCCTCATATTAATTCCATCTTATCATCACAAGGATAAATCCAATACTCCACATGAGTAGGTCCATGGTACACCACAATAAGCTTGCCACACATGATCAAAACAGGCGTTGGGCTCCTTAGTATTGGGCCCCTTATTTTTTGTTTTTGCTAACTCTTCACCCCATTTATTTCTCATACCAACTGGCTCAATTCCATTTCCTTTTATTTTTTCTGACTTATACCAAAAAATACATTTGGGCTTAGCGCTCTGTTTGCTACCTTTTACCCCTCCAATTACTTTTAATGCCCAACCCGAAACTTTTGCATTCTTTAAATTTTATTTTGTATACTTCATTTATTTATTTACCTTTATTTTATTTAACCCAAAAATATAAAAAAAATTTTTTTTTCTTAAATCAAAAATATTTTAATGTGATCATTTTATTAAATTAAAGTAAATTTTTTCATTTCTTTTATAGAACATTTTCTTTATTAACCTTAACAAAAATCATTTTCTAAACAAAATTAAATTAGACTTAGTTTTTATTTTTATTTTTAATGAACTGAGATTTAGATTTTGTTAATAATCAATTAACTTTTCTTGTAATTAAATTAATTAGTTTAATTAGGATAACATTAAACCTTTCTATCAAAAAACCCTAGAAAATAATTTCTTGCTTTATCTTTACATTTTGTGCATAATTATTGTTGTAATTCATATTCAATGGTTTGTAATAGTAATTAGGACTTTATTGCTTTCTTTCCCCTATTCACAAATTGTACCCCCTATTCCTAAAGCGATATAATAACGTAGGATAATTAAATTCCGCAATTTACCGCTTTCCTTATTATTGTTAGTAATTAGGGTTTGCATGACAAGATTAAAATCAAACATAGACAACCCTAATTCAAGATGAAATAATTGAATCAAACACACTTTGCACACATGCACCTCTAGGGTAACCCACACTTGTTTCCTCAGATAAAAACAATCATGTCCCTCGAACGTGGGATGTTTTAGCAAAGACCTGCGATTACAAGATCGTAGTCCCTCGATGACCCTTCAACGTTGCCTTCGGTAAACAATCTTACTCCCTTACGACAATTGCTAAAACATCTTACAAGTTGCCTTCAATGAGTGTACGATGACCCACGCCCGTCCCTCATCCAATGATATGGCTCCCTACCAATCAATGGTAGAAAAGCACTATCTAAAGGAGGAGGAAAAGAACAAAGACTTTTTGAGTAGGTAGATTACTCGTAATTGCTTGCTCACAAACAAAACAATTTACACTTCACACTTTCAAAACACTTTTCAAACAAACATTTTGTATACATTCTCAACAATACGAGAATCATTACAAAATGGCCTTACATTGGTATTTTCAAACATCTTTCAAGCATTTCCTTTTCAAGCAACATATTTTCAAAACCAACACTTTGTATACATTCTCAATGATGTGAGAATCATTGCAAAGTTTGCCAAACTTAGGCGTTTTCAAAATATTTTCAAACTTACACAAACACAAAGCATTTTAAAGTGATCAAGCAATTAAGAGCCCGTAGATGACTACAGATGAAAATGGTGCTAACACCTTCCCTTTTCATAACCTACCCCCCGAACTCAAAGAAAACTCTCAAAAGTTCTTTCCTGTTCTTTTCAACCTTTCCTTTATTGGATAAAATAAAAGTCGGTGGCGACTCTTGCTATCCGTAAAAATTGTGATCAAATGCAAAACACCCAAGTCAGTTCTCCCGCCGTATCACAGAACTGGCGACTCTGTTGGGGAGACTATACTAAAAGTGGGGTTAACTTAAGAGCTAGATTACCTTTATTTTGCTTTACATGTTTTTCCTTGTTTGCTTTACACTTTTGTGTCTCTGTTTGGGTTTATTACTTGTAAAGATCCTATACCCGGATTTGGGGGCATATTAGGTAAGTAGCAATAGATCGTGGAAACTGTACGGCGTAGACCAATATGGTTGAAGCGATAGCTAAGTTAGTACGACAAATTTGTGGGTATCGGTGTCTCTTGAGTTAAATCAAAGAGAATACGGGGCCGCTGAGTGGTGTCGTTAAGCACTATCTGACCATAGAACCTTAGTTGAACAACTTGGCCATTAGAAAGTAGTGAGATACCCGGCTTTGGTGCAAGACTAAAGTTATTTGATACTCGATACTACACTCATTGAGATCAGACTTTCGGGATATTTCGGTCGCGAAAAAATATTTCTTGTGCTGAAAAAATTCCCAGTGAAGAAAGATCAATGATATTGAGATTCCTTAGAACCCAGTTACTTTCTTTTAGGACATGATGAACCAACTAAAACTTTAAGAGGGTACTTACCTATAAACCTCATGCAAGCCTAAACCTAAGGCCTTGTGTGCTTTGTGTGTATATGATTATTTGTTCATAACATCATAAACATCATGACATCATGTCATAGCATTTTCACTAACCATTTCAAGGACCTAGGGATTTATCTTTGTCCTGTTTTGTAGGATATGGCGCCCACTCGCAGAAATACTATCTGAATCAGCTTTGTAAAAGTGCTTCCTCAAATCCAAGAGTTAGCATCAAGGGTTCCTGAGAATTCTCCGTTTACCAAAAGATATGGTTGACTTCTCAATCTGGTTACCTCAAGCCTTAAAGAAGAAATGATGTGTGTACTCTTTCAATTCTTTGATCCTAAACATCATTGTTTCATCTTTACCAATTATCAATTGGTGCCTATAATTGAAGAGTTCTCTCAAGTGTTAGGATTACCGGTCCTTGATCAAATGTCATTCACTGGTTTAGAGGAAACTCCAAAACCTGAAGTTATTTCCAAGGCCTTACATTTGAAGAAGTCTGACATTGTAGATAATTGGGAAACAAAGAGTGGAATCAAGGGTTTTCTAGCTAAGTTTCTATTGGAGAAGGCTCGACTATTTTGGGAGGCTATGGACTTTCAAGCTTTTGAAGAAGTCTTGGCTCTTCTAATCTATGCGTTAGTACTGTTCCCTAATCCATACCAACTCATAGATGTGAATGCTGTCAAGATCTTCCTTTCTCGTAACCCTGTGCCTACTTTACTCGGAGACATTTTACATACTCTTCACACTCGCACCATGAGGAAGAGAGAAGCTCTTATGTGTTGCATTCCGTTGCTGTCTAGGTAGTTTATTTCTCACCTTCCCCAATCAGTTTTGAAGAATGAACAAGGTCTGAATTGGTCGCAAAGAATAATGTCGCTTTCTCATACAAATATCCGTTGGTGCTCCTGATCTCTAGAGGATATAACTATCATTGATCATTGTGGGGAGTTCCCTAATGTTCCACTCTTGGGCATTAGGGGAGGTATTACTTATAACTCTTCACTGGATCTACGATAATTTGGCTATGCTCGAAGAGATGGTCCCCATAATGCACTCATTCAAGGTATTGTTTTCGACTACAAGAATGATGTTCAAAGTTATCGTAAAAGGTTTGTACGAGCTTGGGACATGGTAAATAAGGTTGATAGAAATACTTTGGGGCATAAAAATTCCATCCCTCTTGAGCCTTATCTCAAATGGGTACGAGCTCATGTATAAAGTCTCATGATTCCATATCCAGCTATCTTACCAATAGTTGTAGAGCCTATTGCCAAGGGAGATAGTCCTTATACCATTCTCCATCCTGAGATTCCTACTGACCTCGAAGAATTACAGAGATCGTGGATTCAACTCAAGGGGGAATGAGACACCTTTGAAGCTTGATTCTATGCAATACAGAGGAAAGTGTTGGAGCTCACAAGACAACTTCATGAGGACCGAAGCATGAATGCATACATTGCACCAAAGAAGAAGAGCCCATGGGTAACTTGAGTTTTTTTTTGTTTTAGGAGTTTTTTTGTTGTCTCTTTAATACCCTTTTGCTTTTCCATTGTAAGCCCAAGGGGAAATTTTAATTCTTGAGCTTATTAATACAATTGTTGTATTTGTTTCCTTTTTTGGATAGCAAATTTAAATTCCTTAAAGTCCTTGGAAACATTGCATCCGCATAGCATGCATCATATCATAAGCAGGTATTTCGAAACAGGTTTCCTCATCTCTTTACTGTTTATTTCAGTATAAGATGGCTCTAGAGTAAACCATCAAAGATCTGTAAATTCAACATACGCAGTTCCAAGAGACTCTGCTCAACCTAGCTAAAGGTCAACAAGAAATGATTGCATTCCTTGCCACCAAGAAGAAGACCAAGAAACAGGCTGTTATTCTCAACATGGGAAAAAGGTTCAAGGGCCCCGCCCAACTGGCTCAAATAAAAGAGGCTTCTTCTGAGGAAGAATACAATCAAGACGAGGAAGTTAGAAGCACTAGAGCTGGGGTGAAAATAACCAAGTTACTGAGGATGGAGATTATTCTGAAAAGCAGTACCCACCGACGGATGAGAAATACAAACAGCTAGAAGACCAACTCAATGTTGTGGAGATCCTAACAGTGTCTAGTTTAGACTTTGGAGACTTAGCTTTGGTCCCTGGGGTGGTCATTTCCCACAAATTCAAGGTTCTTGTCTTCACCAAATACGATGGGGTCTCTTGTCCAAATATTCATCTGAGGTCTTATGTCCGTAAGATTTAACCACACTCCGTCGATAGGAAGTTGTGGGTTCATTTCTTCCAAGAGAGCTTATCTGGAACACAGTTGGAAAGGTTCTATCAACTAGAAGGGACTAATATCCACACATGGGAGGATCTGGATCCTGCCTTCTACAAACAATACCAATACAATGCTAATCTTGCACCAACTCACGTGCAATTACAAAATATGACTATGGGCTCGAGCGAAGGATTTAAGGAGTATGCTCAAAAATGGAGGGACCTGGCTAGAATAGTGCAACCCCCATTGTCTGATAGAGAAATATTGGACATGTTTATGGGCACCTTGACTGGTCCATTCTTTAATTTGCTGATTGGTAGTTCTTCGTCATGATTTTTTGAATTAATTTTGACTGGTGAGCGAGTTGAAAGTGGAATCAAAAGCGGAAAGATCCCTATGGCCTCAACCTCTACTGCTGTAAAGAAACCATTTGTTGGAAAGAAGGTAGCTAATGTCGTTTATAGACAAAGGAGTCGTATCAAGAATGATCATCATCAGTCAGTAGGAGTTGTATTTATTTCAAACCCGACCCCAGTTCAACGACCACAACAATCAAACAATCAATAAAGGCCAGATGCTCTGAGGAGGCAATTTACTAGAATCAACATGCCACTGTCTCAAGCTCTACAACATTTGTTGAAAGCGGATTTGGTAACACTGTGAGATCCTCCTCCAAACCCCAATACCGCCTCTCCCAAATATAATCTAAATGTGAAATGCGCCTACCATTCAAATAGCCCCGGACATGACACCAACAATTGTTGGTCAATGAAGAACACGATCCAAGTTTGACCCTCCACAAATCCCTAATGTCATTACTACTCTCATGCCCAGTCATGGTAAAAGTGTCAATGCCATTGACGACGTCTCCTTTGTCTCCACCATTGATGATTTGACTACTCTATTATTAATCGTTAAGAAGAATCTACTGAGAGCCGATTTATTTCCTAGCTGCCTTAAAAATTATTACCGTTGTACTTCCCAAACCAATGGTTATATGTGGCTGAAGAAAGGTATTTAACGCCTGATTGATAGCCACAAAATTATATTCGAGAAAACTCTGTCCGTGAAAAGTTGACCTCAAGATGTTTCCATAATCACAATTTCCAATACTCCTATTAGGATCACCTCTAAAGGCCCTATAAAGATTCCTGCTGAGCCAAAAGTGGCTCCCCTAATTATCACTACACCGGGGCCACTCCCCTATTCATTTGACAAAGTTGTGATTTGGAACTATGGGGTAGAAGTTTATTATCATGGTGTCAAGCAAGAGCCGTGGATTACCAAAAATGAAGAGCCTGGAATTACAAACATTGTCGGAACTAGTAAGGTCACTAGGACAAGAAGGATCTTCTTTCTAGAGATCTCTCCCCCAACAATTATTATAACACATGTTTGCATTCCTGCTGCTAGACCAACTATTGACAACTGATGTAAAGAGAAAATAATTGAGCCTTCCCTAACGAAGGAAACACCAAAAGAAGGTACAATTGAAGACCCATCTAGACAAGAGATGGAAGAAGTTCTAAAGATCATCTGAAAAAGTGACTATAAAATAGTGGAAAAACTGGGGAAGATACCCTCAAAAATATCCATGTTGTCCTTGTTGTTATGCTATGAAGCACATGCCCAAGCTTTGTTGAAATTCCTGAAGAATGCCCATGTACCACAAGAGACCATTGCGGATCAATTTGAGAACTGTATCATAAGCCTAACTGCTGACAATGGCTTGGGATTTTCTGATGTAGATTTAACTCCGGCGAGAAAGAATGAAAACAAGGTTCTCCATATTTCTATTGAATGCAAAGGCACCACTCTAGCGCATATATTAGTAGATAATGGGATACTCTAAGTCAATTTATACATTACTTTGATTTTTTATTATATTTATTTTGATTCTATTCAAATCAAGTAAAAAAAATCAAATAAAATATGAGTTGATGGACCAAGGTGCGTGTGGGCTTCATTTGGATATCTTATAGAAGGCCTAAGACCTCATAAGAGCTTTCCAAAACAGTGAAAACATGTATGGAACAAGAATCTTCAAGTTTGGAATGTTTATAAAACAATTTTGGAAATATTTTAATGTATTTTCTTTGCAATGAATTGTGACATAATGATACAAGATCCTTGCCTTGTCTTGATCCATTTTCATTCCTCCATAAATACATGCAACACTCAAGTGAAAAAAATATGGCTTCCATAGAAGCAAGGTTTCAAAATCACAAACTTTCAAAGAAAGGTGCAAGCTCGTATCAAAATTTCCAGCCACTCTCCATCAAAACCAAGCCTCAAACCGTGTTCCTGGAGCTCCCAGGAATCTTACCAAGTCCAGAAACAAATCTATTCACGTCTGGAATAGCTTACATAAGCCCACCGATTTTGGTAATTTTCTTGAATTCGAGTCTTTTAATCTATGCATATTTAACTAATTTCGTGTGCACATATGAGTTTATCATGGTGTTTAGAACAAGTTTGAATAAGAAAATGCAAGCTTTAACATGGGGATGATGTTTTACCATGGTTAGGGCACGATAGGATTCTCTCTTTGAAACTCAATTTCCACTAATTTATTTCTTTTTTACAATTAAAATCAAAACATATGAAAATTAGAATATTACATAAAATAAAATAGTCTTTTAGGTTTTCTTAATTAACTTTTTTCATTTAATTAGATTTTAGGTCTTATTTTTTAATTTGTAAAATTAATTAGAATAATTAGGTTTTTATTAATTATTAACTTAAATTATTTTCTACAAAAATACACGCACAGAATTAATTTCTAACGTTTTAGATTTTAGGACTTTAAAACATTTTTTCTAACATTTTCTTATTTATTTGCCCCTTTTACTTTCTTAGAGAAATTGTATAGGTCGCACAGTTTTTTTTTGTAATAGCTGTAGTTTTATTTCTCGCAAATTTATACTATTGTAGCTTTCCCAAAGCCTTGTAATAGCTTAATTAGGGTTTAATTTTCCGCACTTTACTTTATGCACCTATATTATACTTGCTTGTCTGTATATATTTAACCGTTAGTAATAGTCTTGTATGGCAAGATTTAAAATCAATCGATAGATAACCCTAATCAAGATAAATAACTGAACTGAATCGCTCTTGCACACATGTACCTCTAGGGTAGCCTCCTTTATTTCCTTCGGAATAACAATGGTCATGTCCCTCGAATGTAGGGATGCCATTAGAAAAGACCCTCGGTTAAAGTCATCATAAAAATCATAGTCCCGCGATGTCCCTCGAAGTTTCCTACGAGAAATGATCTTGTCCCTCGATGTTTCCTACGAATATATGATGACAGTCCCTTCGAATTGCTAAGGTATCCCTATATGTCGCCTTCAATGACCATAACGATGATCCTACGCCTGTCCCTTCACATCCAATGGATGGGGCTACCTATAAATTCATGGTACGGATAACACCATCCCTAATGGAGAAGGAAAAGGATAACGAAAGACCTTTCAGTGGGTAAGATACCCTTAATTTCTTGCTCTCAAACTAAAGTAATTTTCACACCCCACACTTTCAAAACCACTACTTTCAAACACTTTATAAACACTCTTGAGGACTGATACAAGGGTTATTATAAAGCAAACTGCCTTATACTGGCATTGTCAAAACATTTTCAAACAAGTCACACACAAAGCAAATTAAAGTAAGCTATGAAATTAAGATCCCATAGATAACTACGGATGAAAAGGGTGCTAACACCTTCCTGTAGCGGTAGAAATGTTCAAGACTAAGCCATTGGATTGACTAGACTTTATACAAATCAAAAATAAAAATCTCCACCGCGCTTTATTGTTTCCAAAGGAATGGGAAAAGAGCGAATAACCCAAAAAAAGGGGGAAAGATTAAAGGTAAGGGGGTTGGTTATGCAAAGGGAAGGTATTAGCACCCTAAACATCTACGGTACTCCGCAGGAACCTCTTTGAAAAATCTGTATATTTTGGCTATATAAAATGTGTTGTATATAAAATGGATGGTGGAGGTGAGAAAAGAAATATATTTTTTTTATGATTTTTGCACCCACCGCGGTTGTGAACCTTTAGTGCCTACATACCACCTTTCGTGCAATAGGGGATCAAGGTACATGTAGTTTCTCTTTTAAAAGTTTGAAACACAAGTGTGTTGGTTGATTTTAAGAGATAAGACATCATCGTCATTGTCCGTGTGGAAAACATACTTACTACCCACAATCATGAGAAAGGAGAATTTGCATCATCTCAAAGTGGAGGAAATGGCTTGGATTTTAAAATCAAAAATGCCTCACTCAACACCCAAGTGGAAAATATCTCACTTCACTACATATTATAGAAGTATAGTTGTTTGCATCACTACAAGGATTGACAAGAGTCTAACCTATTGAGAAAAGTTTTAAAGATAAAAGCCAAAGTGATAAAATGGTTTGAAATGAGATTAATTGACTTTTAGTCTTCTAACACAAATATCAAGGTATTATTAAATTGGTTGGAGTTTATTTATGGAAAAAAATTTAAAATGCATGGACCTAAGTCCAAGTTTATTATGAAAGTGGTTTAAGTTTCAAAACAAGAAGAGTTTTCAAAAGGAGGGATAAGATTTTAGAAATTAAAGAAGATCTTAGGAGAAGAAGAGACTATCCTAAAGTATAAGGTAAAAGCTAAAGATAAGAACCATCTAACCAACAAGAAGCCAAAACTTGACATTATGAGCCAAGATAGAATTCCCATTCTTTGGATTGGAACCAAGCAAGCAAAGATACTAAACCTCTTCAAGTGTATTAAGTCTTCACAAAAATTGGGCAGAGTAACGGCTGTATACGGGTGAATTTCAGATTATAAACAAAGGATGTAATCACAAAAACCTGCACACAAAAACAAACAAACAACCCAATGTCTTGAGGTAAACCTCAAGAGCTCTAGACAAAATAATCAGATAAGATCACAAGGTCTCCAAGATAGGACAAGGTTTCTAATCCTAAGTCCAAGAAAAAGTCTCATGCTCCATAATGCCAAGGATAGTAACCAAATAGTCCAAGTACCATTAAACGTTTTTTAGGGTTTAAGTTTATTATTAAGTATCTTAGGAAAAGAAAAATAAAAGCTCAAGTGAGCAAATTGAAAATGGCAAGAAGATAAATGCTCAAATGAGCAAAGATGAAAATGGCATGAAATGAAAAATGCTAAAAAATAAATAGTACATAAAGCATAAAAGAATAAAGGCATAAAATTAACAAGTCAATAATTAGTGGTTAGTTGGATGACCATCTTGAAACTTGCATTTGGAACTCATTAGAGGATTGGTAGAACCAAAGCCTTCACACAACAAGTTGCATTTGCTTTTTGTCAAGTATATCATCCATTTGGAATTCTCATAAGAACCATTTAATGATCAATGATGTTTAAGTGATCCGCGTTGACCAAAAGTGTTGTAGATCCATTAGAGGATTGATAGAACCAAATCCTCCACACAATGAATCTCAAGGTTATTTGATCAAAGAGATCAAATTAACATACTTGGGCTTTCAATCATAAGTTTGGGCCATGAATGATCATTTATTCGAATCGGGACAAAATTTAGCGCTATGTTAAGCAATCATAAGTGGACTTATATAGAAGTCGCACCTATTTTGAGGCCGGTCAATAGCAATCTATGCACCATTTGTTTTGAGACATTATATAGAGATCATGCTCCAACAACACTTAGTATAATGAGAAGGGGATGAGATGAGGAGGAATTAGGGTAAAAAGAGAAACCACATTTGAATTAATATGTAATCAAACTATTATTAAAATCATTCATCCATTTTTTGTGGAGTTAAACTCAACACCATGGATCCAATGATGTTAATAAAGCCATGATCAAAAAATCAACCCAAGACAGCCAGAAAATAATCACAAAATAATAATATAATTAATATATACATTAAAAGGTTTAAAAATGTTTAAAAAATGGAAAATAATGAGGAAAATATCAATTATATTCAAATTAATTAAGAAATGAAAAATAAGACCATAAAAAAATAAGAAAAGAGGCCAAGTAATTTTACAAAATTTTTGGGAACTTTTAAAAGTCAGAAACTATTTTTAAAAATTAAAATAAATGGGTAAAATAAACAAAAATAGTAAAAAATAGTAAAGTCAAATAAAAATAAAATAAGGTCACCAATATTTGTCACAATATCATTGGATCATTCCATAATTTTTTCAGAATTTAAAAATGTATAAAAGTATTTTTAAACATTTTAAACAAATCAAATAAGTGTAAAATTTATAAAAAATACCAACACACAAAATTAAATTGTGAAAAATTAAAATCAGAAAGAGAATAATCAAAAATATTTTTCATGATTTTTTCAGATTTTTTGGATTAAAAATGAATTTTCTATGATTTTTTGAAATTTAAAACAATTAAAATATAAAAATTAGAAAAAGAAAATAAAAGTAAAAGATGTGGACCATTGGATGAGAGTCAAAATGTGTTAGTAATCAAATCCAAGTGATCTGGCGCGTTGTGCATATCATAGTCTTTAATGAATAATGTACATAATCAATAATAAAATCAAAATTTGAAAAAATACAGATGGCGCGCCTTCATTGGTTAGAAGATGACACGTTGGTCATCTTCAACCTCCAGCCATCACGAATTGTAGGTCTCTCAAACTGTAAAATCAAAAGCTCAAACCTATGTCATTTGCTTCGTCTCTTCAAGACGAAGACAACCACACACTCGCGCCAAATTTATATAAACTGTAGCTCAAGCAATTTGGAAAGAAAGTTTGAAAAGGGATTTGAAAATTCATGATCAAAACGAGTTTCCAGATGAAAGTAAGTGTTGCGACTAGAACCATGGAAATGAGAGCATCACAGTGATATCAAAGTTTTGAAGAATTGATGAAGGAATCTACCTATTGAAGTTGAGTTGCAGAGCTCTGAAACTGACTTATATGGAGCAATATAGGGCACAATTCTTGAATGTAATTATATGGTTAGCTTCAGGGAAGATCAAGGAAGGTGAATTGAGGGAAAATGGATTGAAAAAGGCTTGAGAATAGAATTCAAAGTTGTTGAATTCTGAGTTGTGAAGCAAGTTTGGCAGGGTGATTCTGGCTATCTAAGCTTGGGAAATTGAATGGGGGATGACCCTCTATTTATAGGGAAGCAAATGGGATCAAAAGGAATAGTGAATGATGCGTTTTGGAGGGAATTCATGTGGGTTTGCATCATGAAGAAAGTGTGACTCAAACTTGATCAAAACTCAGCCAAATCGTGTGTTTCATGATGCTAATCACTTCTGGAAAGTTACTAAACATGATTAGAAACAAAAACACGTGGAAATCTTGTGATTAGAAGCCAAAACAAAGATTTCAAAATTCTGACTTTGTGCAAAATTCAGTTTCAAACTACCAAATTCAAATCCACGGCATTTCCACCTCAAGGGGTCTTAGGACATAATTCTTGATGCTTTGTAAAGATGAGGTTACAAGCTTTGAAATGGAAAAAGAATGGAATCAAATGGATGCTTGTGCTGAAAGTTACATGGAGTCAAAGTTGAAGAAAAAGAGTTGACTTTCCATACTTAGAAATATTTCAAATTCTTCTTTAAAAATGACCTATAATCCTTTGCATCCAAACATGGCCTTCCACTTAGAATTTGCTCTTGACAAAAAAAGATGGAATTAAGTAGATCTCTTGAATGACATTTTGAAATTTGAACCACTCAAAATCTCCAAAAATTGAGCAAGTTATGACTTGTTGAAGTTGGCCAAAAATCATGAAATGACCTATAATCTTTTGCATTTTTAAGCCAACTTCCATCCATTTTCTTACTTTTCACATAAAAGAAGGAATGAAGTACACATACTTAATATCACCATTAAAAAATAATGGGATCAAGGTGATAAAAATTGACCAAGTTATGACCATTTGAAGTCACATATGGAAAATTGGGGATTCATCTAGGTGACTTGTAATCTTTCTTCTTCACCAAGTTCCTTCCACATGAAAACTCCTTGGAACTTTTGAAGTGATTTGTTGGTAACTCTTTGAAGAGAAGGATGTTTTTGTAATCACTCAAAAATACCAAAAGAAGAGAAAGATATGCTCCTTTGAAGTCCAAAACCCTAGCCTATAGATCAAGAGAATGCTTTGAGGAACTTTGCCAAGTTTGAACAAACTTTTTGTGCCAACATTCTTCCTTTATGAATAGAAATTATTTAGGATGATGATGAGGACTCATGGCCACCAAAACCACTTCCATACCAATTCTTCCAAAACAACTTCAATGGTGAGCTTTTAATTTCTCAAGTTATTGGCTAGGGCATGGAAATAAACTCATGAACCCATGAAGCAACTTGCTAAACCTCATTGCCTTTACCTACATTATTAACAAGTAAGACAAACCAATATTGTATTTTATTAATTAGAGAGAAAATCGAAGAAAAATATCCATGATCACAAAAGAAAACAAGTCAAGGTGCTTGGTAACTCCTCAAAAGAGCAAGGCTAAAAATAGGGAGAAGAACCAAAAAACCTAATGTGATCTTGTTGTGATTGAAACAATATGGTATGATGAAGGAATCTTAGGGTAAAAATTGGGGTACAATAACTGCTCTTATTTAAGTTTCTTCTATCTGGAGATATGAAGATTAAAAATCTTCGTGTCGACGTGATCGAAGATACTTAAATATAAAACAAATCTTATTTTTGGCCCTAAGATGCCATGCAAATGCTTATGCATATGAATGCATATGAACAGAACCAAAGAGACGCCAAGTAACATTGGGGATGCAACAAGAATAAAGAAACAAAGGAGCAATCCCACCAGGAAAATAAATCACTGGTGTACCAAAAGGAACTGAATCAAAGAGGAAGATAACAAGCATCGATGTTCACTGCCGATGTTATACCAATGTTCACTGAAGGTAGAAAGAGAAAATATATCATATCACCGTCGTTCATTGACGATGAATTATCAACGTTCACTGAAGATAGAAAAAAGATAATAAACACTGACGTTCACTGCCGATGTACTACCAATATTCACTGAAGGTAGAAAGAGAAAATATATCATATCATCGCCGTTCACTGACGATGAACTATCAACGTTCACTGAAGGTAGAAAGAGAAAATATATCATATCACCGTCGTTCACTGATGATGAACAATCAACATTCACTGAAGATAGCAAAAAGATAACAAACACCGACGTTCATTGTCGATGTACTACCAACGTTCACTGAAGGTAGAAAGAGAAAACAAATCAAGTTATCCCAAAATTCTGGCGTTTTACCTAGAACGGGTCTCAACTTCTTCTTTAACCAAGGAAATCTGCCTGGAAAAGATCAAACATAAGCTGTCTCAAATAACGAGACTTGTTACTCATTGTAATGGGGAAATGCAAAGAGAAATTACTTTCCGGGGATAGAAACATGATTTCCCGGGGAAATGCCACAATATTCCTGTTGAGGAGATGTCTTCCTGTGCAAAATAAGTGCACAAACCAAAACTCAAAGTTCTTAGAAATCCAAAGTAAATAATATTGTCATGCAACCACAAATCCAATTCAGAAATAAACTGGAGCAAGACGACCACTGCAGATACATCCTTTGAGAAATAAACTCAAGAGGGAAAACCAAATTCAACTAAGCAAAGAGCACTGCAGGAAGATCAGAACACAATGTCAATGAACAGTGATTTTTAGCAATGCATGATGTATGTATGAATCTATGAGTGATATCATACATATGCTGATAAAAGGATACATGATGAGTACAAACAAATAAAACTGCCTCAGGTACTAACTACATTGGGCTAAACTTCAACCAGAAAGATCAATCCAAGAAAGGTAAAAGCAACTGCGGAAACCAAACCTATTTCCTATCCTAACTTCATTGAGGAGAAACATAATCCGGATGTAGCCAAATCATCAGATACCGGGATAGAACATCCTTCTTCCGGTTTCATCGGAGAAGCAGTTTTACAAAAGCAACACGCCTACTGGAGATTGCAAGACCAGCCTCAAATAAAGCAGACTGACGCCGACACAATGAAACCTCATTGGGGGATTCAAGTCTACCTTCCTGGAGAGAAAACTGCGGATTGAAAATTTTCATCACGAACACCCATTCCAACAAGAGATGCCCTGGGATAACCTTCCCGGGAAATCAAGAAGTCAACACTAGTGCCAATATTGCAAAAAGAGCGACATCTTAGCACACCAAGGGAATAAAACCTTTCATCATATGAGGGAAGACTTCGCTGGGGAATCTGGGACGGAGGCTTGTGACAAAGACTTGGCTGTATACAGAGGCTTCTCAATCACAGACAAAGCATATAATTAGAATAACCTGCACACAAAGAAACAAAAACAACCCAATGCCTTGGAGTAAACGCCCAGAACTTCAGAAAAAATAACAACAGAGCCACATGGTCCCAAGTATCAAGGCTTCTAATCCGAAGTCCGAGAGATCCACAACTCAATTATTCCAAGGATAGTAACCAAGTAGTCCAAGTAACCTTAAAGTTTTTATTGTTCAATTTGATTATTAAGTGTCTTCAAAAACAAAATAAAATCTCAAATGAGCAAAGATAAAATGACATAAAAATAAATACTCAAGTGAGCAAAGATAAAATGACATAAAGATAAATTCACAAATGAGCAAAGATAAAAAAAAAGCATTAAATGTAAACGCTAAATAAAAATGGTGCATAAAAGTAAAGGCGTAAAATAAAAGGCATAAAATAAAAATATAAAGTAAAGTTAAATGTTAGTGAATTAGAAGTTAGTGGTTAGTTGAAAGGCCATCTTGAAGTTTGCATTTGATAATTCATTAGAAGATTGATAAAATTAAAGCTTCTCAACAACAAGTCTCATTTGCTTTTTGTCAAGTATATCATTCATTTCAAGTACTCTAGGCAACCACATATGGTCAAGGATGTTCAAATGAATCCCTTAGACCAAATTTCATGAAGCTCATTAGAGGGATGATTATATCAAAGCCTCCTAATAATTAGCTTCAAAGTTATTGGATCAAATGTTTCAAATTAAACATACTTGGGCTTACAAACATTGGTTTAGGCCACGAATGATCATTTTTCAAATCAGGACAAATTTAGCGCTATGTTAAGCAATCATAAGTGGAATTATGTAGAAGTTATACCTATTTTGAGGCCAGTCAATAAGAATCTATGTACCAACATGTTAGAGAAATGATATGTAGATCATTCTCCAACGATATCCAGTACAAGTAAAAACAAGAATGGGATAAGATGAAGAAGAAGGGGATGTATCAGATGAAATTAGGGTTTCAAATATCATCAACATCACTAATCCATTTTGGTGGATTTGGTTTTTCAACCTATCAACATCCAAGATCCAATGAGGTTGAGGAAGTTTTCCCAAAATAATACTCAAATCAGGACCAAACAAAAAATCATAAATATATTTAATAAAACAATATTTAAATGATTAATAAAAGAGAAATAATTGGTAAAATACACAAAATATATTAAAACAACAAATAAAAATTCTAAAAAATATAGAGGTCAAACATGAGTCAATAAGTGTTGACAAAAAAATTCATAATTTTTTAAAGTGAGAAACTATTTTTAAAATTTAAAGAAATATGCAAAATAAACCAAAATTTATGAAAAATAGTAAAATCAAAAATAAAAACAAAATAAGGTCACCAATATTTGTCAAGAGGTCATTGGATCCTTCTATAATTTTTTCAGAATTTAAAAGTCAAGAAAAGTATTTTTAAACAATTAAAACAAGTCAAATAAAGTGGAAAAAATCATAAAAAATATCAAATCATGAAATAAAATTGTGAAAAAATAAAAATCATTAAAGAGAAAAATCAAAAGTATTTTTCAGAATTTTTTTCACATTTTTAGAAGTTGTAATGATTTTTTTATGAATTTTTGAAGTTTAAAACAATTAAAATATAAAATAAGAAAATATAAATAAAGTCAAAAAGATGTAGACCATTAGATCAATATCAAAACACGTTAGTAATCAAATCCATGGGGACTGGCTCATTGTGCATAATATGGACATTAGTGAATAAACCACCAGATCATTAATTAAAAAACTAATTTGAAAAAAATGTGTGGCACCATGTCATTGGTTGAGAGATGACACGCTGGTCATCTTCAATCTCCAGCCACACACAAATTTCATGTCTCACAAACTATAAAATCAGGAGCTCAGACCGATGTCATTCGCTTAGTCTCTTCAAGACGATTTTAATGGTACCCTTGCGAAAAATTTATATTTAACACATCTTAGTCGATTGGAAAAAACCAGAGACTTTTTAAAGAATTTGAATTCACAAACAAATGCATCAAGTGCATCAATTAATCAAAATTAAACCATCAGCAAGCATCAATGAACATCATGGATCATTCCAGTAATTTAAGTTAGAAGAATTGATGCCTTAAACTACCCGAACAAAGTATGAAGAAATTGCTCTGAATCTTTACTTGGCTTGCACGACTAGGAGCACCTCAAAACCTAATTCTTCTTCTGTTAGCTTCAGTAAAGTTCAAGGAAGAAGAATCAATAAGGAAATTGGAGCTGGAAGTAATCTAAGTAGGAATTTGAAGTTGCATAAATAGAGCTTTGCAAGTGAGTTTGGAAGGGCTTCTTTAGATCTTCAAACTTGTCAAAATGATGTAGAGAGGGTCTCTATTTATAGGAGAATGTGATGCAATGCTGAGAGAGGGTAAATGATAAGTAATAAAGTGAAATCGTGTGCACCCTGAACATGACAAAAGTGTGACTTCTAACTAATCAAAACTCGGCTAATTCTTGCATTTCAACCCTTAATCCAGCCTTAGCAACTTTATTAAACATGTTTTAGTTGAAAATACGCACAAAAATGGTGTTTAGAAGCCACATTAACCAATTTTCAATCTAAATATTTTGAAAAAATCAGTTTCAAGGTGCCATCTTTATATCCATGGTGCACACAACTCAATAGGATTTATCACATGATTCTTGAAGCATTTGAAAGACAAGGTTACAATCATTAGAATTTGCCAAGAAATACTCAATTTGGATAATTGATATGGAAGTTATGTCCTCTTGAAATCGTGAAAAAAACTGATTTTTTTACTTAGAAATCTTTCTAAGTGTTGAACTTCAAAATGACCTATAATTTTCTTCAAAATTACATGACCTTCCACTCAAAATTTGATCTTGATTTCTAAAGATGACATGAAGTAGACCTATTGAATTGAATTTTGGATTTGAGATCACTCAAAAATCTTAAGAATTGAAAGATATATGGTCTTTGGAAGATGATGAAAAAATTCGGGAAAATTCACAAAAGACCTATAATCTTTTCAATTCTTCAACAAATTTCCAAGCATTTTCAAGTCTTGCACATTGCAACAAATTTGCAGTATACATCCCAAAGATTATTATGGAAAAAGAATGGGCTCTAAAAATTGACCAAGTTATGATCATTTGAAGTCAAACCCTAAGATTTAAAGGTTTTTCAAGGAGAGTTGTAATCTTTATCAACCATTAGTGATCTTCCATTCAAAAGTTTCCCTAGATCCCTGAAGATAGCTTGTTAAAGACCCTTTAAAGAGAATCATGGATTTGGAGCCAATCAAAAATCTCAAAAAATAAGCAAGATATGGTCCTTAGAAGTCAACAAACCCTAGCTCAGAGAGTGTCAAAAATGACTTGAAACCCCTTTCATCTTTTGATGATCTTTCTTGCACAATTGGATCTTGTCATGTTAAGAGAGTTTTTGGTAGATGATGATAATAATCCATAGCAAAAAGAACCAACTCAAAATGTTGAAAATTGAGAGGGTTATGCACTTGTGATTACACAATCAAGCATTTTCTTAATTAGGTTATGCTTGTTGAATCAACCTTGAATCTTTTCGAAATTTCTTGGAAAAATAAAGCAGTATGAACCATAAGAGGCCTTGAAATGATTTTTTATTGAAGCACACTCAAAGATGGAGCTTAAGTCCTAATTAAACTTGTTGAATAAGGAATGGAAATAAACACATGAATCTATGAATCTTCTTAATGAATTCCACCACCAACTTTGAGGAAATCTTGACCTAAATAAAGTGAGGGAACTCTTTGAGCCATAAATCTTTGACATCATAGACATAGCCTTGAAGCTTGAGCTCTTGTCATCCATTGAAGAACCATTTGACTGAGGACCAACCCTTAAACCTTAGGTTAGATGGTGAGATGAATGCAATTGTGTCATCACCTACAATATGAACATTCAAAGAAACACATATACATATTTTGATGTTAGTTAAAAGAACACATGTACAAGATGCACAAATCAAGGCGCTTGGTGATCTCTTAAGAGAAAACTTAAAGATAGGATAAAGTAGAAAGGTAGAATAAGCCCTAATGTGTGATCTTGATGTATTGATAAAAATGAGATGATGAGAAATCTTAGGGGAAAAGATTGGGGTATAACATATATGATGTCGGAACAACTCTGCTGTCAAAGACTTGTGAAGACTTGAAGAGGTTAACAAGGATAATCTTATCTTCTTGAAAATTGCATGCACTTACTGAGTGGGTTGTTAAAAACAAGGCATCATTACAAGCTATGGTAACCCTCTTTGTTTTTATTTACCCCTCGCTATGTCATTGGTTGTGTCTTCTTTCGGCTAAAAAGGGGGAGAAAAGGTGTTGCTAAATGTTGCTGCTTATCTCTTTTGGGTGCAACAATTAATGGGAGAAAGTTTCTAACCCTTCTTTATGCCTTGTGACCTGAGTTGTGAACATAGTGGCATCCTATGTTCTGAGTCACCCTGAGTTCCATGTATTGCTCAGGAAAATTATGTAGTCAAGGTTTGGTTCTAAGTCTGAGAGGGAATGACTTGGATGGTTCTGAAGATATATGTTATCGGTTTTATTGCCTTCCTCATATACACCAATATGTTATGACTTCCTGGTTATATGTTCCACTTTAGTGTGGTTGAAGTGGTGGTTGGTTGAATCTCTGGTGTGTCTGATGTGCTGCTATTGAGGGGGAGAATCTTCAAAATTTTCTGATGCGCTCTGACCAGTTGACGTACTAATGGAGCTGATTTGAAGAAATGTTAAACATGATGTCTGGGCATATTGAGAATTTTGTTATTCTCCTGTGTTTTTCATTGAATTAGCTTCCACTAGTTATTGCTCTGATATTTGTTGTAATGACTTATGTTGTTGTGCCTGTAATTATGATTATATATGTTTGATTTTGTTCAAACCTTAATATATGTTTGGTTATTTATGTGTGGAAGAAGTACTAAGTTGTTTTATCCAAAATAAGCCAGATGAGGAGATTGTTAATTCTCTATTTCTATGGTTGGCATTATGTTTGGTAAAACAAACTTAGTAGAAGCATTTTGAATGAAGATTTCCATTATCTAGTGCAACACGTCAAATACGATGTCCCGTGAAGGTTCTTTGACATCGTGATTCTGTATAACTGGATTGTTGGATTTATTAGTTGTTATAGGTGCAAAATATTTTGGAATTATTATGTTATCCTATGTGGCACACATTTTGAAGATTGAGAATATTCAATTTGATTTCAAGGAGTATTCTTAGTTTCTAGTTATAAAGATAATTTAGGAAACTAATGATTGATGTCATATATTTAAGGAATTAATTCTGCAGCACCTCTACCATATCCATCTATGTTCAAAGAAGCCCAAGTCTAGTATATTGAAGATTATAAAAAGAAGTCTTCAACCCTAGTATAAGTGTGAAACTTATTGTTTATTTTGATTAGGGTTTGTGTGCTTATTGTGAGCCTCTTGATTATCATGTTGATGAAAGATTATGACTGTACTTTTGAGTTGGAAGTTTTGTCAATCATTCCAAAGCTTTGAAGCAGTGAATGAATGTGTGTATTTGAAGTGTGACTTCAGTGTTTGTTCTAAATGTTAAGAATTGGTTGATCATTATTACTGTGATTGGAAGGGATTTAAGAAGGGTCCCATAATTAGGTGAGTCTTATGTAGAAGTTAAGAACGGGTAGTGATTAAGTGAGTAGATTGTAAACTAGGTGAAAGTTTGATGTGGGTCTACGAAT
Source organism: Vicia faba (assembly GCA_948472305.1). Classification (NCBI taxonomy): domain Eukaryota; kingdom Viridiplantae; phylum Streptophyta; class Magnoliopsida; order Fabales; family Fabaceae; genus Vicia; species Vicia faba. The sequence goes on from OX451740.1 coordinate 843,970,537, forward strand.
TGATACTATTAAGTTAACTTGGCCCCTGGCTTGGTAGCCCCCAGAGTAGGTGTGTCGATTCACCAAATTGGGTTAAAAATCATTTGTGTTCTTTATTTTTATGCACTGTGTTTATCGTTCATATTGTTCATTGTGTGCAAATTCGGAAAAAGGTGTAGAAGGACCAGATTATTCTTCCATAGGTATTCTTTCATAGTATTGAGTTCATAACCTAATGACGTCACACGCCTTATTACCAGAGTCAGAACCTGTTTAAAAATATATATATACACTAGACAAACCATTAGAGTACACAATTGTTCTCTAAGATAACATGTAAAGTTATAATCAAAATATAAGGCTAGATGTAGAACCAATCTTGTTCTTAAAATGGTATTATGGGTAGTCATAATATTGATTATGAACTTTCATTTTAAGGAATACCATTCCATTCAAACAAATATCAAAATTCATGAACCGAGTCAGTTAACCCTGTCTACGAAGCATGCATGCAAAATATTTTTGGACCATTTAATTAATTTTGTTTGACGATAAACAAAAAGATAAGTTGGAGAAAGGTGATAAGTTCCATATTTGCGTAAAAAACATAGTCACTTATTAACTTATTTTACAAATAATCAATACAAAAACCCATGATTTATCTATAAAAAGAAAGAAAGCACATATTTGGAATTTCCTAGAATATATTGATTGAAAATAGGTAATTAGGACTTAAAAACCACAATTCTGAAGGTGCGAGAAACATAAGAAATGGGGGGTTTGAATTGGGTTACACCAAATATAATCTTTTTGATACTCAAAATACAAAGGTAACAAGTGAATAAAAATAGATGAGCACAATTATTTTTATCCCGGTTCACCGTTAACTAAGTTACTCTATTCCACCCCACAAGGTGATTTTCCTTATACACAAGGAATTAATCCACTATAATCAACCAAATTACAGACAACCATAATAAGTATGATAAACCCTATTGGAACCTCTAATAAGTTCTTTGATCCTTATTTCAAACCACTATAACCGTAGCCAGGGTCTTCTTGAGAGTCTAGACTATGCAGCGTCTCTCAAGGAGCCTACCAACAATAATTAATTATAAAGATGTGTATACAGAGATACTTCTACACAAGCAGATTATGCAATGTTTTAAGTATAACAACACAAAAGTTTTTATAGGAAGAAACATACCACAACTCCTTTCTTATTTACAAAACTATACAAAATATTTCTCTAAAGAGTTTTTATGCAGCGATTTAGTATAGATTTGTTGAACCGATTCATTGATTTAAAATTCTTCCAAGTACTACTTTTATAACTGAGAAGAAGATATCCGTTGGAGGAGTAGAATAGGAAATATAAATATAGTTGTATTATTCCCAACAGTCATGGTGTGACTGGTAAACAATAGTACAAAAAGGTTTGTCCTTACACCATTCTAAAGAGTAGAGGTCACATTGTACTTTTGTATTTTTATACTCACCATCACACGCAATCCCTTTAGTCTTGATCTTGGTATTTTATGTCTTTAGAGGCTTCTGATATATTTGTTGATGAAGCTTGTTATAGAAGGATCAGAACTAGTATCTTCTAGAACCTAAGTCGTTAAAACCTTTTAGGGCTTGTTCAGAGAACTCTTGCCTTAGTTAGTTTTTCAGCACTTGGTCTTCAGAAAAATGTCATTAGATCTTCAGAACTTCGTTCAACAGAACTTTTGTCTTCAGCATCTTCAGAACTTGGAACATTAGAATTAAAGCTTTAGAAGGCCTCCAAAGCTTCCTTGAATAAGTCACGGTCAGAATCTCTTTTACTAATGTTCCTTAGAACCGTTACATAATACGTATTCCTTAATCTTGACTTAACTTGTAACATACAAAAGGTATTCTTCTAGAGTGTTGAGTTCAGAACCTGATGATGTCACACTCCTTTTTACCAGATTCAGAACCTATATAACAAAATACATACACTAGATAGGAACCTGTTAGAGTATACAATTATTCTTAAAGATAACATGTAAGGTTATCCTCAAAATATAAGGCCAGATGTAGAACAAACTTTATTCTCACAATCTCCCCATTTTTGATGATGACAAAACCATGTATTTTGATTCAACAATTCATACAGTGTAATCACCACGGAACACAAATTCAGTAGATCTACTAGGCTCCCCTTGAATATGTTAATAGTCAAAATTCCATTAAAGCTTGTTCAGAGTCTCCACCTGATCCCAAGACTCATAGAATGAATTTTGCAGTACACAAAGTAACATAGTGAAGGAACACTTCTCCATTGATGGCTCATCAGTGTTTGACTAGAACACTATGAGGCATTAGAACCTATTTAGTAATTATCTTAATGACTTGCATCAAACATCAGAACTAATATGTGGTTCTTCAAGAAACTAGAATTATGCCACCAAAAGGCGCACAATATCATGTCATTAGAGAGTTCAGCACTTGAACTATTTCATGACTAACCGTGTCTTTTGAACATGTCTTCTGACCATGTCTCAGAAGATGTATTTTAGACCACGTCTTTAGAACATGTCTTAGAACATGTGTGATACGGTGACAGAACCGACTGTTATACTGGTTTGCGTTTTGCATTTTTTGTTTGCAAAATGTCGCAGTAAGAAAGAGTCGCCACCGACTTTTATTTTATCCAATTAGGAAAAGGAAAAAGAACAGAAAAAACCTTTTTTGAGAATATTTCTGAGTACGAGGGGTAGATTATAGAAAGGGAAGGTGTTAGTACCCTTTCCATCTATGGTTTTCCATGGGCTCTTAGGTACTTGCTCATTTTTTAAATTTGCTTGTGTGTGCTTGTTTTGAAAAGAAGTTTAAAAAGTGTTGGTGTGAAATTTGTTTGTTTGAGAAAGTACCTAGGAACTATCTACCTACTCGAAAAAGACTGTTCGCTTTCCTTTAGACAGTGATATCCCATTATTAAGGAATAGGTAGCACCGTCGTTGGAGTTATAAGGGACATTCGAAGAGACAGATACGGTCACAAAAGCAATGTTAGGAGGTGTTAGTAATCATCCTAAAGCCTTAAAGATCTTTTTCCGAGACAACATCCGTATGGGTCATTTGAGATCTTTCGGAGCTAGAGAACGACCACTAACAAACCCTATACTTCATGACCGCTTAACCGAAGGCAACCGAAGTGGAGTAAACCCTAGGGGTGAGCATGTGCGAGTGAACTTTTTCAGTTAATTTGTCTTTTCACATTTAGGGTTTTCTACTGTTTTAATTTTCAAATATTCTTGCCATACAATCCTATTAGCATACATCTAACAGTTTACAATTGCGGAAATTAAAGTGCGGAAATAGAAATCCTAACTATTACATGGCTTTCGCAGATAAAGAATTATTTTGACTGAAAATAAAATGCGGAATTAAAACCTAATTAAAGCTATTACAACCTCGGAGAAATTACAAAAATAATTTAAAAAAGGTAATTAAAACGCACGACGAATTAAATGCGAGGACGATTAGAAAACCTAAAATCTATTTGAGGAAAAAAATATTTATTTTATTTTTAGAAGAAAAAATTAATTATTTACAAAACTCAAATCCTAATTTCTAATTGATTTTTATTATAAAAAGGAGTTAAATTAACCTAATTTTTAATCAAATTAATTAATTAAAGAAAATAAATATTTTATGAAAAAATTTATTTTTGGTGTCTTTGTGATTTTGATTAAATAAAAATGATTTTGATGTTATTTTAAAAGAAATATAATTATGGAATAATTAAAAAGAAATAAAAATAATAAATAATAAAAAAGGAGAAGAATGAGCCTGTTTAAGCAATTGGAGGGGGGTGTATATCTGAAATTTGCTCAGGCCCATTAGTGAAAGCCCAGCCTTGCATGGATCTTGTGTACCCCCCCCCCCCCCCCCCCCTGGAGGGTGTACCATGGACTTTGCTGCCTAGGACGTTGGATTGGATTTGATGATGAGTCAAATGGCTGGATTAATTGATGTATGGTAAGCGCCTGGATGCGTGGAGCACAGGATCTGTAGTTAAACATTAAGAAAATAGGGAAAATGCTAGGACCTAGGATCGAACCCAGGTCCTCCTACTCATACAACGCGCTCTCCACCAACCGGGCTATATGTTTTAATTGTTAACATAATAACAACAATCAATAATATGTCAAACAAACTGGATAAGACAAAAAACAAAAAAAAAACACGCGCTGATTTGAGTGGTCCAGTGGTTGGCTTCCACGTTATCTTCTTCTTCGCTTGTCCGTCGCTTTAGGTATGAGACTTATACCTATGGACAGTCTGCCATAGTTATAGCTCTGCATCTTTCAAAAATCACAATCAAGCATGATAAATTATTGGTGAATACATAGATCAACTCGTTTTGGTCTCACGAGTATCATGGTGCTCTTTTCTTGGCCCAATTTAACCTGTGCTAAAAGACCCTAAAACAGAGCATGAAACCCTAGTAATGGCAGTCATACATATAGGCCTCAAAAATTCAATTAAATGATCCAGACTGTTGTACCCCAAAATTTGCCCTCCCATATTCCTCAAGATATGTCAAGAATCATCTCCAAATGGTTCAACATTGCTCAAGAGTTAGACAGTCAAACCATCTCCTAAGCAGTAGACAACTGAAATTAGGGTTTTAGTTCTTTCAAGGAATTTGGGGTTCTCAATGGTTCAATTAAGTCTCATAGGCCTATATACATTCTCAAGCACCTACATGCCAAGTTTCAAGACTCACAGTGCCAGTTTGCACAGTCAAAAGCTCCATTTGATCTACAGTCAACTGCAAGGGCAAAATGGTCATTTTGTAGTCAAAAATCAGAATTCTTGGTCAACACCTTATTTTTGAGTTCACAATCATCATTTGATCAAGTCTTGATCATGATCCCACAAGAATAGCTCAAAAATCATCAAGATGCAAAAGTTACTATTTTTGGACAGCAGAAAAGTCAACAAAAGTACACTTTGAGTCAAAGGCCATAATTTGATATTGGTAAATCCAAATGACATGGGACCAAAAGCATTGGTTAGAGGACTCCAAGGGCTTTCCAAAATGTCCAAGAATATGGTCATATGATCAAAATTGAGCAAGTTATGCATTGGAGAAGTTGGGCAATTTTCATGAATTTGCAAAAGTCAACTTTGCTCAAAACACCTTCTTTTTGCTAATGGGCCTCAAATCTCTTTTTGAAACTTCACCCATGACCTATGCACGACCCACCAAGTTAAATTGGATTTATTTTCTTAAATTTATTGATTAAATGGATTTTTAATACATATTAATTCATTTAATTAATTTAAATTATAAGAAAATAAAAGATTTGATTCTTAAATCTATTTGTGAACCAAATGTGATCCAAATATGCTGACCAAGCAATGCCAATTCGTGCACAAGCTATAAGATACAAAAATATCTAATTTTGGCAACTTGTTCAATCATGAAAAATCAAGAATATTTGATTTGTCAATCAAATATTCAATCTTCAATGCACATGGATATGGGTCCAAATTTTTACCTAAACTGATTCCCTTATATGCAAGCAAGCCAGGCATAACCTAATTCACGAGAAAAAACTGCAAGAGACGGCCATACCAATTTCAAGAAACTTCAAGAAAAATCAAAACTTGTTCTTGCAATCTAGGCCAATTCAATGTGCCTTGTCCATCCAAACACATTGCAGGAGGTACCAGGAGTGATTTGCAATCGAATTTGAGCACCAAATCTTAAGGAATCACGAAATACCATCTCACGGTTTGCACTTCTAATTCAAAATCGTATCTCTTAATTCATATGCATTTGACATGTTTTTGTGATTGATTTGTGCTGCTAGAGATTATACAAAGCTAATGGAATGAATTAATTGAACCATAGTGCCCTAAACCGAGAGATGCCATGATCGAGTTTCTAGGGTTTTCAAGCTTTCAAATAGGGCTTTCCAAACCATGAAAAATTGGAACCAATGGGATACATGGTTGAATTCGCGAGACCAAGACGATTCCAACACATACCTCGCGAAATATTTCTTTTTGCTCTGTGTCTATTCGCTATTTTTCGTGCAGGAGATAGTGGAGGTTAAAAACCCCCGCTATTTGATTCTATTTATGCAAGACCAAGGTTGAAAATGATGACGTGTTGTCATCTGGTTCGTGTGTTTGAATTACGCGCTTTTATTTGATTTTTCCAGGCATATTAGTTTGTTTGATATATAATTATCGCTTCTTATTTCTATAATAATTGAAGCAGCTTGGTTGGGTGGTAAACGCGTTGGCTTGTGAGCATTGGGACCTGGGTTTGAATCCCAGGTCCCCCAAATATTTGTTACAATTTTTCTTCATATATTCATGTGCAGCACCCCACGCGTGGTACACAATACATCATTGCTTGATCTCGTGCCAGATGGCCTCCAGGCCAAATCTGGTGGCCAGGGATGAAGGATCACCATAGTGCCCAATCAACGTTGTCACAGGAAATTGGAAGAGTCAAACGCAGGCTTGCAACAATTGGGCCTTGGGCATGCTGATTCCACCTCCAGATTTGAGCCCACCCCCCCCCCCCCCAATGGGTTATTTCTTTTCTCTTTATATTTTCTTTTTTTTATTTATTTGTTTTACTTAATTATTATCATTATTATTTAATTAACCAAATAATTTATTTTTCCTAATAAAAATCAGAAAACATAAAAAATATATTATTTTTATTAATTTCATTATTTTTGTAAATAAACAATTTAATTGACTTAGTTTTTTTAATTAGGCATAATTGTAACATTTTTTTTGCAACAAAATAAAATTAATGTAGAATTAGGGTTTTTAATAACTTTTGACCATTTTTTATTTTTCCTTAAATAACAAAAAAAATCAAAAATATTTTTATTTTAATTAATTAATTCAATTATTAATTTAGACTAATAATCACAATATGCTTTGTTAAATAAAAAGGGGTCAAAACCCCAAAACTCTCCGATTTAATTTTTCTCGCGCGTATTACTTTTTGATCCATAATTGTATTTGCTCCGAGGATGTAATAGTTTTGGACTTAGGACTTTTTATCGCTTTTATTTCTTTTTCACAATTTACTTTTCAAGGGTTTGTTTGTGGCGATGTAAATACCCGACGCCTTGTAATAGCTTAGTTTTATTTTCCGCAACCATTAACTGCTAGATGTATGAGTAATAGGCTATGCATGACAAGATCTATCTTAACTTAAAATCAACCGTAGCTCACCATAACATGTACAAAGATAACATAACTGAAAATTGACACATTTGCACATGCCACTCCTAGGGTACGCCTCACTTGGTTGCCTCGAACGTGGTCATTGAGTATAGGAAGTTTTAGAGGTCGGCCTCTTGTCCAAAGATCATAAGTTGCCTTGAAACGGTTGCGTCAGATAAAATGATCTAAGACATTAGGGTTACCGCTAAGGCGTCCTAACATTGCTTTAGTGACCACATGTCCCTTAATCGAATTGACCCGAAAACTCCAACGACGGTGCTACCTACTCCTCAATAGTGGGATAGCACTGTCTAAAGGACATTTGCACAGTTTAATTCCCTTTTGAGTAGGTAGAGGTTCTTAGGTACTTGCTCTTTCAAAACAAAACAAATTTTTCGCACTTACACTTTTCAAACAAAGTTTTCAACAACACTTCATACACTCTTGAGGACAGAAACAAGAGTTAAATCGAAGTTTTCAAACAAAACTTTTCTTCAAAACCCACGAACACAAGAAAAGCAAAACTTTTTGAAAACATAGTGAGCAAGTACCTAAGAGCCCGTGGATAACCACAGATAGAAAGGGTGCTAACCCCTTCCCTTTCTATAATCTACCTCCCGAACCCGAGAAACATCTCGAAAAGGAATTTTTCTGTGCTTTTGTCCTTTCCTTGTTGGATAAAATAAAAGACGGTGGTGACTCTTGCTTACCGCTACATTTTTCAAAAACAAACACAAACGCGAACCAGCATTCCAAAACAGTCAATTCTATTTTCACCGATCACAGAACTGGCGACTCTGCTGGGGAATATCTTATAAGTGAGGTGTACCTTAGGATTAGATCACTTGTGTTTTCAATTGTATGCTTTGTATGCTTTAAATTTTATGGGCTTGTATCGTAGTTTTATAGATCCTAACCCGGATCTAGGGGTACCCTTTTTTAGGTAAGTAGTAATAAACTGTGAGGGATCTGTCCAGCGTTGACCGACACGGATGAAGCAGTAGCTACGTTGGTGTGACACCTTGGTCTGTACCGATATCCCTTGTGTTGGAACAAGGAGAATATGGGTGTTCTGAGGAGTCATTAAGCACCAACTGAACTTAGAACCTTAAATTGACCAACTTGGCCATAGAACAGTAGCAGTATGCTACACTCATTGAGACTAAACTCTCGCGATGGTTCTGGCCGCAAGAAAAGGTTACCAAACTGGAATTATGACCGATTGAGGGTAGTCAGTGATATTGAGATCCTCTAGAACCCGGTTACTATTTTTAGGACAAGTCTTAACCAACTGAAACTGAAAGAGGGTAGTACCTAAACTTCATGCCAGCCTGAAATCTAAGGGCTCTTTTGTGTGACTTGTGTGCCTTTACCATGTTTTCCTTTTGTGAATACTTGTGGTGTGCCTTTACCATGACATCATAACATCATAACATTGCATACATCCTGCATAAGGACTAACCCATTTCAAAGACAAGAAGGTTTCATCTTTGCTCTATTTTGTAGGAAATCAGGATGCCCATGCGTAGGAATACTATCTGGCTCAACTTTGTTCAACCACCTACTTTGCTTAAAGAGTTGGTTGTCAGGATTCCAAACAATACTTCCTTCATCAGGAGGCATGGTTCTCTTCTCGGTTTAGTCACCTCAAAGTGGGACCAACAAATGATGAGTGTCCTAGTCCAGTTTTATGATCCGCTATACCATTGCTTCACCTTTCAAGACTTCCAGCTGGTCCCTACCCTGGAAGAATTCTCTGAGTTGCTTGGTATCTCTGTTTTGAAGCAGACTCCATTTACTGGTTGGGAAAATACTCTCAGGCCTGAAGAGATTGTTGCATCCCTTCACTTGACCAAAGAGGAGGTAATGGCTAACTGGGAGACTAGAAGTGGAGTTAAGGGCTTTTTGGCTAAGTTTCTGGTTGGCAAAGCTAATTGTTTCTGGGATGACTTAGACTTCAAAGCGTACGAGGACATTCTGGCTCTCTTAATCTATGGTCTGGTATTGTTTCCAAATCCTGACACCTTTGTTGATGTTAATTCCATTAGGATCTTCATCTCCCGGAACCCTGTACCCACTCTCTTGGGTGATATCCTTCATCAACTCTATGCTCGTACCGCCCAAAAACGGGGAACTTTGATGTGCTGTGCTCCTTTATTGTCAAGGTGGTTTATTTCGCACCTCCCTAAATCTGTACTGAAGAACAAAGAAGGAAGGGGTTGGGCTCATAGGATAATGTCTCTTACTAATAATGACATTATTTGGACTCTCAGAGGCTTGGATGAGGTGGCCGTCATTGATCGTTGTGGAGAGTATCCTAATGTTCCATTGATCGGAACCCATGGAGGAATCTCTTATAACCCTTGTTTAGCTCTCCGTCAGTTTGGAAGAGCCAAAAGAGAAGGGCCTCATGAGATGTTGATACCTCATATCATCTTTGATTTACAGGGAGATAGCGACGAGCTGCATCGTTGATTCATCATGGCTTGGGATAGAGTTCACAAATCTGACCCACATGAGTTGGGCCCGCATCCGTGCCCAGAAGTTAGGTATGCCATACGAAGCTGTCAGGCCTATTACTCTTGAAGTTACTGATAAAGACGGGGTTCCTCCAACTATTCTCCATCCTCATACGCCCACTGATGTTGGCACACTGAAGAGGTCTTGGGCGCAACTGCAGGAAGAACAGGATTCTTATCGGGAAAGGTTCAATGAACAAGAACAGAAGATCCAGAAGCTGACTAAGCAATTGGAGAACGAATGGATCCTGAATGATTATATCCGCACTGAGAAGAAGAGGCCATGGGAACATTGATGGACCTTTGAGGATTTCTTTTATGGTTTTATTTACTTTTCAGTATTTCCATTCTTGTAACGCCTAAGGGCAATTTGTTGAACAGTTTAAATTCTGAAGTTAAATCTAATAAAGTATGTTTCCTTTCTTGTCTACAAATTTGAATCCCGATTGTCTTTGAAAACATAAATCATACGCATTTCATCTCATGCACTGCATAAACAGGTACCCTTTTTACAGGTCGCTTATCTTCTTTGCTGTTTATTTCAGCAATCATCATGTCTACTGAACCTTCCACTGAGCAAGCTATCAAGGCCCTCCAGGCCCAGAATGCCCAGTTCCAAGAGTTGGTTATGAGCCTAGCCAAGGGTCAACAGGATTTGAAGACCCTGATTCTGAAAGAGAGGAAGAAGAAGAAGAAGAGGACCGTCATGTTCAACACTGGACGCAGGTTTGGAAATGGACTGCATAATGAGGTTGATCTGACCACCTCATCTGGAGGGAAAGACAGTCCATAAGAGAGAAGGGTTCCTATCCCCATAGTCTCCGACAACGAGACGGATTATGATGAAGAACAGTATCCTCCTGCTTAGGATAGGTACAAACAATTGGAGGACCGCTTGAGCACTATGGAGATACAGAACGTGCTCAGGCTGGATTTCGGAGACCTAGGTTTATCCTCTGGGGTGGTGATTCCCCATAAGTTTAAGGCACCTGCCTTTGCCAAGTATGACAGAGCCTCCTTCCCAAAGCTGCACCTCCGGTCATATGTAAGGAAGATCCAGCCTTACACAGCTGATAAGAATTTGTGGATCCATTTCTTTCAGGACAATCTTTCAGGGACTCAGCTTGAGTGGTTCTATCAGCTGGATGGAGCCAGTATCCGTAACTGGGAAGATTTGGATACTGCGTTCTATAAGTAGTATCAATATAATTCCTACCTTGCTCCTACGCGTACCCAACTCCAGGGTATGTCAATAGGGACGGGTGAAGGATTTAAAGAGTATGCTCAAAAATGGAGAGACCTTGCCGGAAGGGTGCAACCACCTTTGACTGATCGTGAACTTGTTGATATGTTTTTGGGGACCCTGTCTGGTCCATTCTTTAACCATTTGATTGGAAACTCTTCAGCCGGGTTTACAGACCTTATCTTGACTGGTGAGAGGATTGAAGTTGGTATCAAGGCTGGGAAGATACAGAAGGGTGCCTCATCGAGCGCCGAGAAGAAACCATTCAAGAAAGAGTCCAGTGCTGTCTATGGTTCAAGGAGACAGAATAGATCTGAACACCGCCAAGCTGTCAAAGCGGTGGTTATTTCAAAACCTGCTGGTGCTCCTCAGCATCACAACCAACAAAGGGGTGAGAGACCTCGAAGGCAATTCACTCGCCTCAACATGACCTTGTCTCAGATATTGCCACAGTTATTGATGACCAATCTGGTAACTCTAAAAGAAGCTCCGAAGATTTCAAACACAACATCCCCAAAGTACAATCCTAACGCCCATTGCGCTTATCACTCTGACAGCCCGGGGTATAATACGGATGATTGTTGGGCTTTGGAGAATAAGGTTCAGGACCTAATCGATGCAAAGGAAATTGAGTTCGAGGCGCCCGAGAGGCCTAATGTTGTGACTGCTCCCATGCCCAAACATGGAGTAAATGCTGTAGAGGAAGACTTGTTTGTAGCCTCTGTGAATGATATTGTTACCCCGCTGATGACCTTCAAGAGGAACCTGTTGCTAGCCGGTTTATTTCCGGGATGTGGTGAAGGTTGCCATCTGTGTTCTGTTTCACCTACTGGTTGCCCATCTTTGAAGTCAGGCATCCAAAACCTTATGGATAACAAGGAGATCCTGTTTGAGAAGATTGTTGTTCCTGCCACCCCTACTGAAGAAGTTTCCATTATTACCATTTTCAACAATTCTCCCAAGGCTCCCTCGAGGAAGCCTGTCAGAATTACGCCTATTCAGAAGATTGCACCCATAATCATCACTGTTTCGGGGCCTATTCCCTACACCTCTGACAAAGCTGTACCTTGGCACTATGGGGCAGATGTTTATGTTCTTGGAGTTAAGCAAGAGTTTGATACTAATACCGGCGTCAACAACATTACCAGGCCTGCTAAAGTAACCCGCAGTGGTAGACTTTTCTCACCTGATATTGCGCCACCAACTGTCCGAAGACCTATTGTCATCACACTTGCAAGTGTGCCTAATGCCATTCCTGATCAAGTTCTTAGTTCTACCCCTGTCTCCGAGTCATCTGACGCTCGGGGCAAAGGGATCACCATTGATATGCCTGCCCAGACGGAGGCGCCAAAGACAACCACTGTTGAAGCTTCCAAACAGGAGATGGAAGAGATTCTGAAGATTATTAAGAAGAGTGATTATAATGTAGTTGAGCAACTGGGGCAAACCCCATCCAAGATTTCTATGTTATCACTGTTTTTGTGCTCAGAGGCCCATGCCAAGGCTCTGATTACCTTCCTGAAGACGGCCCACGTGCCACAAGAGACATCAACTGATCAGTTTATCGACTGTGTGGCCAATTTAACTGCTGATAACGGTTTGGGTTTCTCTGACGCCGATCTGACTGTTAAAGGGAAGAACCATAACGATGCCCTTCATGTCTCCATTGAATGCAGGGGCACTACTCTTGCACATGTGTTGGTTGACACTGGTTCCTCATTGAACGTCTTGCCCAAGAAAGCTCTAGACAGGTTGGATTGCAAAGGGTTGGAGCTAAAGCCAAGTAACATTGTTGTCCGGGCCTTTGATGGGTCTAAAAGGATGGTGCACGGTGAAGTCGATATTCCAATTAAAGTTGGTTCTCAGGTCTTCAATTCTACATTCTACGTGATGGACATTCGACCGTCCTATTCTTGTTTGCTGGGTCGTCTATGGATCCACAAAGATGGAGTTGTGACCTCCACACTCCATCAGAAGCTGAAGTACTCGGTCAGAGGGAAGATTGTGACAGTACAGCGGGAGGAAGAGTACATGGTCAGCCACCTCAACTCGTTCCGGTATATAGAGATGGATGGGGAGTTCATTGAGACCCCATTTCAACACTTTGAAGAGGTTCCTCAGACACTGGCATCAGCTGAGACTGTGGTTGAAGATTCTCCGTTGAAGATGGCTTCCTTAAAGGATGCCCGGGCTGTTATTGAGAAGGGTGAGTATGCAAACTGGGGCCGACTTCCTGATTTCACTCAGAAGACTAACAAGTTTGGTTTGGGTTTCACTGAAGAAGCTCAAAGAGCTGTTTGTAGTGCAAGGGTTGGAAGACCTCATGTGTTCATCAGCAACTCGGGAGTAAATGCCATCGAAGATGACGTGGAGGAATCTGAATTCGACAGCTGGATCTACCCTACGACCAACGGTGGACCAAGCAACTGGACAACAAAAGACTTCATCCCTATTACTTTTATTACTCAGTAATGAACTCTTTGTTTTGAATTTGTAACAGACAATATTGTGAAACTTTATGGCCCGGTGTCTTACCCGGGGCACCGTGGCTTCATTTGTGAGGGCTTTTGTGTGTCATTTTCATATATCATTAATAAAAACATTGGACGTTTTTTGCATTTCAAATCTTGCGCTCCTTGTCTTTCTTTATTATATATTGCAAAACAACTATTTACACACACTCACATATACAGGTCCCAATCCACTCCGGATCTCACTGGTAACGGCTTTGCTACTGCCAATTATGACTTCGAAAATCCGATCAACTTTGCCGAAGACGAAGGTGAAGATGATTGCGAAGTGCCGGTGAGCTTGCAAGACTGCTACTTCAGGAAGAGAGGGCTATTCAGCCACATGAAGAGCCGGTGGAAACGGTGAATCTGGGTACCGAGACAGACAAGAAGGAAGTCAAGATCGGTGCAAACCTGGAGCTCAGTGTGAAACAACGGTTGATTCAGATGTTGCATGACTACATGGAAATATTTTCCTGGTCTTACGAAGATATGCCTGGATTGGATATTGACATTGTGGTTCATCGCCTGCCTACCAAGGAAGTCTGTCCTCCCGTAAAACAGAAGGTTCGCCGTATGCGCCCAGAGATGTCCGAGAAAATCAAGGCTGAAGTTATGAAACAATTTGATGCCGGTTTTCTAGCAGTAACTTCTTACCCTCAGTGGGTCGCCAATGTGGTTCCGGTACCGAAGAAAGATGGTAAGGTACGAATGTGTGTTGACTACAGGGATTTGAACAGGGCGAGCCCTAAGGATGACTTCCCTCTGCCTCACATTGATGTTCTAGTTGACAACACTGCTCAGCATAAGGTATTCTCCTTCATGGACGGTTTCTCCGGTTATAATCAGATAAAGATGGCTCCCGAAGACATGGAGAAGACCACTTTTGTTACTCAGTGGGGTACCTTTTGCTACAAGGTCATGCCGTTTGGGTTGAAAAATGCTGGGGCAACGTATCAGCGTGCCATGGTTGCTCTGTTTCATGATATGATCCATCATGAGATTTAAGTATACGTCGACGATATGATTTCAAGGTCCTAAACTGAGGAGGAACACCTTGACCATCTACAAAAGCTGTTTGACCGGTTGAAGTTGTACAAGCTGAGATTAAACCCGAACAAGTGCACCTTCGGGGTGAGATCTGGAAAACTACTAGGTTTCGTCGTAAGCGACAAAGGTATTCAAGTGGACCCTGCCAAAGTGAAAGCTATACAAGATATTCCATCTCCCAAGACATAGAAAGAAGTCAGAGGCTTTCTAGGACGGTTGAACTACATTGCCCGGTTCATCTCGCACCTAACTGCTACTTGTGAACCAATCTTCAAGATACTGAAGAAAGATCAAGTAGTACGTTGGAACGATGAATGTCCGGCCGCTTTCGAAAGAATCAAAGAGTATCTCCAAGAGCCACCCATTCTTATGCCACCGGTTGAAGGGAGACCTCTAATCTTATACTTGACAGTACTTGACAATTCAATGGGGTGTGTGCTGGGTCATCATGACGAGTCTGGCCGAAAAGAGCATGCTATTTATTACCTTAGCAAAAAGTTTACCGACTGGGAGACCCGATACTCACTGCTCGAGAAAACTTGTTGCGCTTTGGCATGGGCTGCTCGCTGGCTAAGACAGTATATGGTGACTCACACTACTCTGTTAATTTCAAAGATGGATCCAATCAAGTATATCTTCGAAAAGCCTGCCTTTTCCGGAAGAATAGCAAGATGGCAGATGATCTTGACTGAATATGACATCCAGTACACGACTCAAAAAGCAATCAAGGGAAGCGTATTGGCAGACCATTTAGCACATCAGGCAGTGGATGACTACCAGTCTATGAACTTTGAATTCCCGGACGAGACTATCATGTTGATAACTGATTGTGAAATACCTGGACCGGATGATGGACCTGAGGAAGGATCCTGATGGTCTATGCACTTTGATGGAGCTTCAAACGCTTTGGGTAACGGTATTGGCGCTGTGATCATATCTCCTAAGGGCTCTCATACTCCGCTCACCGCCCGACTGTGTTTTAACTGCACCAACAACATGGCGGAGTATGAAGCATGCATCATGGGTCTTCGAGCTGCAATTGACCTAAGGATCAAGTTTCTGAGTGTCTTCGGAGATTCCGCTCTCGTGATCAGTCAGATCAAAGGCGAGTGGGATACGAAACACCCAAATCTTATTCCTTACAAGGAGTATGTGTTGACGTTGCTTCCCCACTTCGAGGAAATAACCTTTGAACACTTCCCAAGAGAGGAAAATCAGTTGGCGGACGCGTTAGCTATGATGTCTTCTATGTTCAAAGTCAAGTGGGACAACGAGGCTCTCCGGATCATTATTTGGAAATTGGATGAACCTGCACATTGCTGTGATCTTGAGACCGAAGAGGTAATAGAAAAGCCTTGGTATCATGTGAAACAACCGGCTGAAAATCATCAAAACAATGAAGTCGCCATCGAACGTCTTTTATCCCACATGTAGGGAAAGGTAAACATCGAGAAAACCTGAGGAAGGGAGAAGTCACGGTCTTTCGACCGAGAGATCGGATAAGGGAGTCTGTTACGCGAGGGGAAGGTATTAGCACCCCACACGCCCGTAGTACTCTACGGTATCCACTCTTGTTATCTATCTTATGGGTGTGTTTAATCTATGCTTACTATCTACTATACTACTGAAAGGAATGCATGCAAAAGAAAGGAGAAAAAGAATGTAGGGAAAATAAAATTGTGCTCGCCTGGGCCCTACCCCAATGCCTACGTATCCTTTTTGAGGAATCAGAGCTACCGTAGTTCGGCTCATATGTTTTTGTTTGTTTGTGTTTTTTGTGGACGAAGTTAATTCCGCCTTCTGCCGCAGCTCGACCTTTGGAGACTTACGCGTTGGCACAGAAGTAAATTAATCGTGTCCTTACCTGAAAAGGGTTTTTTAAGAAAGGTGCTTGAACGCACAAAAGATTTGAGTTCGTTTGTATTTTGTTGCAGATGATGACTAGTTGACCTCAAGAGAGAGATATTAGCCACTTTTCTACTTATCTATGAAAGGAGTCTTTGAGAATTGAACCACATCTAGGCTTGAGATGAAGAACAATAAGATAGAGAAGAGACCCGCTTATCATTTTTCACACTAAGAAAAGGCATGATTCTCATCAGTACTTTTAAAGTGTTTTGAATTTTTGAAAAAAAAGAGTTTTAGTTTTAGATGCGTATGCAAAAAGGGAAGCAAAGTTAAAGGGGAATTAGCCTATTTCTAAACCTGATGTTATCGTGCGTTGATAGACCTAAGTCAAGGATGAATGAAAGGGAAACATCTACTTAATGTTAGCATGCTTGGATTTGAAAGCCTAATGTCTAATTTTAGTTCAATTAAATCGAAGATTAAATTTGAACCAAAATCTCCTAAGGAATCATGAAATAATATACGAACAAGTAAAATTAGGCAGCCAGTATCAAAATATCGCATACAATCCATACCAAAAATCGCAAACGAAACACATGATAAAAAATGAGTAAAACTAATGATTAAAATTGAAAAGAAAAAAAAAGTGAGAGAAGTGAAAAGAAATCTCTTTTATTTACCAATATTACCAAAGAAAATAAATCACCAAAATTAATGGCAAACGCAATCGAAATAAGTATTGAAAATAAGACCCCAGGAGGTGCAGAATTTTTTTTATTAATAACCATGTATTAAAAATATATTTCGTAAATAACCGGGTTTCAGAAAAAATTACGCAAATAACCATGTTTGAGATGGCTCCACAAAGGAGGAGCCATCTCAATTGGCGCATGCACCTCCTTTTTTAAGGGAGGCGCCATCTCACTTGGCGCCTAAGTGCTTAGGGAAAGCCCTAAGCCAAGTGAGATGGCGCCTATGTACAAAATTAGGGCAAAATTTTTTTTTTTTATTTTCTTTCCTGTGCGTTGCCTATTAGACAGAGATCCACAAAATGGTTTTTTTATTTAAAAAAAAAATAATTACATTCAACTGTTTTACATTAAAAGAACAGTAAGAAAAATGGATACAAAAAATACTGGAAAAAAAAAGATACATCAGTGATCCCCCGGAACCTGGTAATGACCCCCGGTTCCGCATCCCCGTCCTCGCCTTTCTCTTGCTGGGTGCCGTCGCGTTTCCTGCTGCGGCAAGGTTGATGGCCCAGCGAAGTCAATACGATCCGAATCCATAAAATCAGTAAGATCTCCATATCTCGAAGATCCGCTCTGGTACAGTCGGTTACCCATACCCTCAAAGTTTGGTCGTGTTGGCGGTGGGTGGGGTTCCATGGTTGGTCGGTAGCATTGGTCGTCTAAGTATGGGGGGTAGAAAGGAAATGGATCTTGGGGTGTTTGGTATTGTGGATGTTGGGTTGTTTGGTGATATGGTGGTTGATGGTAGGTTTGGTCGGTTTGGTCATAATCTTCTGACATTCCCATATCAGGGCTAAGGCTGGATCTTGAGGGCGCCATATTGGGATATGGGGAAGACTGAAATTGTGTCTGGGGTATGTGGGTGTGCTGGTATTGGGGTTGGTATTGTGGTTGGGTTTGAGGCATATCCGGGTATTGGTAGTTTGGTGGTGATTGTGGTTGGTAGTACGACATTTGATTGTAGTTGTGTTGTGGTGGGGAATATGGTTGTGTGTTTGTTGATCTGTTTCTTCTTGGGGGTTGGTTTGAGGTTGATGGATTTTGGGTTTGTTGATGGGGAATCGAGGGTTGTGCCCATTGTGTGCGTGGGTCAACCAAGTACCTCGGATGAGACACGTGCATTTCTGGGTTACTAATCGACCTGTACCACGACATATATTGATCAGTGTGTCACATGTTACCTTGAGTAAGGAAAACCGGGGATTACAAGATGTAGCGGTGACGCCTTTGCCACATTTTACACCATTCCGGAGCGAAGTCTTTCCAGTTGGTAAGACCCCACTGGGCGTCGACCCTTTTTAGATGCCAGGGGGACAAATCTGTTGGATCACTTGGTATCTCTTGATGCATTCCGAACTGCATCTTCACACGGTCGTTGTGGTGCATCTCCACAATGTTGAACCGAATGAGTTCAGTCTTTGCAGTCCAAGTTGCTGCATCCTCTGGGTTTGGAGAATGGCCCAAACCCAAATATGGTCTCCAGACGAACTGCGATAAAATTTAAATGAGGTTAGCGCAAAAGTAATGTATATATAATTAAAATGAACAAAAGTGAAAAGCTACGACGTACGTCATCTGGGCCTAAGTGATCCAACAGATTCCGGTAGAGTGCGACATTGAATCTTGGATTCTTGCCGTAATCCATACCCCTCACGCAGTACCTAAAGTAAATGAGAAACATGTTATTTTTAGCATATATTTTGGAAAGAGCAGAATATTTATAAATGCTATAACTTATTGACTTACTTTGTTGCGTACGGGAAACCAAAAGTGTTGTTGTTGATGGGGTTTAAGGACTCCATCCTCCACCAACCCCAGGCTTGTAGTAAAAATGCGCACCCATAAAATGTACATTTTTCCTTGACTGCGTTTTTGCACAAGGAACTGTACAGGTGGGCTAATACTGCAGAACCCCAACTATATTTTCTAGTTTTTTCAAAATTTGTTAGTAAATGTAAGTACATGAAATTTACACTATTTCCCGTACTTTCGGGAAATAAAAATGTACCAAAAAGTATCATAAGATACGTTCTGGCTTTTACTACTCGGTCATTCTCTGAGGAATTTTCATTTAATTCCATACTTGCATAATGTCGTTTCAGGTCAGTGAGTAGTATTCCCTGCCCTCTTGCTCCACCACCTTCTACCATATCTCTACCCAACAGTTCTTCACACTGTGAGTTGGGTTGTTGAACCGACCCGTTCACCGCTTTATCGTCGATAGGGAGGCCCAGTAGCATGTACACATCCTCGAGAGTGATGGTACATTCACCTATTGGTAGGTGAAATGTATGGGTCTCAGGTCTCCACCTCTCCAACATTGCAAGAATGAATTTTGAGTCAATGGTGTAGTTGGAGATCTTTATTACATGTCCAAAACCTGCATATTCCAGATAAGGGACGATAAATGGGTCCGGAGCCAGGTAGTTGTGCGAACGGATTCTGAATCTTTTTGTATCCTGAGATCATAATTAAACAAGTGTAAGATTAATTAAGATGAACAACACGTTATTTGAAGTATGAAAAATGTATAACCAAAGAAGAGACTTACAAATGCAGCAATATTTTCCCTTGTGCCTCTGTGAGTATCGCCCATTGTTAGAAGAGCCATTGTTCAGAATGCTTGTGAGTATGAAAGACTTAGGAAGAAATAGAGAGTATGATAGACTTAAGAAATATTTCGTAGCAAAGAGTGAGAGTTGTGTGGGTGTGAGAGATGTTTCATAAGGTATGTATTTATAGGCAAATAAGTTTGATGTAGTGGTTGCTTGTGCTTGCATGCCTGCGATGTGTCACATTTGCATGCTTAGGGTGTTACACATATGCATGCATGCATTTACAAAAAATGTAAGGTGTCACTCTTGCAAGCTAGGTGGCAGCCCATGCATGTATCACGATTGGACAGTAAGGGAGGCGCCATCTGACTTGGCGAAAGAGTACAAAATTGAATGGTGTCGCCACCCCATTTGGCGAATAAGAGGTGTCACTTCTTACAGCATTGGCTCAGGCTATGTGACAGCCTTTGGGATTCCTTTCTTTGTTGCATGCAAGGCCATTGGAGTTGATGGGTGGAGTCTTACACAAAACATTTATGTGTGCAGAATAGGGCCAGGATAGGTGGCAGGCTAGGTGGCTTCATAAGCCCATGCATGTATCACGATTGGACAGTAAGGGAGGCTCCATCTCACTTGGCGAAAGAGTACAAAAATGAATGGTGTCGCCACCCCATTTGGCGAATAAGAGGTGTCACTTCTTACAGCATTGGCTCAGGCTACGTGATAGCCTTTGGGATTCCTTTCTTTGTTGCATGCAGAATAGGGCCAGGATAGGTGGCAGGCTATGGGGTTTCATTATTGCATGTAATGTTATTGGCAGCCTTGGGGGGTTGCATCCCTTACTTAATTGAAATTTTTTGCCTTACGTTGAACATAACATTCATTCACATAATCTGTAAAATTTTTCAACCTTCGAATTAGTCATCTAACCTTCAAACATTCCAGCATTCATACCTTCATACAATCAATAAACCTAAAACATTCCAACCTTCAAACCTTAAAACAATTCTACACAATGGCCTCTTCACCACAATTTGTTGTCAAAGCACATTTCAACGGTGAGACATACATGTGTCCCACAGTTGGGTTTTTGTTTAGAAACACCGACAACGTTCGATTTCTCTTAAACGGGAAAGCAAATTTCTCGTACTTTAAGAAAAGATTGGAGGCCAAACTTGAACGAGGCCCGGTATCCCAGATATTTTATCAGAGTCCAGTCTTTTTTGGAAACAACCAAGTTATTTTTTATAAGGTTGAAGTTCAAGATGACGAGGATTTCCAGAACATGATTTCCATCCATGTCTATTCTGGAAACGACTCTATTGAGTTGTACGTTTTGCTTCAAGAGCCTCCGGTGACACAGGAGGTAGAGCCTCCGGTGACACAGGAGGTTGATCCTTTGGAGAATGAGCAAGATGAGGTGGATGCAGTTGATGATGAAGAAGAAGATAACGAGTTAGAGTTTGATGAAATGGTGAACGACGATTCTGACGATGATGGCATCCCAAGTATTCCTACTGACAAAATCTACACACCACCAACGCACATGACAAACTTCAACATGGGCGGAGATGAACCTTCTACGGACTTGTTTTTCCAACCGTATATGCAGTCGGATGAAAATTTAAAAGAGAAGGACAAGTTTCGTAACAGAGAGGAATGCATAAGGGCCATCAAAAAATTTCACATGCTCAACTCGGTTGATTATAAGGTGGATCGTGTAAACCCGGAAAGGTACAAGATCAAGTGTGTCCACCCTGACTGTATGTTCAAGCTAACCGCATCATACAGACTAAGGGGTGACTGCTGGGTCATAGGTTCCATGACTACCCATACTTGTGTAAGTTCCACTCAATCACAAGACCACCGAAAACTCAACCATGATCTAATCTGTCAAGAAATCCTACCTCTGGTCGGCAACGACCCTTGTTTGAAGGTGAAAACAATCATCTCCCACATCTCCATGGTTTTTAACTACACTCCGTCTTACCATAAGGCGTGGTTAGCAAAGACTAAGGCGATTGAAAGGGTGTACGGAAACTGGGAGGAGTCATACCGAGAACTTCCCCGCTACCTAAATGAACTCAAGACATATTCTCCAGGTAGTGTTTATGTTCTGGTAACATTGCCAGCGTACGCCCAAGATGGTAGTCTACTGCATGGCAATGGAATATTCAGTCGCGTGTTTTGGGCATTTCAACCATGCATCACAGGGTTTGCATCATGCAAACCAATTCTACGAATTGACGGGACTTGGTTGTATGGGAAGTACAAAGGCACGCTTTTGATGGCAGTTGCACAAGATGGCAACAATAACATTTTCCCCGTTGCGTTTGCCCTTGTCGAGGGGGAGACCAGTGGTGCTTGGAGCTTTTTCCTGAAAAATCTTCGTACACACGTGGCTCCTCAACCAGATCTCTGTTTGATCTCGGACAGACATGCCTCCATTGAAAGTGCCTATAATAATCCAGCAAATGGTTGGCATGACCCTCCTTCTACGCATGTCTATTGCGTCAGGCATATCGTCCAGAATTTCTCGAGGGAGGTCAAGGACAAAACATTGAGGAAAGCGGTGATGAATGCGGGATACGCACTGACACAGCCCACATTCAAATATTACCGCAACGAGATCTGTTTGTCTAACCCAGAAGCCGGTACGTGGATCGACAATATACCGGTCGAAAAGTGGACTAGGTCATACGACAATGGCCAAAGATGGGGGCATATGACAACAAATCTTATTGAATCAATGAATGGGGTATTCAAGGGCATACGAAACCTCCCCATCACTGCCTTGGTGAAATCCACGTATTTTAGGATGGCTGCGTTATTTGCCAAAAGAGGTGAAATGTGGTATGCGGTCTTGCAATCAGGACAACTATGGAGTGAAAGCTGTATGAAATACATTAAGGCTGAAAGTGCTAAAGCCAACACTCACATGGTTACACGGTTTGACCGCCATAGCCACAACTTCATTGTGAAAGAGACAATCGACCACAATGAAGGCCTGGAAAGACAAGAATACAGGGTCATTTTACCTTCTCAATGGTGCGATTGTGGCAGGTTTCAAGCTTTTCGTATGCCTTGCTCTCATGTCATTGCCGCTTGTGCTCATACCCATCAAGACGCGCTTCAACTGCTCTCAAACGCTTATAAATCTGAAACGTTGCTCACTGTTTACAACAACAACTTTCCTTTGGTGGCAAAACTGGACTATTGGCCTGAATACAACGGCGATATAGTTTGGCACAATGACCAAATGCGAAGGAACAAGAAGGGTCGTCCCAAAAGCAGGCGCATCACAACAGAAATGGACGATCTTGACAGGTTGGAAAGAAAGTGTGGTTTATGCCGTCAGGTCGGACACAATCACAAAAACTGTCCGAATCGGGCGTCTGGCTCGACCACATAAATTTTGTAATACAATAAATCTTTTCAATATTTGTGTTGTAAACATTATGGGTTTTCCGTTAATAAAACTGTTAACATAATTTAAGAAATTCAATATAGGAAATTACATTAGGGTTTTCGCGTACAACAATGATTAACGATATTCAATCTAGGAAATTACAACTGTTAACACAATTTCATCTGACCCATGCATCATCAGCATTACATCACTGTCTGTTTTGACTTCCTCCAACCACACATTAGGTCTTCCTGTCGCATGCGAGGTTGTTGTTCGTTTTCGCTGGATCCTTCGAATTTTTTCCCCCTCCGCGATGTCTCCATCTAGCCACCGCATCAACTCCCGCTTCAGACGCTCCATGGAGTGAATGTGCCAGAATTTCATTTTCATCACAGGTTTCGTGGCGGAGAATATAACGTAACCATCTCTGCTAAAAATCATAGGCGACGTTATTACGTAAATAACGGAGTACAAAATAAAAATACAGTGCGAGAAAGTGTGAGAAATTTCAAAGAAACGGACGAATTATTTATAAAACAGCAAAAAACCCTAGTTTTGCCCTAGGCGCCAAGTGAGATGGCGCCTCCTCTCATTTTTAAGGAGCATGCGCCATCTCACTTGGCTAAAAGACAAGGGAGGCGCCAAGTGAGATGGCGCCTAGGGAAAAACCCTAGGTGCATGCGCCAATTGAGATGGCTCTTCCTTTGTGGAGCCATCTGAAACATGGTTATTTACGTAATTTTTTTCGAAACCCGGTTATTTGCGAAATATTTTTTTAATACATGGTTATTAATAAAAAAAATTCGGAGGTGCAAGCTGGATTCAATATATGCTACAAGAAAAAAATAGAATGACATTAGGCCCATCAAAATAAACCCAAAAGAAAAAAAAATTTATAGTAAATAAACCAAAAAGCAACCAGAAAAAATTTGTTGGGTCCATGAATCAATTGGTTCGGTCCATCCATACCCATAGAATCCCTCAACCCATTCTCAATTTCATTAATCATCAGAATAATAAAAATATATAAAATAGAATAAACAAATTCAGAATTGAAAGGAAAAGGGACGATCTAGGGATTCAAGACAGCGTCGCCTCGTCTTCTTCGTGAACGAGGTCCCTTACGCGACGGTTTTCCCCTTTTCTCTTCGTCGGTCCTCCGTCGCGATTCTCCTTCAAACCAACATCTCACCTCACGATATCCGGCGTCGCCTTACAAACTCCACCGATATTCGACGTTCACCGCTGCCTCGCTCATGCTTCAGTTGATCGTCAATCGAACCGCTGTTCAGAACGATCTTCTCTCACGATTTTCGTCTCCGACGAACTCAACACAGCGTCGCCACCGTTTTCTTTACGATCATCGTCAATTCTGGATCTTCATTGTGTTTATCTTCTCATCTTCATGCGTCTAACATATCGCATATTCTTTTTCTTCAGATTCAAACGGCGGCAAAAGAGTAGGAGAACGTACGGTGCATCTTTGACAACAACGAACAAAGATAGAACACTGGATAATTCTCGCTCCAGGTACGATTACCATCAGATTCACTCTTCTTCCTTTTGTTTAAATCACAACTCGTAAACCTTCTTCCCATCCCCAATTTTCTTCTGCATTTTTGCTTTGCCGCTATATTGATGTAATTGTGCATTCTTAATGATATTGCGATTGCGTTTGAAGGGGAAATGAAGGAGGTTGAAATGGTGCTTGAAACAGAGATGAAGATGCGATGTTGAAATTGCGGATTGTTGATGGATTTGCATTGATGGAGAGAAGTTACAGCAACAAGAACTGAAGTGATTGTTGCAATGTTGTAGATTGTCCATGAGTGATGAAGATGTGAAGCAGTTTGCAGAAATTCCTAGGGAGGATGAAGGGAAATTCAGAGATTGGAGGGGTATGTGATGATGATTCAGTTGAAAAAAGAGTAGAGAGATGATTCTGATTTTTTTGTGGTGATGCTTCCAGAATGCTGAAGAATGCCTAATGAAAGAGGTAAATTCTGCTTTGTATAGTGTGTTAGAATTTTTCTGTTGGAAGTTTGTTAGATTGTATAGAAAGTTGGTTAAAGGTTTGTTGTGACATTCTGTTAGAAGTTGGTTATTTGTTAGTTAGGAGGTAGTTATCAAAAATTTTGTTATGCAGTTGGTTACAGGTTTATTAAGTTAGTTATGAATCTTGTTATGATTGGTTAGAGGTTTGAGGAATGGGAAAAATGGTTAGGAGGTGAATTGGTTAGGTTAGTTACAGATTATGAAAGTTGTTAGAAAAGTTGGCTGTTAGAGTTTTATGTGCAGGACTGCTTTAGAAAATGGTTTAGGGAATTTATAAAATTCTGTTTTGGCTAGCAGTTATAGAGTTTTAGTTATTCTGTTTGACAGTTGGTTTCATTCGGCTGATTTTTCTTGAACAGGGTGTCTTCTCTGGATTGTGCAGGCTGCTTTGGAGCCATTTCTTGATTGCAGGTTTGGAATTCGATGGTGCGAGGATGAAAAGCCAAGTTTGATAGAGTTAAGATATGGGGAGAAAGGCAACAATTATTGAGGGCATCAACACGAAGTTTCGAAGATCGTAGCAATAATAAGGCTTAGCTTAGGTTTAGCATAAGCTTAGAACTGAACTTGTAATGTCTAACATGCTTTCAATTTGTATATTTGTAATGTTTTTGGATCATGAATGACCTTGGCATATGACGATTTATTAGAATGAAATGCTTCAGACTCTAATTGGACTTTGAATGAATTTGGATAAGATTTTATCGATACTTGAATAATATTTCGAATGGAACTTCAAGTTTGAAGCTTGCCATGACAAAAAGATCCATACTTTATTTCTATCACTCAGAAATCTATGTTTATTATTCTTTAATGTTCGAATGAATAATGAGATATTTGAATGAGGTTTGCATAACCTTACAAGCTTTTGTTGAATGATAATGATGAATGATGGATTTGGAGATGATTTAGTTTGGATAAACTTGGATAAAGGATGATGAAATTTACGGATGAAGAGTTTGAACAATGTTGAACTTTGTGCGAATGCCTTTATGTCTTAGCCCTTATATTTTGCATCTTGCTTTCAAAAAACATCCTTATGATTGAATGCTTACCAAATTTTCATAATGGAACCACTTGAATCGACTTCAAATCCAAGTTATCTTGCATTCTCAATGAACCTCTAATTTTAACTTTCCAAATTCGAGCCAGACTTAACTTGCATGATAAGTAGCTGATTCTAACAGAGTGATGATGTTTTGAATCCACAAACCATATCTTGTACCCTGTATCCCGAGCAACCAAAGTATCACCCAAGCATCCTCAAACTCATAGACTCCTATCAGGAATCTAACCCTTGCTACGATGAAGATAAGTACAAAAACCTTAATTCAAAGCATTCTCATTTGAATCCGAGTCATTGAGAAGGTAGTAAACACTTGATGCTTTTGAAGGGACCTTAAAGATGGATGTCTTATAATATCCCGATGCAAGAAATTATGGATGAATCATGCATACAAAAACCCTAGCTCCATAAGCCAAAGATTGTTAAGTAAATAACATGAATCAGCCTTGAATGAAAGTGAGACTCTTAAAGCCAAAGAGAAACCGCACACCTCAAAATCTTTGATCCCATGCCAAGTTATGTTGTTAGCGAATGTATGCAATGTTAAATGACCTAATGGAGTTATGTACATGAGAAAAGCGCGACAATGCATAAACCAGATAAAAGTAGAAGGGTAGGACAAATTTGGGGTATTACAGCTGCCCCTATTTAATCGTCTTAAACCTGAAAGTACGATTGGCGCGTGCCTTTCAGAAGTTCGAGGTTGAAGATGATTAAATATCAATGCCGAAAATTTGTCCTGGGAGGAAGAGTAAGTGTTTTCTTTATTTATTTTGGTATCTGCTGGGGAAAAGAAATTTGTTTTTTTTTTCTCCAATGAAGAGACAGAGATTGGACTTGTAACGTGGCCTGATGCCAATACAAGACAAATGGTTGGTATGAAAAGACAGCGAACGTGGTTTACGGGCGACCTACAATCCGAGGGTGACACATGAGAGTGATTTGACAGAGAACCTATCCAAATGGCGATCTCAGATTCTAAGACAAAGTGTATGGAAAGAACCTAGCCAAGAGGTGATCTCAGGTTTGACGATGATTTGAGGGAAGAACCTAGCCAAGAGGCGATCTCAGGTTCGACGATGATTTGAAGGAAGAACCTAGCCAAGAGGCGATCTCAGGTTAGACGATGATTTGAGGGAAGGACCTAGCCAAGAGGCGATCTCAGGTTCGACGATGATTTGAGGGAAGAACCTAGCCAAGAGGCAATCTCAGGTTCGACAGTGACGGTATTAGGAAGAACCTAGCCAAGAGGCGATCTCAGGTTCGATGATGATTTGAAGGAAGAACCTAGCCAAGAGGCGATCTCAGGTTCGACGATGATTTAAGGGAAGAACCTAGCCAAGAGGCGATCTCAGGTTCGACGATGATTTGAAGGAAGAACCTAGCCAAGAGGAGATCTCAGGTTCAAAGATGATTTGGAGGAAGAACCTAGCCAAGAGGCGATCTCAGGTTCGACGATGATTTGAAGGAAGAACCTAGCCAAGAGGCGATCTCAGGTTCGACGATGATTTGAAGGAAGAACCTAGCCAAGAGGCAATCTCAGGTTCGACAATGATTTGAAGGAAGACCTAGCCAAGAGGCGATCTCAGGTTCGACGATGATTTGAAGGAAGAACCTAGCCAAGAGGCGATCTCAGGTTCGACGATGATTTGAGGGAAAAACCTAGCCAAGAGGCGATCTCAGGTTCAACGATGATTCGAAGGAAGAACCTAGCCAAGAGGCGATCTCAGGTTCGACGATGATTTGAGGGAATAACCTAGCCAAGAGGCGATCTCAGGTTCGACGATGATTTGAAGGAAGAACCTAGCCAAGAGGCGATCTCAGGTTCGACGATGATTTGAGAGAAGGACCTAGCCAAGAGGCGATCTCAGGTTCAACGATGATTTGAGGGAAGAACCTAGCCAAGAGGCAATCTCAGGTTCGACGATGACGGTATTGGGAAGAACCTAGCCAAGAGGCGATCTCAGGTTCGACGATGATTTAAAGGAAGAACCTAGCCAAGAGGCGATCTCAGGTTCGACGATGATTTGAGGGAAGAACCTAGCCAAGAGGCGATCTCAGGTTCGACGATGATTTGAAGGAAGAACCTAGCCAAGATGCGATCTCAGGTTCGACGATGATTTGAAGGAAGAACCTAGCCAAAAGGAGATCTCGGGTTTTTATGATGATTTGAAGGAATAACCTAGCCAAGAGGCGATCTGAGGTTCGACGATGATTTGAAGGAAGAACCTAGCCAAGAGGCGATCTCAGGTTCGACGATGATTTGAAGGAAGAACCTAGCCAAGAGGCGATCTCAGGTTCGACGATGATTTGAAGGAAGAACCTAGCCAAGAGGCGATCTCAGGTTCGACGATGATTTGAAGGAAGAACCTAGCCAAGAGGCGATCTCAGGTTCGACGATGATTCGAAGGAAGAACCTAGCCAAGAGGCGATCTCAGGTTCGACGATGATTTGAAGGAAGAACCTAGCCAAGAGGCGATCTCAGGTTCGACGATGATTTGAAGGAAGAACCTAGCCAAGAGGCGATCTCAGGTTCGACGATGATTTGAAGGAAGAACCTAGCCAAGAGGCGATCTCAGGTTCGACGATGATTTGAAGGAAGAACCTAGCCAAGAGGCGATCTCAGGTTCGACGATGATTTGAAGGAAGAACCTAGCCAAGAAGCAATCTCAGGTTCGACAATGATTTGAAGGAAGAACCTAACCAAGAGGCGATCTCAGGTTCGAAGAAGGGAACATGGGTTATGACATGATGATTGTTTAGATAAGCGACACGGATGAGCATCAAGAAAGTTTAAACACGGACGAGTGTTTGAATCAATACGGACGAGTATTGAAAGAAGATACGGACGAGTATCCAAGGTTAAACACGGACGAGTGTTTGAATCAATACGGACGAGTATTGAAAGGAGATACGGACGAGTATCAAAGGTTAAATACGGACGAGTGTTTGAATCAATACGGACGAGTATTGAAAGAAGATACAGACGAGTATCAAAGGTTAAACACGGACGAGTGTTTGAATCAATACAGACGAGTATTGAAAGAAGATACAGACGAGTATCAAAAGTTAAACACAGACGAGTGTTTGATTCAATACGGACGAGTATTGAAAGAAGATACAGGTAAGTATCAAAAGTTAAACACGGATGAGTGTTTGAATCAATACGGACGAGTATTGAAAGAAGATACAAGCGAGTATCAAAAGTTAAACACGGACGAGTGTTTGAATCAATACGGACGAGTATTGAAAGAAGATACAAACGAGTATCAAAAGTTTAAACACGGACGAGTGTTTGATTCAATACGGACGAGTATTGAAAGGAGATACGGATGAGTATCAAAAGTTAAACCCTGACGAGTGTTTGAATCAATACGGACGAGTATTGAAAGAAGATATAGGCGAGTATCAAAAGGTTAAACACAAACGAGTCTTTGATTTAATACGAACGAGTATTGAAAGAAGATACAGGTGAGTATCAAAAGGTTAAACACGGACGAGTGTTTGATTCAATACAGACGAGTATTGAAAGGAGATACAGGCGAGTATCAAAAGTATAAACACGGACGAGTGTTTGAATAACTGACCCGGGTGGGTGTTTAGGAAACTTGACACATATGAGTGTTTAGGAAGGGACACGAACGAGTGTTTAGGAATTGATACAGACGAGTGTTTAGGGAAGTGACCACCAGACAAGAACTGGGTTTAGAACGGCAAAGTGTATTGATTTTGTTGGGCATTGAAAAGGTGAAGGTCACCGACTGGGGACTTTGGGCATGATACCCTCCTGTAGGGACGTACTGTTGTCCTTGAATAATTCAGGTTTTCATGTAAGGTACCTGATCTGACTTATGCTTTGTATGCATGTTTGAATTTCTTTTGGCACAAAGATCCACTCTGATGGATCAGCTACGTGCTTTTTAGGATGCAATGTTATGTAATGATAACTATATGCAATGCGAAGAAATAAACTTCATGGGAATAAGAGAAGGCTTGCTGGGAACCATTGCTCATCACTGCGGATGTCAATATATATCGACGTTGGAAGCCTGCAATACCAAAGATTGATGGGGATACCGATAAAAATTTGCACTTGGGAGACCATGATACCGAAGATTGTTGATGACTCTGCTGGGGATTGAATTGCTGACGAAGCGAGTCTTTAGGTACGCTGCTGAATTCTGAATCGTACCATTGGGGAAGAGATAATTTGGCCAGACTCCCATACATCCTGAACCGTTGAGAGGATGATAGAACTGAATATTTCGAAGAATGGATACTGAACACCATGTGGATCCCTTTGAATACATGTCCCAAGTTTACGCACATTGGGGAATTATTTCTTGAATCACTTGTGGATAAGAGACGGGCATGGACACTTACGAGTGCCCCGGTTGAACCCTGGGAATACCCCGGTTGAGCTCTGCGAATGCCCCGGTCTGGATCTGCGAATGCCCGGGTTTGGCTCTACGAATTCCCCGGTTTAGCTTTACTGGGGATGCTCTTGATTAAATCCATTAAGGATGCACTTGCGCGTGCTGAGTTAAAAGACGATTCTAGATTCTCTGAATTCACTCGCGGAATCAGACTCGAAGTTGTCTGTAGTAGATGGAGGCAGTTTCATGTGTTGGCTAGGTCAGGGTGACCGTTATGATGCTTTTAGCTTGATCATAATCTTGTGCAACATAATTGACTTGAGCAACTAAGTACAGATGAGGAATGCCCCTGTCTGGAGGATCTCTGGGAAGATCTATGTTGAATAGAAGACCAGAATATTCATGCCACAAAACGATATGAGGTGGCCTGCCCCAATGTCTTGAGCTACGAAATAAACTGCTCTTGATTACAGCTTTCTTGGAGAGATTTGTCGAATCTCGACGTAACTGCCCCATGTTGAATGACTTTGGATAGATCTCTCGACGTGATAGTCTCTGATTGATCGAGCTTGAAGAGATTTATCGACGTGATAGCCTCTGATTGATCGAGCTTGAAGATATTTATCGACGTGATAGCCTCTGATTAATCGAGCTTGAAGAGATTTATCGACGTGATAGCCTCTGATTGATCGAGATTGAAGATATTTATCGACGTGATAGCCTCTGATTGATAACTTTGAGGGAATGCCCCATATTTGGCTGAGCTTGGAGAGATCGATTCTCGACTTGATTGCCCCAGATTGGCAGTTTTAAGGGAATGCCCTAGATTGATGGAATCTGCTAGCTTTATCCCTGAAGGGTACTTAAGCTGTGAAGCACCAAGATGATTTCTCTTGACAGAATCTCTGGTTTAACATGCCTCTGGATTATTCATTTCTCTTGTAGCAACTGACTCTTTCTTCAACAGGGTATTCAAACCTCTCTTCTCGGACAAGATTGAGCTCTTTACCGGTTGTTCATTGTGCGAACTTACTTGATGTTGATCAGTTGTTTTGTATGCAGAAGAATGCTTATTATGAGAATGATAATTTTAATGCAACACATATGTAAGTCTTGAAGTTTGAAAATTTTTTTTGAATGAAATGATGTCACAACTCTGTTGTGAACGAGTCACTAGCTAGAGAGAAACATTTGCAAATTCTTTTTTACGAAAGATAATGCAAGCAAATGATGCCAAAACAGATAATGGAACGTACCTCTTAGGAGTCAGTTAAACGCTATCTCGCTGTAGCAAGCTTACGAATTGACCCATGCTTCAATTATGACTTTTATGGGTTGTAACGTGGCCTGGTTCACGGTTTTTAGAAAAAAAGATTTAAGGCTCAAAATTATTTGGTGCCCACCCATTCTCCATGATGTTCTCCATTCCTACGTTCAGTTGACCTGCTATAAGCGTTCATCTATCGAGAAGAGTTTGCAATAATTGAGGAACCACAGTGGTTTCTTGGACACGACAGTCACTAACTTCTTTGCCTTTGGTGTCTGATCACACGACTTTGTTCTTTGATGAGGATTTCATTGGTAATCCTTTTCTCTCCTTTTTAGGCTTTTTCAATTCCCTTATTGCTTCTGCCTGGACATATTCTTTTGAATTTTGATTTGAAAGTCCAGCGGGATGCCCCAATTTTTGCCTAAGCGACTTGTTTTCAAGCTTCGACTTAGCAGGGATTTTTGTTTCTTTCTTATTTGGTATTTTCCATTTTGAACAAGTCATTGATCTTTGCATTGACTTTGATTTGTTGGAAGTGATCGTGACTGTCTGAGTCTTTGATAGACAAGGGATAGTTATTGTTGTATTGTTATCTGTCGACCTCCTGATGTGCGAGAGATATCCATTGGGATATTGTTAATTGATGCACGTTGCTGATAGATGAAGGTTAACCATTGTGGTTTTGACTTCCCTCAACCTTTTGATGGATAACCATTGTTGTATCCTTTGATGCACACTCTTGATGAGTTCTGAATGCTTGATCAGATTAGCTGAACACTACCCGCCCCAAGGTTGAAACGAGGGTTTTTTCTGAACAGAAAAGAAACTCCTACTTCGAAGGCTCAGAGGGGTTAACGAGGGTCTATCTCCCTTATATCTCCGGTGTTTAGGAATTGAAACAAGGCCTATACATCGTTAGCAGGGTCCTACACAAAAGCGTACCAACTAGAGATTTTTGCGTTTTCAGATTGTCATCATCCTCCTTTAAATCTTTACCTAAGCATAAGACTAGGAAATTTGGCATCAATATGCAAGTAAAATATTTAAAGAGTGATAACGAATGGATGAGTAAAAATGAAAGGA
The DNA here is from genome assembly GCA_948472305.1 of Vicia faba. Taxonomy (NCBI): domain Eukaryota; kingdom Viridiplantae; phylum Streptophyta; class Magnoliopsida; order Fabales; family Fabaceae; genus Vicia; species Vicia faba. The sequence continues at coordinate 844,003,487 of OX451740.1, forward strand.
ATACTTCAAGACAAGCATACTTATTGCATTAAGATTTTCGTTCAAAAATAGACAAGTTTCTATATACAAGCAATGTTTAAACAAACAAGCAAGAATGCAAATGAAAATGCAATAAAGAAACCAATGATTGTCATTGTTGAAGAGACTTGACTCCGTATGGACTTGCTGATTCTGGCGACTTTCTGTAGCCTTGATGCTTGAGTGTGCGAGAGAATTATCTTTCAGATCTGATGTGAGCATGACAATTTCTGAATTGATTCAGTCTTGGACTTGGTCTCTGGATGACATACCATCTTCAATCGATTGGCCAAGTGCCCCAGTATAATATGCATCACCAAGCATATCATGTCTTAAAGAAATAATAAACATCATCATCAGAGTTTCCATGACCTGGCTTATCTGAGTATTTAATCCATTATCTTCCTGCTTGAAGAAGTTTCTGACTATGAGCCAAAGCTTGCATGTACCACTCATAGTTATTCCATAACTGATCTATGAGCATGTGTGGAGAGAAATCAGGTTGAACCTTTGAAGAGAACCCTAGGTCTGAATAAGAATCCCCAATCTTCGGGTACCTGTCATGAATGCATGAATATGCATGGGGTGTATGAATGAATGCCATGTCATGTTCTGTCATTTCCAAGGAATTTGCGTGTTTTGATTTTGATTTTACGCAAGTAAGGGATGGAAGAGTTTAGTATAAGACTTGCAAATGTGATTCCTTGGAGATAACAAAACATGTATGTTAAGCATGTAGTTAACCATGTTATGTATGCAAAGGCATGAGATCAAAGAGGATCAAGGTTCCATCATTTCTGAATATGATTGTTGCACTGTCCTGAACCATATCAGGTCAAAGGTTCAGCATAGCTTCTGCATATATAAGAACCAAGTACGCTGTGGATCTCCCATTGTACGAGATTAATGCTTTTGGATCATCGGATACTGTTGAGAATTTTCTGAATATGCTGGGAATACCAAGATTGAAGGCTTGAATGAACCTCCAGGTAAACAAGTCAGGAACTCAGAAAATAAATCTGAGAACCATACGGTAATCAATAGAGTATAGCATCTGCACAAAGTCATCAACATAAATCCAGAACATAGCCATTAGAACCGATAGCCACTGTCTGAGCATAGTTACCATCTGAACACGAGTAACCATCTGCACATAGTCACCATCTGTACCTGTGATAGAAATTCCCTCCCCACTCACGGGTGAAAACTAGGTCAGGGTAAGATAATGGTAACTCGAAAATCACGGGTCCGCCTGAAAGTGCTATGGGCTTACCCACAGACGTGGGTGCCGATAGTAATTCATTTGAACCTCAACCGAGCGTGGTATATGACATGACTGCACTAATCGGACCACGTCCTATAGCCGTCATGCCCCCACTCTATTCCTAAGTGTCCTAGTGAACTCTGGCCTGGGTACTGGGCCTTTTACCTCAATAGTAGCATCCCAACCCAAACAAGAAGCATATCCAGTACAACAGTGGTATATGGAAAACAGTAAAATGTATGCTCAAGTATATACGAAATGAATGAATAAACTGAAAGCGTAAAGATAAACACCCAAAGAAAGAAAGCAAGAGCTAGGAGCGACTCCGGGATGGACCAGCATTTGGTCGACCTGTCCCCAGTGAAGTCGCCAGCTGAAACAACCCGCTGAAAATCATCAAAACAATGAAGTCGCCATCGAACGTCTTTTATCCCACATGTAGGGAAAGGTAAACATCGAGAAAACCTGAGGAAGGGAGAAGTCACGGTCTTGCGACCGAGAGATCGGGTAAGGGAGTCTGTTACGCGAGGGTAAGGTATTAGCACCCCACACGCCCGTAGTACTCTACGGTATCCACTCTTGTTATCTATCTTATGGGTGTGTTTAATCTATGCTTACTATCTACTATACTACTGAAAGGAATGCATGCAAAAGAAAGGAGAAAAAGAATGTAGGGAAAATAAAATTGTGCTCGCCTGGGCCCTACCCCAATGCCTACGTATCCTTTTTGAGGAATCAGAGCTACCGTAGTTCGGCTCATATGTTTTTGTTTGTTTGTGTTTTTTGTGGACGAAGTTAATTCCGCCTTCTGCCGCAGCTCGACCTTTGGAGACTTACGCGTTGGCACAGAAGTAAATTAATCGTGTCCTTAGCTGAAAAGGGTTTCTTAAGAAAGGTGCTTCAACGCACAAAAGATTTGAGTTGGTTTGTATTTTGTTGCAGATGATGACTAGTTGACCTCAAGAGAGAGATATTAGACACTTTTCTACTTAGCTATGAAAGGAGTCTTTGAGAATTGAACCACATCTAGGCTTGAGATGAAGAACAATAAGATCGAGAAGAGACCCGCTTATCATTTCTCACACTAAGCAAAGGCATGATTCTCATCAGTAGTTTTAAAGTGTTTTGAATTTTTGAAAAAAAAAGAGTTTTAGTTTTAGATGCGTATGCAAAAAGGGAAGCAAAGTTAAAGGGGAATTAGCCTATTTCTAAACCAGATGTTATCGTGCGTTGATAGACCTAAGTCAAGGATGAATGAAAGGGAAACGTCTACTTAATGTTAGCATGCTTGGATTTGAAAGCCTAATGTCTAATTTTAGTTCAATTAAATCGAAGATAAAATTTGAACCAAAATCTCCTAAGGAATCATGAAATAATATACGAACAAGTAAAATTAGGCAGCAAGTATCAAAATATCGCATACAATCCATACCAAAAATCGCAAATGAAACACATGACAAAAAATGAGTAAAACTAATGATTAAAATTGAAAGAAAAAAAAGTGAGAGATGTGAAAAGAAATATCTTTTATTTACCAATATCACCAAAGAAAATAAATCACCAAAATTAATGGCAAACGCAATCGAAATAAGTATTGAAAATAAGACCTCAGGAGATGCAAGCTGGATTCAATATATGCTGCAAGAAAAAAATAGAATGACATTAGGCCCATCAAAATAAACCCAAAAGAAAAAAAAATTTATAGTAAATAAACCAAAAAGCAACCAGAAAAAATTTGTTGGGTCCATGAATCAATTGGTTCGGTCCATCCATACCCATAGCATCCCTCAACCCATTCTCAATTTCATTAATCATCAGAATAATAAAAATATATAAAATATAATAAACAAATTCAGAATTGAAAGGAAAAGGGACGATCTAGGGATTCAAGACAGCGTCGCCTCGTCTTCTCCGTGAACGAGGTCCCTTACGCGATGGTTTTCCCATTTTCTCTTCGTCGGTCCTCCGTCGCGATTCTCCTTCAACCCAACATCTCACCTCACGATCTCCGGCGTCGCCTTACAAACTCCACCAATATTCGACGTTCACCGCCGTCTCGCTCATGCTTCAGTTGATCGTCAATCGAACCGCTGTTCAGAACGATCTTCTCTCACGATTTTCGTCTCCGACGACCTCAACACAGCGTCGCCACCATTTTCCTTACGATCATCGTCAATTATGGATCTTCATTGTGTTTCTCTTCTCATCTTCATGCGTCTAACATATCGCATCTTCTTTTTCTTCAGATTCAAACAACGGCAAAGGAGTACGAGAACGTACGGTGTGTCTTTGACAACAACGAACAAAGATAGAACACTGGATAATTCTCGCTCCAGGTACGATTACCATCAGATTCACTCTTCTTCGTTTTGTTTAAATCACAACTCGTAAACCTTCTTCCCATCCCCAATTTTCTTCTGCATTTTTGCTTTGCCGCTATATTGATGTAATTGTGCATTCTTAATGATATTACGATTGCGTTTGAAGGGGAAATGAAGGAGGTTGAAATGGTGCTTGAAACAGAGATGAAGATGCAATGTTGAAATTGCGAATTGTTGATGGATTTGCGTTGATGGAGAGAAGTTACAGCAACAAGAACTGAAGTGATTGTTGCAATGTTGTAGATTGTCCATGAGTGATGAAGATGTGAAGCAGTTTGCAGAAATTCCTAGGGAGGATGAAGGGAAATTCAGAGATTGGAGGGGTATGTGATGATGATTCAGTTGAAAAAAGAGTAGAGAGATGATTCTGATTTTTTTGTGGTGATGCTTCAAGAATTCTGAAGAATGCCTAATGAAAGTGGTAAATTCTGCTTTGTTTAGTGTGTTAGAATTTTTCTGCTGGAAGTTTGTTAGATTGTATAGAAAGTTGGTTAAAGGTTTGTTGTGACATTCTGTTAGAAGCCGGTTATTTGTTAGTTAGGAGGTAGTTATCAAAAATTCGGTTATGCAGTTGGTTACAGGTTTGTTAAGTTAGTCATGAATCTGGTTATGATTGGTTAGAGGTTTGAGGAATGGGAAAAATGGTTAGGAGGTGAATTGGTTAGGTTAGTTACAGATTATGAAAGCTGTTAGAAAAGTTGGCTGTTAGAGTTTTATGTGCAGGGCTGCTTTAGAAAATGGTTTAGGGAATTTATAAAATTCATTTTTGGCTAGCAGTTATAGAGTTTTAGTTATTCTGTTTGACAGTTGGTTTCATTCTGCTGATTTTTCTTGAACATGGTGTCTTCTTTGGATTGTGCAAGCTGCTTTGGAGCCATTTCTTGATTGCAGGTTTGGAATTCGATGGTGCGAGGATGAAAAGCCAAGTTTGATAGAGTTAAGATATGGGGAGAAAGGCAACAATTATTGAGGGCATCAACACGAAGTTTCGAAGATCGTAGCAACAATAAGGCTTAGCTTAGGTTTAGCATAAGCTTAGAACTGAACTTGTAATGTCTAACATGCTTTCAATTTGTATATTTGTAATGTTTTTGGATCATGAATGACCTTGGCATATGACGATTTATTAGAATGAAATGCTTCAGACTCTAATTGGACTTTGAATGAATTTGGATAAGATTTTATCGATACTTGAATAACATTTCGAACGGAACTTCAAGTTTGAAGCTTGCCATGACAAAAAGATCCATACTTTATTTCTATCACTCAGAAATCTATGTTTATTATTCTTTAATGTTCGAATGAATAATGAGAAATTTGAATGAGGTTTGCATAACCTTACAAGCTTTTGTTGAATGATAATGATGAATGATGGATTTGGAGATGATTTAGTTTGGATAAATTTGGATAAAGGATGGTGAAATTTACGGATGAAGAGTTTGAACAATGTCGAACTTTGTGAGAATGCCTTTATGTCTTAGCCGTTATATTTTGCATCTTGATTTCAAAAAACATCCTTATGATTGAATGCTTACCAAATTTTCATAATGGAACCACTTGAATCGACTTCAAATCCAAGTTATCTTGCATTCTCAATGAACCTCTAATTTTAACTTTCCAAATTCGAGCCAGACTTAACTTGCATGATAAGTAGCTGATATCTAACAGAGTGATGATGTTTTGAATCCACAAACCATATCTTGTACCCTGTATCCCGAGCAACCAAAGTATCACCCAAGCATCCTCAAAATCATAGACTCCTATCAGGAATCTAACCCTTGCAACGATGAAGATAAGTACAAAAACCTTAATTCAAAGCATTCTCATTTGAATCCGAGTCATTGAGAAGGTAGTAAACACTTGATGCTTTTGAAGGGACCTTAAAGATGGATGTCTTATAATATCCCGATGCAAGAAATTCTCGATGAATCATGCACACAAAAACCCTAGCTCCATAAGCCAAAGATTGTTAAGTAAATAACATGAATCAGCCTTGAATGAAAGTGAGACTCTTAAAGCCAAAGAGAAACCGCACACCTCAAAATCTTTGATCCCATGCCAAGTTATGTTGTTAGCGAATGTATGCAATGTTAAATGACCTAATGGAGTTATGTACATGAGAAAAGCGCGACAATGCATAAACCAGATAAAAGTAGAAGGGTAGGACAAATTTGGGGTATTACATCATGAAGTAAAGAGGTACCTT